>OX467121.1:2563810-3763810 GCA_950106695.1 Biston stratarius | reverse complement strand
TGGAAACAATGGTGGAGCCTATGGAAGCGGTGAGTAATTTTCCGTATTTTTGTACGAAATGGAGACTAGAAACATCTCAACCACGTGGTCAGCTAGCCAACTGACGTATTCTAGGTTTAGCTAGTTATAACAATAGACGACAATTGTTAGCATTGAATGGTATCACCGTGTCCATAGCGTTGCAGGGACAGGAACCCGTACAGTACGTACAGCGCCTATATAGGACTTGCGATCCAGGTGCAGGCTTAAGAGGCCCCATTAAATACGCATCGACGACGCCCAGTTTCACTGTCTGCAACCCAGAGCTGTATCGCATTTCATAAAGCCTGAGACCGGTATATCGCTTCTCTTCTACATCAGGTACTAAGCGGGAACATTTGAAAACATTTTTCAATTAGTTCAAAAATAAACAATTAAAGCTACTTCTTCCTTCTTCCGAACAACGATCCTGCTTTACCGTTAGGCGCCCTGAACGTAGAAAGGTCAAACTTAGTGTGGCATATCAGAAAATACTAAAAACCATCCGAATGTGAGTCGGAATCGCGCTAGAGTTTCAGTCATTTTAGCCAGCTTCAAAAAGAAGGAAAGTTATGAATTTGACTCGTATTTTCTTGTGTGTACACTGATTACTCCGCCATTTGTGAACCGATGCACCTACTAGGTTCGTTTTTACTCAGCGGAGAATGTTTAGCCATTCGTTAAAAAAAGAGGATTTTTAACCAATTTCAAATATAACAACATATATTTTCGATAAACATATATATTAATATGGAACGGTCGAAAATATATGTTGTTAAACATATATTTTCGACCGTTCCATATTAATTTGTCATTTAGATAAATGTATGACTGCCGATAGTTCTTTAAGGCCAACAAATTAATTTGATTCAACTTTTACTACGGGCACCTTTTACTTCTGAAATTGCAAAAAAATTGTCTGTTCGTCGATAGGTACATTTATGAAACAAAAAGTTGTTTGTGAAAATGTGTGGAGCATCCGATTTGTATTCACGATTTTAGACTTGTGCCTGCAATAAATGTTGTTCACAATGACGTTAGAGTGACCTCCGAGCGGCTTAGTACGCCTTTCTTCAATTTATGTTGTCTTTCAGGAGCCGGTGGTGCCGGAGGTGCCGGAGGTAGGTTCTACTCTGGTTGCTTTTATTTATTTATTACACAATACAAACTACAATCTAAATATGCAAACTCAGGGTTGTAGTTTTTAAATTTTGGCGACTTGAACACATAATTATGTTCATCAACATATCACTGCTGATATAGTTAGTGTAGTGTACCGTGTTGACCATCTTACGTTTTTAAAAGACCAAAATCAGGGGTAGGAGATCGTAATACTCAAATTTTAATGATCAACTCGTGACCACGGCTTTTGTGACATGGCCGAAATATCGAGGTTAATATACAAAACTATTTTTATAGTATTCTGTGCGCGAATATGAGACCCGGCGATAAACATAATTACAATTAGGGTTGTAATTGAAAAATTTGTGTACACAATACTATCACTGAGTTAAATGATCGAAATTTAACGGCAATTGAGTGAAGTGCAGTGAATGAATCACAAGGTATTCAGTATAGAGGACATTAATTATTAGACGGGTATTAAGAACTAATACATATTTCAATTTCGAGTGAAATCATTGTACTGACAAGCCAGTCATACTACCGGTTTTAATCAGCTCCGTTCTAGTTGACGAATGGATGGGAGCATCTTTCACAGGTCTGATCGAGGTGAAGTTTGGCAAAAGACCACCGGTTGTATTTGTATAGTACAACGACTTCACTCGAAATTGAGATTTTTAGCTATAAATATCCGTCTTATACAAATTATGTAAAAGATATCCTCTATACTAAATCCTCGTGACTTATTCACACCACTTCACTCACTCTCCGTCAATAGTCAATCATTCAACCCGGTGATAGTATTGTGTACAAAAATTGTTGAATTACAATCCTGATTGTCATTATTTATTATTTGATTCCTATCCTGACGAGCCAGTTATACTAACGGTTTTAATCAACGTCGTTATAGCTGATGTATGAGTGGGAGCATCTTTCACAGGTCTGAAAGAGTAGAGGTAAAATTAAAAAATCAAAATCCAAATAAATTTATTAGCCACTGGTGTTGAGAGTTTAAAAAAACTTGTTTATAAAATAATACTATAATTCTCTTTCCAACTATCTTGTATTGATTAATCATTAGTAGCGTAATGTAACGTTAGCAACATTTCAGCTACATCCTTTACAAGTGCCTCGGGGGGCAATGGTGGTGGAAACAATGGTGGAGCCTATGGAAGCGGTGAGTAATTTTCCGTATTTTTGTACGAAATGGAGACTAGAAACATCTCAACCACGTGGTCAGCTAGCCAACTGACGTATTCTAGGTTTAGCTAGTTATAACAATAGACGACAATTGTTAGCATTGAATGGTATCACCGTGTCCATAGCGTTGCAGGGACAGGAACCCGTACAGTACGTACAGCGCCTATATAGGACTTGCGATCCAGGTGCAGGCTTAAGAGGCGCCATTAAATACGCATCGACGACGCCCAGTTTCACTGTCTGCAACCCAGAGCTGTATCGCATTTCATAAAGCCTGAGACCGGTATATCGCTTCTCTTCTACATCAGGTACTAAGCGGGAACATTTGAAAACATTTTTCAATTAGTTCAAAAATAAACAATTAAAGCTACTTCTTCCTTCTTCCGAACAACGATCCTGCTTTACCGTTAGGCGCCCTGAACGTAGAAAGGTCAAACTTAGTGTGGCATATCAGAAAATACTAAAAACCATCCGAATGTGAGTCGGAATCGCGCTAGAGTTTCAGTCATTTTAGCCAGCTTCAAAAAGAAGGAAAGTTATGAATTTGACTCGTATTTTCTTGTGTGTACACTGATTACTCCGCCATTTGTGAACCGATGCACCTACTAGGTTCGTTTTTACTCAGCGGAGAATGTTTAGCCATTCGTTAAAAAAAGAGGATTTTTAACCAATTTCAAATATAACAACATATATTTTCGATAAACATATATATTAATATGGAACGGTCGAAAATATATGTTGTTAAACATATATTTTCGACCGTTCCATATTAATTTGTCATTTAGATAAATGTATGACTGCCGATAGTTCTTTAAGGCCAACAAATTAATTTGATTCAACTTTTACTACGGGCACCTTTTACTTCTGAAATTGCAAAAAAATTGTCTGTTCGTCGATAGGTACATTTATGAAACAAAAAGTTGTTTGTGAAAATGTGTGGAGCATCCGATTTGTATTCACGATTTTAGACTTGTGCCTGCAATAAATGTTGTTCACAATGACGTTAGAGTGACCTCCGAGCGGCTTAGTACGCCTTTCTTCAATTTATGTTGTCTTTCAGGAGCCGGTGGTGCCGGAGGTGCCGGAGGTAGGTTCTACTCTGGTTGCTTTTATTTATTTATTACACAATACAAACTACAATCTAAATATGCAAACTCAGGGTTGTAGTTTTTAAATTTTGGCGACTTGAACACATAATTATGTTCATCAACATATCACTGCTGATATAGTTAGTGTAGTGTACCGTGTTGACCATCTTACGTTTTTAAAAGACCAAAATCAGGGGTAGGAGATCGTAATACTCAAATTTTAATGATCAACTCGTGACCACGGCTTTTGTTACATGGCCGAAATATCGAGGTTAATATACAAAACTATTTTTATAGTATTCTGTGCGCGAATATGAGACCCGGCGATAAACATAATTACAATTAGGGTTGTAATTGAAAAATTTGTGTACACAATACTATCACTGAGTTAAATGATCGAAATTTAACGGCAATTGAGTGAAGTGCAGTGAATGAATCACAAGGTATTCAGTATAGAGGACATTAATTATTAGACGGGTATTAAGAACTAATACATATTTCAATTTCGAGTGAAATCATTGTACTGACAAGCCAGTCATACTACCGGTTTTAATCAGCTCCGTTCTAGTTGACGAATGGATGGGAGCATCTTTCACAGGTCTGATCGAGGTGAAGTTTGGCAAAAGACCACCGGTTGTATTTGTATAGTACAACGACTTCACTCGAAATTGAGATTTTTAGCTATAAATATCCGTCTTATACAAATTATGTAAAAGATATCCTCTATACTAAATCCTCGTGACTTATTCACACCACTTCACTCACTCTCCGTCAATAGTCAATCATTCAACCCGGTGATAGTATTGTGTACAAAAATTGTTGAATTACAATCCTGATTGTCATTATTTATTATTTGATTCCTATCCTGACGAGCCAGTTATACTAACGGTTTTAATCAACGTCGTTATAGCTGATGTATGAGTGGGAGCATCTTTCACAGGTCTGAAAGAGTAGAGGTAAAATTTAAAAATCAAAATCCAAATAAATTTATTAGCCACTGGTGTTGAGAGTTTAAAAAAACTTGTTTATAAAATAATACTATAATTCTCTTTCCAACTATCTTGTATTGATTAATCATTAGTAGCGTAATGTAACGTTAGCAACATTTCAGCTACATCCTTTACAAGTGCCTCGGGGGGCAATGGTGGTGGAAACAATGGTGGAGCCTATGGAAGCGGTGAGTAATTTTCCGTATTTTTGTACGAAATGGAGACTAGAAACATCTCAACCACGTGGTCAGCTAGCCAACTGACGTATTCTAGGTTTAGCTAGTTATAACAATAGACGACAATTGTTAGCATTGAATGGTATCACCGTGTCCATAGCGTTGCAGGGACAGGAACCCGTACAGTACGTACAGCGCCTATATAGGACTTGCGATCCAGGTGCAGGCTTAAGAGGCCCCATTAAATACGCATCGACGACGCCCAGTTTCACTGTCTGCAACCCAGAGCTGTATCGCATTTCATAAAGCCTGAGACCGGTATATCGCTTCTCTTCTACATCAGGTACTAAGCGGGAACATTTGAAAACATTTTTTAATTAGTTCAAAAATAAACAATTAAAGCTACTTCTTCCTTCTTCCGAACAACGATCCTGCTATACCGTTAGGCGCCCTGAACGTAGAAAGGTCAAACTTAGTGTGGCATATCAGAAAATACTAAAAACCATCCGAATGTGAGTCGGAATCGCGCTAGAGTTTCAGTCATTTTAGCCAGCTTCAAAAAGAAGGAAAGTTATGAATTTGACTCGTATTTTCTTGTGTGTACACTGATTACTCCGCCATTTGTGAACCGATGCACCTACTAGGTTCGTTTTTACTCAGCGGAGAATGTTTAGCCATTCGTTAAAAAAAGAGGATTTTTAACCAATTTCAAATATAACAACATATATTTTCGATAAACATATATATTAATATGGAACGGTCGAAAATATATGTTGTTAAACATATATTTTCGACCGTTCCATATTAATTTGTCATTTAGATAAATGTATGACTGCCGATAGTTCTTTAAGGCCAACAAATTAATTTGATTCAACTTTTACTACGGGCACCTTTTACTTCTGAAATTGCAAAAAAATTGTCTGTTCGTCGATAGGTACATTTATGAAACAAAAAGTTGTTTGTGAAAATGTGTGGAGCATCCGATTTGTATTCACGATTTTAGACTTGTGCCTGCAATAAATGTTGTTCACAATGACGTTAGAGTGACCTCCGAGCGGCTTAGTACGCCTTTCTTCAATTTATGTTGTCTTTCAGGAGCCGGTGGTGCCGGAGGTGCCGGAGGTAGGTTCTACTCTGGTTGCTTTTATTTATTTATTACACAATACAAACTACAATCTAAATATGCAAACTCAGGGTTGTAGTTTTTAAATTTTGGCGACTTGAACACATAATTATGTTCATCAACATATCACTGCTGATATAGTTAGTGTAGTGTACCGTGTTGACCATCTTACGTTTTTAAAAGACCAAAATCAGGGGTAGGAGATCGTAATACTCAAATTTTAATGATCAACTCGTGACCACGGCTTTTGTGACATGGCCGAAATATCGAGGTTAATATACAAAACTATTTTTATAGTATTCTGTGCGCGAATATGAGACCCGGCGATAAACATAATTACAATTAGGGTTGTAATTGAAAAATTTGTGTACACAATACTATCACTGAGTTAAATGATCGAAATTTAACGGCAATTGAGTGAAGTGCAGTGAATGAATCACAAGGTATTCAGTATAGAGGACATTAATTATTAGACGGGTATTAAGAACTAATACATATTTCAATTTCGAGTGAAATCATTGTACTGACAAGCCAGTCATACTACCGGTTTTAATCAGCTCCGTTCTAGTTGACGAATGGATGGGAGCATCTTTCACAGGTCTGATCGAGGTGAAGTTTGGCAAAAGACCACCGGTTGTATTTGTATAGTACAACGACTTCACTCGAAATTGAGATTTTTAGCTATAAATATCCGTCTTATACAAATTATGTAAAAGATATCCTCTATACTAAATCCTCGTGACTTATTCACACCACTTCACTCACTCTCCGTCAATAGTCAATCATTCAACCCGGTGATAGTATTGTGTACAAAAATTGTTGAATTACAATCCTGATTGTCATTATTTATTATTTGATTCCTATCCTGACGAGCCAGTTATACTAACGGTTTTAATCAACGTCGTTATAGCTGATGTATGAGTGGGAGCATCTTTCACAGGTCTGAAAGAGTAGAGGTAAAATTTAAAAATCAAAATCCAAATAAATTTATTAGCCACTGGTGTTGAGAGTTTAAAAAAACTTGTTTATAAAATAATACTATAATTCTCTTTCCAACTATCTTGTATTGATTAATCATTAGTAGCGTAATGTAACGTTAGCAACATTTCAGCTACATCCTTTACAAGTGCCTCGGGGGGCAATGGTGGTGGAAACAATGGTGGAGCCTATGGAAGCGGTGAGTAATTTTCCGTATTTTTGTACGAAATGGAGACTAGAAACATCTCAACCACGTGGTCAGCTAGCCAACTGACGTATTCTAGGTTTAGCTAGTTATAACAATAGACGACAATTGTTAGCATTGAATGGTATCACCGTGTCCATAGCGTTGCAGGGACAGGAACCCGTACAGTACGTACAGCGCCTATATAGGACTTGCGATCCAGGTGCAGGCTTAAGAGGCCCCATTAAATACGCATCGACGACGCCCAGTTTCACTGTCTGCAACCCAGAGCTGTATCGCATTTCATAAAGCCTGAGACCGGTATATCGCTTCTCTTCTACATCAGGTACTAAGCGGGAACATTTGAAAACATTTTTTAATTAGTTCAAAAATAAACAATTAAAGCTACTTCTTCCTTCTTCCGAACAACGATCCTGCTATACCGTTAGGCGCCCTGAACGTAGAAAGGTCAAACTTAGTGTGGCATATCAGAAAATACTAAAAACCATCCGAATGTGAGTCGGAATCGCGCTAGAGTTTCAGTCATTTTAGCCAGCTTCAAAAAGAAGGAAAGTTATGAATTTGACTCGTATTTTCTTGTGTGTACACTGATTACTCCGCCATTTGTGAACCGATGCACCTACTAGGTTCGTTTTTACTCAGCGGAGAATGTTTAGCCATTCGTTAAAAAAAGAGGATTTTTAACCAATTTCAAATATAACAACATATATTTTCGACCGTTCCATATTAATTTGTCATTTAGATAAATGTATGACTGCCGATAGTTCTTTAAGGCCAACAAATTAATTTGATTCAACTTTTACTACGGGCACCTTTTACTTCTGAAAT
This sequence comes from Biston stratarius, assembly GCA_950106695.1. Classification (NCBI taxonomy): domain Eukaryota; kingdom Metazoa; phylum Arthropoda; class Insecta; order Lepidoptera; family Geometridae; genus Biston; species Biston stratarius. The sequence goes on along the minus strand of OX467121.1, from coordinate 3,756,083 downwards.
TGCAAAAAAGTTGTCTGTTCGTCGATAGGTAAATTTATGAAACAAAAAGTTGTTTGTGCAAATGTGTGGAGCATCCGATTTGTATTCACGATTTTAGACTAATTTTAATGATCAACTCGTGACCACGGCTTTTGTAACATGGCCGAAAAATCGAAGTTAATATACAAAACTATTTTTATAGTATTCTGTGCGCGAATATGAGACCCGGCGATAAACATAATTACAATTAGGGTTGTAATTGAAAAATTTGTGTACACAATACTATCACTGAGCTAAATGATCGAAATTTAACGGCAATTGAGTGAAGTGCAGTGAATGAATCACAAGGTATTCAGTATAGAGGACATTAATTATTAGACGGGTATTAAGAACTAATAAATATTTCAATTTCGAGTGAAATCATTGTACTGACAAGCCAGTCATACCACCGGTTTTAATCAGCTCCGTTCTAGTTGACGAATGGATGGGAGCATCTTTCACAGGTCTGATCGAGGTGAAGTTTGGCAAAAGACCACCGGTTGTATTTGTATAGCACAACGATTTCACTCGAAATTGAGATTTTTAGCTATAAATATCCGTCTTATACAAATTATGTAAAAGATATCCTCTATACTAAATCCTCGTGACTTATTCACACCACTTCACTCACTCTCCGTCAATAGTCAATCATTCAACTCGGTGATAGTATTGTGTACAAAATTTTTTGAATTACAATCTTGATTGTCATTATTTATTATTTGATTCCTATCCTGACGAGTCAGTTATACTAACAGTTTTAATCAACGTCGTTATAGCTGATGTATGAGTGGGAGCATCTTTCACAGGTCTGAAAGAGTAGAGGTAAAATTAAAAAATCAAAATCCAAATAAATTTATTAGCCACTGGTGTTGAGAGTTTAAAGAAAACTTCTGTATAACATAATACTATAGTCCTCTTTCCTAGCCAACTATTTTGTATTGATTAATCAATAGTAGCATAATGTAACGTTATCAACATTTCAGCTGCATACAATGCAAATACAGGCGGTGGTAGCTACGGCGGAGGAAACGGTGAGTAATTTTCTATAGTTTTGTACGACATAGAGACCAGAAACATTTAAGCCACGAGGTCAGTTACCCAACGGAAGTTTTTGTTTCATAACGTATAGGCTTGCTTTTAACCGCTATCTCGCCTGATGTGAAGCGAAGATGCGGTCGGCCTACGATGGAGCACGATCGCCTCGAAGAAATTGGTTCACTTACGACTTGAAGGTATCTAGACTGTATCTGTCGGGAAACACCCACTCGAGCAGCACATTCCAATGTTAAGCGGTATAAATTAAAAGTAACAAAAAATTAAAACAAACACAAAATATGTAGTAAAAATTAAAGAAAAATACAAATATTGTTCAGTACTATAAATAAGTCTGATTTCTATGTCAAATGGAATTTGGATTTAAATAAATGTCTAGCGGTTCGTACGGAGGAGGTGGAATCAAACCGCTTAGTTCGAGTTTTTGGAATATCGACCATGAAGCGGTGCCGCTTTTAGAGCTCCTGGCTGTCCGATAGTAGAATGGGTAGAATGGGCAGGGAAGAATTAGATTATGCAGTTTATCCAGTAGAAAACATGCAGATAAGCAACTTTGCGTCGATGTTCTAGGTTCTTGAATATTTACGGAGAGTGAGTGAAGTGGAGTGAATAAGTCACGAGGATTCAGTATAGAGGATGTCTTTTACATAATTTGTATATGACGAGTATTTAAAGCTAAAAATCTCAATTTCCAATGAAATCATCGTACCTACTCATAAGGCAGTCATACTAACGGTTTTATTCAGCTCCGTTCTAGTTGACAAATGAATGGGAGCATCTTCCATAGGTCTGATCGAGTTGAAATTTGCTAAAAGACCACCGGTATAGAGAGTTTCTAAAACATTTGTTTATAAAAAATACTATAATTCTCTTTCCTAACAAACTATCTTGTATTGATTAACTATTAGTAGCGTAATGTAACGTTTTCAACATTTCAGGTGCGCCCTTTACAAGTGCCTGGGGGTTGAATTTTGGTAACTACGATGGAGCCTATGGAAACGGTGAGTAATTTTCCGTATTTTTGTACGAAATGGAGACAAGAAACATCTCAACCACGCGGTCAGCTAGCCAACTGACGTATTCTAGGTTTAGCTAGTTATAACAATAGACGACAATTGTTAGCATTGAATGGTATCACCGTGTCCATAGCGTTGCAGGGACAGGAACCCGTACAGTACGTATAGCGCCTATATAGGACTTGTGATCCAGGTGCAGGCTCAAGAGGCCCCATTAAATACGCATTGACGACGCCCAGTTTCACTGTCTGCGACCCAGAGCTGTATCGCATTTCATAAAGCCTGAGACCGGTATATCGCTTCTCTCCTACATCAGATACTAAGCGGGGTACTAACTAATACATTTGAAAACATTTTTCAAGTAGTTCAAAAATAAACAATTAAAGCTACTTCTTCCTTCTTCCGAACTTCTTCCGAACAACAATCCTGCTATAACGTTAGGCGCCCTGAACGTAGAAAGGTCAAACTTAGTGTGGCAAAGGTGTGGCATATCAGAAAATACTAAAAACCACCCGAATGTGAGTTTTAGACACGATTTTAGACTTGTGCCTGCAATAAATGTTGTTCACAATGACGGTAGAGTGACCTCCGAGCGGCTTAGTACGCCTTTCTTCAATTTATGTTGTCTTTCAGGAGCCGGTGGTGCCGGAGGTGCCGGAGGTAGGTTCTACTCTGGTTGCTTTTATTTATTTATTACACAATACAAACTACAATCTAAAAATGCAAACTCAGGGTTGTAGTTTTTAAATTTTGGCGACTTGAACACATAATTATGTTCATCAACATATCACTGCTGATATAGTTAGTGTAGTGTACCGTGTTGACCATCTTACGTTTTTAAAAGACTAAAATCAGGGGTAGGAGATCGTAATACTCAAATTTTAATGATCAACTCGTGACCACGGCTTTTGTGACATGGCCGAAATATCGAGGTTAAAATACAAAACTATTTTTATAGTATTCTGTGTGCGAATATGAGACCCGGCGATAAACATAATTACAATTAGGGTTGTAATTCAAAAATTTGTGTACACAATACTATCACTGAGTTAAATGATCGAAATTTAACGGCAATTGAGTGAAGTGCAGTGAATGAATCACAAGGTATTCAGTATAGAGGACATTAATTATTAGACGGGTATTAAGAACTAATACATATTTCAATTTCGAGTGAAATCATTGTACTGACAAGCCAGTCATACTACCGGTTTTAATCAGCTCTGTTCTAGTTGACGAATGGATGGGAGCATCTTTCACAGGTCTGATCGAGGTGAAGTTTGGCAAAAGACCACCGGTTGTATTTGTATAGTACAACGACTTCACTCGAAATTGAGATTTTTAGCTATAAATATCCGTCTTATACAAATTATGTAAAAGATATCCTATATACTAAATCCTCGTGACTTATTCACACCACTTCACTCACTCTCCGTCAATAGTCAATCATTCAACTCGGTGATAGTATTGTGTACAAAAATTGTTGAATTACAATCTTGATTGTCATTATTTATTATTTGATTCCTATCCTGACGAGCCAGTTATACTAACGGTTTTAATCAACGTCGTTATAGCTGATGTATGAGTAGGAGAATCTTTCACAGGTCTGAAAGAGTAGAGGTAAAATTAAAAATCAAAATCCAAATAAATTTATTAGCCACTGGTGTTGAGAGTTTAAAAAACTTGTTTATAAAATAATACTATAATTCTCTTTCCAACTATCTTGTATTGATTAATCATTAGTAGCGTAATGTAACGTTAGCAACATTTCAGCTACATCCTTTACAAGTGCCTCGGGGGGCAATGGTGGTGGAAACAATGGTGGAGCCTATGGAAGCGGTGAGTAATTTTCCGTATTTTTGTACGAAATGGAGACTAGAAACATCTCAACCACGTGGTCAGCTAGCCAACTGACGTATTCTAGGTTTAGCTAGTTATAACAATAGACGACAATTGTTAGCATTGAATGGTATCACCGTGTCCATAGCGTTGCAGGGACAGGAACCCGTACAGTACGTACAGCGCCTATATAGGACTTGCGATCCAGGTACAGGCTTAAGAGGCCCCATTAAATACGCATCGACGACGCCCAGTTTCACTGTCTGCAACCCAGAGCTGTATCGCATTTCATAAAGCCTGAGACCGGTATATCGCTTCTCTTCTACATCAGGTACTAAGCGGGAACATTTGAAAACATTTTTCAATTAGTTCAAAAATAAACAATTAAAGCTACTTCTTCCTTCTTCCGAACAACGATCCTGCTTTACCGTTAGGCGCCCTGAACGTAGAAAGGTCAAACTTAGTGTGGCATATCAGAAAATACTAAAAACCATCCGAATGTGAGTCGGAATCGCGCTAGAGTTTCAGTCATTTTAGCCAGCTTCAAAAAGAAGGAAAGTTATGAATTTGACTCGTATTTTCTTGTGTGTACACTGATTACTCCGCCATTTGTGAACCGATGCACCTACTAGGTTCGTTTTTACTCAGCGGAGAATGTTTAGCCATTCGTTAAAAAAAGAGGATTTTTAACCAATTTCAAATATAACAACATATATTTTCGATAAACATATATATTAATATGGAACGGTCGAAAATATATGTTGTTAAACATATATTTTCGACCGTTCCATATTAATTTGTCATTTAGATAAATGTATGACTGCCGATAGTTCTTTAAGGCCAACAAATTAATTTGATTCAACTTTTACTACGGGCACCTTTTACTTCTGAAATTGCAAAAAAATTGTCTGTTCGTCGATAGGTACATTTATGAAACAAAAAGTTGTTTGTGAAAATGTGTGGAGCATCCGATTTGTATTCACGATTTTAGACTTGTGCCTGCAATAAATGTTGTTCACAATGACGTTAGAGTGACCTCCGAGCGGCTTAGTACGCCTTTCTTCAATTTATGTTGTCTTTCAGGAGCCGGTGGTGCCGGAGGTGCCGGAGGTAGGTTCTACTCTGGTTGCTTTTATTTATTTATTACACAATACAAACTACAATCTAAATATGCAAACTCAGGGTTGTAGTTTTTAAATTTTGGCGACTTGAACACATAATTATGTTCATCAACATATCACTGCTGATATAGTTAGTGTAGTGTACCGTGTTGACCATCTTACGTTTTTAAAAGACCAAAATCAGGGGTAGGAGATCGTAATACTCAAATTTTAATGATCAACTCGTGACCACGGCTTTTGTGACATGGCCGAAATATCGAGGTTAATATACAAAACTATTTTTATAGTATTCTGTGCGCGAATATGAGACCCGGCGATAAACATAATTACAATTAGGGTTGTAATTGAAAAATTTGTGTACACAATACTATCACTGAGTTAAATGATCGAAATTTAACGGCAATTGAGTGAAGTGCAGTGAATGAATCACAAGGTATTCAGTATAGAGGACATTAATTATTAGACGGGTATTAAGAACTAATACATATTTCAATTTCGAGTGAAATCATTGTACTGACAAGCCAGTCATACTACCGGTTTTAATCAGCTCCGTTCTAGTTGACGAATGGATGGGAGCATCTTTCACAGGTCTGATCGAGGTGAAGTTTGGCAAAAGACCACCGGTTGTATTTGTATAGTACAACGACTTCACTCGAAATTGAGATTTTTAGCTATAAATATCCGTCTTATACAAATTATGTAAAAGATATCCTCTATACTAAATCCTCGTGACTTATTCACACCACTTCACTCACTCTCCGTCAATAGTCAATCATTCAACCCGGTGATAGTATTGTGTACAAAAATTGTTGAATTACAATCCTGATTGTCATTATTTATTATTTGATTCCTATCCTGACGAGCCAGTTATACTAACGGTTTTAATCAACGTCGTTATAGCTGATGTATGAGTGGGAGCATCTTTCACAGGTCTGAAAGAGTAGAGGTAAAATTAAAAAATCAAAATCCAAATAAATTTATTAGCCACTGGTGTTGAGAGTTTAAAAAAACTTGTTTATAAAATAATACTATAATTCTCTTTCCAACTATCTTGTATTGATTAATCATTAGTAGCGTAATGTAACGTTAGCAACATTTCAGCTACATCCTTTACAAGTGCCTCGGGGGGCAATGGTGGTGGAAACAATGGTGGAGCCTATGGAAGCGGTGAGTAATTTTCCGTATTTTTGTACGAAATGGAGACTAGAAACATCTCAACCACGTGGTCAGCTAGCCAACTGACGTATTCTAGGTTTAGCTAGTTATAACAATAGACGACAATTGTTAGCATTGAATGGTATCACCGTGTCCATAGCGTTGCAGGGACAGGAACCCGTACAGTACGTACAGCGCCTATATAGGACTTGCGATCCAGGTGCAGGCTTAAGAGGCCCCATTAAATACGCATCGACGACGCCCAGTTTCACTGTCTGCAACCCAGAGCTGTATCGCATTTCATAAAGCCTGAGACCGGTATATCGCTTCTCTTCTACATCAGGTACTAAGCGGGAACATTTGAAAACATTTTTTAATTAGTTCAAAAATAAACAATTAAAGCTACTTCTTCCTTCTTCCGAACAACGATCCTGCTATACCGTTAGGCGCCCTGAACGTAGAAAGGTCAAACTTAGTGTGGCATATCAGAAAATACTAAAAACCATCCGAATGTGAGTCGGAATCGCGCTAGAGTTTCAGTCATTTTAGCCAGCTTCAAAAAGAAGGAAAGTTATGAATTTGACTCGTATTTTCTTGTGTGTACACTGATTACTCCGCCATTTGTGAACCGATGCACCTACTAGGTTCGTTTTTACTCAGCAGAGAATGTTTAGCCATTCGTTAAAAAAAGAGGATTTTTAACCAATTTCAAATATAACAACATATATTTTCGACCGTTCCATATTAATTTGTCATTTAGATAAATGTATGACTGCCGATAGTTCTTTAAAGCCAACAAATTAATTTGATTCAACTTTTACTACGGGCACCTTTTACTTCTGAAATTGCAAAAAAGTTGTCTGTTCGTCGATAGGTAAATTTATGAAACAAAAAGTTGTTTGTGCAAATGTGTGGAGCATCCGATTTGTATTCACGATTTTAGACTAATTTTAATGATCAACTCGTGACCACGGCTTTTGTAACATGGCCGAAAAATCGAAGTTAATATACAAAACTATTTTTATAGTATTCTGTGCGCGAATATGAGACCCGGCGATAAACATAATTACAATTAGGGTTGTAATTGAAAAATTTGTGTACACAATACTATCACTGAGCTAAATGATCGAAATTTAACGGCAATTGAGTGAAGTGCAGTGAATGAATCACAAGGTATTCAGTATAGAGGACATTAATTATTAGACGGGTATTAAGAACTAATAAATATTTCAATTTCGAGTGAAATCATTGTACTGACAAGCCAGTCATACCACCGGTTTTAATCAGCTCCGTTCTAGTTGACGAATGGATGGGAGCATCTTTCACAGGTCTGATCGAGGTGAAGTTTGGCAAAAGACCACCGGTTGTATTTGTATAGCACAACGATTTCACTCGAAATTGAGATTTTTAGCTATAAATATCCGTCTTATACAAATTATGTAAAAGATATCCTCTATACTAAATCCTCGTGACTTATTCACACCACTTCACTCACTCTCCGTCAATAGTCAATCATTCAATTCGGTGATAGTATTGTGTACAAAATTTTTTGAATTACAATCTTGATTGTCATTATTTATTATTTGATTCCTATCCTGACGAGTCAGTTATACTAACAGTTTTAATCAACGTCGTTATAGCTGATGTATGAGTGGGAGCATCTTTCACAGGTCTGAAAGAGTAGAGGTAAAATTAAAAAATCAAAATCCAAATAAATTTATTAGCCACTGGTGTTGAGAGTTTAAAGAAAACTTCTGTATAACATAATACTATAGTCCTCTTTCCTAGCCAACTATTTTGTATTGATTAATCAATAGTAGCATAATGTAACGTTATCAACATTTCAGCTGCATACAATGCAAATACAGGCGGTGGTAGCTACGGCGGAGGAAACGGTGAGTAATTTTCTATAGTTTTGTACGACATAGAGACCAGAAACATTTAAGCCACGAGGTCAGTTACCCAACGGAAGTTTTTGTTTCATAACGTATAGGCTTGCTTTTAACCGCTATCTCGCCTGATGTGAAGCGAAGATGCGGTCGGCCTACGATGGAGCACGATCGCCTCGAAGAAATTGGTTCACTTACGACTTGAAGGTATCTAGACTGTATCTGTCGGGAAACACCCACTCGAGCAGCACATTCCAATGTTAAGCGGTATAAATTAAAAGTAACAAAAAATTAAAACAAACACAAAATATGTAGTAAAAATTAAAGAAAAATACAAATATTGTTCAGTACTATAAATAAGTCTGATTTCTATGTCAAATGGAATTTGGATTTAAATAAATGTCTAGCGGTTCGTACGGAGGAGGTGGAATCAAACCGCTTAGTTCGAGTTTTTGGAATATCGACCATGAAGCGGTGCCGCTTTTAGAGCTCCTGGCTGTCCGATAGTAGAATGGGTAGAATGGGCAGGGAAGAATTAGATTATGCAGTTTATCCAGTAGAAAACATGCAGATAAGCAACTTTGCGTCGATGTTCTAGGTTCTTGAATATTTACGGAGAGTGAGTGAAGTGGAGTGAATAAGTCACGAGGATTCAGTATAGAGGATGTCTTTTACATAATTTGTATATGACGAGTATTTAAAGCTAAAAATCTCAATTTCCAATGAAATCATCGTACCTACTCATAAGGCAGTCATACTAACGGTTTTATTCAGCTCCGTTCTAGTTGACAAATGAATGGGAGCATCTTCCACAGGTCTGATCGAGTTGAAATTTGCTAAAAGACCACCGGTATAGAGAGTTTCTAAAACATTTGTTTATAAAAAATACTATAATTCTCTTTCCTAACAAACTATCTTGTATTGATTAACTATTAGTAGCGTAATGTAACGTTTTCAACATTTCAGGTGCGCCCTTTACAAGTGCCTGGGGGTTGAATTTTGGTAACTACGATGGAGCCTATGGAAACGGTGAGTAATTTTCCGTATTTTTGTACGAAATGGAGACAAGAAACATCTCAACCACGCGGTCAGCTAGCCAACTGACGTATTCTAGGTTTAGCTAGTTATAACAATAGACGACAATTGTTAGCATTGAATGGTATCACCGTGTCCATAGCGTTGCAGGGACAGGAACCCGTACAGTACGTATAGCGCCTATATAGGACTTGTGATCCAGGTGCAGGCTCAAGAGGCCCCATTAAATACGCATTGACGACGCCCAGTTTCACTGTCTGCGACCCAGAGCTGTATCGCATTTCATAAAGCCTGAGACCGGTATATCGCTTCTCTCCTACATCAGATACTAAGCGGGGTACTAACTAATACATTTGAAAACATTTTTCAAGTAGTTCAAAAATAAACAATTAAAGCTACTTCTTCCTTCTTCCGAACTTCTTCCGAACAACAATTCTGCTATAACGTTAGGCGCCCTGAACGTAGAAAGGTCAAACTTAGTGTGGCAAAGGTGTGGCATATCTGAAAATACTAAAAGCCATCCGAATGTAAGTTTTAGACACGATTTTAGACTTGTGCCTGCAATAAATGTTGTTCACAATGACGGTAGAGTGACCTCCGAGCGGCTTAGTACGCCTTTCTTCAATTTATGTTGTCTTTCAGGAGCCGGTGGTGCCGGAGGTGCCGGAGGTGCCGGAGGTAGGTTCTACTCTGGTTGCTTTTATTTATTTATTACACAATACAAACTACAATCTAAAAGTGCAAACCCAGGGTTGTAGTTTTTAAATTTTGGCGACTTGAACACATAATTATGTTCATCAACATATCACTGCTGATATAGTTAGTGTAGTGTACCGTGTTGACCATCTTACGTTTTTAAAAGACTAAAATCAGGGGTAGGAGATCGTAATACTCAAATTTTAATGATCAACTCGTGACCACGGCTTTTGTGACATGGCCGAAATATCGAGGTTAATATACAAAACTATTTTTATAGTATTCTGTGCGCGAATATGAGACCCGGCGATAAACATAATTACAATTAGGGTTGTAATTCAAAAATTTGTGTACACAATACTATCACTGAGTTAAATGATCGAAATTTAACGGCAATTGAGTGAAGTGCAGTGAATGAATCACAAGGTATTCAGTATAGAGGACATTAATTATTAGACGGGTATTAAGAACTAATACATATTTCAATTTCGAGTGAAATCATTGTACTGACAAGCCAGTCATACTACCGGTTTTAATCAGCTCCGTTCTAGTTGACGAATGGATGGGAGCATCTTTCACAGGTCTGATCGAGGTGAAGTTTGGCAAAAGACCACCGGTTGTATTTGTATAGTACAACGACTTCACTCGAAATTGAGATTTTTAGCTATAAATATCCGTCTTATACAAATTATGTAAAAGATATCCTCTATACTAAATCCTCGTGACTTATTCACACCACTTCACTCACTCTCCGTCAATAGTCAATCATTCAACTCGGTGATAGTATTGTGTACAAAAATTGTTGAATTACAATCTTGATTGTCATTATTTATTATTTGATTCCTATCCTGACGAGCCAGTTATACTAACGGTTTTAATCAACGTCGTTATAGCTGATGTATGAGTAGGAGAATCTTTCACAGGTCTGAAAGAGTAGAGGTAAAATTAAAAATCAAAATCCAAATAAATTTATTAGCCACTGGTGTTGAGAGTTTAAAAAACTTGTTTATAAAATAATACTATAATTCTCTTTCCAACTATCTTGTATTGATTAATCATTAGTAGCGTAATGTAACGTTAGCAACATTTCAGCTACATCCTTTACAAGTGCCTCGGGGGGCAATGGTGGTGGAAACAATGGTGGAGCCTATGGAAGCGGTGAGTAATTTTCCGTATTTTTGTACGAAATGGAGACTAGAAACATCTCAACCACGTGGTCAGCTAGCCAACTGACGTATTCTAGGTTTAGCTAGTTATAACAATAGACGACAATTGTTAGCATTGAATGGTATCACCGTGTCCATAGCGTTGCAGGGACAGGAACCCGTACAGTACGTACAGCGCCTATATAGGACTTGCGATCCAGGTGCAGGCTTAAGAGGCCCCATTAAATACGCATCGACGACGCCCAGTTTCACTGTCTGCAACCCAGAGCTGTATCGCATTTCATAAAGCCTGAGACCGGTATATCGCTTCTCTTCTACATCAGGTACTAAGCGGGAACATTTGAAAACATTTTTCAATTAGTTCAAAAATAAACAATTAAAGCTACTTCTTCCTTCTTCCGAACTTCTTCCGAACAACGATCCTGCTATACCGTTAGGCGCCCCGAACGTAGAAAGGTCAAACTTAGTGTGGCAAAGGTGTGGCATAACAGAAAATACTAAAAACCATCCGAATGTGAGTCGGAATCGCGCTAGAGTTTCAGTCATTTTAGCCAGCTTCAAAAAGAAGGAAAGTTATGAATTTGACTCGTATTTTCTTGTGTGTACACTGATTACTCCGCCATTTGTGAACCGATGTACCTACTAGGTTCGTTTTTACTCAGTGGAGAATGTTTAGCCATTCGTTAAAAAAAGAGGATTTTTAACCAATTTCAAATATAACAACATATATTTTCGACCGTTCCATATTAATTTGTCATTAAGATAAATGTATTACTGCCGATAGGCCAACGAATTAATTTGATTCAACTTTTACTACGGGCACCTTTTACTTCTGAAATTGCAAAAAAGTTGCCTGTTCGTCGATAGGTACATTTATGAAACAAAAAGTTGTTTGTGCAAATGTATGGAGCATCCGATTTGTATTCACGATTTTAGACTAATTTTAATGATCAACTCGTGACCACGGCTTTTGTAACATGGCCGAAAAATCGAGGTTAATATACACAACTATTTTTATAGTATTCTGTGCGCGAATATGAGACCCGGCGATAAACATAATTACAATTAGGGTTGTAATTGAAAAATTTGTGTACACAATACTATCACTGAGTTAAATGATCGAAATTTAACGGCAATTGAGTGAAGTGCAGTGAATGAATAACAAGGTATTCAGTATAGAGGACATTAATTATTAGACGGGTATTAAGAACTAATAAATATTTCAATTTCGAGTGAAATCATTGTACTGACAAGCCAGTCATACTACCGGTTTTAATCAGCTCCGTTCTAGTTGACGAATGGATGGGAGCATCTTTCACAGGTCTGATCGAGGTGAAGTTTGGCAAAAGACCACCGGTATAGAGAGTTTCTAAAACATTTGTTTATAAAAAATACTATAATTCTCTTTCCTAACAAACTATCTTGTATTGAATAACTATTAGTAGCGTAATGTAACGTTTTCAACATTTCAGGTGCGCCCTTTACAAGTGCCTGGGGGTTGAATTTTGGTAACTACGATGGAGCCTATGGAAACGGTGAGTAATTTTCCGTATTTTTGTACGAAATGGAGACAAGAAACATCTCAACCACGCGGTCAGCTAGCCAACTGACGTATTCTAGGTTTAGCTAGTTATAACAATAGACGACAATTGTTAGCATTGAATGGTATCACCGTGTCCATAGCGTTGCAGGGACAGGAACCCGTACAGTACGTATAGCGCCTATATAGGACTTGTGATCCAGGTGCAGGCTCAAGAGGCCCCATTAAATACGCATTGACGACGCCCAGTTTCACTGTCTGCGACCCAGAGCTGTATCGCATTTCATAAAGCCTGAGACCGGTATATCGCTTCTCTTCTACATCAGATACTAAGCGGGGACATTTGAAAACATTTTTCAATTAGTTCAAAAATAAACAATTAAAGCTACTTCTTCCTTCTTCCGAACTTCTTCCGAACAACAATCCTGCTATAACGTTAGGCGCCCTGGACGTAGAAAGGTCAAACTTAGTGTGGCAAAGGTGTGGCATATCAGAAAATACTAAAAACCACCCGAATGTGAGTTTTAGACACGATTTTAGACTTGTGCCTGCAATAAATGTTGTTCACAATGACGGTAGAGTGACCTCCGAGCGGCTTAGTACGCCTTTCTTCAATTTATGTTGTCTTTCAGGAGCCGGTGGTGCCGGAGGTGCCGGAGGTAGGTTCTACTCTGGTTGCTTTTATTTATTTATTACACAATACAAACTACAATCTAAAAATGCAAACTCAGGGTTGTAGTTTTTAAATTTTGGCGACTTGAACACATAATAATGTTCATCAACATATCACTGCTGATATAGTTAGTGTAGTGTACCGCGTTGACCATCTTACGTTTTTAAAAGACCAAAATCAGGGGTAGGAGATCATAATACTCAAATTTTAATGATCAACTCGTGACCACGGCTTTTGTGACATGGCCGAAATATCGAGGTTAATATACAAAACTAGTTTTATAGTATTCTGTGCGCGAATATGAGACCCGGCGATAAACATAATTACAATTAGGGTTGTAATTGAAAAATTTGTGTACACAATACTATCACTGAGTTAAATGATTGAATATTAACGGCAATTGAGTGAAGTGCAGTTAATGAATCACAAGGTGTTCAGTATAGAGGACATTAATTATTAGACGGGTATTAAGAACTAATAAATATTTCAATTTCGAGTGAAATCATTGTACTGACAAGCCAGTCATACTACCGGTTTTAATCAGCTCCGTTCTAGTTGACGAATGGATGGGAGCATCTTTCACAGGTCTGATCGAGGTGAAGTTTGGCAAAAGACCACCGGTTGTATTTGTATAGTACAACGACTTCACTCGAAATTGAGATTTTTAGCTATAAATATCCGTCTTATACAAATTATGTAAAAGATATCCTCTATACTGAATCCTCGTGACTTATTCACACCACTTCACTCACTCTCCGTCCAATCATTCAACTCGGTGATAGTATTGTGTACAAAAATTGTTGAATTACAATCCTGATTGTCATTATTTATTATTTGATTCCTATCCTGACGAGCCAGTCATACTAACGGTTTTAATCAACGTCGTTATAGCTGATGTATGAGTAGGAGCATCTTCCACAGGTCTGATCGAGTTAAAATTTGCTAAAAGACCACCGGTATAGAGAGTTTCTAAAACATTTGTTTATAAAAAATACTATAATTATCTTTCCTAACAAACTATCTTGTATTGATTAACCATTAGTAGCGTAATGTAACGTTATCAACATTTCAGTTGGATCCACTGCAGGCGCCTCGGGGTCGAGTGTTGGTAACAATGGTGGAGCCTATGGAAGCGGTGAGTCATTTTCCGTATTGTTGTACGAAATGGAGACTAGAAACATCTCAACCACGCGGTCAGCTAGCCAACTGACGTATTCTAGGTTTAGCTAGTATAACAATAGACGACAATTGTTAGCATTGAATGGTATCACCGTGTCTATTGCGTTGTTGGGATAGGAACCCGTACAGTGCCTAGGTGCAGGCTTAAGAGGCCCCGATACATACGCATCAACGCCCGGCTTCACTGTCTGCGAGCCGTCGCTGTTTCTCGTTACATAAAGCCTGAGACCGGTATATCAGCTTCTCTTCTTCATCGGGTACTAAGTGGACACATTTGATAGTATTTTTCAATTAGTTCAAAAATAAATAATAATTAAAGGTACTTTTTCCTTTAATTTGAAGCTTTCGTAACGACGATTCTGCTATCCCGTTAGGTACCCTGAACATAGAAAAGTCAAAGTTAGTATGGTAGTGATGTGGCATAACAGAAAATACTAAAAACGATCCGAATCTGAGTCAGAATCACGCTAAGCTAAGAGCTTCAGTTATTTTAGGCTGCTTCAAAACGAAGGAAAGTTCTGAATTCGACTCGAATTTTCTTATGTGTGTACACTGATCACTCCGCTATTTGTGAACCGATGTACTAGGTTCTTTTTCTACTCTGAAGAGTATGTTTGCCGAATTGTTAAAAAAGAGATTTTAACCATTTTCGAATATAATACAACACATTATGTATATTTTCGACTATATCCATATTCATTTGTCATTTCGATAAAAGTATGACTGCCCACAGTTATTTAAGGCCAATACATTAATATGATTCAACTTTTAGTACGGGCGCAAAACCATATATTTTGACTATTATTTATTTATTTATTTATTTAATCCAATTAGAACCGCATACATTGCGAATTAAACTAATGATAAAATTGAATATAAAATTTAACTATAAACTAACAAACTAATTATTACATTAAACATAAATTAAAAAAAAAAAAAAAAAAAGCAATACATTTAATCAATAGTAGCATAATGTAACGTTATCAACATTTCAGCTGCATACAATGCAAATACAGGCGGTGGTAGCTACGGCGGAGGAAACGGTGAGTAATTTTCTATAGTTTTGTACGACATGGAGACCAGAAACATTTAAGCCACGAGGTCAGTTACCCAACGGAAGTTTTTGTTTTATAACGTATAGGCTCGCGTTTGACCGCTATCTCGCCTGATGTTAATCGAAGATGCGGTCTATGATGGAGCACGATTGCCTAGAAGAAATCGATTCACTCACGACTTGAAGGCACCTAGACTATATTTATCGGAGAACACCCACTCGAGCAGCAAATTCCAATATCAAGCAGTATAAATTAAAAGTACCTAACAAAAAATTAAAGCTAACAAAATATTGTTCAGCATGTCAAATGGGATTTTGATTTAAATAGATAGATGTCTAGCGGTTCGTACGTAGGAGGTGGAATCAAACCGCTTAGTTCGAGTTTTTGGAATATCGACCATGAAGCGGTGCCGCTTTTAGAGCTCCTGGCTGTTCGACAGGAGAATGGGTAGAATGGGCAGGGAAGAATTAGATTATGCAGATCTGAACGCACTCTCCAAAGTGTATCCGGTAGAAAACAGGCGGACAAGCACCTTTGCGTCGATGTTCTAGGTTCTTGAATATTTACGGAGAGTGAGTGAAGTGGAGTGAATAAGTCACGAGGATTACGAGGATAGAGGATGTCTTTTACATAATTTGTATATGACGAGTATTTAAAGCTAAAAATCTCAATTTCCAATGAAATCATCGTACCTACTCATAAGGCAGTCATACTAACGGTTTTAATCAACGTCGTTATAGCTGATGTATGAGTAGGAGCATCTTCCACAGGTCTGATCGAGTTAAAATTTGCTAAAAGACCACCGGTATAGAGAGTTTCTAAAACATTTGTTTATAAAAAATACTATAATTATCTTTCCTAACAAACTATCTTGTATTGATTAACCATTAGTAGCGTAATGTAACGTTATCAACATTTCAGCTGGATCCACTGCAGGCGCCTCGGGGTCGAGTGTTGGTAACAATGGTGGAGCCTATGGAAGCGGTGAGTCATTTTCCGTATTGTTGTACGAAATGGAGACTAGAAACATCTCAACCACGCGGTCAGCTAGCCAACTGACGTATTCTAGGTTTAGCTAGTATAACAATAGACGACAATTGTTAGCATTGAATGGTATCACCGTGTCTATTGCGTTGTTGGGATAGGAACCCGTACAGTGCCTAGGTGCAGGCTTAAGAGGCCCCGATACATACGCATCAACGCCCGGCTTCACTGTCTGCGAGCCGTCGCTGTTTCTCGTTACATAAAGCCTGAGACCGGTATATCAGCTTCTCTTCTTCATCGGGTACTAAGTGGACACATTTGATAGTATTTTTCAATTAGTTCAAAAATAAATAATAATTAAAGGTACTTTTTCCTTTAATTTGAAGCTTTCGTAACGACGATTCTGCTATCCCGTTAGGTACCCTGAACGTAGAAAAGTCAAAGTTAGTATGGTAGTGATGTGGCATAACAGAAAATACTAAAAACGATCCGAATCTGAGTCAGAATCACGCTAAGCTAAGAGCTTCAGTTATTTTAGGCTGCTTCAAAACGAAGGAAAGTTCTGAATTCGACTCGAATTTTCTTATGTGTGTACACTGATCACTCCGTTATTTGTGAACCGAATTAGATTATGCAGTTTATCCGGTAGAAAACATGCAGATTAGCAACTTTGCGTCGATGTTCTAGGTTCTTGAATATTTACGGAGAGTGAGTGAAGTGGAGTGAATAAGTCATGAGGATTCAGTATAGAGGATGTCTTTTACATAATTTGTATAAGACGAGTATTTAGACTTATTTATTAAGTCGATCCGCTGCAGGCGCCTCGGGGTCGAGTGTTGGTAACAATGGTGGAGCCTATGGAAGCGGTGAGCCAGTTTCCGTATTTTTGTACGAAATGGAGACTAGAAACATCTCAACCACGTGGTCAGCTAGCCAACTGACGTATTCTAGGTTTAGCTAGTATAACAATAGACGACAATTGTTAGCATTGAATGGTATCACCGTGTCTATTGCGTTGTAGGGATAGGAACCCGTACAGTGCCTATATAGGACTTGCGATCCAGGTGCAGGCTTAGAGGCCCCATTAAATACGCATCGATGATGCCCAGTTTCACTGTCTGCGACCCAGAGCTGTATCGCATTTCATAAAGCCTGAGACCGGTATATCGCTTCTCTTCTACATCAGATACTAAGCGGGGACATTGTAAATCATTTTTCATTTAGTTCAAAAATAAACAATTAATGCTACTCGTATTTTCTTATGTGTGTACACTGACCACTCTGCCATTTGTGAACCGATGTACTAAGTTTTTCTACTCTGAAGAGAATGTTAGCGGAATTGTTGAAAAACAAAATGATTTTAACTCATTTCGAACATAACACAATATATTATGTATATTTTCGACTGCATCAATATTAATTTGTAATTTCGATAAAAGTATGACTGCCGACATTTATTTAAGGCCAATAAATTAATCTGAATCCAGAATCCAAGAGGCCAGAAACGTTTAAGCCATTAATGTCGACTGATACATAAGGCCTACTTAGGCCAGGTTCAAGGTTTTTATCGAGAATCGTGTGAACTTTGTAGGATTTAAAAAATAATGTTATTGTGCGAAGCCAATTCTGCCAATCTTCATTATCAAATCTGTTGCTTACACAATTCTCTGACACTAGTTTTTTGATTCTGATTCCTTGTTTTTAATACAGTCAGGGCAGTCTGGGGTTTTAAAACCTTTGCGGCCACAAGCAAAGCATACCACCTCATCTTTGTTTGCGTTGCACTGCCTAAGATTATGTGTGTCGATACGACAACGGACACAAAAACGGGGCCTTTGATTAGAAGAATCAATAGCGTGTACGTAGTTAGGAGTACCTTTATTCGTGTTGTCGATTTGTTGATAAGTATTTGTTTTATTATTTGTATTGTAGTTATAAGAACTATATTTGTTACTATTGTTGTGGACTTTATCATAATTTGAGTTCTGTTTATTGCTTGAAGTACCAGCGTAAGCTAGCTCGGGTGCGAGTGTAATGGCAGTCGGTCGTGGAGGTTCTTTAATTTGAGAAAGACGCGACTGAATACTCTCATAATTACGACATAGTGTTTTTAGTTCATCTATGGTTTTGGTTTCGGAAACAGAAGACAGAGTATTGGCATAGCATGGCCAAATATTATGCAAGATAATTTCTAATTTATCATTTTCTGATATCTTCTTTGAAAGTGTTGAAAAATATTCTGACATAATTGAGCGATAAATAATTATGTTTTCTGTTTCTCCTTGTGTGCGAGACCTAATCTCCGATAGTAGTCTGTAATCATAGTCAGCTGGACTGAAATCACGTTTCAGAGACACTACCAGGTCATCCCAATTGGTTATAGATTCCCGTATGCCGCGGTACCAATGAATTGCATAGCCGATGAAAATTTCGGTGGCATTGGCAAGAACTTTGGCACTTAAAATATTCTTTGCCTGACAAAATTCTTCGACACGTTGGATAAATGCCCGTACGCACGTTTTGCCATCAAATTTTAACTTCGTAAACTGGTTAGACTTGCCTTCACATGAGACAGTGATGTTAATTGGTTGAGTAGGGTTAGAGGTAGGAGAAGGAGTATCCAGTGAGCCAGCCAGAGGATCACAAGCTGCATCCATAAATGTGTTAAGCCTGGTTATGGCTTTCTTGTAGAGTAAAACACAGGCATCATAATTTTCTTTAATTGTGTCATCTACAGTAATGCGATTTAGTCGGTGATATATATGATTTGCCATATTTTGGGTACGAAGGTATGTGCTCTTATCCATTGTTATAGATTCCAGGGTTAGATGAACCTTCTGGAGGGCTTCTACAATACCATTTAAATCTACGGTTGGTTCAAAAGGACTAATCAGGATTTCTTCTGACGGGAATAAAGGCCCGCACTTTGCAATCTGCTTACGGAGCTCTTGGACAGTCGAAGCTGGTGTCTCACCTCTAATCGCGACCTCATACTCGAGTTCTGACTTTTGTAGTGACATAAATAAATAAATAAATAAATAAATATTGTAGGACACATTACACACAGCGCCATCTGACCCCAAACTAAGCAGAGCTTGTGTGATGGAAGTCAGATAACTGATAGAATACATAAATACTAATTTTTTTTGTAAATACATACTTATAATACGTACAGAACACCCAGACACAGAACAAACATTTGTTTATACCAAACAAACATTTGTCCTTGGCGGGAATCGAACCCACGCCCTACAGCTCAGGCAGGCATACTCCCAATGAGCCAACAGGGCTGTCAGTGTGTATTTAACGGGATAAGGCATGTTGTGATTTATTTATAATATGTATATAAATATTATGCCGTAATTGGTAAACGTTGAACAACCTTATTTTATTCTGTTGACAGATATGGCAACACAATAGTTTTCTGTATGAGAAGGTATAATGTTTATATAAAAAAAAAAAAAAAAAAAAAAAAACAACGAAGGTACCTCTGTTACAAAATATTTTAACTCGAGTAACGTTTGATTGTTTTCTTTAAGATTGGTGATTAAAAAGCGTAAAAAAAAATATGATGAAAGAATGAGTGAAATGATATAAAAAAAAATTATACAGGTACCTACACTGATTATTCCGCCACTTGTGAACCGATGTACTTGGTCCTTTTTTAAATCTGATATCCTCCATTTTCCCTGCACCAATTTTAATAATACAAAGACTCAATGCAGATCATCAAAAAACAATACACAACAACCAAAATATAAAAAACACAACAACATAAAATATATACCAAAAACTCAAAAAAAAAATCTGTGGCGTAGCTTCTGTGTTAGTTACAAACAAACATTTCAAGATATTATTAACAGATAGTTTACTAGGGTATATGGAAGTACAGTTTTTTTTTTTAAATTCTTTTTGCGTTAAGCATGCCACACATTTTACGTGTGGATATTTGGATACGTTTTGTGGAGTCTTAAGCAACATCTAGATTTTGTTTATTGAAAATTAATTTGGAGGCTTGCAGTTAGATTGAAAGTAAAAGAAATGTATGTAATGGCTCCTATAAGTTGAATCCCAAAATATATCGGCATTCATTGTGCACGAGGGTGACCTTGCATTGCATATAGCATATATTTTTAAAAGTTTTGTAATGGAAGGTGAAGGTAGCTCCTCCAGTCCCCGTACTCTGAGGTTCTTATTGCGATTTTCGTTAGGTGCACGATAAAACTTCGCAGCTGCGAACCTTACTGCGCCGGTATACCTAACATATGCGGCCGGATAGCTTTTTCGTGAGCGCCTAGCCGGAATTGCAATAACTCGCTCATAGTACGGGAGCAGGTGTGTCTTAAAAGGTCATCAAAACGCTTAGTAACGACAACGTGTTTTCGACCGTGTGACCGTGAGTGACATATAAAACTTTTTTATTTTATTTTTTATTACAAATAGGGTTGCGTTAGACCGGCAACTCGTCTGATGTTAAGCGAAGATGTAGTCTACGGTGAAGCACGCTCGCCTAGATGAAACCGATTCACTCGCGACATGAGGCACCCAGATTTAAACAGTTTTAAAGAGATTTTTAAACTTAGAACTTGTACGAGATCATGTGCTAAAAGTACGAGATACTTGGCATCCCTGGTACGAGAAAAAATTTCGACATCTGGCAACCCTATGTATTATAGGAACCAGATAACTGATAGAATACTTATATACTATTTTACAAAAACACTATTATATAAATGTTTTGTAGCGATGACAGTTCAGTGGTTAGCGTGGTCGGTTCAAACGAAGAAGGGCGTGGGTTCAGAGCTTGAGCTGTCGGTGAAGGAAAATATCGTGAGGAAACCATAGCGTGGTGTTAGAGTAGTTCCTAGTACTCGGCTGGCTAGCTACCACACCCAAATTGAACATTTGCCGCCAAGGATCTAACGGTGTATTCCGGCAGCCTCACTTGAGAGCCAGTTCCATTCCAGGCTAGGTGTGTTTACCATCTTCGACCACACCGTCACTTAATATCAGGTGAGCTGTGGTCAAACAGCTATCACGTCAGGTATCAAAAAGGTAAAATAATGACTGATATATTATATTAAATTTATACTGTGTTTATACAGCGGGCGTGACAGCGGGCGCGGTAGCGGGAGCGGGAGCGGGAGCGCCACATAATTACGACTATTATTATTATTATTATGACGATGACTTTACAGATTCAGGTCAGTGTTCAAGTTCGTGTTTCGCACTAATTATTATTATTAAGCATTTATTGTTTTTATTTATAAAGTGTGTGTGCGTGTGTGTGTTGCGCGCGTGTGGGTTGTGTGTGTGTTAGTGTGTGAGTGTGTGTTGCTTCTTAGCAACACTCACTTTATCATGTTAACTACCTATATCTAAAACATGATTTAACCGGTAAAAAAATTGCAGTATTCATCAAACCGGGACACAGTAATGCTTACACACTACAGCTTGGCGGTAGAATGTTTGATACTGCGGTGGCACTTAGTCGGCCTCCTGCCAAGGAGCGAGTCTACAGCCCGAAAGACAATCAAAACGGAATCAAAATACGATCGAAATGGGACTAAGTTATTTTAGAAAATTAAATATGAATGCAAGATTTTGTGTCTTTACTGTTGATTGTTGAGGAGTGCCTGCGTCCGGAGCCAACCCTGGGAATAATATCAGGCCATGCTTACCGTAAACATGCCATCTGCCATCAGACACCAAACAGCCTGCCATCGGAACAACGGATCTGCTATCGGAAATTCCACGTGCACTCAGTGGAAAGTTGGCGGTGATAGGTGGTGGTAACATTGGAGGATATGGAAGCGGTGACTATTTTGTCATAATTTTGTACAAAATGGAGACTAGAAATATCTCAACCACGTGGTCAGCTAGCCAACGGACGTATTCTACTTCTAGCTAGTATAACAAAAGAAGATACTTGTCAGTATTCCACGGTATTGCCGTGTCCATCGCGTTGCAGGAACAGGAACCCGTACAATGCTATATAAGACTTGCGACCCAGGTGCAGGCTTAGCAGGCCCCATTACACACGTGCCAACACTCCGCTTTAAAGCTTGTGCCAAATTTTTGAAACAACATCTTAAAAAGCACCCCATCTGACCACCCTGTTACTGAAAAATCTTGTATAACTTCCATACGTTAAGGAAGTACTTACACATACAGTGTTTTGACATAACAATGAATGGTAATATAACCAAGGAACTTTGACATGGCAAAACACTTTTTTGATTTTATTTCATTTATTCTTCAAAATACTAAAGTCAATACTACATGGCTAGATAGATATTAAAAATATCTTGAAAACGATATTAATCAACATACTCAAGGCTCATAACAAAAACGAAAAATCAAATAAAACCCAAAAAAGTTACAATACGAATTTTCTCGAAACGCATTTTTTCTACTTAGGCACAATGTTTTGGTTTACACGGTAGCGTGGTCCCATATAAATTTTATCGAAATCAATCGAGCGGTTTTTAAGAAGTCAACAAAAATTTAAAAATTGTATGTAAGTATGTCGAAAATCAGAAAGGCGGATAATTAAAGAAACAGGAAGTATAAACATCTGATCCGTCATCAGGTCATCAGTTCTATTCAATTTAAACATCTAAAAGGCTTTTTATTTAAAAACATAATTTATTCACATACTCAGTAGTGTTACTGCAGTAACACCAATTGTCAGTGCGTGCGCGAAGGATCACAAATAACTCACGGCGACAGTCGGAGGGAAAAGAAAATAAAAGGGAAGGGGCAGGACTCACGGTTCTTCTCGGTGGCGTACTCTTGGAGCTCCGGAGCGTCCACTTCCCAAGGCACTGAACGAACTCCACAATTAACGGTGGATCACGACCACTGTTATTGGACCAAATGTTTTAACTACATATGTACGTTGCACTTCCGCAACGAACCGCCGATGAATGTCATGTGATAAGGACAGAGAGGGGATACAGGTAGGATGGAGGGAAATATATATAACTATCGCCATGTACCTGTTTACGTAAACAGTCTATTGAAAACGTTTAGCGTAAACAGTCAGACTGCATTTAAATTATAAAAAAGCTATTTCAATAAATAAAAAACAGGTAAATACACAGGTAGTTATTTTATTCCAACAATAATTTTAGCTCTTACTTACATGTGCTCTCTTCGAGAATAGCCGACAGACTGAGCCGTCCACACTAATTTGTTCGCCCCTTCATTCGGGGAGTTTTTGCCGGAAGTCGACAGATGGCGTTACAATAGTCAAATGATAATATAAAATAAAGAAATAAACAACAATTTTAACAGTTATATTTTAATTATAGATTCTTAAGCAATTTTTAATAATAATTGATAGCGTTCAATATTGTAATAATTTACTCATAATCAACATTTGAATAATATTCCATGCGGCATTTACTATTAAGATACTTATTAACAATTTTGTGGCAATAGAATACAGTAAACCTTATTATAATTTTTTAAAGTCAAAGTCAAAGGTTTTAATTGCATGACAACGTTATAAAAAGGTCTTAAAATAATTGTTTGAGTCTATTGTCAACCATTACGGTGTGCAAATTCAATTCTTATATAAATTAAAATTTAGTACATCATGTCAAATTATTTCATTAGAAAAAATATTAAAAAATTATTACAATTACATTAAATTACATTAGAATTTGTCAAATTAATTAATTTGGCTATCTAGCCCGTCCGTGAACGTGTAGACGACACAACGTATTATTTAAGAACTCATTAACATCATAGAAGCACTCTTTCACCAGCCAACATTTCAACCGTGCGCAGAAACGTTTGTATGGTAGAACAACAAATTCTTCTGGAAGATAATTCAATATTAAACCTGCCATGTGAATAATCAAAGGGGGTAGGGCTCAAACACATGTACATATTTGTTATTATATTAGCACAAACTGCGTACTAGTATATATAAGAGTGACATCTACTTAGTGTGATTTGCACTGTGTGCAGGAGCAGGAGCAGGAGTGTCAGCGTCAGCGGCAGTGCAAGCTGGATATGGTCCGGGAAACATTGGAAATGGCGACTACGGAGGAGCAGGAGGTCTGTACATATCTGTTATTATATTATATTGCCAGAAATGAGAATGTTTGCCTTTATGTTTGAGAAATTGTAAAAAACGTGAAGTGATATTTAAAATTAAATTAAAATAATAATATATTGCATGCCTTTAAAAGGTGAAACTGTCTATAGTTCTCTTTCCTAGCAAACTATTTTGTATTGATTGATCAATAGTAGCGATATTATTGATAGTATTGATAATGTAATGTTATCAACATTCTAGCTGCATCCAGTGCAAGTGCAAGCGGTGGTAGCTACGGCGGAGGAAACGGTGAGTAATTTTCCATATTTTTGTACGAAATGGAGACCAGAAAATATTTCAAACACGTGGTCAGCTAGCCAACGGACGTATTGTACATCTAGCTAGTATGACAAAAGACGATACTTGTCAGTATTCAACGGTATTGCCGTGTCCATCGCGTTGCAGGAACAGGAACCCGTACAATGCTATATAGGACTTGCGACCCAGGTGCAGGCTAAGCAGGCGCCTTTACATACGCATCAACGCCCGGCTTCACTGGCTGCGACCCATAGCTGTTTGCCATTACATAAAGCCAGAAACCGGAATATCGGCTACCGACCGGGATTGAATACCATTATACGTATATCACCATTACAAAAAAAATATAGTAGAGGAGAATAATGCAACAATTACTATCGGATAACATGGCCGCCATCTCTGTACTCTGTGCGATAAATCATTAACAAAGTTTATGAAATATACTTTGAAATATACAGAGGAAATCACGAGTGATTCAGAACGTACAGTATACAGTGTTAGAATTTTAATCATTTGAATAACGATAATAATAATGAGCAAAAAACTAAAAGAATATCTATTTCATATTATTTTGTGGATAAGTTGCTAAACAACTGTAATTGTCGAGTAATTTTTTCGAAATCCATTTTGGGGTTCATCGAAGATTCCGAATCTTTCACAAAAGGAGCCAAGACATATGTATGTATTTGCAATACCTTTTCAAAAATTTTCATAGTTCGGCAAGATTGCATTGATTTAAACTACACTCTGTTCGAGAATCTTAGATATTTTATTTAAGCAAAGGGTTGCAAAAACATCTTTTATATTGGTAGTTTAATTTAATAATAATAATAATAATAGACTTTTATTCCTAAACATAGGGTTACAAGAGGTCCCTAAGTTCGGTGTGCCTTTTGGCATAGGCCTCCTCCAATTCCTTCCAATGGATCCTGTCCCTTGCTACTCTCAACCAGAATGGTCCCGCTGTCTGTTTCAAGTCATCTTCCCATCTCCTGACTTGACGACCCCTACCTCTTTTGCCGTCTCTTGGTTGCCAGAGGGTGACTTGCTTGCTCCATTTGTTAATGGGATGGCGTAGCAAATGCCCAGCCCATCTCCATTTTTGGGCGTCTATCCGGGTAAGAATGTCTGTGAGTTTTGTTCTTGTTCTCATGTCTACGTTCCTGACTCTGTCTTTGATTTTTAACCCTAGCATGCTTCTTTCCATGGCACGTTGGCATTTTATTAGTCTCTCTCTGTGGTGAAGTGTTGTTGACCAAGTTTCACAGCCATAAGTAAGAACAGGTAGAATACAGGTCTCGAATGTTTTCTTTTTTATGTGATTGCCTAGATCCTTACTTTTTACTACTTCCTTTAGTGACCAGTATTTTCTCCATCCTTGGGCTATTCGCCTGTTTATTTCCTTTGTCATTTCATCTGAAGGGGATATTATCTGTCCTAAGTAAATATATTCTTTGACATATTCGATCTTGTTGCCATCTACCATAACGTCTATTTCCCTTGAGTTTGACATCAATTTTGTTTTACTGGCATTGATTTCCAGACCAACTTCTCTGCTTATATTTGCTAGACTCTGCATCATTTGTTCTATTGCTGCTGGATTCTCTTCAAGGAGCACCAGATCATCGGCAAATCTTAGGTGGTTTAGGCGAGCTCCATTAATGTTCAGACCTAAGTGGTCCCAGTTTAGCTGTTTAAAGATGTGCTCGAGTACAGCGTTAAATAGCGTAGGGGAGAGAGGATCGCCTTGGCGTACGCCCTTTTTGATAGGAAATGATTCTCCTGTTGATTCTAGTTTAATACTGGCCTTGCTAGATTTGTAGATACTCTTAAGCATTTCTATATAGTTGCTCTGGACACCTTGTTCTTCAAGGCTCCGCCATATGTATTGGTGCCTGAGGCTGTCGAATGCCTTTGAGTAATCTATAAACGCCAAGTAGATTTGTTTATTGTATTCGTTATACTTCTGTATCAACTGTTTTATTGTGTGAATGTGATCTATTGTGCTGAAGTCTTTTCTGAATCCTGCCTGCTCTACGGGTTGGCTTTCGTTTAGTGTTAATGATATTCTTTCCAGGATCACTTTAGCAAATACTTTATATATGTTTGATATTAGAGAAATTGGCCTATAGTTCCCAATCTCGTCTCTAGAGCCTTTTTTATGTAGTAGAATTATGTGACACTCGGTCCATTCTTCTGGAATTTGCCTTGTTTGTAAGATTTCATTGAAAAGTTTTGCCAGCACAGGACTAATTTCCTCTAAGGTTCCCTTGAGCATTTCATTAGGTATCTTGTCCGGCCCTGGGGCTTTCTCGAGTTTTTGAGATTTTATTGCCTTGATTACCTCTGAGGTAAGGATTTCTGACACTTCGTCTACTTTGTTTTCTTTTGCTTCGTTTACTTCCGGAATTGTGGCAAACCCTGAATCGAATTTATCGGAATACAATAGGCGGTAATAGTCCGTAGCTAGTTTCTGTATTGAGAGTCGATTAGTTAAGTAAGATTCGCGTTGCTTTAGTTTCGATATCCATTCTTTCCCATGTTCGTTTAGTTGTTTCATAGCCTTTTTTGTTCCTTTTCATAGTTTAATTTACTGGATCAAAAAAATATTTAATTAAATTTTTCTAGTTGTAGTATGATCAATTATGGAATAAAAATCGTTTTGTAATATTTATTTTAACGTAATATATTTTATATACAATGTTATGATAAAGAATAACAGCTTTGGTAGAAAATATTTTATTATAATGGTAAGACTGTAGAGGTTCTAAACATTTCTGCCGCCGTCATTTCCCGTTTCATTTGTTTTTGTTTTCTGGAACTCGAATGTGCTTTTCCTTGCGTTTGTGTAATTGTGCTTTGTTGTTAGACTTGTTGATTAATGTTTATCTTGTTGTTGTGACGTTTTTTGTTAATTTTGATAATTCTTTCGGAAATTTGTTCGCAAAAAGGAGTTTCAGCCAGGTCCCTCGACCTGAACACCTTTGTAAACAATAGAATATCTATGAGCGCCACGGTAAAGCAATACACATGGCAATGAACGTGTACAAAGAGTTAATAAGAGGCCTGAGGGCGATCATTGGTGACTAACAGACTGTGTTTTTGGTTTTATTTAATTTGTTATTATTGCGCCGCGCTAGAGCAAATCCGGGGGAAATAGAAACAAAAATATTTTTCACAAGTGAAAATTGTTTTGGGCTACTGACGAAAATTGTTTTGGGCTACTGAATAGTCGCTTTGACAGTGACTTTTCGTGACATATCTTTGTTTACATAAAATATCTAAGATTGTTGAACAGAGTATAAGGCCTTTTTAAATAGTTTGGGTACCTTCAGTGCATGATTGATTATCTAGCAGAGTTACATAGTTAAGAAAGGGCCAAATGTCATAACAGTATTTATCTACTCTTTAAGGAAGCGGAGGTCTGCACTTATTTATATCTACGCGTGGTTTTTGGATACGTTTTACGGAGTCTTGAGCAATATCCAGTTTTTGTTTAATGAAAATTAATTCGGAGACTTGCGAGTTCGGCTCGGTTGTATGCATACGGTGACGAATACAATTAATACGACTATGAAGGTACATACAGATTGTACTTTCGCACGCCTACCGCAACGCACACAAGAGCGTCGTTAAAACCCAGGGACGCCTAACCTTTATCCATACTCTTCTGTCATAGGATAAGACAATGTCGCTATACGTGTCGTCGTATCTGTTTTTCTACGAATAGCTTCTTCATAGTATATTTGGATATACCAAAAATAGTATATTATTATTACTTAGTTCAGCTTCAGCTTCAGGAAATAATGGCTACGTTCAAGAATTTAGTGCTGGGGGCTCAGTTATTCAATCATGTTATAATGATACATTCTGAGTTACTACAATTAGCGTGATACTTATTATGTTTTGTACTTTGTGCAGTGGGAAGCTCAAGTGCAACGGCAAGCTCAAGTACAACGGTAAGCTCAAGTGCAACGGCAAGCTCAAATGCAGCGGCAAGCTCAAATGCAGCGGCAAGCTCAAATGCAGCGGCAAGCTCAAATGCAGTGGCAAGCTCAAATGCAGCGGCAAGCTCAAATGCAGCGACAAGCTCAAATGCAGCGGCAAGCTCAAATGCAGCGGCAAGCTCAAATGCAGCGGCAAGCTCAAATGCAGCGGCAAGTTCAAATGCAGCGGCAAGCTCAAATGCAGCGGCAAGCTCAAATGCAGTGGCAAGCTCAAATGCAGCGGCAAGCTCAAATGTAGCGACAAGCGCAAGTGTAGCTTCAGGAACCGGATATGGTGCTGGGGACTCAGGTAAGCAATCATGTTATAATGATACATTTAGAGTTAGGTACTAAATATTAGCATTCAAATTGAACTTTTTTTAATTTTGTAATCGAAAAATAAACTAGATTTGGATGGTTATACGACTTACCCAGTTATTAATATAATGTTCTGAAGAGTTGTAGACCTCCAACCAGCATTGCCAGATGTACGATTTAAGTAGTATTCATATGATTTTTTTTTGCTGTACATGTACGATCCAAAGATCAAAATCGTACATAATTCCTACGACCTTTTGATATTTCGTAAAAACCGATATAGATTTAACCAATAGAGTACATCACTATATTCATTTGACCCGTTACAGATAAAACCTGACCAATTCACGAATCACTTGATAGTGGCACTACATTTGGCCCTATTTGCCCGAATAAAAAGGGACGCAGCTATCCAGACTGTATAGTTGCATCATTTTTTATTCGGAAAATTGGGACGAGTGTAGTAAAGGCAGCTAAATTTAATTTTTATTTATATGTGTTATACGTCTACTTACTTAACATACTTCTTGAATATAACCTACATATTATAGAGTTACAATTTGTAATTGTGAGAAATCTTTTACGCTTCTTTATTATGGAGGTTGAAGACCTGGGATCTGAGCCAGGCACACTTATGGTAAAACAACATCAAAAATGTTTTTTTTTTTTTTTTTAATAGCTGACAGGCTAGGTTTTGACCACATCTCACCTGATATTAAGTGACGGTGTGGTCGAAGATGGTAAATCACACCTAGCCTGGAATGGAACTGGCTCTCAATTGAGGCTGCCGGAACACACCGTTAAATGCTTGGCGGCAGATTTTCAACTTGAGGGTGGTAGCTAGCCAGCCGAGTACTAGAAAGTACCCTACCACCACGCTATGGTTTCCTCACGATGTTTTCCATCACTGGCAGCTCAAGCTCATTGTTGGAGTTTGAACCCACGCCCTTCGGCATGCGAACCTACCGCGCTAACCACTGAGCCATCATCGCTACAAACAATATGCTATGAATGTTGTGTAAATTATTGAATTAATGAAATGCTGAGTAAAATGAATAGTAAAACTCTTTACGGGGATAAGTAATGTGTATATTATGCTGATTTAATTACAATAAAAGTATATTTTAAAATTCATAAAGTTTTCAGAATCGTACTATTTTTTTATAGTAGTCTTTTTAGGAAATACGACTTTATTATACCTACCATACGATATCTCATTCACGACGTTTGGCAACACTGCCTCCAACTAACCCAGAGAAATGTCTGCACTGCACTGCACTGCATCAGCCATAGGACGTCCACTGCTGGACATAGGCCTCCTCCTTGGGGTGTTTTGTCAATACTCGCCACGCTTGGCAGGCGGGTTGGAGACCGCAGTTAGGTGTGATTGTTCAAGGAAGACGCTGCTGCCCATCTTCCGGATTACATCCCTTAGCCGACTCTTACGGCAACCACGGGTAGAGAGGGTGGCTCGTATTCTTACGCCGGCACCACCACGGCAAGCTACTTCACTGCAGTGAATTTAGTAAAAGTTGTTTGTTGATTTTAATTGCAGGAGCTGGTTGGTCAGGTCCATTGGTAGGACCAAACCAGGGGCCAAATTCCGCGATTTTCCTGCAAGCTTTGATTCAAGCTTTCAGCAATGTGTGGCAGACGTCAGGATGTTCCTGCACCGGATATAATGTGCAGCCTGCACTTTACAACGGGAACCCATACGCCTAAAATATATAAATGACAACCAACATTCGATCAAAAAAAAAAAACAAAGGATTTCCACCATCAACTTAATCACGTCCTACAAACGTGTGAATAATGTGAACGTTGGCGTTACTATCAAATCTCCGTGAAAACTTCTAATAAAGTTGCCACTAAATTACTAGGGTGTGATAGGACATAATTCGTTTTGAAAATATTAAGAAACTGAACATTGGCAACATGCATTAACTGCAATGCCAAAAAAAAACCTCCGGTACAGTAGTTTGCTTCCGTTTCGCCCGTTTATAACTGTCATTTAGGTACGAAAACTTGCTTTTGCATTTTCAGTCTTAACGACTAATCGTAGAGCTGCTATTGGTTTGATAATGAGATATGCCATTTTCGCGTTGAATGTACAACGGGGATCCTTTGCTTTTTGATCGTTGCTAAAACCATAACTATTGAAAATTATACTTGGTTACCTATGTTATTGATAAAACATTTATGAAAACCGGACGCCTCTATCGAACACAAAACGAAACACATCGAAAACTAGTAAATCAAAAATCTGGTATTTTTATTGTGTATTTATCATCTACTGCACCATCACTAAACATCAGATGAATCAATTTTTTTGTGGTCAACCACAAAAAAATATATCACTTAGAAGCATTGCAAAGTTAACTAATGATAGTTTTTGTACTAGGTGAACAGTTCCCAAGCGATGAAATAAAATATTTGTGTAAGTTTTTATGTATTTGATGTAAAACAAAAAGTCTTTCTTGTCTTAGCAGCCTGATCAGCTTGACTGTCATTTGCAATCGTAATCAAAACTAATAACCTACCGTTATGCACACAGACAATTATGTGTATACTCGCAGTGTTTATGTTAAAATTGTGAAATTAATTAGTAGCATCTATTTAAGACTAACAATAAAAATCATGTATTACAAAAATGGAATAATTTAAAGATTAAAATCCTGTTGTGAATACCGCAGTACCAGATATTATGCCACAAAGCAGTAGTGTGTAAACATTACTGTATTCCGGTTTGAAGGGTACTGCAGTTAGCGAAATAACCAGGCTAACCATCAAGTCTTAAAGTAATGAGCGCCAAAGCAGCGATGCCCCGGACTTTGTTTTGCTATTCAGTGCTGTGTATTGCTGTAATGGTCATGCACATTCGTTATCTCTTACCATCACGATAGGGTATCGTTCGTATAATTAATTTTACAAATACAGCCATATACAAATGCAGTACTAATACTAACTGTTCACAGCACCTAATATCGCTTGTTTGCGATTGAAGCTTACAGATAACGTTATCACTGTTAATAATAATTAATGGATTATATAATAACCGTAATAAATTGTCTAATATATCAAAAGGAATAATTTTAAGATGATATTTACTTTATATTATGATGAAAAAGTTATCGATCGAGTTAGACTTTTATGTTAAATAATTCTTAGGGTTTTGGAAGATCTTAATTTTTTTCTCAGATAAAAATTTTCGGATCTTTCTACCTAAGAACAAGCTTAATATAGTGATATTTTTAACTAATACATTTAACTGAATTGTTTGTACATCTATCTATGTAATACTATTGGGATTGAAAATTAAATTTATGATCAGCATCACATTGTGTGTTTTATTTTATAAGATGGTAGTTTTTTTTTTAAGTTTGACTGTCTAGATTTTTGACCTCAGCTCACGTGATGTTAAGTGACGGTGTGGTCGAAGATGGTAAACACACCTAGCCTGGAATGGATCTGGCTCTCAAGTGAGGTTGCCGAAACACTCCGTTAGATGCTTGGCGGGATATTTTCAACTTGAGCTAGCTAGCCAGCCGATCACCATGCAAACCATCCATCGTCTTAGCAGGAGGTCGTCTAAGTACCTACCACCGCAGTATCATAAAATCTGCTACCAAGTAGTAGTGTGTAAGCATTTCAGTGTCCGGTTTGAAGGATACTAAGGTGACATTAAAAGGCTGTTAAGACTAACCATCGAAAGTCTCAACGTAATGACCATCAAAGCAGCGATGCCCTGGACTATGTTTTGTTACACAAAGTTCTGGTTATCTCTTACCATCAGGAAAGCGTTTCGTTCGTCTCATTACCTATGTACTATAACAAAAACAATAAAATTACCTTACAATAGATGAAGCGGTCCGAACACCCACGTCGTTCAGTTCAACTGCAGACCAGTTGCACCTTGTTCACTACATAGAAATACATAGAAGACATAGTCTGTCTGCTTGCGAAAAACTTAAAAACTACTGAACGGATTATCATGCGAGTTTCACCAATTGATAGAGTGATTCATGAGGAAGGTTTAGGTATATAATTTGTCAAGGTTTTGTGTAAATTGGTTGAAATATTAACAGATCAGTCCTACGACAGACAAAAAATGTAACCATAATATGCTCCCCCGTAACGTATAACCCGTGCGAAGCCGGGGCGGGTCGCTAGTATCTATTAATCTGCAATAATTAGCACGAAAATGATAGTCAAATCTATAAAAAACAATTTCCGTTTGCTGTCACCCGGGGCGCCACTTTCCATACATTTTATAGTAATACGTAAAACTCCTACGGATTGGCCGTTTTGCACATTTTTTATTGTTTTGAAGTGCACTATATTGTTCCTAAATATAGTAGAACATTTTTTTTTTAACTAATAACACAATACAAAACAATTGACTATCTTTTTCTTTACCTATATTAAGCGTCGCATTTCGTGTTGGGTCAAGTTTTCAAATATTTTCAAGTATATTATGTAAAATCAAATGAAATAAGACATTCACATTCTAAGTCACACAAAGCATGTCTTGGTCAAGTCCGGTTGTGCCTTAATAAAGTTGTGATGGCTTTACTACTTACAAGTTCCTATAGAGTATTGGAAGCAACACGAAAAGTCATGTTTCACCACAAACCATCACTATTCCACACTCGCGCAGTTAATTCGGCACATTCTTGATAAAACAACACTATTTATAAACGGTTTTTTATATATGAATACTCAAAAAACGCAAGTTTTGTAACACATATACCTTAAACGGCAACTTGATCTTTCCGCGTTCCCGCTAAAATTCAGCAATGGTAACTGGAAAACAAAAGAAACTCACAAAAAATTCAAATACGATACTTTTTTTTTTCTGTGCGGCCAGCGACTTGGCGGTCAAAATAAAAAACTTGCATGCAACCTGCTTGATATTGTAAAAGAGGTTTTATGTAGGTTTCTCAACACTTTGAACTTGTAGATACCTATGTAAGCGCTCGCTGTGTTTGTGATAAAAATATGAGTATACCTTTGATTATAGAATAGAATAAAATAAAACAAAACAAATTAATATCGATTATATGGTAGTACAAAAATATTAATATAAATATCGCGAGTTTCTACGTAAAAATAAGTTCTATTTAACAATATATTATAATTTATTTGGATAAACAAATTGGATTCAATAGAAAAAACAATGAACTAGAAATAGAGATAAGAATAAAAAATACATGGAATAAAATATTGGAGTTGCAAACAAGTATTTAACCCTTAATTAGGCGCATGAAGAAAATCACACAAGTAGTCGCATGGGGTCACATCTGACCCCAAAGTTATGAATAAAAATGGAGTGGAAGGAACTAATAGAATAAAATATGTAATATTAAAAATAATTAAATGGTTTATTAAAATCATAATAAAAAAATAAAAACATAACTATCACTTAAAATTATTGAAAACATAAAACAACTTCTAATAGATCTGAAAATTATTATTTTTTGGAATAGCTGAGATAAAAAATAAATAAATAATTAACATGATTCATGAGCAGAATCATCTACTTCGCATCCAATGCCGTAAGCCCTAAAGTGTTGTTGGCAAACAAATTTACCAGACTTATGGCATTTAGAAATTACTTTCTTGTCCTCCTTTCTAGGGCATGACGAACAGTGATCGCGCTTAGCATTCGATTGATGCACAACTTCCTGCATGTCATGAACTTTACGGAGCTGCTTTTTTGTTGAAGAAGAGGTAGCACGCTGTTCAATGCGCCGTTTCTGGTGATCTACTGCCAATTCTATCGCTAATCTTCCGAGATAGAACCTGCGACATCTTGCTCATCAACCGACAAATCTCCCAGCCATTGCCGCATCAGTCTTTCTTGATTCATAACAACAACTAAATGAAAAAAAAAATACAAAAATACATAAATTATGTTATGCAAAACAATAATACATTATAATAAGTAAAAACAAATTAATAAATATACGTAAAAACACAAAAATAAAAACTTACCTTTTGCCAAAAATGTTACGTAATTGGTCGCATGGGGTCAGCACCCAAGAGAGCAGCGACGAGTGCATACGCGTTGGTGGTCTGTTCGCACCTGGGTTGCGTACCGCGCGGGGAGGTAGGAAGCTAGAAAGAGCGCTGTCGCGTTCTAAACACTCCAACATAATTTTTTTTCGATTAGAAATTGTCTTGACCCCATGCGCCTAATTAAGGGTTAAGAGTGACATATCGCTTAAAAAGAAAGTAATAGACTCGTGCTTTAAACCATGTCTGACATAATATGCTTGTCAAACATGGAAATTTACAAATGAAACAAAAAATAAAATAATTGCATGTCAAAGAGGAATAGAGCGGAGTATGTTCATATAGTATTTTATATTTTTTACCTGATATTTTGGCTTTCTATGTGGTAGTTGATTTTTAATACGTTTGTATAGCGATGACGTTTTAAAGCAGGCTGAATATGTACCTATGCCCTTGCCATTAAAACAAAAAAGTATACATAGCTATTTTGACACATTTGATTGACTTTGACAATTGATATGAACTAAATAAATCTTCTATAATCACCTCATAAAAGAGATAATTAGGGTCCAAGTAACGTTTAAAGTAAAATAATCCAGATATTTGTATCAGTAAAGCGAAAAAAACTCGACTTCGAGATATTATATGGCAGAGGTTTTTTTTCTCTTTCTTCTTGGCATCGCATTCTGTGCATTATGCCAGTTTCAATGTTTCTGTATTTTGTGTGCAGTCTTCAGTTTTCAACTTCATCTTTATAGTCAAAGTACATTCTTGGTCAAGTCCAGTCCGTACCAGTCAAATCTAATCATGCTTAAAGTAGTGGCGACTTCACTATAAACTGCAATGGAGTTTTGGAAGCAACACAAAAAGTCATGTTTCACCACATTATATCACTTTGTATTTTTATACATAAACACTCGAAAAAACACTAGTTTTAGAAAAAAATATAACGGGGCGACACGACTCTTTCAGCGTTTCAGCCAAATCTCATAAAAGAGGTTATTATTACTGCCTTTGATTTGAAGTTGACAGATTTTGTTTTGGTTTGACATTGCTTTTTTTAGGCACTGAAAGTAGCCCTATACAGCCTACTATGTGACGTCATTAGAGACCAATTGAAGTCAATAATTATTTTAATAAACCCATCTCATAGTTTAAAGAGTTTTGTAAAAATAATGTACAAGAATGTAATATTTCGAAATGGTTTTGGATAAACTCAGTAAAGTATTTTTTTTCTTCTTTATATACCGAATTGATGCTGTAAGCCATGCACTAAGATTGAAGTGGACATGGGCGGGTCATGTAGCGCGCCTTATAGATGCAGAAGTCCTCCAGGCAAGCGCTACAAAGGAAAACCTTACACACGATGGGAGAATGAAATAAAAAAAAATCGCAGGGCCACAATGGATGCAAATAGCTCAGGATAGAATTCTACAATTCTTGTATATCTTATACCTTTAAAAGAGCAATTCTTGTATATATGTATATATGTAATCTGAATCTCGGAAACGGCTCCAACGATTTTCATGAAAATTATGTACGGGGTTTCGGGGGCGATAAATCGATCTAGCTAGGTTTCATTTTTAGAAAACATCGTTTTATCCGTATTTTCAGACGAGCAAAGCTCGGTCATCTAGATACTATGTATGTATATATATATTCTGAATCTCGGAAACGGATCCAACGATTTTTATGAAATTTAGTATGCAGGGGGTTTCGGGGGCGATAAATCGATCTAGCTAGGTTTCATTTTTAGAAAACATCGTTTTATCCGTATTTTCAGACGAGCAAAGCTCGGTCATCTAGATACTATGTATGTATATATATATTCTGAATCTCGGAAACGGATCCAACGATTTTTATGAAATTTAGTATGCAGGGGGTTTCGGGGGCGATAAATCGATCTAGCTAGGTTTCATTTTTAGAAAACGTCGTTTTATCCATGTTTTCAGGCAATGAAAAACCGAGCAAAGCTCGATCAACCAGGTACTTTAGTTTAAATGTAAAATATCTGGAACAAAAAGGCTTAATAATAATAATTCTGCGCTAACAAATACCTTATTATTTTTTTGTTATGCACAGTTATTTTTTTGTACTCTATAGCCAATGATCCACCCCTTCTATCCTGGCGCCTCCCATAGCCACGCCTCTTCTAAATCAGGGAACGCCAGCCGACAAATACAAGTAAATTCAGTCTCAATTGGCGGGAACGGACGCCGCGCGTGTCATCTTGACATCTGTCAAAATATCTGACAATTTAATTAAGTTTATTTTTTTTATGGGTTCATTATTGAAGATCTATCTTTTATTTGAATAAGAATTGACTAAAACATTTTTTTTATTTTCTCTTTGTGAAATTGGTGTGGAGGTTCTTATTTCTTTTTATTTATTGTTTGAGTTTTTATAGTGTTTACAGTGACAAATAGATTTTAAATTCCAAGTTCGATCGATAAAGTGCAAAGTAAAAAACAAGCGAAATAAATATATATATGTACATTGTACATACAAGTGAAGTGCGAGCAATAAATCTTTCTATGTTTTATTAAAAGAGGTATGTAAATGTTTTTTTTTTCTTAATGTTTTCAGCCTGTATTTTTACGGCCTATCTATCTATCTATGGAGTTTTGGCGGGAACGCGGTGAGCGTCGTGTCGCCCCATTGTATTTTTTTCTAAAACTAGTGTTTTTTCGAGTTTTTATGCATAAAAATAGTGGTGATTTATTTATAAAGTGACGAATTACAAGCGCGAGTGTGGGAGAATGATATAATGTGGTTAAACATGACTTTTCGTGTTGCTTCCAAAACTCCATCCAGAAGCTTATAGTAAAGTCGCCACTACTTTACTAAGGCATGACTTGATTTGACTGAGACCGACTGGACTTGATCAAGACTAGACTTTGACTGTAACTATAGATGATAAAGAAGCTGAAAAATGAAGACTACTCACAAAATATAGAAACATTGAAACTGACAGAATGCACAGAGTGCGATGCCAAGAAGAAAGGGGGAAAAAATTATAGAAGAAATAATGAAATAATCATATAAACAAAAACTAAAGACTTGGCTTGTCGAGCAGGCATTCTATAAGTTTGATGACATTATGAATTTAAAAGTCGTATAATTTTTAATTTATTTATTGGATACATAATTAAGTAATTGTATATAATTTGAATATTTTTTTTGTTGATTTGGATAAAAGTAATTAATAAGATGATATTTTTATATTGTAATTTTTTTAATTTATGTTGATATTTTATTTAAAAAAAAATTTTTGACTTGTTACTGTTACTCAATAAAATATGAATATGAATATGAAACGTGATTCTACTAAATTTTCACACGAAATTGTGTTTAATTTTGCTTCCATAAGGGTAGGCAATTCAGAATAGTGATGATAACAAAATTAGGAGATACAGTTACGTGTTGCAGCTTAATATCTATCACCTACGTCCGATATGTAATTACACACATCATACATCATCAGCCATAGGACGTCCACTGCTGGACATAGGCCTCCGCTTGGGGAGGGGTTTTGCCAATACTCGCCACGCTTGGCAGGCGGGTTGGCGAGCGCAGTTAGGTGTGATTGTTCAAGGAAGACGCTGCTGCCCATCTTCCGGATTACATCCCTTAGCCGACTCTTACGGCAACCACGGGTAGAGAGGGTGGGGTACTATTCTTACGCCGGCACCACCACGGCATATTACACCACTCGGTAACTGAAATAGCAAAGCATTCGTTACGTTGTGTGAGGACTGAGGACTTGAAACATGGAAATACTAAATACTTTATTTTTATTTTTTATCGCTGACAGGCTAGGTGTTTTGACCACAGCTCACCTGATGTTAAGTGACGGTGTGGTCGAAGATGGTAAAGCACACCTAGCCTGGAATGGAACTGCCCTCAAGTGAGGCTGCCGGAACACACCGTTAGATGCTTGGCGGCAGATTTTCAACTTGAGGGTGGTAGCTAGCCAGCCGAGTACTAGAAAGTACCCTACCACCACGCTATGGTTACCTCACGATGTTTTCCATCACCGGCAGCTCAAGCTCATTGTTGGAGTTTGAACTCACGCCCTTCGGCATGCGAACCTACCGCGCTAACAAAATCAAAATCAAAATCAAAAGTCATTTATTCAGTTTAGGCCCTGGTAAGGCACTTATGAACGTTAAGTTACATACATAACCACTGAGCCATCATCGCTACAAAATCTATCTATCTAATCTATCTATTCTAATGTCTTTAAACGAGCAATTCTTGTATATATGTATATATATTATAACCTAAATCTCGGAAACGGCTCCAAAGATTTTCATGAAATTTAGTATGCAGGGAGTTTCGGAGGCGATAAATCGATTTAGCTAGGTTTCATTTTTAGAAAACGTCGTTTTATCCGTGTTTTAACCCGAGCAAAGCTCGGTAATCCAGGTACTAATAGATAATAATAATAAATTCCTAATAAAAATAAATCTAAATAGCACCTAATATAATAATTATGTCAGGTTAAATTAAAATTTCAATACACAAATGACAAATTACAATACACTAACATCATGTAACTTCTTGCAAGAAAGAAAATTCTGCAAGCCACAATCTCATCAAGGGATTACGTTTGCAGAACTTCTTAACCTTCCTTTTAAATTCATTTGCAGGTAAATTCCTTATGCTGCATGGCAAATTTTATTAAACATGCAAATTTTATTAAGATTACCTTGTTTTTCTACTTTTACCAGCCCAGTTAATAGGCTACGTGTTTGACCACACCTCACCTGTTGTTAAGTGACGGTGTGGTCGAAGATGGTAAACACACTAGCCTCGAATGAAACTAGCCCTTAAGTGAGGCTGCCGGAACACACCTTTCGTTGCTTAGCTACAGATTTTCAACTTTAGTGTTGTAGCCAGTCGAGTACAAAAATGAAAAACATTGTTAATACCTATAACATTTAAGGGTTGTCCTCGATTTTCCTGGGATTCCATCATCAGATCCTGACTTGGTGCCAATGGGACCACTACAGGAGTATACTCTTTCAAATAAAAAAATAATTTTGAGTATCGGTCCACAAATGTGGACACATACAGTCGAACATAGAACCTCCTCCATTTTTTGAAGTCGGCTAATAACTTTACCGCAGCTCAAGCTCATTGATGGGGTTTGAACCTATGCCCTTCGGCGTGTGAACAGACCGCGCTAACTACTCAGCCATCGTCGATTTAAAACGCTGGTTGTTCATCAAATATATGTATATCTAGTAGGTAATATTTGGATTATTACCAAGAACGAATATATCGCTCGGAACATCTGATAATGTCAAATTTATGTCATAACACAAAAATCTGTGTATCTTGGTACAAAAACAACATGTGTTGGGCACATTTCGGTTTTAAATAAAAACTTATTCAGACTACGCCACACAGGATAATCACTGCAACATTTTAAAAGAGCTTAGATTAATATATTTTTTTTACTATATTCCCTTACAATATGTGATTTAAGGCGGAAGCTTAAACAGCTCCAAATGAGCTGAGTGTGCCTGACCCGAGTGACAGCTTCAGGGGGCGTCAAAATCATAATAGCTATAATCTTTTGATCTGAGGCTATATAGCATTCAGCGTACGTTGTTCTATCGATTATTTATTAATTTAATTTTAAAACGGTTGGTTTTGGAACATATCCTAAGTTGATTTTTGAACGCTTGCATAGTACACGATGTATCTGCTGGGGGAACCACCGTCGCATCTAGAACTGGGGGCTCAACGAGCTAGCTGAATAACCGCGGGTTGGCTCGATCAAGCTGAGTCCCATCTGTAGGAAAACGCGTTTTTCTGAGTTTCAAATTGTATATACACCGAGCAAGGCTCCGTCGCTAAATTCATTACAGGGTACTTATTCTTCCGGTATTTTTAGACAGGGAGCTTGGTTTGCTGTTGCTGATATGCCGCTATAAAATTTCTGGCTTGGAAAAATGGTCACAAAAACGTTTGTTCTGGTGGGAATTGTGAACGAAACTGTGAACCCACGCCCTAACGCTCGATATTTTAAAGACATCATAATTAAGATCGCTGTAAAACTAAAACATGTAATTTTTCAAACTTTTTTCTGACCATTGACAAGCTAATCACATCATCAGCCATAGGACGTCCACTGATGGACATAGGCCTCCTCCTGGGGGGGTTTTGCCAATACTTGTCACGCTTGGCAGGCGGGTTGGCGAGTGCAGTTAGATGTGATTGTTCAAGGAAGACGCTGCTGCCCATCTTCCGGATTACATCCCTTAGCCGACTCTTACGGAAACCATGGGTAGAGAGGGTGGAGCCACGCCAAGCTAATGATAGAAAAAAAATCACCCGATAATTTTTAAAAATAATTTTCAGATATTTTTCAACCTTTTTCTTAAATATAACATAAGTTACATAAACAATAAAATTACAAAACGAACATACCATTCATTATTATCTGTTGATTATGACTGCAATGTTAGCACATTTGGGAAAGCTCTGCTTCGAGAGGGTGGGTTAGATTCCCATTTAGGCCTAATATTTGTGTGACTAAAATGTATGTTTATTATTTGTTTGTATTCTGTATGTATTATAACTGTGTGTGTAATATGTAATGCTTGCTGCAATAATTAAATTAAATTGAATTAAATTTATTTATTGAGATAAAAACGACTATTCTAATCAATTATATCTATCTCACAATTAAAAATAAAATAGGTTTATAAATGTCAAAAAGGTAATACAAATGTCAAAAGAAATTATACAAGTGTCAATATAAGATAAATCTAAATGTCAAAATAATAAAATTATACAAATGTCAAGGGCAAATTGTCAAATAAAAACATTTTGATGCCATAACCACTTATCTAAAATCTAAATGTCAAAATCGTTATCGGCTTTTTTGCCCCTGTCCCATTGGTCAATTAAATTCTCAGAATATGTCAAGATTGTTTAAGTGGTCATGGTTATCTGCCAGTTGTCACAAAATATGTCAAATTCAGGGTTGGCGGCAAGGAGTGCATTAAAGTGGCGGCG
Organism: Biston stratarius; assembly: GCA_950106695.1. Classification (NCBI taxonomy): domain Eukaryota; kingdom Metazoa; phylum Arthropoda; class Insecta; order Lepidoptera; family Geometridae; genus Biston; species Biston stratarius. The sequence continues at coordinate 3,713,948 of OX467121.1, read as the reverse complement.
AGCACGAATCAGGGGGGACATAGAGCGAATCATGGTACGATTATAATTCACGTGGAATAGGTTGTGCTTTTGACCACAATCACAGACATGCGTTATCTTTTGCATCAGGAGAGTGTATCGTTCTTCTCATTACTTTAACATAAATCATAAAAGGTCGCCAATGTATTTGTAATTATTATATTTCTTTATTTCAGAACATGTCCATAAAATTAAAATACAAATGAAAAAATTTATAAAATTAAAACTAAAATCGAAATTTAAATTTAAAGCAAAATCAACATCAAAATCAAATAAAATTAAAATTACCTTAGTTTAAACTTTGACTTCGATCCGGAATGCTCAATATGCATCTTTGTCAAGTGTTGCATAATTGAGCAATCCAGATCCATCCGCCCGGCGAATAACTGCAGGTAGGTGTTGGAGCTGCCACGCACGCGGCGCATCAGAGATGCGACACGCTTGCGCATGATGGCCGGGAGGCCGTCAATCCGCGCATCTGCAAACATCCCCGAGGCACTACACCAGCGTGGCAGCTTCAACAACAACCTGAAGGCGTTGTTGAATAAGACACGCAGGGCGCTCTACGACTTTTTGGTGTGCTTAACCCATAAACTACACGGTACCCTGGTATTGCAAATATCCATAGGCGACGGTGATTGCTTACCATCAGACAACCCGTCAGCACAATTACCACATGTGGCATAAAAACACATCGTATTTTGTGCACGATTGCCGTGGTGATAAAAGTAACGAAGTCTGAAGAGGGCGTTTGTAAAAATGTTTATATTATTATCTACAATATGTGGCATAAGTACAAACTTAAGCACTTCAGTTTTACATGGTTTTAATAAAATAAAACAATCTAATTTGGAATTTCCGTTAATAAAAACCTTTTAGATTATTTAGATTTCTTTGACTATAAAATTTACCATATTAGGTCTGTTAAAAACGCGGCCCGCGGGCAACGTGCGCCCCACGGCTTACATTTGTGCGGCCTGTCATGTGTCAGTCCGCATATAAAGAAGATTTTGAGTATGTAGCCTTTTTTTTAATGTAAAAAGTAATGAGACTAACGAGACGCTCTCCTGATGGTAAGAGATAACGCCTGTCCATGACCATTGCAGCGATACACAGAACTTTGAGTAACAAAACAAAAACAGAGCGTTTCTGCTTTAGCGCTCATTACTTTGAGACTAGATGGTTAGTCTCAACCAGTGTTGCCAACCATATTCGAAGCGAAATCCGTTTGGGTCTTGATAAATCCGTGTGTCAAATGTAATTTGGCAGAAAATTCGTATAATATCCGTATACATAAACTAACCATTATGATGTCAGAGATTGAATCATACAAATTTGTTTGTATGAGCGCGGTTATCTAATGCGTCGCGCCTTACTAGTAGCCCCCCTCTACCCGCCTTTAACGCTCTCTCCCGTTCTCTCGGAATGCGTAAAACTCAAAAAACTTGTAAAATAAGGTTTCATATATCATATATCTAACCTGAATAAAATCACATAGGTATTGTGAACAAACTGAGTTTACGTACATTGAAATAATTCAGTTATGGAAGTTTCTGCCGTAATTTATTATGATTATTATGAAATATATAAATTATTTGAAGAGACAAGACTTTGATGGCAGTAAAACACAATGCGTTCGTAAGCTTTCTAAGACAATAAATATTATTGTAGGACACATTACACACAGCGCCATCTGACCCCAAACTAAGCAGAGCTTGTGTGATGGAAGTCAGATAACTGATAGAATACATAAATACTTTTTTTTTTGTAAATACATACTTATAATACGTACAGAACACCCAGACACAGAACAAACATTTGTTTATACCAAACAAACATTTGTCCTTAGCGGGAATCGAACCCACGCCCCACAGCTCAGGCAGACATACTCCCAATGAGCCAACAGGGCTGTCATTGTCATGTCAGGGCAATCATTGTTTTATGTTAAATTCAGGTAGGTAGATAGTATGTGTTTTAAATCCGTATGAAAGTTGAGAAATCCGTATAAATACGGATAAACCCGTATAAATGGCAACGCTGGTCTCAACAGCCCTGTAATCTCGCTGGCTGCAGTACCCTTCAAACCGGAACACAGTAATGTTCACACATGGTTTTTTATTCTCACTTTTTTACCATATTACGCCTTTCTAGTACTCGGCTGACTAGCTACCAACCCTCAAGTTGAAAATCTGCCGCCAAGCATCTAACGGTGTGTTCCAGCAGCCTCACTTGAGAGCCAGTTCTATTCTAGGCTAGATGTATTTACCATATTCGACCATACCGTCACTTAACATCAGGTGCGCTGTGGTCAAATACTTAGCCTGTCAACCATTAAAAAAACACTGCTTGACGGTAGAATATCTGGTACTGCGGTGGTATCTAACTAGACGTCCTCAAGCTAAGGAGATCTTCCACCAAGTAAAGATAAAGTACCTACCAGAGAGTAAGTAATCTACCACCATTCTATGTTTTATTTACAATAGTCTTTATAATACTTATATATTGAGCATAATTAGTTGGGAATTATTTAATGTCAGCGTTGTTTATTTACACAAATATTACTAGAACTTTTTAAGCTTGAGCTACCGGTGAAGGAAATCATCGTGAGGAAACCATAGAATAGGGTAGGGTACTGTCTAGTAGTCAGCTGTTAGATGTGTTTACCATCTTCGACTATACCGTCACCTAACATCAGGTGCGCTGTAATCAAATACCAAGCCTCTCAACTATTAAAAAACAGATTAGTTAAAATAACTAAAGATAAATTGGTAAAGTTTAGGATTCTCTTTTTACGTAATCTGGTCAAATAAAGCAAGAAACGACTAAATAAAAAAACACTTGACACTGTTCACTTTCACTGTTTCACTCAGCTCAATTTACAGCTCTTACAACACAGTGGTGCTGTACAATGTACATAATATATTTCAAGAAACTAAGACCGCAAGTGTTATAAAAGCGAATCGGTAATAATGAACGATTGTGCGTCATGGCACATCACTATAATTCAATAACAAAATTACTTTCTAAAATTTACAAGAATTTTGAGATCGGATAGACATTATTATGTTATTGTATCAATCTCAAAACAATGAATTTAAACATATTCGAATATTTCATGGAAATTTTGAGTGGTTCCACAGAAAATCCAAAAAAACTCTTACCTGTGAAATGTTACACATCGATTTTCTTCACTTTATGGCTGTTACGGCCATAAGATACACAAGCCATCACAACAAAATGGTTTCAAGTTATCATACAACAAAGTATTTCACACCAGAACAAGAAATAATCATAATATTCGAAAACGCAGAGAGTCACCGGCTGGTCAATTTGACAACTGAAATGTGGCTTCACATCGTTTAAGACGATAGTTGCTGTATGATTACGTCTCTTTCTATCTGACGTCAAACCTTTGTAAGATAAAGCAGTAGCAACTATATGTTTGATGGTTCAAATTAATAATGCTTGTGCTTTCTTTTGAGATGTATAAAAGACAAGGAACGACATCTTTCTATTCACAACTCCTACACAATAAACAGTTACATAATTATAACAGCACAACAACAACAATATAACAATAAAATGGCAACAATATTTGTTCACACCTCTTATCTAGTCGCAGGACACATTTCTGAGATCCCACTTGGTGTAAACCAGGGGCTCCCAAACTTATTTTGTCTACTGCCCACTTTGAGAATAAATTATTTTTAGCGCTCCCATTTTTTCACCTACGTCTAAGAGGCCTCCTAGCTAAATGAAATCACAAATCATCCAAGCCTCTACACAACGCCCCCATTTTTTTTCTGGGTCTCTTACCGCCCCCCTTCAGGTCTGCAGCGCCCACAAGGGGGCGTTATCGCCCACTTTGGGAAAGGCTGGTGTAAACATTTTAGCAAAATTATGAAATAAAAATAACATTTTTAAAATTTGCATTGGTAAGTTTCCGTTGAAATACAAAATGAAATAGAAATTTCGCGTAGCTTTCCATGTTTTTCATTCATTCTCTACATTTTTACGAGCTAATTTGCACTATCTTGTTCCATTGAAAAACATACGATAAAAGCTAAATAGACCCGTTTAAAAATGTATCTGCGTCGGGAACGTGTTCGCACGACGTTTTTTTTGCGATTTCAAATTGAGTAAACAGAGAGTATGCCGTGGTGGTGCCGGCGTAAGAATCGTACCCCACCTTCTCTACCCGTGGTTGCCGTAAGAGTCGGCTAAGGGATGTAATCTGGAAGATGGGCAGCAGCGTCTTCCTTGAACAATCACACCTAACTGCGCTCGCCAACCCGCCTGCCAAGCGTGGCGAGTATTGGCAAAACCCCCCCAGGAGCAGCCTATGTCCAGCAGTGGACGTCCTATGGCTGATGATGTGATGTGATGTGAAACAGAGCAATCAAAAACAAGTATTTATTTGGTTTCAGATGTCAAGTTACGGCAGCATGTCCCCGTCTGACGAGGGATTCGATAGATATGAACCGCCTTTCTATTGTCCACCTTCACATCAAGGTCAGTGGGTAGCTATTACAAAAAAACACATCTATTGTTTTTTATTTTTTATTTTAATATATATGTTTCTAACACCATCCTAGATGTGTTTGCCTGTCATAATTACAATTTTATTGCATAATACATTTCTCTACTTGCTCATTAGTCAGTACATACAGTGAATGAATGAATAGGTAACTCTTTATTGTACACACTTAAAATTAGATAATACAGAAGAAATAAACTAGTTAATAGGTGTAACAACTGGCGACCTTATCGCTAAAAGCGATCTTAGCGCAGTGTATGGTCCATGTACTGACTAATGAGCAAAGTGTATGGTTCACGTACTGACTAATGAGTAAGTAGGGAAATATGTTGTAATTATGAATTATTTCCAATTTAATAATCTGACTGTTTATGCTAGTCATAGTCAATGCTTATTGTGGAAATGATTTATTTAGTTTTTTTTTGCTTAGTTTTTTAAAATATCACATTAAATATACAAAAAAACTTAAAAACTAGGATGCCGCCGGCAGCGGGGCAGGGCTCAAGCTGCCGAAGGTTAGGGTTGCAGAGTGAGGAACCTCCTAACAATGCGCGCCGTGTCAAGGATCGCTGTTTTTTTGGATCTGACCCGTCTGAACGTCTAGACGCCAAGCAGTAGTGTGTAAACATTACTGTGTTCCAATTTGAAGGGTACTGCAGTTAGCGAAATTACAGGGCTGTTGAGACTAACCATCGAAAGTCTTTTTTTTTTTTTTTTTTTTTTTTTTTATGTAACAGTAATGAGACGAACGAGACGCTCTCCTGATGATAAGAGATAACGCCTGTCCATGACCATTGCAGCGATACACAGAACTTTGAGTAGTAAAACAAAGTCCAGAGCATCGCTGCCTTGGTGCTTATTACTTTGAGACTAGATGGTAAGTCTCAACAGCCCAGTAATTTCGCTAGCTACAGTACCCTTCAAACCGGAACACAGTAATGTTTACACACTACTGCTTAGCGGCAGAATATCTGGTACTGCGGTGGTACCTACCTAGACGACCTCCTGCTAAGGAAATCTACCACCAAGTAAAAGTAATTAAAAAGTCTCAAAGTAATGAGCGCCAAAGCAGCGATGCCTCAGACTTTGTTTTGCTGCTCAAAGTTCTGTGTATCGCTGCAATGATCACGGAAAAAGAGGTTAAGTTAAATCGCTATAAATGTCTCTATAACTACATAATAAATGAAAACACTTTTAATCCTTGCGGCACAATATACAACTAACAGTCGCGAGATACGAAGACTAAGTTTTCCTAAAATAATGACTAACAGACCCCCGTGTTTCGAATTAGGTAGCCCAATGGACGGGGCCGTGTACTGGCCTGCTGGCAACGGTGAGGGACACGAGTTCGACTCTCAGGACATATATCACGATACAACGCACTACATAGGAAGGAGCTATGGTGAGTATCCACAGAATCTCAAACGTTCAATTAATAAATAACACAAATAACACCAAAATCACAGGTAATTTTTCTATTCATATTTAAAAATAACATTAACATTATGCTGAGTTGAGGCCGGTTGGTGACATAAAATGTTTTAATTTTTTTTTATGTTTGTTATTTTTTTTTGTATGTATTGTTAAAGTAACGAAATTTGTTTTATGTCACAAATAAAGTGTTGTCTATTGTCTATTAAGCGGTTACCAGATTTAAAACATTTATTGACAAAGCCTACTATAAGTTGGCTCAATACGTGGAAGACAGGAATTATATGGTTGTAGTAGCTTCTCTCTGCACTTGCATCCCCCTGGCTAAGTGATAATTGTAGTAAGCATAATGTATTAATAACTATAACTGTAAACTGTATAAACTGTAACCTAATATGAAAAGATAGATCCACAAAAAAAATGCCTTGCTGAGTTTGTTGCCGGAGTCTTCTCAGTTGAAGTGTAATTACGAGCCGGTGGTAGATTCAAACATGTAACTTAACGTTCATAAGTGCCTTACCAGGGCCTAAACTGAATAAATGACTTTTTGATTTTGATTTTTGATTTTTTGAAAGCATAAGTCTAAGTATAGAAATATTTAAACCGCTCTTTATTGTTTTTTTTTATCCAGGCTACGACGAAATGCAAATATCCGGGAACGAACCATACGATGCCTACCACCATACTGTCCACCACGCTTTCGTGCCAAATAATGGAGGTAAGAATCATCAAATTAATTTCTACGAAACAAAAGTACTTGCATAGTAAATTTTTTAATGTAAGAGTAATGAGACAAACGAGGTCTCCAGATGGTAAAAGATGACCATGTTCATGACCATTGCAACAACACACAGAACAAAACAAAGTCCAGGGCATCGTTGCTTCGGCGCTCATTACTTTGAGACTTTCTATGATTCGTCTAAGCAGCCCTGTAATTTCGCTAGCTGCTTCAAAACCGGTAGAAAAAGTAAAAAAAAACATTGGTACATTTCACACAGCGCCATCTAGCCCAAACTAAGCAAAGCTTGTACTATAGATTATTTATTAACGCTTCTCAATTAAGTATACGCTTTACAATCTTGTGTTTTTGATCGTTTTTAATCTACAGGCGTCGATTGCGATATGCAATCTCTTCCACTCCGTTACGAGCGCACGGCACCATCCTTCGTGCGTGTGGTCAAACGCCGCACAACAGCCAACAAGAAAGAGCGACGTCGAACGCAAAGCATCAACACAGCCTTCTCAGACCTGAGAGAATGCATACCTAATGTGCCACCTGACACCAAACTTAGCAAGGTGAGAACTGTGACATTGCTATTTAACAAGTGACCTGACTGTGTGAATATTCTTCTAATATATTTGATAAAACTAGGACGTGATTCTGACTGTGAATATTCTTCTAATATTTCTGATAAGACTAGGACGTGATTCTGACTGTGAATATTCTTCTAATATTTCTGATAAGACTAGGACGTGATTCTGACTGTGAATATTCTTCTAATATTTCTGATAAGACTAGGACGTGATTCTGACTGTGTAAATATTCTTCTAATATTTCTGATAAAGCTAGGACGTTATTCTGACTGTGTGAATATCCTGCTAATACATATCTCTGATAAGACTAGACTGTGATTATAAAAAGTCGGATTGTATGTGAGACCAGTGACTCTGACTCTGATTATAGTTATGACTGTATTTTAACTCTGATTCAATGTATCTGTAAATAGCTTTTGTTATTTTTGTAATCGTGGTTTTTACCAAGACTGTGACTTTTCTATAGTTTGGATTATAAGAAATTTACTGTAATATAATTTTTTTATCACGACTCATAGTTGATATAAATAATAATATGTATTTATGTAGGTATATGTAAATCATACTGAATTTTAGCTTAATGGTATAATTATACTTTCTTATACTTAGGTATACCTTCGAAAAATGAACTACTAAATGATTTATGATACCTCGCTTAGTTCAATTTCATAAAAATGTCTTATATCTATCTCACTCTCACTTACACGCCCGCCAGATGGTGCGAAAGAGAACGCAGAACATCAACACTGCGTTTTCTACACTCAGGCAGTGCATTCCTCATGTCCTGCCAGACACTAAGATGACTAAGGTTAGGAATTTATTTATTTTGCTAAAAACACTAAAAATAGACAAATAACTCATATTTATTTTATTTCTTTATTACTATTACATAAAAATTTTATATTTAAAACATTAAAAAAGCTGCTGGCAGCGGTGTAGGGCTCCAACTTCCGTTGGTTAGGTCTACAGGATGAGGAACATCTTAACAATGCGTAAAATATCTGCCTTTTAAATATGACCCTTGACCCAACCGCCTACCAAAAACCTCTTAAGGCTAGTCGAGCCTTTATAAGGCCGTTTACTGTGACGACTATCTGGACAATGATCGTCAGTTCAAAATCTCATGGCGGTTATCTCGTGAACCAAGTCAAGGTACTTGCTAAGCTTATCCTTCGCGGCTTTTACGGGATTTTATAAGTATACGAATAACTAAGGGTAAAAACACAATAATAAACTGCCTCGGCAAGTTTTTTTTTTTTTTTAATGATATGTTTATGTTTAGCAGCCTAAGTGATTTGACCACAGCTTACCTGATGTTAAATGACGGTGTGGTCGAAGATGGTTCAAACACTAAAAAAAAACTAAATTCAAGCTTAAAATTTTTTTTTTAGGGTTTCGTACCCAAAAAGTATAACGGGACTCTATTACTAAAACGCCGCTGTCCGTCCGTCCGTCTGTCACCAGGCTGTATCTCATGCTCTCTATAGTTAGACAGTTGAAATTTTCACAGATGATGTATTTCTGTTGCCGCTATAACAACAACTACTAAAAAACAGAAGAAAATAAATATTTAAGTGGGCTCCCATACAACAGACATGATTTTTTTGCCGTTTTTATAGATAATATGACGAAACCCTTCGTGCGCGAGTCCGACTCGCACTTGGCCGGTTTTTACCATACTTATGCATTGTTTAACACAACCATAATGTTAAATAAGGACGGACGGACGAAAAAGTTTGAGAGACAAAATCAAAATCAAAAAAAAAACAAAATATATTTATTTGCTCAGTACAGGTGTCAAAATGTTGGTACATAAATTAAAAAGGCACTTAAACCATACTTAACCCAGAATAGGGTGTGCAAACATTGGATAAAATAAAATTACATTAAATAATGTAAATTTTGGATTAATTAATTATGTCAGGAGGTCAATTACAAAATGTCAATCAGTTCAATTTATATAAATGTCAATACTTATTAATTATTTTTTACCTTATCATCAATAAATTCTTTTACAGAGTAATATGCCTTATCTATTAAAAATGTTTTAAGTTTTCGTTTGAATACAAATAAAGAACTGGCTTCCTTTATTACTGTTGGCAATTCATTATAAGGTAGGTGCGGGTAATAAGGCCTAGCTAAGGGAGATTTGAAATAAAATAAAAAGTATTTATCAGAATCAACAAATTTTAATGTTAATCAAAACTATAAATCAAACACTGTCGAATATAAACAAAACATGGCAACTTCTGCCGTAAACAAAAACAAAAATTAAACATTTACAAAAACCTTGTTCATAGGCCTTATTATACTATGGTAGGATAATAAAGCCTAAGACTTTAACATATACGACATGGATACTTTGTATCGACATTAAATTCACACACGGGTAGGGTTAATGGTCACTAATCGTATAAGCAATGTAAAAAAAAAATATTCGCTAATTTAAAAGAAATCAATTTTCAAACAAACTAAATAATAAATCAAGTACCCGAATTAGAATCATCCTGTGACTCGTTCATACAACTACAGCTGTGTGCGCTAGAGGGCGCGGCGATTCTTTGACAACGTAGGTATCAATTGATTCAAACGAAACTGCACAGTGCAAGCGGCATTGCGGTGCGCTCAGAGCACTAGGTATGATGTACATCGCATTCACAATCACTATTAATACTTTCTCGTTTTTAACCGACTTCAGGAGGACGTTATCAATTCGTCGGAATCTTCTTATTTTATTTTTATGTATGTTCACCGATTACTTGAAAACCACTGGTTCGATTCGGAAATTATTTTCTTGTTTGAAAGGGTGTACTTCCCATGTGGTCTCATCGGTATCAGGTCTGGATCTGATGATGGAATCCAGGAGAAATCGAGGGAACTCTTTAAGTATATTAAGCACACACTTTTGTAAATAAAGCATGACAGACAAACGTCAACAATGATTCTGCCAATGTCAGTAAATAGATTGGTTCATACAAATAGATCAATGTTTCAAACAGTTTGTATAAGTTTGTTAAAACCTTTTTAAACTTATTTTATAGTAACTCGTGCATTTGCAGTATAATGTATGGTTTAATAATATTTTAAATGATGGTGTAATGCTGTGAATTTGACATCATCAATGGCAAAATAACTACTTATGTTACACAGTCACATACAAAACACGATCTTATCAACACAAAGTAACAATAAGTTTTAATTGAAAAAAAGTTTTTATAAGTAAACTTTTTGCAAACTCATCGCTTTGTAAGAACTAGTCTATTAGGTACTGACATTGTCAGAGTTTGTTATTTATTGTTTGTTTACAAGAATCAAAAATCTTTGTGAATTAATAATGGTTCATGAATAAAAATCAGAGTACTACCACCATCTCCTAGCTTCATCATCAGAACTTTACCGCACCGTCTGTTAGCAAAGTTATTTATGAGGAAAAGAAAATAGGAAGCGCGGTCAAGTTTGTGCGAGCTTTCAGCTCATTCAGTAAGTATTTCTTTATCGTTTGCATTTAAGAAACGCGCACACGCGTGTCTTTGCACGGTTCTGTGCGCCGTTCGCTGTTAAAATACAGGACTATCTTAATTTAATAGTATTTCTTTTTTAATTGATAATACGTTTTGATCTGTCTCCGGCTAATGACATTTGCGCTGCAGTTTCTTAGATACAGGTTGCTCCAAACGGTATTTTTGAAAATTGTGAATAATTCAGGAAATAATAACAATTAATGAAATTAAAGCATACCGAATGTATGAGAACGTGGAACTGGATATGTGTTTTCATTTAATGTCGTCGCAGTAGCGCCTCGCTGTATAAATAATCAAAATGAGGTGCTTATATTTCATAATTGATATCAATAATTAATAATTATACATTAATCACGCTGTAGTCCTAAAAAAAAGTAATAAATTTCTTTGATTAACATCATGAATAACATCAAGACACTCAAAATTATCTCTATCATCCGCTGACAGACCGACGCACTCCTCGTGATACCACTTGACGCATTTATAGCATAGCATTGTCTCACACTAGCCATCCTGTCCTCCTCACAACCGTGACAGTACCAACTTTCCAAAAACTTCAGTTTAGCACGACGTCTACCTTTGGGGGTCTTTTTTATTTTGTTGTCTTCCTTCATTTTGTCAAACAAATCTTTGGTGACTGGTGTTCCCCTGTAATTTATGGCCTTTCTTCTAACCGTTGGTATTCTATGAGTATTTTTAACCTGAAGCTTTTAAGCTGAAATGCTGTTCTTTTTATTTGTGCAAGTGGCACATAACCTTCATCGTCGTCCGAACTAGAACTACTGTAAGTTGTGCGATAAAACATTCCAGGAGGATTTACAACAAAAATGTAAACACTTATAATTACTTATATTTATTCATTCATTAATTTGTTATACCGAATATTTCAAAAATAAACTGTAAAACAGACAAATGTCGATACATATATAATAAATATAGCAGAAGGATAATAAGGCCTACGGTCGAATTTAGTAGGCCTTAATAACAGCCGACAACGTGTGTAAAGAAAATCTTAAAACAACATTATACAAATTATGATTTATTATTTAAACATCAAAAATAGGAATAACATGAAGTAATACAAAACTATAGCGTAAAATTATACATAAAAGTATATATTAAAAAAAAATACTTACGATTGATTCGGACGAATTCTTATTAATCGAGTAGCATGACCGCCCCTCACAATTAATGACGCTGCACCGGTGGCAATGAGCAAGCTAACGCTTCGCAACAGGTTTGAAGCGCCATCTATGAATGTTAGGTCCATGCGAGTGCGACCTTGAGCAGCACCGGTCATTTTAAATTGTATTTTTGCTATTTAGGCCTTATTAGCCGACAGGCTTTATTACCCGAACCTACCTTACAATTCAATACCCATACAAAAAATGCTCTTATTATGAAATTGAGTTCTGGCTTTTTGACGACACTGAAAATCAACTTGCTTGTTTAGTATTTTATAGACATACTTTAACAAAAAAATCTTTTTCCTCCTCCGAGGACTTGGCCTCGCAGTATCTGTACATTTGCCAGTGTCAAGTTTTCAAATTTAACAAAATTAATACTCGTAATTGCTTACAGTTTATACCACTACCAGTTTACTTACCATATGTACACAGTTTTAATCAATAAATCTTATCTTATCTTATCTTATCATTGTTGTCTAAACCAATATTATTATTTAAATACATGTACCTACATCATTGTTATCTTACTAGCTGCGTCCTTCGGTTTTACCCGCGTGGTGATGGATGATGATGATGATAAGTATCCTACTTATGTTTTATTCCAGGGCCTAAAGTACCTACATGCAAAATTTCATCCAGATCCGTTCAGCCGTTCTGGTGTGATTGAGTAACAAACATCCATCCATCCATCCATCCATCCATCCATCCATTCATCCAAACTTTTACATTTATGATATTAGTGGGATAAACAGAAGTTTTTTTTTAATTTGCAATGCATAACAAGAAAATCTACTTGGCCAATTTAAAAAAGTAACCTATAGAATGCTACATTGCTTGTAAATAATATAAGCTATGTTTAATTTTATTTTTATACAGGGATCCCTCGTAAAATATCAAAGTTGTATCAATTAATTTCATTTTAAATTAAATTGTAGTGTATTTACCATTTTTTTTACATAATTTTTCGGCAAATTGATACGGATTCTAACCTTTATAATAATTATGTACTTACTTTGGTTTTTGCAATTTATGTCTGACAGCTTAAATTACAGTCAAAGTCATGTCATGATCAAGTCCAGTCCGTCCAGGTCGATTCTTTCTGTTTTAATAGTGTTGCCAATTTTGCTTTTTTTAAATTATTTTAGTTGGTAATGTAAAAATAATTTACTTGATATCTAATATCCGGTGAAAGAAAATATCGTGACGAAACCATAGCGTGGTGGTAGGGTAACAAGTTGAAAATCTGCCGTTAAGCACCTAACGGTGTGCTCCGGCAGCTTCAGTTGAAAGCCAGTTCTATTCCAGGCTAGGTGTGATTTACCATCTTCTACGACACCGTCATTTAACATCAGGTGAACTGTGGTCAAATACCTAGCCTCTCAACATAAAAAAGTATTAACCATATATTACATCTAAATAGCAAAGATTAGACAAAACATACTAATCATTCTTTTTTTCATTCATATAATATACAGATAATATTTTGCCTTGACATCATCGTAAAATTAAGCTTTGTGAGCATTTCCAATGCGTTTCATATAGAAAGACAAAAAGCGTCAACGACTAAAGTTCGTAATAAAATGTTAGCGCACACTACTAGATCGCATATCAAATACAATCCACAAATATGTAGATGACGTCAGTATTTGCGATTCTATTAACTGCAGTAGCTACTACATACATCTTTTGAGATTTTTACGAACCCCATCGCTCGTGATAATCCAAACTCACTCCTTATTGGTCGGCGTCGACGATCAATAACGATGACTAGAAGTCAGAAGGATTTCAACCAATTAGAGCACTGCGTGTATTTATGAAAGCGATACTTTGTAAATTGACGGAAATTACAATTTTACGGATTAGAAAAGGTCTGACACGATTTTTGAGACAAAAAATAGCCCAATGTGTGCCGTGGTGGTGCCGGCGTAAGAATAGTACCCCACCCTCTCTACCTGTGGTTGCCGTAAGAGTCGGCTAAGGGATGTAATCCGGAAGATGGGCAGCAGCGTCTTCCTTGAACAATCACACCTAACTGCGCTCGCCAACCCGCCTGCCAAGCGTGGCGAGTATTGGCAAAATCCCCCCAGGAGGAGGCCTATGTCCAGCAGTGGACGTCCTATGGCTGATGATGTTAATCCAAAATCTAATAATTTTATGACAGATAATATTCACAGCGCTATCAAGCACCTAACTAATATTGTATGTACCTAATATGTGAACCAGAACTGATTTGTAAATATACACTTATAATATATACGGAACATACAGTTACAGAATAAACATTATTGTCACATAAATGTTTGTCCTGTGGGAATCGAAACGACACCCCATAGCACAGGAAGCAGTCTTATTACCAAACTAGCTGTGCCCCGCGATTTCACCCGCGCTAGATGCCTACGTCATAGTAGCTTTATGCATGCAAAGTCTCAGCCCGATCGGTTTAAAATTGAAAAAGTTTCATACAAACTTTCATCCCTTATTTTATCCCCTTAGGGGTAGAATTAATCAAAATCCTTTCTTAGCGGATGCCTACGTCATAACATCTACCTGCATGCCAAATTTCAGCCCGATCCGTCCAGTGGTTTGGGCTGTGCGTTGATAGATCACTATGTCAGTCAGTCAGCTTTCAGTTATATATATTTAGATGAGCTAACATTAAATCTATCTACATCCCAAATCCATCTCAGCACATATATTTTTAAACAAACATACAAACTTTTGCATTGATTACTATAAAAAATTCAAAATTAAATTGTAAAAATCACGCTATTGCCTTTCTAATTCTTAGTTTATAATAAGTTTGTTTTATATAATTAATAGGCTTACGTTTGACTTCAATCTCACCTGATGTTAAATGATGATGCGGTCTAAAATGGAGCACGCTTGCGTAGAAGATACCGATTCACTCTCGACTTGAAGACACCCAGATTATATCCAACGGGGAACACCCTCTCAGGCAGCGCATTCCACTGTCTAGCAGTCCGCACAATGAACGTGGAATCAAATCGTTTCGTTCGAATGGAACGTCATCATCGCTTACCTATAAATTCATGAGATTTTCGACGATTGTGATAGATAAAATTATGATATTCTTTATACAGATCAAGACACTCCGATTGGCGACGTCATATATCTCGTACCTCCTGAAGGTGTTAGAGAGCGACGGGGAACCCGCTGGGGGGTTCCGGGCCGACCTGCACCACGCCCCGCCTCGACGGAGGCACCACGACAATCAGGTAACTACCCCATCTTAGAACTGCCTTGAAACATTGCTAAGACTAAAATATGTAGCGATGATAACTCAGTAATTAGCGTGGTCGACTCGCACGCTGAAGGGCATGGATCCAACAATGAGCTTGAGCTGCCAGTGAAGGAAAACATCGTGAGGAAACCATAGCGTTGTGGTAGGGTACTTAATAGTACTCGGCTGGCTAGCTACCACCCTCAAGTTGGAAATCTGCCGCCAAGCACCTGATGTGTCCCGACAGCCTCACTTGAGAGCCAGTTGCATTCCTGGTTAGGTGTGTTTACCATCTTCGAATACATCATCACTTAATATCAGGTGAGTTGTGGTCAAATTGCCAATACTCACCACGCTTGGCAGACGGGTTGGCGAGCGCAGTTAGATGTGATTGTTCAAGGAAGACGCTGCTGCCCATCTTCCGGATTACATCCCTTAGCTAGCTCAGAATATTAATAAGTTGAAGTGGTATACGGCCGGTCATATTTGCTGCAGAACCGACAACCGAACGTAGTGTAGAACGCCCTTAGATGGAGTGACGATATACGTAGAACAGCTGGCATTGGCTGGAAACGAAAAACTGGAGATCAGGTTGAGTGGCGTGTCTTTAGAGAGACCTATGTCAGTGAAGTATGATATGTTGACGATGATGATGAATTTAAAACAGCTTCAAGAACGAGTGCGGTCCGCGCCGGCGCCGGCGCCGTCAAGTGCACGCTACCCGCCACGTGTAGAGATATGTTACTTTGATGTACGCAACTGAGATTACAGTGTTCCCAAGTGAAATGCACTTGAGAACTCAATTTACGTACAAGGACTTTGTTTGTGAGTCAGATTTCATTTCCAACCGACAAGAAGCAAGCGACGGAGGTTCTCGGTAGAGTTTTATATCTGTAAATAGCGATGATAGCTCAGTGGTTAGCGCGGTCGGTTTGCATGCCGAAGGGCATGGGTTCAAGCCCCAAGAATGAGCTTGAGCTGTCGGTGAAAGTAAACATCGTGAGGAAACCATAGCGTGGTGGTAGAGTACTTTCTAGTACTCGGCTGGCTAGCTACCACCCTCAAGTTGAAAATTTGCCGCCAAGCATCTAACGGTGTGTTCCGGCAGTCTCACTTGAGAGCCAGTTCCATTCCAGGCTAGGTGTGCTTTACCATTTTCGACCACAACGTCACTTACCATCAGGTGAGCTGTGGTCAAACACCAAGCCTGTAAGCTATAAAAAAAATACTTTACGCTTTTTCAAATAATTTTGGCTACGTCATATTCTTATTTGAATCAGAAATGAAATCCGTAGACTAACTAAAGTTAGCGACATAGCCCAGCAGATCAGTAAGTTGAAGTGGCAGTGGGCAGGGCACATAGCACGCAGAACTAATGGCCGATGGGGCTGCAAAGTTCTGGAGTGGAGACCACGGACCGGCAAGCGCAGCGTAGGACGTCCACCCACAAGGTGGACAGACGACCTAATAAAGACCGTAGGAACGCGCTGGATGTGAGCCGCTTCCAACCGGTCTTTATTGAAATCAATGGGAGAGGCCTATGTCCAGCAGTGGACGTCATACGGCTGATGATGATGATGATTTAATGTTAATGTAACTACTCGATACTTGAATTGGTGGTAGATCTTTTTGGCAGAAACTCATCTAAGTAGGTACCACCGCAGTATCCGTTATTCTACCACCAAGCAGTAGTGTGTAAACATTATTGCGTGTATCAGCGAAATTACAAGGCTGTTGAGACTAACCAGAGAGTCTCAAAGTAATGTCCTGAACTTTATTTTGTTACTCAAAGTTCTGTGTATCGCTGCAATGGTCATGGACATGCGTTATCACTTACCAACAGAAGAGCGGTATTGATTTGCTTTCTCATAAAAAATTAGGTTTTTTCCTCTATGTAATCATGATCTATTTTAAACTGAATAGTTGTTTAACATCAGATAGGATGTGGTCAAACATATACCTATAAAAAACCGGCCAAGTGCGAGTCGGACTCGCGCATGAAGGGTTCCGTACCATTATCTATGAAAAATGCAAAAAAAAACGCGTTTGTTGTATGGGAGCCCCCCTTAAATATTTATTTTATTTTGTTTTTAGTATTTGTTGTTATAGCGGCAACAGAAATACATAATTTGTGCAAATTTCAACTGTCTAGCTATCGCGGTTCTTGAGATACAGCCTGGTGACAGACAGACGGGCGGACAGACAGGCAGCGAAGTCTTAGTAATAGAGTCCCGTTTTTACCCTTTGGGTACGGAACCCTAAAACGTTAGGTTCCTTTCAGACGCGGAATCCTAAAATATATTACTTAAGTGAATGAAATTATTTCAAACACCTTACATTCTCCAGCCGTAGTATATTTATTTGCAGTTATATATAAATTACCTTTTATCTGCCAGATACGGGCCATGTGGTCTATCTAATTATACTGCCATGACGCAAGTGATGGGAGTCCAGCGGTTGCATACGCCCACTTTTATTGGCACGGCCACTTTACGTTTGCCTCTTTTCATCTCTTTGCTAATTTTATTTAAAGCTAGCCCGCGACTTTGTCTACGTGAAATTTAACAAAAAGTTTGTTCAGTTTGTAGTAAAAAAAGTATCTTATATTATATCTAATCTATCTAATCTAATCTTATATCTTTAAACAAACATATTTCTTCAAACGAGCAATACAAACGAGCAATTTTTGTATATATATATATACAAGAATTGCACGTTTGTATATACATATATATATATATTCTGAATCTCGGAAACGGCTCCAACGATTTTCATGAAATTTAGTATGCAGAGGGTTTGAGGGGAGATAAATCGATCTAGCTAGGTTTCATTTTTAGAAAACTTCGTTTTAACCGTGTTTTCAGGCAATGAAAAACCGAGCAAAGCTCGGTCAACCAAGTACTCTAATACCTTTAAACGAGCAATTCTTGTATATATATATATATATATAATCTGAATCTCGGAAACAGCTCCAACGATTTTCATGAAATTTAGTATGCAGGAGGTTTCGAGGGAGATAAATCGATCTAGCTAGGTTTCATTTTTAGAAAATGTCGTTTTATCCGTGTTTTCAGCCGAGCAAAGCTCGGTCATCCAGGTACTAGTACCTAGTATCTTATACATATAAGAAAAATATATAAATAATTAAAATATGTAGGCTATAAATTATCCCACTAATATAATATTATAAATGTGAAAGTTTGGATCGATGGATGGATAGATTGATGGATGTTTTTTTTTAATACTGTATAGGTTTGCGTTTGACCACACTCTGCCTTATGTTGAGCAGGATGTAGTCTAAGATGAAGTTGGATAGATGTTTGTTACTCAATCACGCCAGAACGGCTGAACGGATCTGGATGAAATTTTGCATGTAGATACTCTAGGCCCTGGAATAAAACATAGGATACTTTTTGTCAACATCATCAACCATCACTACGCGGGTAAAACCGCGGGGCGCAGCTAGTAATATTATAAATTTATGTGAAAGTTTGGATGGATGGATGGATGGATAGATGGATGGATGGATGTTTGTTACTCAATCACGCCAGAACGGCTGAATGGATCTTAATGAAATTTTGCATGTAGATACTTTAGGCCCTGGAATAAAACATAGGATAATTTCCATCATCATCATCATCCATCACCACGCGGGTAAAACCCCGGGGCGCCGCTAGTAACTTCATAAAACTTAATAAAATTTAAAATTTTATCTTTGGTTTCTATCTATGTACTAGAAATATGTAAGTTCGTAAAAAAGTATCTAGTATACAGAACAAACATTTACGGTCGTTACATAATTGTATGTTCCGGATGGGAAACGAATCCATATCCCAAAGCTTTCAAAAATAAGTGATTACAATGTGGGCGGATTTTATTCACACAAAAGTTTAGTATTGCGTTTATGACTTGGACCAAACACTCAGCGCCAACAGACGCCCGCTAATATGATTACGGAAGACAGAAACATTTTTATGGGAAACCGTAATTTTGTATCCGGGACATTAGGCGCTCGAATCAAGGGATTGACTCTCTCCTCTCTATACATATACATGCCATTATTTTTCTTTGTTTTTTAGGGTTCCGTACCTCAAAAGAAAAAAAACGGAACCCTTATAGGATCACTTTGTTGTCCGTCTGTCTGTCAAGACCCTTTTTCTAAGGAACGCGTGGAGGTATCAAGCTGAAATTCACATCAAATACTAAAGTCTACTGTCCCTTGGAGCTGTGAAAAAATCAAACTTCTAAGCCAACGCAATATAAAAATACAGTCGTTAATTCTGCTAATTTTCGACACTCGCAAGGGAATCAAAACCAACAGGGTACTTCCCGTGAACTCAGAATCTTAAAATTTGGTACGAAGCAACGTCTTATAGCACAGACAAAGGAAAAATTGCGAAAAGCATAAATTAGCATTAAAAAAAATACCATAACTTTTGCTTATACACCTACACCTACAGGTTTGTACGGAACCCTCGGTGCGCGAGTCCGACTCGCAATTGGCCAGTTTTTTTATTAAATAGGTCTTCTTTGGTCACCAACTCGACTTACGTCTGTCACCGTATTTTTTTTGTTAATGTTGACAAGTCTGGTATTTGGCCACAGCTCACCTGATGTTAAGTGACGGTGTGGTCGAAGATGGTAAAACACACCTAGCCTGGAATGGAATTGGCTTTCAAGTGAGGCTGCTGGAACACACCGATAGGTGCTTGGCAGCAGATTTTCAACTTGAGGGTGGTAGATAGCCAGCCGAGTACTAGAAAGTACCCTACCTCCACGCTATGATTTCCTCACGACGTTTTCTTTTGCCGGCAGCTCAAGCTCATTGTTGGGATTTGAACCAACGCTCTTCAGCGTGTGAACCAACAACGCTAACCACTGAATTATCATGGCTATCAGTTGGCTTGACTTTTTCCGACACTTCCAACAATTATCATCATATTTCAACCTATTTACACAAAACCTTGACAAATTATATACCTAAACCTTCCTCATGACTCACTCTATCTATTGGTGAATCTTTGCCGTGGTGGTGCCGGCCTAAGAATAGTACCCCACCCTCTCTACCCGTGGTTGCCGTAAGAGTCGGCTAAGGGATGTAATCCGGAAGATGGGCAGCAGCGTCTTCCTTGAACAATCACACCTAACTGCGCTCGGCAACCGGCCTGCCAAGCGTGGCGAGTATTGGCAAAACCCCCCCAGGAGGAGGCCTATGTCCAGCAGTGGACGATCTATGGCTGATGATGATGATTGGTGAATCTCGCATGATAAACCGTTAAGTAGTTTTTAAGTTTATTGCGAACAGACAGACAGACGCGGTGGACGACTTTGTTTTATATATATAGGTAGTGATTTTATATCAACCATGTCCTAAATGCCGAGTAAAAAGTATTCACTCTAAAAAATTAGGTTAACACACCTTATCCAGTTATTTTTAGTCTAAACGATCCCGGTAAACACAAACAAGGGAAGCTGTAAACTTGATGATAAACAGACAGACACGTGCTGTTTTTATTATATATAATTATGGGGTAAACATCCAGTGTGGTGCAGGAAATCTGTATTGGTTTGTAGGTATCTCGCTCTGATTTGATCTTATCAGGTGAAATATCAAACGTCAAATGCCATTTATCTATATACCTATAAAAATTTCGTTTCACGGTGTTTGTGGTTGCACTCTTCCGAAACGGCTCGACCGATTTTTATGAAATTTTTATGTATATTTGGTAGATGGAATAAGAAATTATTGTAGGCTAAAATTATATTAATTCAATTTGTAAGATTCGGCATTCCAGTTGGGAGACTTTCTGGGTTCCAATTAGAGGTCCTGGGTTCGAATCCAACGGCACGCACCACTGTCTTTACGTAAGTGTATTTTTTAAGTTTAAAGCGTTGGTCAAATGAGACAGTGCCGTTTGGAAGAAAGTAGTGACGAGAGGGGAGATCGCTTCATCATCATCGTCATTTCAACCATAGGACGTCCACTGCTGGACATAGGCCTCCCCCATTGACTTCCATAAAGACCGGTTGGAAGCGGCTCGCATCCAACGCGTTCCTGCGGTCTTTATAAGGTAATCTATCTACCTTGTGGGTGGACGTCCTACGCTGCGCTTGCCGGTCTGTGGTCTCCACTCCAGAAGATCGCTTACAGAATGATTTTCCAGAAAAGCACTTAATCAATATCTATAAAATTTATATGGGACTATCTCTGAAATATTATCTAACAAACAAAAAAAGAATCATCAAAATCGATTCATAATTTGCGGAATGATCGTATATTATACACACAAAACTTACATACAATCGAATTGAGAACCTCCTCCTTTTTAAAGTCGTTAAAAAAAAAAACATGTCCGAAAGATCATAAAAATAAAATAGAAAACTTCTCAAAGATGTATAAAGTCTGCAACTCGAACTTGGCCAGCGTGGTAGACTATGGCCTTACCCATCTTACAATGAGAAACGGCCCGTGAACAGCAGTGGGGCATAAAAAGTCGATTTGGAAAGCTAAAATATGACCTCCTAAAGAACACAGATTACTATGTACACAAACATTTCTCACAAAACTTTAAATAAATGTTTGTAAAAAAAAACAGCCACTGTTCCGTCATAAAAAAGTCAGTAAGTCTCTGTTACCACTTGAGTTTTTTGTTCACGGTACCACTGTTCTGTGCCTCTCTATTACTTATCTAAGCTTTACTGTTCCCTAGACGATAGTAAGTTTTGTATCTTTTTCTAATTGTTTACACGTGGCGTCAAGCGCGGATCTACCGCTGTAAGCACGATGGGTCTACAACCCTAACAGACTTGAGACGTAAGACTTTCACGGTCTATTAAGGTTGATTGAAGAATGGGACCAAGATTTGTACCCTAAAATAAACAATTAGCAAACCTACAGATCCATAATTAAAACACAATAACAACAAATATAATTTTTTTATTTGGCTTGGTGTTTGACCACAACTCACCTGATGTTTAGTGACGGTGTGGTCGAAGATGGTAAAGCACACCTAGCCTGGAATGGAACTGTATCTCAAGTGAGGCTGCCGGAACACACCGTTAGATGCTTGGCGGCAGATTTTCAACTTGAGGGTGGTAGCTAGCCAGCCGAGTACTAAAAAATACCCTACCACTACGCTAAAGAAAAATTAAAATGAAAAGCTAAGGGTTTTAGCGGGAATTTAAAATATGATTGCATATAATAAGATGTTAAATCATTGTTCTTTTGTTACAGCAAACAGCAGCGGACAAGCGCAGCAAGGGTCGAACGGGCTGGCCTCAGCATGTTTGGGCCCTTGAGTTGAAAAGTGAACAGAATTTACAGACCTAAAGCGAAACTTACCTTCCTTTACATACAATAGGCAAAACTTGGGACCTGATCGCCAGGTATACCTCCTTAGCAGAAGGTTAGGTTACCGCATCATCAGATATTCGATCTGTTTCCGTGTATTCCAGTTTGAAGAGTACTGGAGCGATATTACAAAGCTATTAAGACTAACCATCGTATGTCTCAAAGTAATGAACGCTTAAACAGCGACGCCCTGGACTTTGTTTTGTTGTTTTGCGTGGCGTTACGTGGAAGACAGGAATATATGGTTGTAGTAGCTTCTCTCTGCACTTGCACCCCCCTGGCTAAGTGACAATTGTAGTAAGCATAATGTATTAATATCTATAACTGTAAACTGTATAAACTGTAACCTAATATGAAAAGAAAGATCCACAAAAAAATGCCTTGCTGAGTTTCTTGCCGGAGTTTTCTCAATTGAAGTGTAATTACGAGCCGGTGGTAGATTCAAACATGTACGTTCATAAGTGCATTATTACTAGGGCCTAAACTGAATAAATGACTTTTTTATTTAGATTTTTGATTTTACTCTAAGTTCTGTGTCTCGTTCTGTACAGGCGTTATCTCTTACCATCGTGAGAGCGTCCCGTTCGTCTCATTACTTTTAAATAACGTTTATTGTTATAATAATCATTAATTAGTGGCAACGATAGCTTAGTGGTTAGCGGGGTGGGATGTTACGTCGAGGGGTCTGGGTTCAAATCCCAATAATGAAATAGAGTTGACGGTGAAGGAAAACATCGTGAGCGAACCATACCGTGGTGATAGTGTACTTTTAACTGACCAGCTTCCACCCTCAAGTTGAAAATTTGTCGCCGAGCACCTAACGGTGTGGATCTCGCTTAAGACCCAGTCACTATTCCAGGCTAGGTGCACTTATCTTCGACCACACCGTCACTAAAAATCAGCTGTAACACACCAAACCAAAAATAAGGTGTTTTTTTTTTGTAGATGTATTATTGTAATTTGTAGTATTGTAATTTTATATAATTATTCATACTGCTAGACATTGTTACGCGGCACTACCAAGTACTACCAAACTGGAACTACTCATAACTTTGTACAACTTTTATTATGAAACAATAACTGATCCCATATTATGTTGTCGGCATCGAAAAAAAATTACTGTTAACTTAATAAAGTTAACAGTAATTTTTTTTCGATGCCTTCAGTTGCTTACAAAGATTCCTTTGTCGTTCAAAGAACTCGTTCTGAGTTAGTTGCGTTCCGTGTAACCTTGTGTCTATAATGTACATATTATTTCTAAGTCTTTTGTTAAGTGATATTAACTGTAAGTAATTATATTGCCAAAGATATTGCCAAAAAATAAAATATTAGATCTAAAAAGATGTTTTTTTCATTTAATTTCTAACCCAAATATAGGACATTACAAACAGCGCCATCTATCCTCAAACTAAGTACTTATAACTTGTATTATAGGAACCAGATAACTGATAGAATACTTACATACTGTTAGAGACAGCATTATTTGTATTATATTCGATTGAACATTGGTGGTGTAATTGGCTAATCTAATGTATAATAACGTAATCTAATAAGAACTCATTTAATTAAAACTGTGCAGTCGCATAATATTTCGTGTGACAACACTAAGAGCATGGACTGGTCACACTCGCAGCCGGCTTCGGGAGTGAGTTGGAGAACTTAATTAATAATTATATAAATCATACAAAATAGACACTGTCTCCTTTTAATAGCTAAAAATCTACACATCGTAACAGTTCCGAAGGTGGGATAACATTAAGACCGTGTTGCAAAACACACTTAGTGACGAAAACACGCCCAGAAAAGGTACCTACATAAGTTTTTCATGTAAAATTTTCATTTTAACAATAATTACACGAAACACACATGGTTTTGATTAATAACTAAGTGTTAATATAGTAGTTATCATCAGCATTTAAAGAATGAAGGAAGTGAAACGTGGTTGCATTTTCATTGTTTAAATTTGTGTTGTCATAACCTTGTTTTTCAAAAGTAACGCTATTGTCCAAAAAGTAACGCTGTTACCCAAAATGTAACAGTGAATATTACAAATGGTAGAAACGCTCTAATAATAGCAAAATGAAGCCGAGTTGTACACTCATTATGTTTTTTTATTTTTTTTTATTATTTTTTTTATTATATTACTAGTCTATATTAATTTTTGTTATTAATATTAGTACACACTACGATAATTTGGAAGTCGTTTATGTCGTATTGAAACGAAAATGGACAGAATTCTTAGTTAGTTCGTATTTATTAACACTTGAATAAAGGGTTTGAATTTCGCGACACTTTGTTAAGACTAAATATTTGTTTATCTGTTTTTAGTAGCCTTTTCTTAGCTGTGTACTGAAGTGTTTGAACGCTTTACTTTGGACACCTTGCTCTTTCAGTAAAATGGGACGTAAAAGTAAGTCACGGCTTCTGGAGTCCGATGAATCGGCAGAAAGTGCAGGCGAGTCCCCCGTGTACAAGTCTAGAAAGTCGCGAAGTGGACAGCGGTCAAAAGAGTATCATCGCAGAAATCGACATTCCAGTCGTAGTGAACAGCGTCGACCAAAGAAGCTTTCTAATCACTATTCGGCTTCATCAAATGTTTCTCAAAGACGACTTAGTCTGCGTCGCAGCAGAAGCCGCCAGTCTAGTGCAAGTCAAAGGTATCGAAATAGATCTAGTAAATCTCGTCACAGCAGACGCTATTCCAACTCAAGTGAAAAGCACCTCCATGACGACAAGAGTATTAGTGTACCGGTAGATGTACCTTCCATTAATAAGGTACCACAAGCAAATGCAGATGATAGTACAAACATATTACTCACAGCTTTAAAGGAACTTGTTCAGACCATAAATGCAGGCGATAATAATGAACGTTACCCTAATTTGAATGTTATACCAGAGTTTGATCCTTCTAAAAAGAATCAGACTATCGACACCTGGATTATAAAAGTTAATGAATGTGCTAAAATTTACAATTGGTCAGAGAAACAAATTATTCATTATGCCCTTCCTAAATTGACAGGGCTTGCACAGAAATGGTATCAAGGGTTACCTAGTTTACTGTTTTCATGGTCTGAATGGCAAATAAAATTAAGATTAGCTTTTCCTAGTGACGAAAACTACGGCCAGCTGTTGACGGAAATGCTTGCTTGCAGGGCTAAGTTTGGGGAATCTTTAGAAGAATATTTTTATGAAAAAATGGTATTACTTAACCGCTGTAATATTCAAGGCAAGAATGCCATTGATTGTATACTATTTGGAATCGAAGATAGATCCATAAAAACTAGCGCTGAAGCTGCACAATTTACAGAACCCGACAAATTGTTAGTTTTCTTTAGACATGTTAAAGTAGCAAAGAAACTTGAAAAGCCTAATCAAACAAGCAGTTTCGACAACAGACGAAGAATTTTAAAACCTGTCAATCAAAATAATAAAACTACAAAATGTTATAATTGTTCACAAGAAGGACATCATTTCTATCAATGTAAACAACCAATCAAACGCTGTGAAACATGCCTTAAAGTTGGACATAACACTTCAGATTGTACAAAAAACATAGAGTCACAAAATAACAAATCTGTATTGCGTATTACGAAGGAACGGTTAGACAACGATTCAAAATATTTTAAAAATGTTATAGTTAACGGCAAAAATTTGAACTGTTTTGTAGATTTTGGTAGTCAGTGCACTATGTTGACTGAATCTGCTGCAAAGGACTTAGTAACGTCTTGGTCCATGGAAGATTTACCTACATTGCGAGGTTTTGGAGACAGTATTGTAAACTGTCTAGGAAAATGTGTTGTGGATGTAGAAGTAGATTCCGCTAGAGCCACTGTTGAAGCTCTTGTTGTACCAGATCGCATGTTACAGGTACCTATACTACTTGGACAAACATTCACTGAACAAGGGCATGTAGTAGTTTTTAAGACAAAAGATGAATTGATTATTTCTACAAACTCGACGGCGAACATTCAACTCTATATAAACACTCCCGCATTAATCAAGGAATATACAGTGGTAGATGTGTATTCTAAACCAGAGTACAATGGGAACCTTTTTATTGAAC
Organism: Biston stratarius; assembly: GCA_950106695.1. Lineage (NCBI taxonomy): Eukaryota > Metazoa > Arthropoda > Insecta > Lepidoptera > Geometridae > Biston > Biston stratarius. Next base: position 3,687,285 of record OX467121.1, on the reverse strand, counting down.
ACAGTATATGTCAACAACCTGGCAGGGAATATGAAGTCTTACAGAGCGTGATTAACTTAACCAGCGGGCAGGGGAAAATAGTTGTGAAAAATCTAGCCTCTACTGAATTTGATATAACCAAAGACACATTACTACTTCGTGCACTTCCACTGAACGAAATTCAAATGACTAAAGTCAATAGAATTGAACGCTGTCCGAACAACAAGTCAATCACGCACATAGACTCGTCTATGATACAATCTGACAACATCGGTTGTGAAGACGCGGAGGCATTGACAAAATTACTGAATGATTTTAGGGATTGCTTCGCATTTTCGGTCAAAGAATTAGGTTGTGTTACAAGCGCTGAAATGGAAATTAAACTGCATGATACCACTCCTGTCGTATATAGACCGTATCGACTATCTTATTCTGAAAGAGAGATCGTTCGCAATATGGTACAAGAACTTGAAGATTCAGGTGTAATAAAAGAATCTACATCAGATTATGCTTCACCAATTATACTTGTTCGTAAAAAGACTGGAGACTATCGTTTGTGTATTGACTTTCGTGCATTGAATAAGAAGACTGTCAAAGAACATTATCCACTTCCCCGTATAGATGATCAACTAGACAACCTTGCCGGCTATAAATACTACACTTCTTTAGATCTCGCGTCAGGGTACTATCAAATACCTGTAGCCGATACTTCAAAACATATCACTGCTTTTATAACCCCTGATGGGCATTACGAGTTCAATAGAATGCCGTTCGGGCTCGTTAATGCTCCAGCTACTTTCCAAAAAACTATTAATAATATACTGGGTAATGCGAGATTTAAAGACGCGTTTGCGTACATGGATGACGTCATCATACCATCTAAGAGCATTGAAGAAGATCTTCTAAAATTGCAAAGTACATTGCATTTATTTCAGGAACATGGAATAACTCTTAATTTATCAAAATGTTATTTCCTAAAACAATCAATTGATTATTTAGGATTCGAAGTTAGCGAAAATGGAATAAAACCCGGACTTAAAAAAATTGAAGCAGTGGAAAATTTCCCAAGACCCACAGATCAACATAAAGTCAGGCAATTTGTGGGACTGGCCAGTTTTTTTCCGAAGATTTATTAAAGGATTTTCCATTATTGCAAAACCGCTAACACAATTACTAAAGAAAAATGCTAAGTGGCATTGGGATGATCCAGAGGAGTCAGCATTTGTAACGCTAAAACAGGAATTAGTCAAACGACCAATACTTGCTTTCTATAATCCTAATTATGAAACACAGTTACACACTGACGCGTCGAAAATTAGAGTGGCAGGGATACTCATGCAGCGAAAAAACAAAGATGCTCCTTTTAACGCAGTTGCATATTACAGCAAACAAACTTCTCCCGAAGAAGCTAAGTTTACATCTTATGATTTAGAAACGTTAGCAGTTGTTTCCTCATTACAAAGACTTCGTGTATACCTGATAGGTATACCATTCACTATCGTAACCGATTGTAATTCTCTCCGTGCAACATTTGACAAAAGGGACATAATACCAAGGGTTGCGAGATGGTGGAATATTGTTCAGGAATTTGATTTCCAAATCGTGTACAAACCTGGAACGGCTATGTCACATGTTGACGCTCTCAGCAGGAACCCAATAACAAATGGAAATGATGAGCTTCAAGTCAGAATTATAAATTCTGACGCTTCTGATTGGATTACCACGGTACAACAAAGCGATCCGGAATTACAAAGAATAGTTAGTATTTTGCAGGATAAAGATAATAATAATATAATAGAAATAAAAAACAACTATGTTATGAAGAGAGGGTTACTGTACAGAAAAACAAAAGACGGCGATCGCTGGGTGGTACCAAAAGGTGTTCGTTGGCATATACTAAAAGCTAATCATGATGATATAGGTCACTTTGGTCTTGAAAAGACATTAGACCGAATTAAAAGTTATTACTGGTTTGCACGAATGAAAAGATTTATTAAAAAATATGTACAATCGTGTTTAGAATGTGCTCATGCTAAAGTTCCGGCGGGAAAAAAAGCAGGTGGATTACATCCAATACTAAAAATTGAACAACCATTTCATACTTTGCACGTAGACCACCTTGGCCCTTTTGTTCGAAGTAAAAAGAAGAACGCATATTTACTACTCATAGTTGATGCTTTTACTAAATTTGTGATTCTAGTGCCAGTCAAAAGCACTAAAAGTTTTCATACTATACGAGCAATGCAGAATTACTTTCACACATTTAGTGTCCCAAAACGCTTGATCTCAGATAGGGGCACCTCGTTTACGTCTAAGAGTTTTCAGCAGTTTGTGACATCACATGGTATTAAGCATGTTCAAAATGCAGTAGCAACACCACGTGCCAATGGTCAAGTTGAACGTTACAATCGCACAGTGTTGTCAGCATTAACCGCCGCTAACCTTAACAAACCTGAAAACTCTTGGGACGAGCGGATATCTGAGATTCAGTGGGGACTTAATAATACCATAAATAGAGGCACGGGCAAAACACCTTCGCAGGCACTATTTGGGTTAAACATGGTTGGTCCACAGGATTCTCTTCTCCAACTTAATATCACGGATGAAACAGACAATACAATCCCGACTATAGAAGAAACAAGGAATGATATGACAGAACATATAAGGAAAGACCAAGAAAAACAGAAAGAACGTTTTGATAAGCATAGAAAGCATATTACATACAAAATAGGAGATCTGGTTCGCGTTGAGAGAGATATTCCATCAACTGGGCAGAGTAGGAAATTGGTACCAAAGATTCGTGGACCATATCGTGTTACTGAAGTTTTGGATAGTGACCGATACGTTATCGAAGACACCCCGTTGTCTCGAAGAGGAAACAGGAAATTTAGTGGTATTTTTTCGGTGGACAAAATCTACCCATGGTTGGTTTTCGATAGGGCTGATACAGAATCTGAAGTATCTAATAGTGGTAATGACACTGACTGAATAGCGTTTGATGGTTGTAAAGATAAACTAAATTGAAAAATAATTGTGTAATAAATGGTGCATTATATGAATAGCAAATAATTTTATTTTTAAATGACCTGAAGTAGATAACATATTATGTTGATGTGTGAGATATAAATATGACATGATTTTGATATGCCTTGATTAACTTGACCATGACGACAAATTAGTCATTTATAGGTGATCTTACGAACTTGACTGGGAACATATAAGGGGTCTCAGAAGAGATGTTTGATCGACTATTTATGGTTAATGACTAGAAGAGACTAAGAGTACCAAAGAAAGTATTAATTAATCGATCTTATAAACTTGGCTGAGAACAGATAAGGGGTCTCAGTTGAGATACTTGGCCGATCAGGTACAATTGAAGAGTTAAAGAGGCATTGAGTCATTTATACCCGATCTTAGGAACTTAACTGAGGACATATAAGGGGTCTCAGGTGAGATATTTGGTCGGTTGTTAATGATTTAATGTGACTGGACGAAAATAAGACATTTTAACAGAATTTACGTGGCTGAGAAGAGAAGCCTTAAGTTAAATGTTTGTCGGTTATTTATGATTCTGAGGAGTTTTGATAATTTTACTAACTTGTTTGAGAACAGAAGGGGTCTCAGGCAGAGAGTACGATTTATCTAACTATTAATTTAGTTACAGAAAATTAAGTTCAAGTTTATTAATTATGTATCTATTATCCCTGAGCAGTAGTTTGATTATTAATAAGCAACATTACAATTGTATAAGCAAATAATAAAACGTGTTTAGTACTTGATGTAATAAAGTGTGGTTAATTACATTGGGTCAACTGTTATAACTTAATAAGATTGATAATTACAAATTGTTAAACACAAATTATAATTGTTACTTTATGATTTATTTAAGTATGTGGGGTTTTCCCGAGACGGGAAATTGTCAGGAAAGGCCGACTGTTAGAGACAGCATTATTTGTATTATATTCGATTGAACATTGGTGGTGTAATTGGCTAATCTAATGTATAATAACGTAATCTAATAAGAACTCATTTAATTAAAACTGTGCAGTCGCATAATATTTCGTGTGACAACACTAAGAGCATGGACTGGTCACACTCGCAGCCGGCTTCGGGAGTGAGTTGGAGAACTTAATTAATAATTATATAAATCATACAAAATAGACACTGTCTCCTTTTAATAGCTAAAAATCTACACATCGTAACAATACTTTTTTCTAATTCAATTCAATTATCATTCTATTCACATAAATAGCATAACTCTTTTACAAAATAATATAATTTTTTTTTTTCTTTAAATGATGTATCTGTTTGATTTTAGATACCTCATCGACAATCTAGCCAAGTTGAGACTAATAAGTAATATTATTATAACTTAAATTGCTAAGTTGAGTAAATCTAAGAATGTGTCCATCAACAGTTTTCTTACTGTCTCTATTAACGGGAAGACACTTAGTTCATGTGTTCTATAATATGTAGTACTCACTGCACTGACACTAACTAACTTAATAAATTGACTCAAAAGGTTTTGAAATAATATACATAAGTTCTTATTTTGCCATAGTTTGACATGTGAACATGCTTTAAACCAAAGATAATTATAGGTACTAATAATTGTTACAGTATTAAAATGTCAATATGGAATAATAACACGTCAAATAAATGAATATTACAATACAATACAATACTATACAACTTTATTATACACCAAACATAAAAATACATACAAAAATTAAAAAAAAGAGAAAGAAAGTAACAAATTAAAAAATACAACATAGAAACAACAAATAAACGGTGTACATGGGCGGCTTTATCGCCTAGAGCGATTTCTTCCAGACAACCTTAGGATGGAAATTAAAATAATAGATATTTAAGTTGGTATTTAGCAGCTAATAAACAGATAAAAATGACAAAATGTATATCAAAGGATTAAAAACAGATTTACATAGTGATCGTTTCATAGTATTATAACATGTCTCAAACACACTTTTTCTGTGCTTTAAATACTTTTTAGGGTTCCGTACCTCAAAAGGAAAAAACGGAACCCTTATAGGATCACTTTGTTGTCCGTCTGTCTGTCAAAACCCTTTTTCTCAGGAACGCGTGGAGGTATAAAGCTGAAATTCATATCAAATACTCAGGTCCCTTGGAGCTGTAAAAAAAACAAACTTCTAAGCCAACGCAATCAAAAGATACAGCCGTTTATTCTGCTAATTTTCGACACTCGCAAGGGAATCAAAACCTACAGGGTACTTCCCGTGAACTCAGAATCTTGAAATTTGGTACGAAGCAACGTCTTATAGCACAGATAAAGGAAAAAGTGCGAAAAGCATAAATTACTACTTATTAAATAAAAAATACCATAACTTTTTAATGTTTCGGTAGGTACTGCTGCAATAGTCATGATTTTTACCGAATTGCTAAATGTTGTTTTTTTTTTTTTTTTTTCTCTTTGTTTTGTCATCGCACTCTGTGCATTCTGCCAGTTTCAATGTTTCTTTATTTTGTGTGCAGTTTTCATCTTATTTATCTTTATAGTCAAAGTCCAGTCTTGGTCAAGTCCAGTCCATGTTAGTCAAACCTAGTCATGCTTTAGTAAAGTAGCGGTGACTGTTGGAAACAACACGAAAAGTCATGTTTCACATTATTATATCCCTTTCCCCACACTCGTGCTTGTAATTCGGCACTTTATGAATAAAACACCACTATTTTTATACATAAACACTCGAAAAAACACTAGTTTTGGAAAAAAAAACAATGGGGCGACACGACTCTTTCCGCGTTCCCGCCAAAACCCATATGGATCAACGCCATTTAGTTAGTTAAATTAACCTAGATGGCGTTGATCGCCTTTAAAACTCGCTATCGTTTGTTTTACGTAATTCTAAGCCTTCTTTAGTCTACTTTTAAATAGCCTAATTCAATAAACTATATACACTATCTCGCTCTATTTCATTTGACGATATCTTAGGGTTGTGTACACATGTTTATGCATATCTTAATATGGGAAACGATTCGTTCGCTTTATTACTTTTACATAAAAATCCTTATAATATTGTTTGTTAGAAATATTTTCCTTAGTCCGTGCCTGGTCGATACAGGTTGTATTGTCTAAATTCGTTCGGCTGTTTCCGCTGAGGAAGACCAGACGCAAGCCATGTGGCAAACGGTGGCGTGAGCCAGCTAGTGTAACCATGACTTTTGTTATCCAGACAGACTGATGTCTGAATAGTTTGACTTTATTTTTATACTTTGATAAAAAAATGTATCTATCTATCTAATCTATAATATATCTATCTAATACCTTTAAACGAGCAATTCTTGTATAGGTATCTATCTAATATCTTTAAACGAGCAATTCTTGTACATATTTTTTTTTAATTCGGATAAGTCTGCCTTTTACCACCAACTCGCCTGATGGTAAGCGATGATGTGGTCGAAGATAAAGCACGCAGTCTTAGAAGATACCTATTCACTCTGGCCTTGAAAAGATCTAAGTTATATCTCTCAGGAAACAAGGAAGCCGGCACTTGTTCCATTCCTTGGCCGTACGGATGAGAAACGTAGAGTCAAAACGTGTATTCCGGCAGCCTAACTTGAGAACCAGTTCCATTCCAGGCTAGGTGTGTTTACCATCTTCGACCACACCGTCACTTAATATCAGGTGAGTTGAAACACCTAGCCTGACATCAATAAAAAAAACACGTCATTTTCCATAGAAAAATGCAAACCATGGTCACCCGAACCGAACATTCTAAAACTTATTTCGTTTTATAGAGCAACTAAATTGTGTTCACTTCACACCTTTGATGTTAAATATAATCAATCGATACAAATCCGTGTACATTTATACAACATATGACTTGATGGTCTGTAAAGCTGAGGCTACAGTAGGCAGCGATCAGCGTTCGGAACCGTACGATAATTATCGTACATGTACGAAATTTACATTACTATTGTACGCTGATTGAAAATCAAAATCAAAAAGTCATTTATTCAGTTTAGGCCCTGGTAAGGCACTTATGAACGTTTAGTTACATGTTTGAATCTACCACCGGCTCGTAATTACACTTCAACTGAGAAGACTCCGGCAAGAAACTCAGCAAGGCATTTTTTTGTGGATCTTTCTTTTCATATTAGGTTACAGTTTACAGTTATAAATATTAATACATACATTATGCTTACTACAATTATCACTTAGCCAGGGGGATGCAAGTGCAGAGAGAAGCTACTACTACCATACATTCCTGTCTTCCACGTAATGAGCCACCTTATAGTAGGCTTTGACAAATTGTAAAAAAAATTGTACGATAATACCCATCATGATGCAAAATTTGAGGATTACACTGACAGCCAATATCCCAATAACAAATACGATTGTTTATTGCTGTCAGCGCCATCTATTAGCTCATTTCTTTCTTATGATCACATATTGCCGCTTTATGTCGGTGGGTTCGATTCCCGCGAAGGACAACATTTTATGGTATAAACATATGTTTGTTCTGTGTCTGGGTGTTCTGTATGTATTATAAGTACGTATTTACAAAAAAATAAGTATTTATGTATTCTATCAGTTATCTGACTTCCATCACAAAAGCTCTGCTTAGTTTGGGATCAGATGGCGCTGTGTAATGTGTCCTACAATATAAATTTAAAAAAAAGTGTCTCAATCACTTTATTGGTGGCTAGCGTCTGCCATTTAGCGATCGATATGTTCGATATCGATATTTCGGTACGATAAATCAGATTTGTTGCGTTTTACATAACTTTTTAATGTATTCTGATGGATACGATAATATTGATCCATATACGATAATTTTACGGCCCTAGTACGATAGCTGCCTGGGTTTAACCTGTGAACACTGTCAGCAATTAGCGATGCGACTAGCATAGCGAACGGACATAAACATAATATTTATTTTATTTTTTTGTTAATTTTTATGTTAAAGTAATGAGAGGAACAAGGCGCTCTCCTGATAGTAAGAGCATTGTAGCAATACACATAACTTTGAGTAGCAGAACAAAGTCCAGGGTATCGCTGTTTTGTCGCTCATTACTTTCGAGGGTTTGTAGCAACAGCTCTGTAATTTCGTTAGCTGCAGTAACCTTTTTTTTTAATGGCTGACAGGCTAAGTGTTTGACCACAACTCACCTAATGTTAAGTGACGGTGTGGTCGAAGATGGTAAAGCACACCTGGCCTGGAATGGAACTGGCTCTCAAGTGAGGCTGCCGGAACATACCGTTAGATGCTTGGCGGCAGATTTTCAACTTGAGTGTGGTAGCTAGCCAGCCGAGTACTAAAGAGTACTCTACCACCACGCTATGGTTTCCTCACGATGTTTTCCTTCACCGGCAGCTCAAGCTCATTGTTAGGGTTTGAACCCACGCCCTTCGGCATGCGAACCCACCGCGCTAACCACAGAGCTATCATCGCTAAACACACACTTCCAACAATTATCATCATAATATTTTAACCATTTTAAACAAAACCTTGATAAATTATATACCTAAACTTTGCTCATGTATCTGACTTGCGAACAGACAGACGGACGACTTTGTTTTATAATATGTAGTGTTAAATAAAACACCATATCAAAATCCAAAAGCATTAAATATTTATTTATTATCAGCAAATCCATAAAGATGATAAAACGTGGCGAAGCTACAGGAGATCCTGTCCAGAGAAGTCAGTCTTTGTCGAAACTGCTACTGAACTTTGAGCTTTAGCTTTCGACAATAAATCCATTAGTCTATTAAGATTTATCTGTAAATTGTTCAATGCTTCTTTTTGTACTGTATTATATACTGTCAATGGTTCTAGAAACGCATTAGTGTCATTTAATACATTGACGCTGCTGCTGTCCTTTGGTGTGCCTGCATTAAACTTTCCAAAAATCTGTTTCATATTATTTTGTAGGGATTCAAAACCATCAATTTTCATTGAATTTGAGACTGCAGTCGCCATTTTGTTCAAATAATTTATCGTGGATTGCTGTAAGGATTCGGCTACAAGCGTTAAGATTTCATCATTGGATATTTTCTTCTGAAAACCTGTATAGAAAAAGAGTTAGCTATAATATTTATTGTAGAGATTATAACTTAGATAAGTATTGTATATTTTCAGGATAGTATTAAATCTAATTACACTGAAATGAAAATTTTTCGAACTAAAATAAATTAAAAGTAAAAAAAATATATTTTTATACAAGCTTTCATCTGGGACAATGAACTATCGATTTGTAGCGATGATAGCTCAGTGGTTAGCGCGGTCGGTTCGCATGCCGAAGGGCGTGGGTTCAAACCCCAACAATGAGCTTGAGCTGCCGGTAAAGGAAAACATCGTGAGGAAACCATAGCGTGGTGGTAGGGTACTTTCTAGTACTCGGCTGGCTAGCTACCACCCTCAAGTTGAAAATCTGCCGCTAAGCATCTAACGGTGTGTTCCGGCAGCCTCACTTGTGGGCCAGTTCCATTCCAGGCTAGATGTGTTTACCATCATCGACCATACCGTCACTTAACATCAGGTGAGATGTGGTCAAAACACCTAGTCTGTACGTAGGTATGTATTTGGCTTGTAGGTATTTAATTATATTCTTAAAAGCTTGATGCACAGAAGTATAGTAAGTAGGTAACCTGTAACGGGTAGTGCCTCAAGCTTTTAAGGATATAGGTAAGTACTTACCTACACATTAAATACTTACAAGAATTTATTTTTAAATTTTTAGTTCATTGTTCCAGACGAAAGCTTGTTTAAAAAAAAAAATACTCTTAATTAATTTTTAATTTTTTAGTAGATAAGTATTTTAGATATTGCTCCTCAAGACGAATCAATCGAGCCTAAATTCGGTGGGGTTATATTGTTTTATCACATAGATGCCGTGGTCACCAGCTTCATCATCAGACCCTGGATATCGTCTAGACGTGCTCAATAAAGTGCTCCTCAAGACGAATCAAAAGAGCTCAAATTCGATGGGTTTATCTTGTTTACTTCAGAAGTGTATATTGCCATCTTCCGTCTCCATCATCAGACCGGCTCCATGGTACCATATCATTGTATTATCACTGAAGATACATAAGTACATCAAATTTGAGTCCAATCGGACATCAGGAAGTGGCAAAATTGCACCCGAACAAACTTAGTTACATTTCAAGTTAAATAAAAGCTTATAACTTGTAAAATAGCTTGTTCTCACGTATTTCCATTAAATGAATTAAGTAGAGTAAAACATCGTAAAAACATGGCATGATGGTAGAATATTCTCTAGTACTCGGCTGGCTAGCTACCGCATTAGACTTGAAAAGATTCCCGATAAAAATGTATTGATGTCTTTCATTGATGACTTCCAGCGTGATGACTGAATGTTTTCTCAGTATACGTGTAAAGGTGTGCTTAACATCTTAAAACACAATGCCACTTATCATCAGGCGAGCTGTGGTCACACACCTTGCCTGTCAATCATAGAGAAACTACAGCTCAGAACCCTGAGTTACTCCAGTACTGATGGACATCGGCTATCAACGACAACGACAAACTACTCGTTTGCATGAAAAATAATCTTGTGTACAAGCGTACGAAAAGTGTACAGGTCTCTATAATATACTATGGGTATATCATAGTCACTTAGGTAACTTCTTAAAGCTACTTTGGCGCTTCATCCAGCCACTCAAAAGCCTTGGCAAAGTCTAAGCTCACCGCCCTCTACTCTTGACCTTTTGACTTTTATAAGCAGTTTGAGACCCTTGTATATACGAAAAAGGATTCCATATGAGCGTACTGGAAATTTGGAAATATGGGAACACAGATAACTCATTGATGAAAGAGCAGACATGCGTCACTTTGCCATTGCTTCAGTGCGCAGGCGCAGGTGGCAGGGGCAAATGGTATATCCAAGAGCTCAAATAGTCCTGAAGATGCCTCGTGTAGAGGCAAAACACGTGTCGGCAATTGGATACTGCAGCGAGAACAGAGTACAAAAAACGACAAAGCTCTTCAAAAAAGGTAGGTAGTGCGCTTGCGTATCGCTTGGCTTGTCTTAGCAGAGACACTACCGTACCCACAGATAAAGACTTGTGGTTTTTCTAATTACGTATTTTAAATTCATTGACATTTTAAGTTTATGTCAGATTTTAGTTTTTATTAAGTAATGTTACGGATAAGTTTTTGAAAATTGTTGTCATGTTAGTTAAATTTAAATCCTCATCACTGTTGTAACTGAACCAACTGTTAAGCGGAAATAAACTAAATATATTGAACACTTAAAATGAACTTCCGCAAAGTAACGCCTGAATCAATTATATAAGCATAACTAGCTGTGCCCCGCGGTTTCACCCGCGCTGGATGCCTACGTCATAGTAGCTTTATGCATGCAAAGTCTCAGCCCGATCAGTTTAAAATTGACAAAGTTTCATACAAACTTTCATTCCCTATTTTATCCCATTGGGGGAATTTAGAATTAATCAAAATTCTTTCTTAGCGGATGCCTACGTCATAACATCTACCTGCATGCCAAATTTCAGCCCGATCCGTCCAGTGGTTTGGGCTGTGCGTTGATAGATCACTATGTCAGTCAGTCAGTCAGTCACCTTTGAGTTATATATATTTAAAAGATAATCATTGTCACCAATATTAATGTGAACTGTAATTACCAACAAAATCTTCATTCTCCAACAGCTTTTGGTAGTTCTTCCAATCTACCATCTGCACAGCATCACACATACTTTCTACATCGACACTTTTCAAGATATCCTTGCCAACCGTTGTCCAGATAATGTTCAGAGGGAAGGGGATCATAAACGAACCATTCCATTTAGCCGTGCTACCTGTCAAAACAGGTTCAGCATCTGGCGAAGTAAATATATTTTTATTAGCTGTGAGATATACATAGGTACTCCTAGGAATGCACATAACACACCTAATAATCTACCTTCATTGTATGAACCGCTAAACAATGGAATTTGCTGCCCAAGTGGGTGTTCCCTGATAGTTACAATCTGGGTGCTTTCAAGTCGCGAGTGAATCGGTTTCTTCTAGGCGAGCGTGCTCCGCCGTAAACCGCTTCTTCGCTTAACATCAGACGAGTTGGTGGTCAAACGCAAGTCTATTTGTAATAAAAAAAACACCCTAAGCGGGACGTTGGTGCAGGACTTATCGCCCCCACTTTGAACAAGAATATACTCCTAGGTCTTATCAAGGTAAATGTATTTTTTATAGTAACAAAGGAGCAAAAGTTTCTCGCTATGATAAAAGATAGCACCTGCCCTTGACCATTGCAAATAGTTAGAACTTTGAGTAACAAAACAAAGTACACGGCTTCCTTGGTTTGGCGCTCATTACTTTGAGACTTTCGTCTGAGTCTCATTAGTACTGTAATTTCGCTAGCAGCAGAACCCTTCACACCCATTACAGTAATATTTACACACTACTGCATGGTGTCAGAATATCTGGTACTGCTGTGGAATATACCTAGACGAATCTATCTACCTATCTTATTTATGTATTAAAGTAATTAGACAAAGAAACGATTCCTGATGGTAAGGGCCCTTCCTCACTAAGACACCATGGCGGCCGCGCCACCGTGGTGTCTTGAGCTACCAAGCGAGAAACACCAGAGCAAGCACCAGGATCGTCAGTTTCAAAATGGACGTCAAAGAGTTAACACTGCTTTTGCTATACGTACCTACGATGTAGAAAAAAAGACAGTGGTGGATTCATCCATTCTTAGCCGACCGTCCTATTAAAATTAAAGGAAAATTTGACAACATATACGAAGATCTGAGAATATATCCGTTGCAGTTTTTTAAACATGTGAAAATGTCCGTAAGGTCATTTGACGATTTAACAGCCCTGTGCAAAAATGATTCTGTTGCCGTCACCAAATTGGTATCGCAAGCGGACACCAGGTGAGGTGCCTTCCATGCAGCTGTATACATTTTGTTGGAAGTGCGACTGGAGGCACCGCCATAGTGTCTTAGTGAGATAGGGCACTAAGAGATAACCCCTATCCATGACCGTTGTAGCGGTAGCCAGAACTTTGATCATTAAAACAAAGTTCAGGATATAGTTGCTTTGGAGCTTATTACTTTGAGACAATCGAAAGTTAATGACTAACATTTTAAAAAATCACACAGCGCCATCTAGTCTCAAACTAAGCAAGTTTTGGGAACAGGATTACCAATATAATACGAATATACTTTTATGTTAAAGCAATAAGACGATCGAAATGTTCACCTGGTGTTAAGATTGTTCGCAACGATCATGGTAACTCAAGTGATTTTAAGTAGCAAACAAATCGCTTCTTTGGCGCTTATTACTTTGAGACATTTGATGATAAGAATAACGCTGTAATATCGCTGCAATACAGTACAAACCAGAACGTAGCCTTTACTATATTTCTATTAACTAGGTAGTCTCGAACAAAAGTATAACAAATATCTGAGAGTGTAGTGGTACCTGTATACAGGACTTTCTCCTAAGAACACTAAATAAATACTCATAAATTCCTAGAATAATACATTCCTAGAAACCTAGACACAGAACAAATATCTATATTTGTCACTTAAATGCTTACATTGGTGGGAATGGTCACCTCAGTTACTACCGAATGAATTAACACATCAAACATCCAAATGTTAGTTAGTAGTGATGCAATACCTACTATGTTTGTTGATATGTTTGTTGCCATATTTGTTGCTATATTTGGTTTGCTGAGTTTCAGCTTCTATCTCAGCCGGGTTTTTATCTGACGACGTATCATTCTCTTGATTTGGAGTTGTTTGCTTGATAGCTTCTTCTGTTACATTTTGAGAGTCGTTTGCTTGTGTATTCGCTTCTGTACTTGCTTCTGTAGTCACGTCTGTAGTCGATTCTGTATTGTTTGTGAAAAAATATCATCAAAATATTATTAATACGTATATCTTAACTCTTAGTTTTAGCCTGAAATTTTGAAAGGCGTTAGTGCGGCTGAAACAACATCGAATGAGAAATGAAGAGATCCGTAGACGGACAAAAAGTGGCAGTGAGCAGGGTACATAGAACGCAGAACTGATGGCTGATGGGGCTGTAAAGTTCTGGACTGGAGACTACGGACCGGCAAGCGCAGCGTAGGACGTGCACCCACAAGGTGGACAGACGACCTAATAAGGACCGCAGGACGCGCTGGATGCGAGCCGCTTCCAACCGGTCTTTATGGAAGTCAATGGGGGAGGCCTATACGCCTGAGATGGATGATGATGATAAGTGCAGCTAAAGCCAACACCATGAGACTATTATACAAGGTTTAAAGCGTGGAGTATACTAAACTGTATGACAGTAATAATACTTATAATTATAAACGACTTTTGCTATACACAAAACTCTGAAAGAACAGAAAATCGGGGTGTGCATAAATACATATAAATTTTTGAACACACAAACACATCACACATCATGAGCCATAGGACGTCCACTGCTGGACATAGGCCTCCTCCTGGGGGGGTTTTGCCAATACTCACCACGCTTGGCAGGCGGGTTGGCGAGCGCAGTTAGGTGTGATTGTTAAAGGAAGACGCTGCTGCCCATCTTGAAGAAGGTGGGGTACAATTCTTAGGCCGGCACCACCACGGCATACAAGTCCAAGAACACAATCTTACGTATTTCCATGTTTCAAGTCCTCACTCAACGTTATGAATTCTTTGATCCTTTAGCTGTCGAGTGGTGTAATTACATGTCTGATGTAGATGATAGATATATAGCTGCATCACCAAACCGTATCCCCCAATTTTGTTATCATCAGTTTTCTGAATTACCTTTTACTATGATAGCAAATTTTAAGACAAATTCACGTAATGTTAGAACGGGGAAAATTAGACGGGGCCAAATTTAACTGAGCCCTATGAGTTTTATTTTATGCGTAATAGGTTCGCGTTTGACCACATCCTACCTGTTGGAACGATGTAGTCTAGGATGGAACACGCTTACCTTTAAGGAATCTATTTTTCAGGAAACACAGACTCTGGCAAAGAGTTCCACTAGGTAAGGTAGTTAAACTTACCTATATATTTATGTCCGACCGATTTAAAGTCAAAATATAAATTGTATTAGGTGGTATGTCTCCTTATCGGGGGGTCGTTTAAGTAGGTACCACCGCAGTACCAGATATTCTGCCACCAAGCAGTAGTGTTTAAGCATTACTGTGCTCCAATTTGAAGGGTAGCTAGCGAAATTACACGGCTGTTGAGACTAACCATCTAATGTCTTAGAGTAATGAGCGCCAAAGCAGCAATGCCCTGAACTTTGTTTTACTACTCAAAGTTCTGTGTATCGCTGCAATGGACATGGACAGGCGTTATCTTACCATCAGGAGAGGGTCTCGTTCGTCTTATTACTTTTAAAAATCCGCCTAGCGTCTAACGGTGTACCTACTTTAGCCTCACTTGAGAACCAATTACCATTCCAGGCTAGATCTCCATCTCGATCTTCGAAATGAGCCGTAGTCAAACAAACTTGCTAAAAATAAACAAATAGAAAAAATTACAAACCATATCCCACAGCAGCGTTAATTGAAACGGCCAACTGAAAAATGCATTTTTAAAAATTAACTAGTTGTTATTTGCAGTAATTCTTCCGCGTGGAATTTAACAAAAATGTCACAATCACCGCCAGATGTCGTCAAATCATAAGTAGAGTAGTCATTACTATTGTGAACTGTGAAACTTGACTACATAAGGAGGGTAGTGGTAGTGTCCTTGAGCATATTTGATAACTAAACATCAACAACTATATTTGGTAACTAACATACTTAACATCAGGTGAGTTGTGGTCAAACATCAAGCCTGTCAGCCATAAAAAAAAACCCACAGGAACTTAACATGTTTTTGATATAAAAAGTATCTTATATGTTAATCCAGGTCATCACTAACTATAGATCGTCCACTGCTGGACATAGGCCTCCTCCTGGGGGGGTTTTGCCAATACTCGCCACGCTTGGCAGGCAGATTGGAGCGCAGTTAGGTGTCATTGTTCAAGGAAGACGCTGCTGCCCATCTTCCGGATTACATCCCTTAGCCGACTCTTACGGTAACCACGGGTAGAGAGGGTGGGGTACTATTCTTACGCCGGCACCACCACGGCATCCTTAATTAATCCAGGGTTAATCCAGATAATAAACTGTAATTGTGGGTCAAATTTATTCAGCCGTTTTTGCATAATTGAGTAACAAACATCCAAAGATACAAGCTTTCACATTTGTAATACTAGCCGTTACCCGCGACTTCGTCCGCCTGGAATTTAACATAAAGTTGATTCAGTTTGCAGTATAAAAAGTATTCTATATCCTATATAAATCCCTGTTGGCTCATTAGTAATAAAAAAGCCGTAGGGCGTGGGTGCGATTCCCGCCCAGGACAAACGTTTTATGGTATAAACAAATGTTTGTTCTGTATCTGGGTGTGCTGAATGTATTTACAAAAAAAGTTGTTTTTTTTTATGTCTGACAGGCTAGGTGTTTGTCTCAGCTCACCTGATGTTAAGTGACGGTGTGGTCGAAGATGGTAAACGCACCTAGCCTGATTATTATATAATTATATTTTTTGTTTTAATAGCGTGTCAAAATTACTTTCACAATATACGTATAGTACCTATATATGGACAGTGTGAAACCGCATGTCCATAGGTACTATACCTGCGTATATTGTTGAAGTGATTAAAACAAACAAATATGTAATTGAAACCACATTGTGTATAGCTTTTGGCGATATTATCCAAAATTAGCAATCTATAAAAACCCTAACAATAAGCTTGAGCTGCCGGTGAAGGAAAACGTTGCGAGGAAACCATAGCGTGGTGGTAGGGTACTTTCTAGTACTCGGCTGGCTAGCTAGCGCCCTCAAGTTGCAAATCTGCCGCCAAGCGTCTAACGGTGTGTTCCGGCAGCCTCACTTTTATAATAATAAGTACCTGGATGACCGAGCTTTGCTCGGCTGAAAACACGGATAAAACGACGTTTTCTTAAAATGAAACCTAGCTAGATCAATTTATAGCCCCCGAAACCCCCTGCATACTAAATTTCATGAAAATCGTTGGAGCCGTTTCCGTGATTCAGAATATATATATATATATACACAAGAATAAATACGAAATTAATCATCATTAAAACAATATCGCAAAAAGTTGAAACATAATTTAGAATTATTCACAATTTAAATAAACAAATAATAAATATCGTAGGACATTTTTAAACAACGCCATCTAACCCCAAATTAAGCAAAGCTTGTGCTATGTGAACCAGATAACTGATAGAATACTCATACCCTTTTTTTGCAAATACATACATACTTACATATTACAGGACACCCAGACACAGAACAAACATTTATATGACGATAAACGTTTGTTCTGGTGGGAATCTAACCCAAGCCCTATATATTCTACGAAATTAGTTAACAGGGCAACCATTTATGATCCCATTGATAAATAATAATTTAAAATTTAAATTAGTGACTTTAGTTGTAGAGTAATGAGCCAAAAATTAAAAAAAAAACAGGCTAAATAGGACCTTATTTACACGACTGCCCGAAATAGGAGTGTAATGTTTTTAAGATTCATGTATGTATGTGAGTTTCCTTATTCCACCAAAACTTCTAAAGTAAGCGCCAGAACAGATTTGGATAATTATGGGGTATCGTTAGAATTCTTACGTCATCCTGAGTGACACTGGCTATATTAACAAAAATTCAAATGGCGATAAGTCATCAATTTCTAAACGGTTCAAATCTACCTTCATTGTACGAACAGCTAGATAACAGAATTTGCTGCCCGAGTGGTTGTTCCCTGATAGACACAATCTGGGTGTCTTCAAGTCGCGAGTGAATCGGTTTCTTCTAGGCGAGCGTGCTCCACCGTAGACCGCATCTTCGCTTAACATCAGGCGAGATGGCGGTCAAACGCAAGCCAATTAGTAATTAAAAAATACGAAAAAAATATGTTATTTTGTTGTTTGCATGTCAATCAATTTTGTGTACTCGTTGCTTAAGAAAGGAACCATTCTTGGACGTTCGCAATAGGGTTTTAACTTAAAAATAATAATATTGGTAGATACTTACATAGCTGAATATAAATAACACTAAAAAATTCATCTTGCGAGACGTTGTATTCTGTATTAAACAGAATGAATTCCGTTACCATTTTAAGTACAGTATTCCGACAAAAGGAACTCTGCGCATCACCTGTGCAAATAAGAATATGATTAATTAAGTTATTATCGTACCTAGTTGGTGGATAAATATTATTAAAATTGTATACCTATGAAGGTAAATTTCTAATAATAAATTATCTATTGAAATTTTGTTAACTTTTACAAATACGTGTTACAAATGTATTAAGTTGCGGCTTGACGAAATTTAAAAAAAATCCAAACAATATGCCGTAAGAAATAATGCATAAAATAAATAATGTGTAAAATAATTAATATTCAAGTATATATAATATTTTGACAGCCCTGTTGGTTCAGACAGCCCTGTTGGTTCATTGGTAATATGTCTGCCTTAATAACCGTAGGGCGTGGGTTCGATTCCCGTCCATGACAAAACGTTTCATGGTATAAACAAATGTTTGTTCTGTGTCTGGGTGTTCTGTATGTATTATAATAATAAAAATAAAATTATTCTATCAGTTATCTGACTTCCATCACACAAGCTCTGCTTAGTTTGGGGTCAGATGGCGCTGTGTGCAATGTCAAAAAATGTCTATATGTCTATGTCTTATATCTCCATATGTCTATGTCTTATAGCCTATAAAGAAAATGTGAACTTACTAAACCTAACTAGTGCTAATTCAGTCAATCAATCAGACACATATACTAACACGCACACTCATACACGCGCCGCACACACACAAACACCAGCCACGCTTTTGTTTTATTTCTCAATTTGGTAAGAACATCTATTTGGCCACAGTAGGAAAAGAAGGGCAAATAAAAGCAAGGGACAGAGTTGGACTAAATTGAAGGAGACCCATACCCAGTCTGGGGTTCCAGCATCAAACAAAACAAACTAATATTTGTATTTACTTTATATAAAACTTTATATATTCTAAGTAATATTGTTATTTAAGGTTGTTGGAAATAAACTTGTTTAATAATAATAATAATATTTTTATTCTATTCTATTCTACGGATAAGAATGTTATTTGCCAAGGTATCCGAGACGTAAGCATTATTGCGCTAAAACCTAATAAATATCCCGAATTACGCACTAAGTTGATTCATAAATTACATTGTAGGTAACTTTAATAATAATTTATACCTCATACTATAGTCGCCTTTGTCACCTGAACAAAGATTTGGCCATTATATTAAAAGAGATATCTGGCAAACACAAAGGAAGTATTTCAGTTATTTATTAAAATCTAATTTGTGAGTAGAAATAAAGGATAGGTATCTATGTTTTTATTGTACAATTCTCTCTTTCTTCTTGGCTTCGCACTCTATGCATTCTGCCAGTTTCAATGTTTCTGTATTTTGTGTGCAGTCTGCAGCTTCTTTATCTTTATAGTCAAAGAACAGTCTTGGTCAAGTCCAGTCAGTGCCAGTCAAATCTAGTCATGCTTTAGTAAAGTAGTGGCGACTTTACTATAAGCTTCGATGGAGTTTTGGAAGCAACACGAAAAGTTATGTTTCACCACATTATATAACTTTCCCACCACTAACGCATGTAATTCGGCGCTTTATGAATAAAACACCACTATTTTTATACATAAACACTCGAAAAAAACACTAGTTTTGGAAAAAATACAATGGGGCGACACGACTCTTTCCGCGTTCCCGCCAAAAACCCTATTGTTTAATAACTTTCTAAAGACTTGTAAATTATAGTACCTAATATTATAAGATGAAAGTTTTTGGATGTTTGACTCGATCACGCAAAAATGGCTAATAGGACTTGGATGAAATTAAGACTTATTTTTATGACGCGCGGAGGTTATATGGGACTACATACTACCCCTTACACTTAGGCCCTAAAGTCTATATTAAATGAGATTTTTCAATAACTACATTTCCCCCCGCATTCACCGCTTATGCTAAATATATATAACTCAAAGGTGACTGACTGACATAGTGATCTATCAACGCACAGCACAAACCACTGGACGGATCGAGCTGAAATTTGACATGCAGGTAGATGTCATGACGAAATTCAAATTCAAATTCAAATTCAAATCATTTATTTTGCAGAGACATGGGTTACGTAGGCATCCGCTAAGAAAGGATTTTGATCAATTCTATATAATATATAATTTATCTTTGAACTCAATTCTAAAGTCAGCCCGTACGAAGTCGAGGGCGTAAGCTAGTTTGAAAAATATCGGTTGGACAAAAAAATAGCAAGGAACTAAATGTAGAGATCAACTTTAGTCATGACGATTTTTCTCGACAATTGAAAAATGGCCAAGTTATTGATGAAAAAAACCGGCCAAGTGCGAGTCGGACTCGCGCACGGAGGGTTCCGTACTATTATCTATAAAAACGGAAAAAAAATCACGTTTGTTGTATGGGAGCCCCCTTAAATATTTATTTCATTCTATTTTTTTGTATTTGTTGTTATAGCGGCAACAGCAATACATCATCTGTGAAAATTTCAACTGTCTGATAATTAAAAAACCTATCCGAAACTTTACTTAATATCGAAAACTTAATTTGTCATACAACTTAAAATTTTAAACAAAACACTAATTAAAATAAATCAACACCACAAGTAATTATATCCTCTTCTCACAGCAGTGACCAGTTGCCGACACTACCGTGTTACGCCACTACACGAGGCATCCTCAGGACGTGTTGACTCTCCGAGCTGTTGTTGTTGTTGTTAACAACAAACCTACACAACTTCGAAAAACAGAGGTGCGTGCCGTGGGATTCGAACCCAGGACCTCCAGATTGGAAGCCAGACAGACAAAAAAATCAAAATCAAAGTCTTTTATTCAGGTTAGGCCCTGGTAAGGCACTTATGAACGTTAAGTTACATGTTTGAATCTACCACCGGCTCGTAATTACACTTCAACTGAGAAGACTCCGGCAAGAAACTCAGCAAGGTCTCCTAACTAGGCTGACGATCTTATATTTATTTAGTAATTATATAATATGTAGTTTAAAGCGTAATCGTAAAGAGCTAAGCGGACAGACGCTGGGAAGCGATTTTGTTTTATACTATGTAGAGACTAGCGACCCGCCCCGGCTTCGCACGGGTGCAATGTAGATACTAATGTGGTGCATAAGCATGTAATATACATATACATCTTCGTCTTGAATCACTCTGTTTATTGTTAGTAATGTTTACACACTACTGCTTGGCTGCGGAATATCTGGTACTGCGGTGGTATGCTACCTAGTTGACAACCAGGAGAAGATAAGGAGATCTGCCACCAACTAAACAACTAAGCTAAGTCTTATTTATATTTTTTAAAATAACGGACAATTAATTTATTCAGATAAAATGTACCAAATAAAGAACAAAATTAGTTATTGTGGTAACTTAACTATAAATTTTGATGGAGTTTTAGAAGCAACATGAAGACATATTTCACCACATTTTACTTTCTCATATTTGCACACGTAATTCGGGATTGTAGGAATAAAATTCATTTTTTTTTTAATTCAATTTGCCCTTTCGGTGAGGCTAAAGCTTTAAAGCCATACCGCCTTGTCTTCCGTTAATGGAATTCATGTCTTACATCTATAGTTACAGTCAAAGTCCAGTCTTGGTCAAGTCCAGTTCGTGTCAGTCAAATCAAGTCATGCCTCAGTAAAGTAGTGGCGACTTTACTATAAGCTTCGATGGAGTTTTGGAAACAACACGAAAAGTCATGTTTCACCGCATTATATCACTTTCCCACACTCGTGCCTGTTATTCGGCACTTTATGAATAAAACACCAAGTATTTTTATACATAAACACTCGAAAAATACTAGTTTTGGAAAAAATACAATGGGGCGACATTATTCTTTCCACGTTCCCACCAAAACTCCAAATAAAATTCAAAACAACATAAGTTTTGGAAAACAATATGGCGACACGATTTTTTTGCGTTCCCGCCAAAACCGGTGCGCATGTATGATTTTGACATTGACAGATGTTAGATACTTATTATTCAATTTTAGTTAAATAATTTTGAAAATACTGAAATCGATTATCTGCCAAAATAAAAATCTCACACCGGACAACTTGTAGTAGACCGTCTTTGCCATTGACACAAGACATCGACAAAATTATGATAGCACCGCAGAACCCATAGGATAGGATCAATTTTTTTGGCTTCCGCTTCACTGTGATTAGGGTTAATTTAGCCATCAACAGTAAGATAGGTACCTATATCTGATTAATGAAGACTATCAAAGCCGATTAATATTTGAATTAATAATTTTAGTTAGCGAAAATGACTTTTTTGTTCAGAAAAGAAAGTCAATAGGAAGCAACACTTTGTATTTCATTATGGAGGCATAAAATGATGACTGCAAATGTACAAAAGACAATGATTCAATTAACCGATTTCGAAATAGTAAAAACAAATAGTATTTAAAATATTGAATATAAATAATTGTATGAAATTACAGATATGGCCTTTGAAACGAAAACACGAACACCCACGCCCTTCGGCATGCGAAACTATCGCGCTAACCACTGAGCCATCATCGCTACAAATAAATAGTTGAAATAAACTTAACATTTACGAACTGCAAAGCCACAAAATGCGATGCCAAAGAGAAAAAAAAAATACGCTTAACTTTTTAATCACTGTAGGTTAAGCTTGCTAGTACCATAAAGTAATTATATTTACCATGAATGACGATCGTAACTATTATTTTAGCTTTTGTTTAAACAACTGGCTACCGGAAGTTTTCCTTTTGTTGTCAAATCGTATATAAATTGGCATGTTTCATTTCCGCGGTTACTAATCGAGGACCTGAAGACTTCGACATGAAAGCGATCGTTGTAGTCTTAATCGGCTTTGTGAGTACTTATTTTTGTTTAGATTTTTATCCGTGGAGTTGGAAAAGTTTTAATATAGAAAGTGCATCATGTTGCCCCCGACCAAAGAATAGGGATATCAATAGAATCGCCCTTCGTTTAATTATAAACTTTTATACTTTGTACTGATCTCTAAGGTATACATAATTATTTTTACCCGACTGCCAAGGAAGGGTTATGTTTTTCGCGCGTATCTTGTATGTATGTATGTAAATTTCTTTATTACCTATATTGTATCTTCCAAACGGCTGTATGGATTTCGACAGTTACAAAAAAAAACAAAATAGCGAATTTTGGCGCGAAATATAATACTTTAAAAATAATAACCTATCGGGTTGTGTATTACGATAAAGAAAATTAAAAGAGTATTACAAAAAGACATATACACAAGTTATATATTTTTTTTATTAGGAATATTAAATTTGTTTAAAAAGTTTTTTTTCATTTATTTATAACTATTTTTAAGAGTTATAGATTTTTTTTAATTCTTCAGCTTGTTAAATTATTTCGTAAAGTAAATGAGAACCAGCGCTGTTGAGGATCAATCGCAGCATTATTGCTCCGAACTAACCTTTTTGGACATCGATATCTATATTAATTTTTATTATTTGTTATTCTCGTCTTCTTTTATATCTATAGTGTATTGTTGTAGAACCGTATGTGAGTTTTTTTTAAAATATTAACCAATTGTAGCTCTGTCTTTAAATTTTTATCTATCTTGACTTTTGTGGGGCTTAAAATAGTCTGTTTGACAAGAGCGTGTACGGCAAAACTTTTTTTTAGGTACCGTTAGAAGCTTGGTTGAGAATTGGGCAGGTAGCTAGCCCTTTCCCCTAAGATGCTTTGTGTATAGAGTCTCAGTTATCGTTCGATCTTTGTCACAGTAGGACGTATTTCGTCATGAGCGCTACGTACGCATCACGTTATGAAGCAGTGTTCTTGTGTTTGCATCCAAAAGGACCCAAAATGTCATACACAGCTGCTGCAAAATACATGAAAAAGTCAAAGACATTTGTTAGTAAGTGGGTGAAACGCTATTCTGAAGTAAAAAATGTCGACGATCTGCCTAATCGTGGCTCTACGCAAAAAACAACGAAAAAGGAGGACAAAATGATTTTACGGGTATTCGAGAAGAATTCTCGCCTATCGTTACGTGGTGGCCAAGCGATTTTGCTTAAAAAGGGCCTTAATGTGTCATGTGATACTATAAGAAGACGTTTACTGGCTCATGATGTAAAATTTCGTAGTATAATTAAGAAACCGCTACTGTCGGAAAATCATGTTAAAAAGAGACTCACTTGGGCGCAAGAAAATTTGGACCGGGATTGGGACAATGTAATTTTTTCTGACGAAGCTTCTTTTTGGGCACGTTCTTTTGTCACTCATACCTGGTGTACCCACGCCAATAAATTCATTCAGCGTACCGTCAAACATCCGGTGAAGGTGCACGTTTGGGGTTGTTTTTCAAAACAGGGATTTGGTACCTTACACATATTTACAGGTAATTTAAATGCAGCTAAAATGGTCAAAATATATAAAATGGCTTTATTACCATCTGCTCAAAAATGGTTTAGAAGGAAAAACATATATTGGCTACTGCAAGAAGACAATGACCCGAAACATCGGAGTCACCTTTGTACAGCGTGGAAACAAGAAAATGACGTTGAAGTACTAGATTGGCCATCACAGTCGCCAGATGCAAATCCAATAGAAAATGTTTGGGCACTCATGAAGTTGAAGCTTCGAGGAAAGCAGATCGGGACTTTAAAACGATTAGTTCGTGAAATTAGACTCATTTGGAGGTCTTTGTCCCTGGATTATGCTATAAAATTAGTAGAAAGTATGCCTCGAAGACTCCAGTCAATTATAGATAATGGAGGCGACTGGACAAGTTATTAATAATAAAGCATCATTGTCTACATCATGTATAATGAGTGTATTTTTTTTCAATTTTATATCCCAATTCATTCCCGAGATTTGCCGTACACGCTCTTGTCAAACAGACGTATTATGCAATATTGGACGAACGCACGTAAGATAAGTGATGGATTACGTATTATCCCGTAACGTTTTTTTTTAATTTGGAGGTGTTATGTTTGGCTCCGCAAAAGTCGGAATTTATAAAAAATTAAAACAGAACGAAAACTCACTAAAATTATACGTTTTCTCGTAGGTTTCTTATTTATTTTATAGACGTATTTATCTTATAAACAAAAACATTTCATAAATACGCCTATGACATTGCACACATAATATATATAAATGCACTAATTAGGGAGTGGACTCCTTAAACCTTCACCTTTATATACCCATGACTCTGAGTATTACACAAATATATATCAACTACAATATATGATCGGAACTCTACAAGAGGCTAGCATGCAAGTAGGTTTACAAATGAATAACACAAAAACGAAAGCCATGACTAACCACATTAGGTCAAACAAAACAGTCGGAAATCATGTGTTAGAATATGTTGAACAGTATATTTATTTGGGTAAACAAATTGGATTCAGTAAAAAAAGCAATGAACTAGAAATAGAGAGAAGAATAAAAAATACATGGAATAAATATTGGAGCTGCAAAGAAATATTTAAAAGTGATATGCCTCTATCGCTCAAAAAAAAAGTAATGGACTCTTGCCTCATCCCGTGTCTGACATATGCTTGTCAAACATGGAAATTTACAAACAAAATGAAAAATAAAATAATTGCATGTCAAAGAGGAATGGAGCGCAGTATGTTAAACATTAAGAAGCAACAAAAAATAAGACACACAAAAATAAGGGAGAAGACGAAAACAATTGATGCTCTAAGCCATGCACTAGGACTGAAGTGGAAGTGGGCGGGTCACGTAGCGCGCCTCACCGATCATAGATGGACAAAAATTGTAACCAAATGGAGAGGTCCACCAGGCAAGCGCCGCAAAGGAAGACCTTACACAAGATGGGAGGAGGAAATAAAAAATATTGCAGGTCCACAATGGATGCAAATAGCTCAGGACAGAGAAAGATGGCAAACCTTGGGGGAGGCCTTCACCTGAGAGGGGTTCCTGATATTTACTATGTATAAATAAGTGTTGTAATGTATGTTTAAATGTAAATATCAGGAAATAAAAGGCTTAATAATAATAATATATCAATGTATGATTGCACAAAATACATTACCATGCCAAAAACAATCCAGATTGTTTACAGACTCCCCTCTTTACTAATGACTGAGTTTTAACAGTCATAGGCAACAGTTAGTAATCAATAACTTTGTCCGTTACAGTTAGCCGTGTCTACGATTGCAGATGACGACGAAGGTAACCATTTTTTTTTAATTTATAAAGTGTTATTTAAAAAAAAAACAGATATATATGTTTAGGCTGTATGAGATGCATTTAATTCATCATAAACTTTTAACTACGGCACAAATCTGCGTAAATTTTCTATTATTTATTTATGATGGATTTCTTAGCAAATAATAAAAACGCGACTTTTCCGCGAACCCGTCATAAAGTAAGCAAATTTCAATATCAAATGACAAACTGACGCAATATATGTATATACCTATATAACCTCTTTTAGTTATAAAAAAGTTTTATTTGGTATTGTAGTTATAGTTTAACCGCATTGGTTTTAAGGAGTTTTGGCGGGAACGCGGTAAGCGTCGTGTCGCCCTATTGTATTTTATTCCAAAACAAGTGTATTTTCGAGTGTTTATGTATAAAAATAGTGGTGTTTTATACATAAAGTGCCGAATTACAAGCACAAGTGTGGGAAAGTGATATAATGCGGTGAAACATGACTTTTCGTGTTGCTTCCAAAACTCCATCGAAGCTCATAGTAAAGTCGCCACTACTTTACTAAAGCATGACTAGATTTGACTGGCACGAACTGGACTTGACTAAGACTGGACTTTGACTGTTACTATAGATGTAAGACATGAATTGTAAAAACGGAAGACAAGGCAGTATGGCTTTAAAGCTCTAGCCTCCCCAAAAGGGCAAAATGAATTTAAAAAAAGCATTGGTTTTAAATTGGCCAGTTCTGAAAACTTTTAGCGTCACCGTCGTGTACACATTACGATTAATATAAAATTGAATCGGTCCCGCATTTAAGGACTTACTTAGGGGCCGTTCAAGTATCACGTAAGCACCAAAGGAGGTGGGTCTTTGCTTTTCATAGCACGCATAGGAGAGGGTTGCTTACTTTTGCTGATAAGGGGGAGAGAGGCTGAGAAGGTGTTAATAATCACTAAAATTCTGCTTACGTAATAATAATAAATAATAATAATAAATATTGTAGGACACATTACACACAGCGCCATCTGACCTCAAACTAAGCAGAGCTTGTGTGATGGAAGTCAGATAACTGGTAGGATACATAAATACTTTTTTTTGTAAATATATACTTATAATACATACAGAACACCCAGACACAGAACAAACATTTGTTTATACCAAACAAACATTTGTCCGTGGCGGGAATCGGACCCACGCCCTACAGCTCAGGCAGACAAACTCCCAATGAGCCAACAGGGCTGTTAACCCTCTCCTTGTAATACTTGAATGGTCTCTTATGCTCTGGGTGACAATTATTATAGGTTACAATTTATTCAGTTACTTATAGTTTATTATCCATAGTCGGGTTATGGTTTTTTAATATTGTATTGCTTGTTATTAAGCACGTATCTTGTATGTTTTTGTTTTAAACAGGTAATTACGACTATAGCACCAATTACAACAGAGGCAATAATGGAGGTAAGTAAAGATTTTCCAGGGCGGTTTCTTAGTACCTCAACAGAATGTGTAAGGACCACCGCGGTATATCGTAATTTCCAAAACCGCAATTTATACATTCTACAATGTTCGATGATAAATACAGTTTTTTTACTTGTTTAAAAAAAATATGTTTATCAAAAAACAATTTACACAAAACACACAAACTACACAAAGTCAAATACAAGTCTTAGATATTACATGTAATAATTAGGAGTAACGACAATTCCGGGCGCAAGCTGTCTTACAAAAACCTTAATAAAAATTAAATCAATTATTTGAAGAACTGGTAAGATTTCTGTGCGAGTTTGCTTTTTAAAAAGGCATTTGAAATAAGTCAAAGCTACACAAAGTAAATCAAGGTAGAGTCCGGTTATGACACAGTAAAGTAACTAACTTGTCTATAAGTTTAGACGAAGTTTTGAAAGCAACAAGAAATTATATGTTTCACTACATTATAACACTTTGCCACTTACCACATTTTATTAACAAAAACAATTCTGTTATATATATATATATATATTATACATAAACACTACAGTGCAATGACGTGGATGTTTCGGAATTTACAAAAATAATCCAATAAAACGAACCTGAATTCGAACCTAAAAAACATTTAAGCTATAATGATAATCTTCAACATGCTGCCTTTGTTTCTCGACCAACATCTTAAGAGACTCTCGCTAGACGGTTGGGTCAAGGGTCAGATCCAAAAGGCAGTAATCTAACTTTGCAGTCCTAACCACCGGCAGCTTAAGCCCTGCCCCGCTGCCGGCGCCACCCTAGTTTTTTATATTATTCATGTTTTTTTTTGTATATTTAATGCAAACAATTTTAAACCTCAGAAAAGAAATAAATAACCGATTACTCATAATAATATAACTATTTATTGTTCACACCAATTACAAACAATTATAACAATATAAACTTAACATTAGTGGAACAATTGGCGGCCTTATCGCTTACAGCGATCTCTTCCAGACAACCTTATTCTGGAGAGGACTCTACTTTAGTTGAGGACGTGGTGTATTGATAAGAGAGTTAAAATTAAAACAAAAAAAAACACATTTTAAACATAATACATATATAAAAGACGTACATACCTATCTACATTATAAAATATAGATATTATATAATATCTTATAGACATACATATAAATACTTAAATATACCTTATCTTTATATATAAAAATTTCGTGTCACGTTGTTTGTCCGCGATGACCTCCTCAACTACTAAACCGATTTTAACCAAACCTTGCACACTGTGTGCAGTTTGATCCAACTTGAGAGATAGGATAGTTTATATCTCAATTTATAATCGCAATATTTTTTTATTGTAAATTATTTGTTTATTATACGACAAAGAGGTATAATTATCTGTAAGTTCCATAAAATTCTAATAGATAGCGGTGTAAGGTAATTTATTAACTGGATTGGGTAAGTATCCAATAGATGGCGCTACGTTAAAAGTCCAAACGTTTCATATGCGCTACAATTTATTTCACATTACACGCGTGTGTTCAATTTGGCCACAGCAACGCGTGGCCGGGTCTGCTAGTAAAATATAAACTTATTATAGACATACATATACACCGCGAAAGTTTGTACATCAGCAATATTGATACAGAATGTTCAGTACACGATTGCCGTTCCAAATAATAATAAAAAATATGTGACGTAATTATCCTGAGCAAACACAAAAATACGGACACTCAAATCACGCATACTCCAAACTAGCCAAAGCCGGCCCGGTTCACAAGTTGTAAACCATGGTGCTGAGCGCGACTTAATGACTGAAATTTAAAAAATTGCAAGCTACACACATCACAAGCATGAACTTTAAATAATAATTGATAAGATATGTTATAATGATTAAATGTATACATATTAATAATATTAATATTTATATTAATAAATAATAACATAACATAATACATAATTAATATGTATATTAATAATAACATTTATTAATATACATATTAATAAAATTAGTGTGTTAGAAACACAAAACTATTGACAATAAAATTGTAACAGAAATAGAGTTACATTTACAAACTGTAGGTGATATCATTATACATAACATGTACCTATCGTAATTACAAACATAACACACAAATCACACATCATCAGCCGTAGGTTGTCCACTGCTGGACATAGGCCTCCTCCTGGGGGGGTTTTGCCAATACTCGCCACGCTTGGCAGGCGGGTTGGGTGTGATTGTTCAAGAAGGACGCTGCTGCCCATCTTCCAGATTATATCCCTTAGCCGACTCTTACGGCAACCACGGGTAGAGGGGGTGGGGTACTATTCTTACGCCGGCACCACCACGGCATCATTACACACATATACATTAATACTTTTTTCCAATAGGAAGGTAAAAGTTTTCACTTGGAATGCTTTCTCTACTTTAATTATCGAATTATTTTATTCCATTTGCCGTCGAAACAGCGGGATCTTGTGGCACAGAGGCAAAGCATTATGTGGTGGAGCTAGGGTGGCGTTTGGCAAAAAAGGGAAAGATCCTTTGGGTTGTTTTGGCCAAAATAATTTCTCTAGCCACCCTGTAAGAATGCGGTTAGAATCTTCAGAACATGTGCAGCGATACACAGAACCTTGAGTAGCAAAACAAAGTCCAGGGCATCGCTGCTTTGGCATTACTTTGAGACTTTCGATGATTTGTCTCAACAGCCCTGTAATTTCGTTAGCTGCCCTTCAAACTGTAACACAGTAATATACACACACTACTGCTTGACTGCAGAATATCTGGCTTCAGGAACGAACATCCAAACATACAAACTTTCACATTTTTAATATTAGTAGGATATAAAAAGTATTCTATATATTAATCCATGTAACTATATTTGTACCAAATTTCATCTAAATCTGTTCAGCCGTTTTCGCGTGATTGAGTTAGAAACATACAAACTTTCACATTTATTCACATTTATAATATTAGTAGGGTAGACATAAATTCGATAATCATTAACACAATATCTGTGTCTATCCATTAATACAGTATCGTAGATTCATTTCATCATCATCATTATCACCAGCCTATTGAAGTCCACTGCTGAACATAAGCCTCTTCCAAGACACCCCACTCAGGCCAATCTTCGGCTTTTCGCTTCCATCTACCGCCACTTGTCCTATCGAGTTTCAGGGCGTCCTGTTTTTGCCAATTCTGGGTCTCCTCTCTAGAACACGTCTACCCCAGCGGTTATTCTGCGACAGATATGTCCAGCCCATTGCCACTTCAGCTTGCTAATACGCTGAGCTATGTCTGTGACTTTAGTTCTCTGGTGTCGTTCCGGCTTCGATCCTTCAAAGAAATGCAAAGCATAGCTCGTTCCATAGCTTTTATTTGGTGGTAGATTTCCTTAGCAGGAGGTCGTCTAGGTAGGTACCACCGCAGTACCAGATATTCTACCGCCAAGCAGTAGTGTATAAACATTATTGTGTTCCGGTTTGAAGGGTACTGCAGCTAGCGAAATTACAGGGCTATTGAGACTAACCATCTAGTCTCAAAATAATGAGCGCCAAGGCAGCGATGCCCTGGACTTTGTTTTGCTACTCAAAGTTCTATGTATCGTTGCAATGGTCATGGACAGGCGTTATCTCTTAACATCAGGAGAGCGTCTCCTTCGTCTCATTGCTGTTACATTTAAAAAAAACTTGCTGAGCAATTTTGAACTTACGGACCGTTCCCGCTGTGTGTCTACGTTTCGGATCCGTAGATTCGTTTCACATCATCACATCATCAGCCATAGGACGTCCACTGCTGGACATAGGCCTCCTCCTGGGCGGGTTTTGCCAATACTCGCCACGCTTGGCAGGCGGGTTGGCGAACGCAGTTAGGTGTGATTGTTCAAGGAAGACGCTGCTGCCCATCTTCCGGATGACATCCCTTAGCCGACTCTTACGGCAACCACGGGTAGAGAGGGTGGGGTACTATTCTTACGCCGGCACCACCACGGCAAAAAACTTAAAATTATTCTTTTTTTAGAAGTATTTTTAATATGGGTATAAATACTTTTTTTGTTGTCGATCGGCTAGGTGGTTGACCATAGTTCACCTGACGTTAAATGACGGTGTGATCGAAGATGGTAAAGCACACCTAACCTGGAATGGAACTGGCTCTCAAGTGACGCTACTAAAACACACCGTTAGGTGCTTGGCGGCAGATTTTATTGAGAGTGGCCAGCCGAGTACTAGAATATACCCTACCACCATGCAAAAAACTACATTACTTATTAAAAATTAAAAACATAATACCAAATTTCAATTTAGACATCAAACACGCTGTCACTCATCATCAAGCGATCTGTGGTTTTGGTTTGCGATTGCTTTTAGGCACTGAAAGGTTATACAAAGGGTTTATTTTAAAAGTAGATAGAAAAAGTACATAGTCAAGTTGATCTTCAATTGACCCCTAATGACGTCACATAGTACTACTTTCAGTGCATGCTAAGCTATGTATACTTTTTTGTTTTACATGGAAGGAGAATACAAATTCAGCATACTTTACGACGTCAACGCTATAAAAAGTTAGAAAACGTATTAAAAGTCAACTACCGCTTCGAAATCCGATGTATGTGTAGCGATGATGGCTCAGTGGTTAGCGCGGTAGGTTCGTATGCCGAAGGGCGTGGGTTCAAACCCCAACAATGAGCTTGAGCTGCCGGTGAAGGAAAACATCGTGAGGAAACTATAGCGTGGTGGTAGGGTACTTATTAGTACTTGGCTGGCTAGCTACCACCCTCAAGTTGAAAATCTGCCGCCAAGCATCTAACGGTGTGTTCCGGCAGCCTCATTTGAGAGCCAGTTCCATTCCAGGCTAGGTGTGCTTTACCATCTTCGACCACACCGTCACTTAACATCAGATGAGATGTGGTCAAACAACTAGCCTGTCAGCCATAAAAAAAAAAAAAACAAATTAGTTTAATAAAATAAAGTTTACTATTAGTGAAAAATAATATTATAAATGCGAGTTTCAGTTTGTTTGTTACTCCTTCACGCGTAAACTCAACGGATCTGGATGAAATTTGATAGAGACAGACTGAAGACATGGTATACTTTTCATCATCATCATCCATCACCACGCTGGTAAACCGCGAGGCGCAGCTAGTAAAATATATTTTTTCAAATATTATATACGAGTATACCTATCTCTCAAGCTGAACATTACATAGATTTACATTAACGTTTTACATATATCAGTCACTTTCTTTAGATTTAACAATAGACACCACGAATTGAAAAGGTACACTGCAGACAGGGGCAAAAGACGTAAATCCTAAACACAGTTGAATTGAACACATTTTCACAAACAAAACTGTCATCAATTATTAAGTACACATGTCCTTGATAACGCGTACAAATATAGTGTTAAATTTAAATGATGTCAGAAGAATGTGAACAAAATATTTTTATATCAACAGGCTCCCCAAGCCAGAATTCGTGGCAAGGAACCCAAACAGCTACTAACTTATACTCCGGATATCCGGATGGAGGTCAATTTGGGTCAAATCCACCTGTTATAGCAAACTATTATCAACAACCGGGAGGAAATGTGTTAAAAAGACGAAGGGTTAGTAGGCCGAGACAAGGAGGGGCAGGTTATAAGGGAAATAGGATGAGACCAGGGTCATGGACAAATCGGCCAGGGGCAGGATCGCCAGCAGCAGCTGGAAATAGTGCAGGTAAGGCCGTATTGTATTTTTTAATAATAATTTATTAATAACTAAATCATATGCCCTTTTAACAATTTTTCTCAAATTAATGATATTTTCGATTTTAAAACCCATTTAATGAACCTTACACCTAGCGTACAATTACCTGTAACCATCTATGCGTTACCAAAGTAATCACGGATTGCCCGCAGAATGAGGAGGTAGGAGGAGCGGCGTGACGTTCAGATGTTTCAGGGGACACAAGCGAGCGCGGGGGGGGGCTAGATGGCCAAGAATAAATTAAAAAGAAAAGCCAGGGGGCCTATTTTTCTTTATTCCTTTGAATGTGTAGTATTTTATTTACTTATTCATACCCGTCTGCATGGATTCAATAATATGATGACATATTTTTGACATTTTCTGGAGTCGGGCTTGGCAGATTTTGGCAGATTATTTACTAGTGTTGGGCAGATTCGCCATTTTTGAGATGGTCACACTGTTTGGTAGTTCGCGCGCGGCTATCGTGGTGAACAGTCGACTTATTGGTTCCGGACGCTTTGAAGGAAGATACACACGACAAGCTCAAACAAACGATCAATCTCAAGATGAATCATTCTAAAAAATTTGGGAATAAAATTGCCAGCCAAGCAAAACAAATAGCTTACAATGTTTATTCCTTTTTTTAAAGACCGAAAATGAGATGAAAATTCTTCAGAGTATAAAAAAGACATTAATACATCTAGTTTGTTACCTCACAAGACTATCATATTAATTATCTATATGATTTAAAAAAACAATAATTTGTAATATCAGCAGTTCATAAATACATTGATAAAAACCATTAAGTTAACGCAAATCTATTAAGTCAATAGATAATTATCTCACGACATATCTCGTGTGCACTGATCACGTGTGGATCCTTGCGCTGTCAACACCCGCCTCCACCTACCTCCTCATTCCGAGGGCGATCCGTGATTACTTTGGTAGTGCTATAAATAATTATAACCAAGTTTGTTCGGATTGCTCATTCCACGTAAACTTATGTTAAACTCGGCACGAATTTTATATCATTTGCATGTAAAATTATGATAACTATCTTAAACTACTATGGTAAACATACTTCACAATATTTAATCCCTTATTTGATTAATAACTTGCCGTGCGACATCCGCGATAAAATCAGACCAAACAATCTGAAAAGTAATTTACAAAAATACTACATCAATAATATGGAGCACTCTTTATAATATTGTCAAGAACTGAGCGACCGGCCGAGCGCCCGGCATGCGTTGTTCGGTGCCTACCTACCTATAGCATCAGGTTACAGATGTGGGTAGTCGGGCCGCTTGCGGGCGCTCGCCGCTCGCTCGCTTCTACCACGATTATTGAAGAGGACCCGACACCGAGACAAACCTCGGCGAGGTTTAATGGTGTGTGTTTTATTATGAAAAATTGTAAAATATTATTAAATAATTTAAAATTAAAAATACCTTTTAACAAACGTTAAATATAAAATAACATATTTTGCTCTTTACACATAAAATGACGTAAAAGTTAGTTTAGTTTTCTCTAGATGTTTTAAATGGTACCGAAAGTTGTTTAAATCAAAATGATATTATTTACAAAAAAACCTGACAAATTATATACCTAAACCTTTTATAAGTTCAATAGCTTGTGTTGATTTGAAATGCCTCTGGAACTATTTTCAAATTATTTCTATGTAACAACTTAATATAATCTTAGTTCTGTCGACGCAAATTGTTACAAAGCTCGCGACACTGTATTCCACAACTGACAACGACGACTGACGCTTAAACAGCTATAAACATATATTTGACTGTCCTGTTAGCTCATTTGGTAAAATATCTGTTTCAAGAGTATTATGCGTGGGTTGTGACGATAAATGTTTATTCTGTGTAAAATAAATGACGTTAATCTACTCAACCTAATCTTTATGCCGTTTAAACGTAAAACGATGCTAACTAAGTTCAATATATTTTACTCTTTATGCGTAAAATAATGTTAAAAACCTCAGTTCAGTAAATTTTGTTCTTTAAATGTCAATTATATCTCCATGCTCTTTGAAAGTAAAATAATGTTTACGACCCCAGTTCATTATATTTTATTCATTAAATGTAAAATAATGTTAACTAACTCATTGAGATTTTTATGAGCTTTGCACGTAAACTGATTGTATTGTATGAATTTATAAGTGTATGCTTCAACACTTATATTCATACATCAATGAATGAACACTATCTCGCTTTCTCTTTCGCGAAAGTGCACAGCGTCTGTGGTGCTATTACCTGGAAATTCAGCGTTTAGAACCGTACGATAAATTATCGTACATGTGCGATAATTTCATGACTACGTAGGATGTACAATGGTACACTACTATCGTACGCAGATTGTACGATAATTTCCATTATAATGCCTGAAAATTACACTGACAGCTCAATAACGAATACGATTTTTTTTTCTGTCAGCGTTATCTATTGGTTCATTTCTTTCTTGAAAACACATGATGCCGCTTCATGTCTCAAACATTTCATTAGTTTCTAGTGTCTACCAATCAGCTATCAATATCGAAATCGTTGTTCGATATCGATATTTGAGTAATGTACCATACGTAGAACATTCAATTTTTTTTAATACTATTCCACAACCTGAGCATTTTTGTGGTACGCTTTACTGAAAAACTATCACGTCTATAGATTTCTGCTTTAACATAGTAATATAACTCTATATCTAGATGTGTTATCTGTCAAAAAATAATAATTTTATAACCATTAAAAAAATGAACATTAACAATTTCGTATTCATTGGATAGAATGTTATTGTTCTACTAACGCCATCTGTTAGAAGACTAAAGAGTTAAAATCGCTGCAACAGAACTAAACTCAATACTCCAATACATCGTAGTTAATCTACTTAATACTAGATGACACCACTAGAATCAGGTTGTTTTATAACAACTGTCTAAAAATTATTACCCGTTAGAAAAACTACGCGAGCCCTCACAAAGCTCAGCTTTTGCTAGTTTATTATAATTACGTTTCATATGTTTTTTAATGTATTATAGTCATTATCCAGATGGATAGGATGATTTTGATCCATCTTTATATATAAAAATGTTGTGTCTCGTTGTTTGTCCGCGATAAGCTCCTCAACTACTAAACCGATTTTAACCAAATCTTGCACACTGTGTGCAGTTTGATCCAACTGGAGAGATAGGATAGTTTATATCTAAATTTATAATCGCAATATTTTTTATTGCAAATTACTTGTTCATTATACGACAAAGAGGTATAATTATCTGTAAGTTCCATAAAATTCTAACAGATGGCGGTGTAAGGTACTTTATTAACTGGATTGAGTAAGTATCCCATAGATGGCGCTACGTTAAAAGTCCAAACGTTTTATATGCGCTACAATTTATTTCACGTTACACGCGTGTTTTCAATTTGGCCACAGCAACGCGTGGCCGGGTCTGCTAGTGTACAATAATATTACGGCCCTTATGATAGCCTCGCTTCGATAGTTGTGAACACTGGAATACGGGAGCCGTACCCGATGCGGTAGAACTCCTTATTTCGCGCCTCGTTTATTTAAAAACAACATTCGAAATATCAAAACCATAAAAAAATAAATAGGTTCATTAATTCTCAAAAATTTGCGCTTATCAACGAACACCACTTGATTTTTATGTAAGTAGATATCTCTTACTTCGTACCCAATGCTGTGGAGCTCCGTTTTACGCGAAATTCGTTCAGCCGTTCTCAATTTATGGAGCCAACCGACAGTCAATTCATTACTATGTAAGCATATAATCCGTAAAAATTAACTATTAAGCCATAAAATCCAATGTTTTTTTGAATATATATTTTTTACTTGGTGCTAAGAAGTAGCAGGACATATAAGTAGCTACCATCGCCGTACCAGATATTCTGCCGCCAAACAGTAGCGTTGCCGTTTACTGCAGCTAGCGAAATTACAGGGCTATTGAGACTAACCATCGAAAGTCCCAAAGTAATGAGCATCAAAGCAACGATGCCGGATTTTATTTTGTTACTCAAAGTTCTGTAAAGGCGTTATCTCTTTTTTTTATGGCTGACAGGCTAGGTGTTTGACCACAGCTCACCTGATGTTAAGTGACGGTGTGGTCGGAGATGGTACAGCACACCTAGCCTGGAATGGAACTGGCTCTCAAGTGAGGCTGCCGGAACACAGCGTTAGATGCTTGGCGGCTGATTTTCAACTTGAGGGTGGTAGCTAGACAGCCGAGCACTAGAAAGTACCCTACCACCACGCTATGGTTTCCTTCACCGGCAGCTCAAGCTCATTGTTGGGGTTTGAACCCACGCCCTTCGGCATGTGAACCGACCGCGCTAACCACTGAGCTATCTTCGCTACAAAAATACTTGTGGTATTATTACAACTAACAGGACGTATCCACTTGAAATTTGGTATATATGCCTACTATAAGGTGGCTCATTACGTGGAAGACAGGAATATATGGTTGTAGTAGCTTCTCTCTGCACTTGCATCCCCCTGGCTAAGTGACAATTGTAGTAAGCATAATGTATTAATATCTATAACTGTAAACTGTAATCTAATATGAAAAGAAAGATCCACAAAAAAATGCCTTGCTGAGTTTCTTGCCGGAGTCTTCTCAGTTGAAGTGTAATTACGAGCCGGTGGTAGATTCAAACATGTAACTTAACGTTCATAAGTGCCTTACCAGAGCCTAAACTGAATAAATGACTTTTTGATTTTGATGCGCGTCTTACGGAACATTATTCCGGAATAAACGGTATCCTTTATATTAATCTAGGTAATTAAATAGCGCAAGTTTCATGACGAATGAAATTATTGCTCTTTTGTTACTTTCACACGCTTCATTTCTCTCTGAACCAAGTTTTTAACTCAACGCGGATGAAATCACGGGCGCAAGCTAGTACATAATATTTAATTGTTTTGACTTTGTGTATTTTTGTTAGTTTTCAATCGACTTCAAAAAAGGAGGCGGTTCTCAATTCGATTGTATTTGTGTGTTTATCTCAGAACTTCGTCATTTATGAATCGATATGATTATTTTTTCGTTTAAAAGAATTGACTTTCAGGTCCCATAGAAATTTCATAAAAATTTGTACAGTAGTTTGATTTTTAAATCAAAATATCTAAAATCTGGCCTCGTTTGGGCTTAGCATAGAGTCGGTTTTGTTGTATGTATAATTGTGTTTAGTGACATTGTGGGTTATGTTAATTTTTATATTCATTCATACACTGACGAACTAATCTACTAATTTTATGTATGTATAATGTATATGGGCTGACAGTTTGAACATTAGCAATATTCAAAGACATGTTAGTAAGTGGTCATATGAAACGTATAAAGAAATAAAATCGAAACAAATTAAAAAAAAAACTAAGAAAACTTTGGTTAAAGTTTGTCCCAAGACTCCAGAATGTATGGACAGCGCGCGGCCTCACGCGCCGAGCTAGCGCGAGACATAACTACCATACGTAGACAGCGGAGTAACTGTTATCTAATCTGTGTCCGCGCGCGACTACCATGTCATTTACGGTGCGCGTGATTTGAGTGTCCGTATTTTTGTGTTTGCTCAGGATAATTAGGTGAAATATTAACCAACAATTTTTTAATTTTGTGGAACGACAATCGAGCACGGAACTTAATATTGCTGATGTTCAAACTGTCACGGTGTAAATCAATGTAAATAAGTCATTGTGGATTTAAAGATTTATAAATTATATAAATCTTTAAAATTTCAATTGTCAAAATGTCAAATGACGCTCTAAAACTTTTTTAAATATGTTTTACAGGCTAGGTACTTATCTACAGCTAACCTGATGTTAAATGAAGGCGTGGTCAAAGTTAGTAAACACTCTTAGCCTGGAATGGAAATGGCTCTCAAATGAGGCAGCCAGAACGGACCGTTAAGTGCTTGGCGGCAGATCTTCAATTTGAGAGTGGTAGCTAGCCAGCCGAATACCGAAGAATACCCAACCACTATGCTATGATTTCCTCACGATGTTTTTCATCAACGGCAGCTCAAGCTTATTGTTGGAATATGAACCCACACCGTGCGACGTGTGAACAGACCGCGCTAACCACTAGATGGAATAACGATATACGTAAAGCAGTAGTGTGTAAATATTACTGTGTTTCAGTTTAAAGGGTATTGCAGCTAGCGAAATTACAGGGCTGCTTAAACTAACCATCGATCATCTCAAAGTAATGAGCGCCAAAGCAGCGATGTCCTGGACTTTGTTTTGCTACTCAAAGTTCTGTGTATCGCTGCAATGGTCATGGACATGCGCTATCTCTTACCATCAGAAGAGCGTATCGTTTGTCTCATTGCTTTTACGTTCAAAAATGTAAGGCTGTGGCTGGAAGTGTTAAGCCGAAGATTGTTCTGAGTGCAGTATCTTGGGAGAGATGTAAATCCAGCAATATTGATGTTGATAATAGTCAAGTTTAACCACACCCTGCTTGATAATAAGCAACGATGCTATAACAATGTTCTGCCATGGAGATCACATACCTATTTACTCTGGAATTGGAGACACCCATATTGGAAAGACACCCTTTATAATACAGTGAAGGACCATCAAATTGAGTGAAAAACATACTGACAGGATCGAGGACCGTCTTCCTTTTTGAAATCTGTTTATGAACATTCTTTTCACTCATTTTTCAGATGATACGTATGGTAACAGTCAAGGTGGGGCATATGCAGGTGGAGAGGCTAGCGCATATAGTTCAAGCGGAGATCCTGGATATAGAAACGTTTGGCAAAACAGAGGTTAGTATTCAGTTATATTGTCGAGCTAATTATATAATCGCTTTTCATACACACACAATTTTGTAGCATATATAAGCTCATTGATTAGCGCGGTCGGTTGACATGCCGAAGGGCGTGGGTTCAAACCCCAACAAAGAGCTTGAGCTGCCGGTGAAGGAAAACATAGTGAGGAAACCATAGCGTGGTGGTAGGGTACTTTCTAGTACTCAGCTGGCTACCCTCAAGTTTAAAATCTGCCGCCAAGTATCAAACGTTGTGTCCGGTAGCTTCGCTTGAGAGCCAATTCCATTCCAAGCTAGGTGTCTTCAGCTATGTACGTAATGTTTGGGAGTTTTTTTTTTTTTTTAAATAATAGCTTGCATTTGATCGCCATCTCGCCTGATGTTAAGCGAAGATGCGGTCTATGATAGAGCACGCTCGCCTAGAAGAAACCGATTCACTCGCGAATTGAAGACACCCAGATTGTATTCATCAGGGAACACCCACTCGGGTAACGTATTCCACGCTTAAGCCGTTCGAACACTAAAAGTGGAATTAATTCGTTGCGTACGAGTTTATATGTTTGTTATTATTCTACGCTATAACAACTTTTTCAAAAGAAATGAGATGAACCCTACGCTCTACTGATGGTAAGAGGTTACGCCTGACCATTGCAACCATACCCAGAACCTGAAGTAATAAATGAAACTGGAGTTTTGATGGTAAAACTCAATATATCCGTAATGTCGCTAGCTTCAATACCCTTCAAACCGGAACTCAGTAATGTTTACACACTACTGCTAGACGACGTCCTGCTAAGAAGACCAAGTAAACTTTATTCATATAGACAAGTATTATGACTAATAAAAAAAATGAATCACGTAAATCGGTACAGCCGTTCTCAATTCATTTTAATTAGAATAGAAGATTTTTTGTAGCGATGATAGCTCAGTGGTTAGCGCGGTCGGTTCGCACGCCGAAGGGCGTGGGTTCAAATCCCAACAATGAGCTTGAGCTGCCGGTGAAGGAAAACATCGTGAGAAAACCATAGCATGGTGGTAGGGTACAATCTAGTACTCGGCTGGCTAGCTACCACCCTCAAGTTTAAAATCTGCCGCTAAGCATCTAACGGTGTGTTCGGGCAGCCTCACTTGAGAGCCAATTCCATTCCAGGCTATGTGTGCTTTACCATCTTCGACCACACCGTCACTTAACATCAGGCGAGTTGTGGTCAAACACCTAGCCTGTCAGCTATAAAAAAAAAAAAAAAAAAAAATTAAAATTTGAAATGATTGAATCGCATCATACTTTTGTATTTTTCACAGGACCTTGGAGCAATGACAACAACAATAATTACCCAACAGGTAAGAAAACTTATTCTTTTTCGAAAAAAAAAAACTAGAGATTATTTAAAGAATTTTTGAAGTAATTTGGCTATGAGGGTCTGAAGTATCAGTTCATTATCAAAAGGGGTCTCTTGCCCAAAACAGTTTGGGAATCCCTGAGGTAGAGGATCCTCTCAAATTATTCTTTTTTTATAAGAATACTGAAGGGTAATTAAGTTCTCTTAAAATAAAATATGAATTACGTGAAGTAGAGGTGAAATATATACGTACTAAATGTAGGTTATATGAGGTTGGATGTAAAATCAAACTAATAAAAAATCTAAAACGGTGATTGACAGTTCAAATCAATTAATCTACTTTTAAAATATATTTTTGTAGAAATAAAATGATAAATTCAACATTAAATCTATGGATAATTTAAGGCAAATTCGTCGACAACAATTCGTCGAAAGCAGCAGGAAATATTCATAGAAAAGCTGAAAGTACACAAAGTTTTTTTGACGAGAGCGGAAAATATAGTTAGAGATGTTCAACTAAAGCGGGAAATACTCAAAGTTTTAACTACTAAATATTCATAAAAATAGTCAACTATGGCGCGGAATAATAATCATACACATGTTTAACTACAGCGGGAAAGATTCGACGAATCGAATTCAAATTCAAATCATTTTATTTGTCAGCTTGTGTAGCATAGGATCTTATATAAGCTCAGATACAAGTAGTGTTCCAAAACTCCATTGAAGCTTATAGTAAAGCTGAAAACTGCTCACAAAATACAGAAGCATTGAAACTGACAGAATGCACAGAGTGCGATGCTAAGAAGAAAGAAAAAAAAAACTTAAAATACTTGACACTAGCAAATGCACAACACGTTTCAACATGCTGCACCCGTTTGGGCTTACAAATAATAATTAAATTGTTTACGTCGTTCGTGATTCGACGAATTTTCCGAAGACTATCGATTTGTGTAGCAATGTAAAAAGAAAGATTAAACATTACTATGACGTTATTGAAATAATTTCTAAAAATATTATTCCGTTGCAGGGTATGGGTCAGGAGCAGGAGCCGGATCAGGAGCAGCTGCTGGATCGGGAACAGGAGCAGTAGCAGGATCAGGAGGCGGGAACGGCTCAGGAGCTGGAGGGGGATCAGGATCTGGAGCGGGAGCAGGAGCAGGATCAGGAGGCGGGAACGGCTCAGGAGGTGGATGGGGATCAGGATCAGGAGGCGGGAACGGCTCAGGAGGTGGATGGGGATCAGGATCAGGAGGCGGGAACGGCTCTGGAGCTGGAGGGGGATCAGGATCTGGAGCGGGAGCAGGAGCAGGATCAGGAGGCGGGAACGGCTCAGGAGGTGGATGGGGATCAGGATCAGGAGGCGGGAACGGCTCAGGAGCTGGAGGGGGATCAGGATCTGGAGCGGGAGCAGGAGCAGGATCAGGAGGTGGGAACGGCTCAGGAGGTGGATGGGGATCAGGATCAGGAGGCGGGAACGGCTCAGGAGGTGGATGGGGATCAGGATCTGGAGCGGAAGGAGCAGGATACGGGAACGGGGATGGCTCAGGATCTGGAGCGGAAGGAGCAGGATACGGGAACGGGGATGGCTCAGGATCTGGAGCGGGAGTAGGAGCAGGAACAGGATCAGGATACGGGTACGGCCCAGGAGCTGGAGGGGGATCAGGATCTGGAGCGGGAGCAGGAGCAGTAGCAGGAGCAGGATCAGGATACGACAACGGCTCAGGAAGTGGAGGGGGATCAGGATCTGGAGCAGGAGCAGGATACGGGAATGGGAACGGCTCAGGAGCTGGAGGGGGATCAGGAGCTGGATCGGAAGCAGGAACAGGATCAGGAGCTGGATCTGGAGCAGGAACAGGATCCGGATCGGGATCGGGAACTGGATCGGGAGTAGGATCAGGATCAGGATCAGGAGCAGGAGCAGGAGCAGGAGCAGGATCAGGAGCAGGAGCAGGAGCAGGAGCAGGAGCTGGAGCTGGAGCTGGAGCTGGAGCTGGAGCAGGAGCAGGAGCAGGAGCAGGAGCAGGAGCAGTATCAGGAGCAGGAGCAGTAGCAGCAGCAGGGTCAGGATTTGGTTTTGGAAATGGCTTAGGATCTGGATCAGGTTCAGGTAAGTCTGAGCTTCATATTTTTAAGCTGCAAGTTTATAGGTCCTTTTGTTTTATGAGCTTTTTATCCGAGCACGTAGCTAAAGAAGAGATCAATAGCCCAGCTCCTAACTCAATCATTAAAGACAAACTTCATGCTACACTATCGTATAATTCTCCTTTAAACAAAAAAACTAGCAAAGTTTTAAAAAACTTAAGTACTTTGTATAAATCGAAATCCAGGACTTCCTTACTAGGTGAAATTTAAAATTTCGGTTTAGTCACTAATTTTTTCCTGCAAAATTTACGATACTCTCTCCTGATGGTAGAGATAACGCCTGTCTATGAACATTGCAACTATACACAGAACTTTTAGTACCAAAACTACAAGTCTCAACAGCCCTGTAATGTCGTTAGCTGCAGTACCCTTCAAACCGGAACACATTAATGTTTACACACTACTGCTTGGCGGCAGAATTTCTGGTACTGCGGTGGTACCTGCCTAGACAACTTCCAGCTAAGGAAATCCACCACCAAGTTCGCGTAAATTCGCGTACTTCCTCACGCTGCGTTATTTTTTTATTGTAATCATACTTCCCACTAATATTAAAAATGTGAAAGTTTGGATGGATAAATGGATGGGTGGACAGATATTTGTTACTCAATCACGCCAGAACGGCTGAACGGATCTGGATGAAACTTTGCATGTACTTTAGGCCCTGGAATAAAACAGAATACATCATCATCATCATCCATCACCACATGGGTAAAACCGCGGGGCGCAGCTAGTGTTACATAAAGTTCTGAGTATCGCTGCAATGGTCATGGACATGGACCGCTGCTTTAGCTATTTTTTACGGCTTAATGTACCCGCTGTCCAGAGTATGTATAACTCTGGACACTTATTACAGAAGATGTTTAGCTTAAGTTTTGATCAAATACTTGACACTTACACAAAGCATAAGGTGCGGTGCCAAAAAAAACAATTTTATAATTGCCGTAACTAAAAACTGAGTCAATCCAAGACAAATTATATGCATTCTAACTTTTATCAAAGTAATAACAAGCTCCAACTATCTCAATTTCCACGACCACAGCTCACCAGATGCTAAGTGACGGTGTGGTCGAAGATGGTAAAGCACTTCTAGCCTGGAATGGTACTGACTCTCAAGTGAGGCTGCCGGAACACATCGTTAGATGCTTGGCGGCAGATTATCAACTTGAGGGTGGTAGCTAGCCAGCCGAGTACTAGAAAGTACCCTACCACCAAGCTATGGTTTCCTCACGATGTTTTCTTTCACCGGCAGCTTAAGCTCATTGTTGGGGC
The DNA here is from genome assembly GCA_950106695.1 of Biston stratarius. Taxonomy (NCBI): domain Eukaryota; kingdom Metazoa; phylum Arthropoda; class Insecta; order Lepidoptera; family Geometridae; genus Biston; species Biston stratarius. The sequence goes on along the minus strand of OX467121.1, from coordinate 3,642,298 downwards.
TTGAACCCACGCCTTTCGGCGTTCGAACCAACTGCGCTAACCACTGAGCTATCATCCCTACAACACAACACGACTCCCGCACCGCGTATTTGCGGGCCCTATCGTGACGCTCTGGTTAACTAAATAAACTATTTCATTTGCTCGCGAAATCAAAATGAAAGCTAACATAAGTTTCGCACACACTTCTTCGTCAGGAACTTATCTTCTAGGTACATAAAAATCCCAGGTTAAAAATCTATGCACAACTCAACTCCCTAAAATTTGTGTTTTATTGTTTAGGTCTTAGCAAACCAGACGACGTGTTCCAACTTCTCGTGTTGATCGTGAACAACATAATACAAATCATCACCGGCGGGCAAGATTTCGACATTTCCAGCGTGTGTTCCACCTTACAATCCACAGACTGGAACACAATATACCTGTCGTTGCAAAGCTACATTCAAAAATTCACCGGTAAGAAACTGTTCCTTTTTATGTAGACACAGGAAAAACGCCACGGCCCGCCAATACCGTTTTTTTTAATTCACACCACTTGGAAGATCTCTTTCTCGAAGGTAGTCTAAATATGTACCACCGCAGTACCAGATATTCTACCGACAAGCAGTAGTATGTGAATACTACTGTTCCGGTTTAAAGGTTTCAGCGAAATTACAGGGCTGTTGACTAACCATCGAAAGTCTCAAAGTAATGAGCGCCAAAGCAGTGATGCCCTGAACTTTGTTCCACTGCATAAGTACTGTGTATCGCTGCAATGGTCCTGGACAAGCGTTATCTTTCACCATCAGGAGTGCGTCTCATTACATTTATATTAAAAAACATTTTTTTGCCGTTGTAGTGCCGGCATAAGAATGTACCCTCTCTTCCCGTGGTTGCTGTAAGAGTCGGCTAAGGGATGTAATCCGGAAGATGGGCAGCAGCGTCTTCCTTGAACAATCACACTTAACGGCGCTCGTCAACCCGCCTTCCAAGCGTGGCGAGTATTGGCAAAACCCTCCCAGGAGGAGACCTACGTCCAGCAGTGGACGTCCTATGGCTGATTTCTACACCAATGCCTTAAGTCAAAAACTTATTGTTAATTTAACTAAACACTTCAACAGATATTCCACAAAGCTTCAGCCAAGGCAACTTTTGGGACGAAATGACAAACGTGCTTCAACAGACATCAAGTAGCCTTTCGGATGTCTTAAACGCGTTCGGAGGTCAAGGTTTGGATATAAGTCAATTCTTGAACGGTATATTTACAGGACCTTATGGAGATACTTTTACCGCTATAGGCGATGCTATTGGTCCTGCAGTTAATGCTGTAGCTAGTGCTATCAATGTGGGAGGTGCTGTAGGGGGCGCTGCAAGCGGTGTTGCCAATACTGTCAGCAATGGTGCTGTCAATGCCGTTGGTAATCCCGTTGACACAGTTGGAAGCGGCGCCGGCCCCGGTGGACCTAATTTGGGCTGGGGTCGCTAATAATTACAAAATAATTTATTCTTCACTCGTTAAGTGCGTCACACACTGCGAGAAACGATAAGATCTTATATGCAAATAATATCGTATTCTGTAAAATCCATTGGATCATCTGCCTATCACTGATATAAATATATTATATATTGTAGTGATACCATACGAATATTAAATATTCTAATAGTATATTATAGTATAGTTACGTTTGTGATTGGCTTTACACACAGAGTAGAAAAGATATTGTAAGATCAAAGTCATACACAGGAAGTTCCCGGTTAACTTCAAAGAAATCTTTTGACGTCGTTTTCATTAAGGATTTTTTAGTTAAATCGACTGCAGTGCGTTTCAAGAATAGCGCATATGTCAATTAACTTAACTTTTTTGAATAGATTGGAATAAAACAAATTACACTAATTGTTACGGAAAGCATGCATACATCAGTGAAAAGTGCATTCAAATTGGTTGAGCCGTTTTTGAGATAGGCGTTAACAAACGCACAGACAAACAGACAAGACACACGAAACTATTTTTTTCTAGCTACCACCTTCAAGTGGAAATCTGCCACCAAGCATATGTTTGGTGGGATAGCTTAGTATACTATAAGATATTTATAAATATATTGTAGTATATCTTCATCTTCGTATCTAGCTGTGTGTGACACTCTTAAACCATTTTCGTATGCTACGATTAACAAAATAAAAATATTTTTGAACTAGAACAGACTGGCGTGTTCTTGATTTACTAGTTCTTTTAAAACATATCGTCCACTTGCGACGACAGTGTGACATCTCGAATTATACGATTTTTCGTTTGACTGATATTCTAAATCGCGATCTCGCGTTATATTATGTCCAAAACGGGATATTTTTTCTACAATAAACAACAAATAAAAGAGAAAAATGACAAAATATCACGATATAGCGCTGTCTCGTTCGGTGATCTAGTTGGCATCGGCACAGTAAGAGTTCAGTTGTCACCTAAGCTTCGAGGTGTGAAGTGCTCTTGGTTTTCATGATAAATGTGGCATCACGAGGATACCACGTATTAAATATCAATTTCCACATCATCTTCAACGTGACAACGAAACTTACCACCTTGTAAACTTATTTTTTATTCGAAACATTGTGATAAGTTTTTTTGTTCAAACTCTATAATGAAGTTAATTTACTTCCGAATGTGTTTTTTCTTTTTGATATTTCATTTCAATATTATTTATACTCTAATCTCTTCATACGTAATAAAGCTATCTTGACAACAATTTAAGAGCTCATTTAAAAGTTTAAAAGCCGTTATCTATAAAATTATTGTTTTTGAGATGTCACATTGTCGTCGCAAATGGACGCTATGAAGAATTGAACTGGACAGATATTTAACCAATAGTAACAGAGTGAAAAACGGCTTAATGTGAAGATACTTTGATATATAAATTATATAATTGGTACTCACATTTATTTAGTACTAAAAATCAGATTAAGATTAATAAGATTGTCTTCAAAAAAGTACGTTGGTGAAATTGCCCGACGGTCAATTTCATAACGCTGTTAGCACACTCGCAGTTGCAGATTGTAAAAGCGATTTTTTTTCTTAACAAAATCTAGGTTATTTATGTCTATAAAATATGATGCCATATTTTGCTCATAGCACATTTAAGTTACAATTGTGGATGTATTGCTTTAACTTATACTAAGGTAGCGAAATGGCAAGGCTATTGGGAAACCGTTCAAGTATTATGTAAGCCGAATTTTAGTAATTATTAATCCCTTCCTCCCCCTTGTCAGCCTAAGTAAGCCTAGCTTACTTTCACTTTCTGTGCTTATGTAAACATTGGTTCAACTAACGGCGTTATCGCTAAAAGCGATGTTTTTTTACAATTAGCATAGTTTATATGACATTGCTGTCGTTATCACATTCAGATCACCCCATCCCCCATATTTTAAATATAAGAAAATCAACCCCCTGTAATTCTTGCGTAATACTTGAATGGCCCCTTGAGACTAATAATCGCAAAGTAATGAGAACCGAAGCAGCGATACCCTGGACTTAGTTTTGTTACTCAAAGTTTTGGGTACCGCTGTAATGGCGATAGCTAGGTTACAGGAGACCGTTTTTACTTTTACATTAGAAAAAGCTGTGCTGGGAATTTACATTAATATTAATAGGCTGTCTTGCTTTCTGAATCGCATTTCTAAATTTATTGCAATTTAAGCAGAGCGCAGAACGCAATTCTGGTATGCTGAGAGCGTATTAGATAAAAATTTGCTTTATTGCATAATTATAGCTTAATAGCTTCCAATGTGTATGTATTTTTAACAGTTTTGTTGTTTTTTTCATAAAGTGGCCACGCACTATACGTCTTACTTAAAAACGTTGCTTAAATTAACTATCGTCTTATTGTTATAGGCGACGCTTTTAAGTAATAATATGTCCTAGATTAGATAAAAGATCCAAAACTGTTAACTATAAGATGGGTTAAAAAATAAATGGCAAAGTTATTAATATTTTGTTTTATTTTGCAAATATTTATTTTTAATCTTAGAGCTTTATCACATGCGTTTTTTGCTATAAATGAGTTGTATGAATGCTTTAAAAATTACAAAGCTAAAAGTTAATTTATTACGCGAAGTCGCAACGCTCGCACGGTGTTTGCGTTGTCCGATCGCCTTGCTCGAATCGTGTTCGCAGATCGCTTGTTAGTGTGATGAAGGGCTAAAATACTTAAGTGTGCGCTCAACGCTTATGTATGTTACGATTGTACCCCCGAGGGCCTAGACAAAGTAACATTCGATTAGCGATAACGCTAATAGATAAATAAAAAATGAATGGTATTGATGTACTGTCGATATAACACGGGGAGCTTATATCAATCCCGTTAGACTTTTCTATTAGCGTTATCGAATATCGAATGTTACTTTATCTAGGGTCTCTGGTACAATAAGCATGCTTCATAAAACTTTTAGGGTACATAAACCGGTCAAGTGCTAGTCGGACATGCGCATGAATTCCATACCAACAAGGATAAAAAAAAATGATTATGCTCAAAAATGTACTTCGTTCAATTCGGAATCCTTAACACAATCTCGACTTTCAATTAAAGATTGCAATTAAGTGTTGCCAATTTTGACGCTTTATGCCCATATTTGTTAATATTCTTTTAATTTGGACAAAAATTAAGTATTGCCATATAGCTTGGTAATGGGGCCAGCTTTCTAGGGACTATTCTTTTTGATTACGGCCTTTTAGATTAGTTAGATGTGCATTATTCTAAATAATTAATTTCTGTTGTTTCCTACGTAGGTAAAAACTTTTTTATACTGTGGGCGTAAATGGAAACTGCTTTTTTTCGTACATTTGGCTATACGTAATACGTAATTCTCAAATTAATATGCCAGAACTGGAGTGGTGTAAATCGAGGTGTTTTAGGTTATTATTGTTTGAAAACCGCTCCGCCGGGAACTTAACCCGTCACCCGTCACAACACTGATCATTTTGCCCTGTCTACGAAAATTTGAAATTAACTCCTGCTGCTTGCTTTGAATGATGTGCTCTGGTGCTGAATGAAGTTCTGATGACTTCGACATCTGAAGCTTGAAGATTCGGCAGTATTAGCTTGCACGCTTATGTTTTGGATTTGGCTATAAGTATATATGGGAAGTTTCAATACATATATTAGAAATATTACATATCAAAACTGTACTTATTACTGTGCAACAAAAGTGTATGTTGTTTGATTGATTCAGGCGTTACTTTGCGGAAGTTTATTTTGATTGTTCAAGGTACATATTTGGTTTATTTCCGCTTAACAGTCGTTTCATTTAAAACAATGATGAAGATTTAAATTTAACTATTTTGGCAACAATTTTTTTCCGAAACTTTACTTAATATCACACTTAGAGATGACAGAGTTTTGGCGGCAACGTGGAAATATCATGTCGCTTTTTTTAAACGTATCGACTAAGCAAAGCATCGGTAAGTAGCAGAGTTTTGATCATAAAGCGCCTAATTACGCACGATTGTGAGCAAATGATTTAAAACATAAGCAATTGACTAAAACATGTTTTGTTTCTAAAACTTCGCAAATGCTGCTAGTAAAATACTGCATGGATTGGATACGGTCGTGATTTTGACTGTGACTAAGAATAATATAACTTGATTAAGTCAAATCATTTTTTTTAAATCATGAAACTCTTGAAAATGTGCTATAGTTACTTGACACTGGCACAATACACAAAGTGCGATGCCAAAACTGAAGAAAAAAACTAACAACAACTAAACCACTTCTATCTTTTAAAAACTCAAATAACTTGTAAGTAAAAATGTAAATAAAAAACAGAAATGAGTGAAACTTAATATTAGTAAAGGCCATGTGACTTATTTATACAGCTATGTTCATAACAATAGATTACTAATTTAATAACATATGTTATTCGAAATAATATACATACAAATAATGTTTAATCAATTGGAATCGATTTGAAATTTACATGTATATACAAAAAGATATAATGTAAGAAAATGGAACTTGAGAAATGGTACAATACACGACCGTGCTATAGCCGCAAAAAAGGAAAAAAAAATATAAACTAAGTTTTGTCGGCATTTCCTAGACCTTTTCGCAAGTATGAACGTAATTTCGTCAACCTAAAGAAAATAATTATATTACCTATTGTTTTTATTTTGGAATAGTATGTTTTGTTTGAATATTGGTACATAATAAGTTTCCAATCCGCAAATTTCGCGTCATTTGAAATGACGACCACTGTTTTTTTTTTTCTTTTTATGGCATCTTATTTGTATATTTTACCAACGTAAAGTATTTCAACGTTGTCTTGAATTTCATGATAAATCAAGTGAAATATATAATTATATATCGAAATCACAGAGTAAATCAGGTAAATTCATGTCCTAACGAAGTGGCTTTTCTGAAACTTTTCCGGTGTTTTGAAAGCACACTTAAATCATATCACTTGCCCACGATCGTGAGTATAATTCAACACTATTAATTAAAACACAACTTTTTCCAAACGCTCGAAAAAGAAAACACATTTTTAGGAAAATTAATCCAATATAGCGACAATAATTTTTCTGCATTCCCGCCAAAACCATAGTTTTTTTTCTTTTTTTTATTCAGCCATAGCACGTTCGTGCGTTGTGCCAATTCTAAAGTTTTTGTCTTGTATTGTGATTGTATGTATACTAATTTATATTTAAAATCTTTTAGCTGCAGTTCGGCCCGTAAAAGGAGGTTTCAAATTAATAGGTAAGTTTATCCTACGTGTTATGTAACTAGCAAATGAACTTAGTAAATAATATTAAGTATAAAGGTATTATGTAAAAATTTAATGCAGTTTGATGTAATGGAAAATGGTAGACTAGAACAAATACATAAGAACAATACTAAAATAAAATAAGTAGCATTAAATTAGCAGGTAGATGACAGCGTTTTCAGCACTTCTCTCCGACTTCTTACTCAGGGGCGGATCAGGAGTTTGTGGGGACCTGGGCTGTTACTTAGGGCCCTGCCTAAATAATCAACCAATTGCCATTTTGTCAAAAACTTGTATTTAATAATGTATACAGGGTTTGGGAAAAAAAGAGCAATCAAATAATTTATTTATTTGGGCGAAAGGTATGACACATATTGAAAGTATAAAAAAATATCTGTGGTGTATAAGAAACTATCTGTGCCCGCGGTTCCGCTCGCATGATTGTAAATTTCTCAAATAATTTCGTTTGAGTTACCTCAGTGCCTCAAGTTGAAAGTCTTCGACCAGTGTGTGTTACCGGTGATGACTTATGGCGCTGAAACGTGGTCTCTGACTATGTGCCTTCTTGATAAGCTCAAAGTAGCACAACGAGCTATGGAGAGGGCTATGCTCGGAGTTTCCCTACGAGATCGAATCAGAAATGAGATCCGTATACGAACCAAAGTTACCGACATAGCCCAACGGATTAGCAAGTTGTTGTGGCAGTGGGCAGGGCACATAGCACGCAGAACTGATGGCCGATGGGGCTGCAAAGTTCTGGAGTGGAGACCACGGACCGGCAAACGCAGCGTAGGACGTCCACCCACAAGGTGGACAGACCTCATAAAGACCGCAGGAACGCGCTGGAGGCGAGCCGCTTCCAACCGGTCTTTATGGATGTCAATGGGGGAGGCTTATGTCCAGCAGTGGACGTCTTACGACTGAGATGATGATAATGATGATGAAATTTATGGCGGTCTCGGCTTGTGCCTCATAGAACTATAGGCCTTGAACCCGCGGCTAAAGACGGCCGGTAGAGCGGATTGAACAGCTGAAGATTAAAAAAATAGAATGTTTTAATGTAACATTTTTGATTTTAGGTGATATCATTGCGGATGTCTTGGAAATAGTTTTTCGTGAGTATATTTTCCATCATAGCAAACTTGAGAATACCTAATGTTCTCGAAGATATGTGAAGTCTGTTAAACAGCCCTTAGCTGGCGTTAAGCTAGGTGTTTGACACAGCTCACCTGATGTTAAGTGACGGTGTAGTCGCGAATGGTAAAGCATACCTAGCCTAAAATGGATCTCAAGTGAGGCTGCCGGAATACACCGTTAGATGCTTGGTGGCAGATTTTCAACTTGAGGGTGGAAGCTAGCCAGCCGAGTACTAGAAAGTACTCTACCACCACGCTATGGTTTCCTCACGATGTTTTCCTTTACCGGCTGCTCAAACTCATTGTTGGGGTTTGAACTCACGCCCTTCGGCATACGAACCTATCTAACTAAAACTGAAATCTAAATAAACTAAGAATCGTATAATTCGAGATGTGACACTGTTTTATACTAGAACTCGAGGTTAGGAAGTACATCAAACTAATTTGAGGGTTTTATTTGAAGAAATATTGAACGGGTCTGATTCAGACAAGTCTAGGCTAATAATAATTTTAGTAGAACGAAAAAGGAATTTTACCTGTAATTGGTAGAACATTGGGGAACATTTAGAAATTTAGAGCGCCACCGCTGTCGCTGGTAGAAACGTGCTGTTGCTTTTATACCTATCTTGAACTCTCCAAGTCTGGGAATCAATTTTAACAATTTTATTTTTTATAGTAACCTGATCTAGAATTTCAATTTACAGCCGATGGTAACCTGAATTACTTTTCATCTGGAGCGAGAAACGCGGGGCGTGACTTATGGAAGCTGAATAAGGATGCTTCACTAGGACCTGCCGAACCAAGTAAAATTTAATGATTATATTCAACATTCAGGTTCAACTTCACTATCGTCAAACCGCCTTCATCAGCCCCATACTTATTCAGTGCCACAGATTCACGTTCTGCCGATTAGAAAATTGGGCTGCCTTGTTGTACCCCGCGATGTTACCAGGGCGACAGCTCCCTCCATACCAAAATTCATCAAAATTGGTCCAGCCATTGAAGAAGTAACAAATACAAAAACATGCTTACAAACTTTCGCCTTTATAATATCAGTGTGATAGACATTCTTTTGACGACCACCTCGATTTAATAATTATTATTTTTTAATTAAATAAAGTAATTTCCAAACCTTAACAGGAAGAACACTAACAAACAATTGAAGTTACAACGACAGGGCCTTCGTCTTTTAGTAGGCCTTATAACCGGTCATTGCTATTTGAATAGTCACATGCAAAAACTGAGAGCCACGGACAGCCCGCTCTGCCGTGGTTGCCTGCAGGAGAACGAAACTGCAGAGCATGTGTTGTGGCACTGTAAAGCCACAGCAGACACTAGGGTTGTTACTAGATTACATGAGGCAGCTTCTTCTTCTTCTATGTCACCAAACAGTGCTGTTTTTAACCATTATCAACACTTCCATCTCACCCACTGGAGCAATGCCAGCAACCCAAAGCCTCGCTCCGGTACTTCGAGGAGATGAGTTGGCTTGGGCGAATGCCAGTAATAGTTATTTGGTGCAGGCGTTAACGCGCCTAGAACTAAACTGGATATCTCGCGTTCGAACCTCGTCAGATGCGTATCTTTTTGCTGCGAACGAGTGCGAAAGTGTTGCCCTACGCCGTATAGAACTGGTTCACAAGTGAGGCTACCAGAATATACCGTTAGATGCATGGCGGCAGATTTTCTACCTGATGCTTATAGCTAGCCAGCCGAGTACTGGAAAGTACCCTACCAACGTGCTGCTGTTTCTCTTGGTCACGCCATAACTTGAGAACGACTTCACCAATTTCATTCTTATACTTTTTAGAAGGTTCTTACGGAAAGAAAAATTAAGAAAATTGGAAAATTTCATAAAACTCAACTATTTTAACTTCGCGCGTTTGACAGTGCATGCGTTTGTTGAAGCTAAGACATGTTGCTCATTGTCAGCTTGTGTCTAATAAATATGTTCCTCATTATATCGCGTCGAGAAGATAGAAATATTCTCCAGTGCACCAGAATAGTATTACATGCCATAATAACGTAAGGCATTGTATTCGTCATGTACATGCGATTATACTAAATATCTATTTATGTTTTGTTACAGGAAATAAAAATATTAGCCCGTCAGGTTCGCCAAGAAAGGGCACCAATAAACCAACTAAGAAACCAGTTCCAAGCGCCGGAAAATTTAGCCCTACAAGACGTACGCCAGCTGTGGTACCAGAGCCAAATAAAGAAAAAACAGGATCAGGTCCGGAGAAATTCAAGCCTTACCCGGAGTATCCATGGCTAGGTCAAGATCAACAAGATCAAATAAAACCAAAACTGACCCCAAAAACAAAGCCAAGCCCAGCTAGACCAAACCGGTTCCCGAAATTTTCATGGCAAAGCCAAGACAAACCAGATTCAGTTACAGAAAAATCAGAGGACAGCCCGGCCAAATCAAACCTATTTCCGAAATATCCATGGACAAGCCAAGACAAACCAGATTCAGTTACAGAAAAAACAGAGTCAAGCCCGGCCAAATCAAACCTATTTCCGAAATATCCATGGACAAGCCAAGACAAACCGGAGTCTGTTCCGGAAAAAACTGAGCCAAGCCCGGCCAAATTGAAACCGAAATATTCATGGCCAAACTCAGTATCAACAAAAACAGAGTCAGTGCCTGGAAAGCCTGAATCAGCCCCGGAAACGCCAAATTATCTTCCAGCAAGAAAGGTAAAACCAACTACAACGGCAAAACCTGAGCTTGCTAAAAAGAAGCCGATAGCGAACCCTGAAAAATTGGCACCAATCAAAGTAAAACCAACGCCTGCTCCAACAAAACCTGTTAAAACAACAACTACACCAAAACCAAGACGTACTCCAAAAAGACGTGACGCTAAAAAACCTGTCACTTATTCAGTATCAAAATCTGCATCATCTGCAACAGCTGCTTCTTCCACTGGACCTGTGGGGCCAGAAAATGTGCTAACAGAGGACGGAAACCCAGGCGCTCAATCATACACGATCTCAAACGGTAATAAACCAGGGTATGTTTATACTTTCGCTGACCAGCCAGGTTTTAATAGTCCAGCCGAAGTACAGCAAGGCTTTCAAAATAGCAATCATCCGGGGTACATGACTACACAGTCTGATGAACCTGGGTCTTTTAATGCAGTAACATTTGCACAGCCAGACTATGGAAATCCAAGTAGAAATCAACCGGTAAGAGCAAGCAGTGTATCGACCAGTTATGTAAATGCAGGCAATGGTCAGCCTGGTTATGTTGTATCAAATACTGTAATACCAAGCGGCGGACAGCCGGGATATGTACATACTTTGTATGGAACTACAGAAAACGAACAGTCAGCTGAGGGAGAGAGTAAAGGTGGACAGCCAGATAATCAAGAGCCAAGTAATGGGCAGCCAGGTGGTGAACAGCCAAGCATTGGACAACCAGGACGTCAACAGACAGGCGATGATCAGACGGACTACAGACAGCGAGAAGGTGAACAACCAGGCAATGGAAAGTCAAGGTATGAAATCACATACAGCACACAACCAGAATACACAAGTTCAGACAGTGAACAACCAGGATACACAAGTTCAAGCAACACACAACCAGAATATACAAGTTCAGAGAGCGCACAACCAGGTTTCACAAATTCAGACAGCACACAACCAGGTTACACGAGTCCAGGCAGCACACAACCAGGATACAAAAGTTCAGGTAGCACACGGCCAAGATACACAAGTTCAGGCAGCACACGGCCAAGATACACAAGTTCAGGCAGCACACGGCCAAGATACACAAGTTCGGGCAGCGCGCAATCAGGATACACGAGTTCAGGTGATTTTATTGGTTTAAATGAATATCCGAGCTCTGAAACAAATGTAGGTCCTGGTCAATCGGGAAATGTAGGTCCACTCCAATATGCAAACTCAGGTTCAAATTCAAACGTTGAACAGGCAGGCTACTATATAAGTCCAAATGACGGACAGTCAAGATACAACAGCCCAAAAGGGCAGTCATGGTCCACTAGTTCTGCAAATGCAGAGGCAAATTATGGATCCCCTGGATATACTAGAAGTAAACCCTACAATGGAATCACTTATTCCGGAAATGATGCATATTATGGAGGAAAAGGACACTATCTGATTCCTGTATCTAATTTTGTGACTACAACAGAATCTACGCCTGAGCCTGCAGGCAGGGGCAAGATTGTTATTATTCCAGCAAATGGGCAGTTCTTATTAGGGTCCAAACCTTGGAATTCACCGCTAAAAAATGCTCCGGTTGAATCAGAAGCGCTTGGATCTGGAGACGGTAACAATTATGTATATTCTGAAATACCTGTGCATAACCAATTCTCATTAGGTGCTAGGCCTTGGACATTTAATACGGATGCCACGGCAGCTGAAACTGCAGATGGATCTGTAACTAGTAACAACGTGATATATTCTGGGTCATCTGGAGTTGGAAATGGACAAACTTTACCACCAAGTTCTGCATCTGGTCTCCAAACATTCGACAATTATCCTGGAGAAATCTATAATATAAAAAATAAACCAATACAGCTTCAATCTTTATACGGCAATGCACCTGTGAACAACAATGGTAATGACTTGGTAGATTCTGAAACGTTCGGAGATGCACAAAAGATTTCGAGGGGATACGTTAAAGGTAACTCACAATCTGGAAACTTAGCAGGTGGACTTGGTTCTTTTCAAACTGGTAATAGCTTAACCTACCCTAGAAACTCCAAAGTTTCAGGTCTAACAGATGGTGAGACCACTTTTGATACACCTGAAACATATACAATCATAAAAAAACCTGGGCAAAAGCTTGAACCAAGACTCCAAGGTCGAGATTACTAATACCCTAATACTTTTAACAAACGATGATCTTCAATTACTTACGGTGGAAACCCATCAAAGCTGTGTCGAAAATAAAGGACAATGAATTTCATTAGTGTTACCTAGAAGTAATAATTTGAAGCGTGTGCAAAAAGCCAACTCATCATCATCATCAGTCATAGGACGTCCACTGGTGGTCATAGGCTTTCTCCTGGGGGGGGTTTGCCAATACTCGCCACTCGCAGGCGGGTTGGCGAGCGCAGTTAGGTGTGATTGTTCAGGAAAGACGCTGCTGCCCATCTTCCGGATTACATCTCTTAGCCGACTCTTACGGCAACCACGGATAGAGAGGGTGGGGTACTATTCTTACGCCGGCACCACCACGGCAAAAATCGAACTAATCTGGGCAATTTTTCTGTAGAGGTCTTTGACTTTCGTGACGTTTTAACAATGTTGCCAAGCCATATTAAAAAAATTGAGAAAACCTACTAATTTTCGCTTTAACGAATTTCTATAAAAATCAAATTAAAATGAGCCAAAAAAACTGTAGATTCCTTAAAAACTGTTTTTTTTTTCTAAAACCGAGACCCGTTATGTGATCAAAATTTGTCAGTTTTGTCATATTACAAAATTTATTTTATTTACTAGCTGTCCTCGCAACTTCGTTTGCGACACGTGGATGCTTTATTTGCCGGATATTTTTTATTTAATTGCTTAACAAAAAAGTGGTTTTCAGCAGTGAACTAATTTGTTGTAACGCAGACAAAGTCGGGCGCAGGTCATTTACTTAGTTTACATTAGTCGTAAATTGTTTTTATGAGCACTTATAAAAGGTTTGCGACTCGCGAGCAAAGTTTCAGTATCTGATCAGATATCATATAATGTTGCTGTTTTTACCGCATTAAAATCCGTTGCGTAGTTTAAAAGATCTAAGCGTACAGACGCTAGACGGCGGGAAGCGACTTTGTTTTATATCATGTAGAGACTAGCGACCCACCCCGGCTTCGCACGGTTGCAATGTAGATACTAATGTGGCTCATATGCATGTATTATACATATAAACCTTCCTGTTGAATCACTCTGTCTATTGATGTAAACCGCATTAAAATCCGTTGCGTAGTTTAAAAGATCTAAGCGTACATGCCGCGGGAAGCGACTTTGTTTATATTTTATCTAAATCAAATTCGTTTCGTTAAATGAGGTCTTTAAACATGGATATACGAAGTACTTGTCAGTGTTCAAAAATGTACACGTGTTCACGAACACATGGCCATGTCCACAACTTAATACACTCCGATTTTTGTTTTCGACTAAATATGTTATTCGACTTTGTTCATTTGCACAGTTCTGATGGGTATTTTAGCCGATAAATTAAAATGAAGATATAAAATTGTATAACATAAAATAACTTAATTGGTGTCTTTACTTCCCGTAATAGTATCGTGAGGTATCCGTAGTTAAGTTAGCGTTAGAAAACTGGTCCGGTTATTTTTAATTTCATCTTTGTTGAATAATTATTGATAAGACAATATTTAATACGTTACCAGAAGGAATATTCAGGGGCAGATCGTGAGTTCGTGCGGCCTCTTAGGGGCCTGCCTAAATAATCAACCAATTGCCATTTCGTCAAAAACCTTTTGTCGATAATGTGTACTAAGTACACGGTTTAGAAAAAAAAGCGGGCAATCAAATAGTTTATTTATTTAGTATGTCTAAGACACACAAACAGCAACTCTAAGATATTATCGTAAAAGAAATCAACAGGTTATATGTAGGTACATTTGATTAATTATAAAGCAATATTTTTTCATTTATGCGCCGCAAATATTCTTTATTTGCTCATCCTTTGATAAATTACAATTTACGGAGAACATAAATAATTTAGTCAATAGTTAGACATTTTTGTCCTATATTAGTTTTTCTATTTACGACATCATGGAGGAGGCTCAACATCCTGGCTCGCGAGGATGACAAAATGACAGGCGGGACATGAGGTTTTACTAAAACCCGGGGGCAATTAGTCCCGTTGCCGTGCTAGCCCCGCTGGAGAAAGAGCGCTCCGCTTCACAAGTAGTGACAAACGTTGTCACTACCTACATAAGTCTTTAAAATATTTAAATAATTAAGGAAATTATTAAAAAAAATATTTTCATAAAGTAGCATAACAATTTCACTGCATTTTGGCTTCAATGGGGGCCGGGGGCCCTATATGTCCACGGAGCCCTTGACTACAGCCCGCAAAAAGCCCTTATATAGATCCGCCGCCTGGGTATATCATAGTTTAATTACCCTACTGTATGTACTGTACTTTTCTACTTGAGTTATGTACATTCGAGCATAATTTAATGTAGACAATTAACATTTGAAAATCGGTGATAAGTAACATTTTACATGTTTGCCTATTAAGTTTTTAGACGTGTAAATTTAAAGTATTTGAATAAAAAAGTTATTCCTTTTAATTTGTCTTTTACTTCCAATATCCCACCAAAACCTTCCGTAGTCAATAATTATGTGTATATTAAACTCTTAAAGGTTTTCCCATCTTTTTTTTGGCATATCACTTTATAGATTAGCCAGTGTCAAGTAACAGTAACAAATTTAATAAAAATATTGTTGGACATTTTCACAGAGCGCTATCTAGTTCTAAAACTAAGCAAATATCTAATAAAAAAAGTCAAGTTTTACCGCACTACATCACTTTGTCACACTCGTACTTTTTAATAATAATAATGTTCATAATCACTAAAAAAAAAACAAGTTATTGAAAATAATTTAATGCGGCGACACGACTTTCCCATCTTCTCGCCAAAACTTAAGTTCTACGTTTTCAAATGAGTAACACGTAAGTTTTTTTTTTTTTTTTTTTTATGTATCTGTAATGAGACGAACGAGACGCTCTCCTGATGTTAAGAGATAACGCCTGTCCATGACCATTGCAGCGATACACAGAACTTTGAGTAGCAAAACCAAGTCCAGAGCATCGCTGCCTTGGCGCTCATTACATTGAGACTAGATGGTTAGTCTCAACAGCCCTGTAATTTCGCTAGCTGCAGTACCCTTCAAACCGGAACACAGTAATGTTTACACACTACTGCTTGGCGGCAGAATATCTGGTACTGCGGTGGTACCTACCTAGACGACCTCCTGCTAAGGAAATCTACCACCAAGTAAAAAGTAAAAAGTAAAGTAAAAGTATTAAATAGAGTGCCGTTTGTCTAACGAAACTTGTCAACCAAGGAGTATTTAGTCATATTCTACGTATCAATCTAAGTGTACTACTACTACTACTAATATTTAAAAAGTTAAATATTTGGTTAGATCGCTGTATATAGGTACAATAGAAAAACGTTTTGGCGGGAACACGGAAAACATCATTTCGTTGCCATGGCCGAAGAAAAAAGGAAAATAAAACATCATGTAACGCCAACGGAATATTTTTTTAAAAACTTGTATTTTTTCGGGTGTTTTCATATAAAAAATAGGAAAGTTTTATTCATAAAATCCCGAATTATAAGCACGAGTTTGGAGAAGTAATAATATGTGGTGAAACATGACTTTGTGTGTTGTTTCCTTAAACAAAGCTTATATGCATTACTACTTTACTAAGGCATGACTAGACTCAACCATGACATACTTTATGTGACTTTCAATTAGACTTATTAAACTTGATTTTTCATTAAAAAAACTTGACAGTAGCGAATGCATAAAGTGCGACGCCAAAATTAAAAAAGAAGAAACCAAAAATATAAAATAAATTATTGTCACTACAACAATAAATCTGGCACGCGACTTCACCCCAAGAGAGCGCTAAAATGTTTCACCCAACCACTGTTAATGGTGTTAATTACAACAACAAAAAAACGAGGGGCGAGACTTTGACAAAAAAGTAAACTGACACCGAACGCCTCGAATGGCATTCGAATTAGAAATGCTCATTTTTTCCTAATTTTCCGTCCTTGTTAAGAGAGGTTAAGGATACAATGGGAGATATTATTTCAACAAATACGAATAATTCATCATTAAAAAAATGCTTGTATTATTACTAGCAAAAAGCTAAGCTTTGTGAGGGCGTAGTTTTTCTAAAGGGTAATAATTTTAAAAACAGTTTTTTAAAATTATTATTAAACCTCCATGTTGGGAACACTGATTACGCCTGATTCTAGTGGTGTCACCTAGTATTAAGGAGATTAACTACGATGTATTTGAGTTTAGTTCTGTTGCAGCGCTGTTAACTCTTTG
Source organism: Biston stratarius (assembly GCA_950106695.1). Lineage (NCBI taxonomy): Eukaryota > Metazoa > Arthropoda > Insecta > Lepidoptera > Geometridae > Biston > Biston stratarius. Next base: position 3,625,379 of record OX467121.1, on the reverse strand, counting down.
GTTTCCTAACAGATGGCGTTAGTAGTACAATAACATTCTGTACAATGAATACAAAATTGTTATTGTTCATTTGTTTTAATGGTTATAAAATTATGTTTTTTTTTTATGACAGATAACACATCTAGATATGAAGTTACATTACTATGTTAAAGCACAAATCTATAGGCTTGATAATTTTTCAGTAAAGTGTACCACAAAAACGTTCAGGTTGTGGAATAGTGTTAATTACCTAAATTAGGTGTAGGTCAAATACTACTTTTATTTATCTATAAGTAATGAGATAAATGATGAAGGTAAGAAATGACCATGTCCATGACTGTTGCCGCGATACACAGAACTTTGAGTAGCAAAACAAAGTTCACTTACACACTACTGCTTGGCGGCAGAATATCTGGTACTGCGGTGGTACCTACCTTGACAAACTCCTGTTAAGGAGATCTACCACCAAATAAAAGCAAGCTGAAGCAAAAACTGAACTGGTATCACTCCCTCTTATCCTACGGTGTTGAAATTTCACACGTTGATTCAGTTCCGATGACAACACGATGTTTTTTCGTGTTGTCATCGGAATTGATTTTTGAATTGATGATTTGTGTTTGGCCACACCTTACCTGATGCAAATCAGGATGCAGGTTAAGGTAGATAACGAAAAAACCTATAGGTATCCTCTGGATTCGAAGACACTCAAATTGTACTTGCAGGAAAATCCATCACAGAAAGTTCCACATCATCGCTGTACATATAAAAAACTTGGAATCAAAGCGTTTAGGGCTGACTTATGGTAAGCATGACCTAGGGTTGTCTGTACACGAAAGAATTCTACCAAGTAGCTACCAGAACACACCGTTACTTGCTTGCCGTAAGATTTTCAACTTGAAGGTGGTAGCTAACCAGCCATGTACTATTTAATTTATTAATAAATGACTTTCACTATATTTATTGTTTGTTTATAACTCCACAGACATCACAGCCCGTGCTTTTAGTAGGTACGATTAATCGTATAGGAAAACATCGTGAGGAAACCATAGCATGGTGGTAGAGTACTTTCTAGTACTCGGCTGGCTAGCTACCACCTCAAGCTGAAAATCTGCCGCCAAGCATCTAACGGTGTGTTCCGGCAGCCTGACTTGAGAGCCAGTTCCATTCCAGGCTAGGGGTGTTTACCATCTTCGACCACATCGTCACTTAACATCACGTGAGCTTTGGTCAAACACCTAGCCTGTCAACAATAAAAAAAAAAGTTAAATTTAAATTTAAGAAATAACTTTGTATACCTCGACCCTTATCTAATTAGATGACATTACGACCTGTCAAAGTTCCCGCCATCACACGCGTCTATTTTTTTACTTCATTTCGAACCACAGATAAAACAACATTGAAACTAATTCATTGCAAGTGAAGCTACCCATGTAATGACTTCCGCATGTCACGAATGGCTGAACCGAAAAAACTTAAAAAAAATGTTTAACAGGGCCACTATCACACATCATCTGCAATGGGACGTTCACTGCTGGATATAGGCCTCCTCCTTGTTGGGGTTGCCAATACTCGCCACTCTTGGCAGGCGGGATGGCGAGCGCAGTTAGGTGTGATTGTTCAAGGAAGACGCTGCTGCCCATCTTCCGGATTACATCCCTTAGCCGACTCTTACGGCAACCACGGGTAGAGAGGGTGGGGTACTATTCTAACGCCGGCACCACCACGGCAAACGGCGCTACTATCGCATTTACACAAAAAAGGAAAAATTTTACCCGTATGTTAATGGACGCCTAGGTAAATACCACCTCAATACTAAATATTCTGCTGCCAAGCAGTAGTGCGTGAACATTACTATGAAGGGTATTGCGACATTACAGACCTATTGAAAGTAACCGTCGAATATTTCGAAGCAATATGAGAGCGCGACATTACAGCCAAGTTCAACACGCACTCAACTGTAAATAAAAATACTTTTTGAACACTTTAGGCCTCTGTCAAATATTACGCTTTCAGGAAGAGCTCCGTCACTATAAAAGTATGAGAGCTCACGTGATGTTAAGTGACGATGTTGTCGAAAATGGTAAACACACCTAGCCTGGAATGGAACTGGCTCTCAAATCAGGCTGCCGGAACACATCGTTAGATGCTTGGCGGTAGATTTTCAACTTGAGGGTGGTAGCTAGCCAGCCGAGTACTAGAAAGTACCCTACCACCACGCTATGGTTTCCTCACGATGTTTTCCTTCACCGGCAGCTCAAGCTCATTGTTGGGGTATGAACCCACGCCCTTCGGCATGCGAACCGACCGCGCTAACCACTGAACTATCATCGCTACAAAATCGCTTGCCGTTGTACTACCACAAATAAAAATAAATATAAATATCGCAGGACACAGCGCCATCTGACCCCAAACTAAGCAAAGTCAGATATGATAGAATACTAAAATATTTTTTGTAAATACATACAGAACACCAAGACACAGAACAAACATTTTGTTTAAACCACAAAATGCTTGTGCTGAGTGAGAATCGAACCCACGCCTTACGGCTCTTGAAGCAGATATACCAAATAGCAGTCGAAAAGATTTGTCGATGTTATTTTGTTTTCATCGTTTTTTTTTTATTTCTTAGTAGTAAGAATGGGTTTACTATGCTATCCTAAGGTAGATATATGCCACCGCGGACTTTTTTGTAGATCTATAAAAGATGAATATCCCACCATGCATTGTTTTGTTATATCTCAAAGGGATTAGGCAGCGTTTTCGATGAAAGCTCCCAGGTGGCTTGACTTTTTCAGACACTTCCATTTAACCAACTTACACAAAACCTTGACAAATTTACCTAAAACTTCCTCACGAATCACTCTATTGGTGAAACTCGCATGATAATCAGTTGAGTAGTTTTTAAGTTTATCACGAACAGACAGACAGACAGACGCGGCGCATACCTTTATTTTATAACTAGCTGTGCCCCGCGGTTTCACCCGCGCTAGGTGCCTACGTCATAGTAGCTTTATGCATGCAAAGTCTCAGCCCGATCGGTTTAAAATTTACAAAGTTTCATACAAACTTTCATCCCCTATTTTATCCACTTGGGGGTAGAATTAATCAAAATCCTTTCTTAGCGGATGCCTACGTCATAACATCTACCTGCATGCCAAATTTCAGCCCGATCCGTCCAGTGGTTTGGGCTGTGCGTTGATAGATCACTATGTCAGTCAGTCAGTCAGTCAGTCACCTTTGAGTTATATATATTTAGATAGAAGAAGATAGAAGATATGTGATGTATCGATTGTTGGTGTACAATAGAGTTGTACTTATTCTATTCTAAACGATATTACAGAGATAACTTATTTATTAATTACGTTACACACCCTATAAGTCACCCTAAACATAATTTATAGAACAGAACCCACCCTTATTTCACACCCCTATCTGCATAATTACATTATTATCAGCCAAACATTGTATTGCAATCAACATTATCTCAATTCCGCTAAGTAGATTTGGTATAATATTTTGACAAGCCGCCATTTCGATGATTGAGATGCGGTGAGGACTTTTGGACGCAAAGTTCACGTCAAAGCATTATTTTACTTGTGTTTTGTATGTTTTTAGATATTGTTTTATTCATTCTATTAAAACTATTCCAATAAATAAAATAAATTAATATTTATTGGCCATAAATAACAATAATGTTACAGGCAAGTCACTTGTTACAAAAAAAAAACTTAGAATTACACTTTAATTAATGAAGCTATATATATATATATATATATATATATATATATATATATATATATACATTAATATTTTGGCGTGACGGCCCTGTTTTTCAACTTATCTAACCTAGTCCATGTCAAGCTTTTCTTTGTTCCGCATGTTCTTTGGAAAAAGAAAACTGTCGGACTAATCAGGTGGCGTCGCATTCTCTCAGACAAAAACTACAAAATGCACTTATACAAACTTAGTTCTGAAATTACCTAAATAATAGTAATGGGAAACTCAATGCCATACGAATGAATTTCTCGTAAATTTATTTGAGACACAATATAATTAAATTAAATTCAACCAAATAAATTTTGTTAGTTCTTAAACTAGTGGAGGGCCGCATAAATTAATTTAATAATTTTAATTTAATTTTTAATTTATTTATTGAGATAAAAACTACTATTCTAACCAATTATATCTATCTCACAATTAAAAAAAAATATATATATATATATATTCAAATGTCAAAATAAATTAGGTTTATAAAAATTAGGTTTATAAATGTCAAAGGTAATACAAATGTCAAAAGAAATTATACAAGTGTCAATATAAGGTAAATCTAAATGTCAAAATGTTATACAAAAGTCAAAAGAAATTATACAAATGTCAAAATATGGTAAATCTAAATGTCAAAATAATAAAATTATACAAATGTCAAAAATAAAAACATTTTGATGCCATAACCACATATCTAAAATCTAAATGTCAAAATCGTTATCGGCTTTTTTGTTCCTGTCCCATTGGTCAATTAAATTCTCAGAATATGTCAAGATAGTGTGTGAAATAAATGTAAATCGCGGGCCGTGTTTTGGAGAGCCATGATCAAGACAGATTTACGCGGTCGTTGCGCGAGTAACGTGTCCTACTTTGGTATAGATATACAGGTATTGTATAATCAAAGGTGTTCTATCAGAGCGAACGTAAATACTATCACTACATAGTATAAAACAAAGTCGCTTTCTCTGTCCCTATATCCCTATGTATGCTTAAATCTTTAAAACTACGCAACGGATTTTGATGCGGTTTTTTTTAATAGATAGAGTGATTGAAGAGGAAGGTTTATATGTATAATAACATCCATTAAATAGTGGAGAAATACTGTTATTTTAGAGGTTTATACCAGTGCGAAGCTGGAGCGGGCCGCTAGTAGAGTTATATAAACGCGCCCTAATTCACCGTTTTGTGAAGGATAGCAAATAAAACAATGAACTATTACTGTTCCTTTATTTATTCAGTAGATGTGGACGCCGAATAATCAGTACTAACTAAATCTAAACCTGATGCGAAGATCAGACGTTCCGCTGAAACACTTCTTGATTCATCACTTTTCGATGTAGAATCTTCAACTTCACTTCTAGATTCTTCGTTCTCCCTGTCAGATTTTACAGATTCTAGAAATTTGTCAGTTTTGATAGTAATTTGATATTTATCAGTTTTTTCACTAGGCGCTGGTTTGTCTGATTTTGCAGTAGCCTGTGTTTTATCTGATTTGACACTAGATTCTGACTTGTCAGTCTTAACAATGGTCAGGGGCTTGTCAGTTTTATCTTTGTCACCCACTGGCCTGTTTTCTGTTGATTGATTGATAGTATTGACGTTTGTGGTACTTTTAGAGTCAGTTGCGGTGATAGATGTATAGTTAGTACTCCCTGCATTTTCTTTTACATCGGAAATGCGATTGTCTACGTTTGGTTCTGATTTTGCTATTTCTATTTTGAGAACATCTGATTTTTTAATGTTTGAATCTGAACCATTTTTCTTGTCTGATGTTATTTTAGTTGTTTTTAAATCTACCGCTGACTTATCTAAAATAGTAGTGTTGACAGTTGCTTTAGTTATGTTTTCCTTGTTGAGAGAAGAGAAGTCACTTGCGTTATAAGTGTTTACATCTGTATTTGCGTTAACACTCACTTTGGTTAAGTTTGTATCGTTTCTAACAGAACTAGTTTCATTTTCATTAGAAGTATTGAAACCTAAATCTATAGTTGAGTTGTCAGAACTCACAATACTGTCCGAATTATCTGTATTATATGCCTCATCAGTTTCTAAAGTAGATCTAGTAAACAATCTTTCTAAACTCTCCACACTACTATTCACGTCAGAATCATTAGTTTTATTTACCTCTTTAATACTCGCTAATGTGATGTTATCTACAGTTGTATCAAAGTTGGAGCCATAAGAACTGTTTGTATTTCCATCAGAAAGTATCACATGGCTTAATATTTTCGATAAATCATTGTTGGTATCGATGTTGACCGGCTTAGTATTAGTATTTGATACAACAGAATGGGTTAATTCAAAAAAAGCATCCGCTGTGGAATTATCAATTAAAACAGTAACATTTGATTTATCTTGCAAAACATCGCTAGACTTTGTTTTTACATCAGATTCGATATTAGAGGAGTTAAAAACTGTGCTCTCATAATCTGCTGAAATATCAGTTTCTTCAAGGTTACGCTTAGTAAAGCCTACGGGTTTTTCTGCACTGTTCGTTTCGGTGTCTATTTTGGTTTCTTCTTTAGGATTTTTAGTAAAAGATTCTTTTAACATAACAATATCACTGTTTGTAGTATGTGACTCATCAACGGTTGTATTGTTCACTTCATCGTATTTTGAAATATCGTTTTTCTCAATCTCTTTCATCACTTCTAGAGAAGACGTAACATTCGATTTATTATTTTCTTTACTCAATGGTTTGGTACGTATTGTAGTGTTTAGTTTTTCCATATTAACGATTGAACTATTTTGTGACTTTACTTCTGATTTACTTTTAAAAGCATTATTATTTTCATCTACTTTTTCAGTTTCTATTTTCACTGTTGTTTCGGACTCACTGTTCGTTAAAACTTGAGAAGTAGCATTTACAGACGTTCTAGACGTCGATTCTTTATTAGCTGACAAGGATATATCAGTGGTAAAATTGGGTTTTATTCCACTTTGATCCAAATCGATATTACTGTCAACCATCGTATCTTTACTGGATTCAGTAGTTAAGTAATTATTATCTATGGAACTTTCAGTTCTATTTACTATATATTTTGTTTGATCTTCAATTTCAAAGTATTTTTTATTGGGTTCAGTGAAATTATGTATGTCTTCAGAATTTTGTATAGAATCTCTTTCAGTACTGGAATTTGCATCAGATTCAAAATTGGAGTTCAACCTATCAGACCGTTCAGTATCACTTTGAATTGTAGAAGTACTAAGGAGTTTTTCTGTATTCGCAGAATCCACATTAGAAATAGACGTATCAAAAGCATTAGAAACTAATGTGCCTTCCCGTACTTTATCAATATCATAAGATTTGTCAAGATGAGTAATTTCTGGACTAACAAATTCTACTTTATTAGTTATGATTTGGCTAATATCATTCGCCACATCATAAAAGGAACTAGACACGGCGTCATAATTAGGCTTGTCTACAATTACCTCCCCAATGTGCCCCAATATCTCGTTTTCATTTGTGAGTGTGATAGTGTCTGCATTTGTATTGATTGTCATATCATTTTGTTTATTTATGGGAACTGTTAAAAGTTGCTCTATTTTTTCGGTAACTGTATTTATGGCAGAGCTGCTTTCTGCTGTAGTTTTGATCATTTTCAATTTATTTTCTAAGTCTTGTAAGATGGCTGAAAGAAAAATTATATTTTATGTTACCTTGTTAATATGAGCTTAAGTAATGAAAAAAACTTTATATCTCATAGCTTGTTCAGTCGTACCCAGTACCACATATTAGTTTAAGTTATGAAAGCGGTACTTCTCTATAGTATGTTCTACAATGCGACAAGACTTTTAATGATTAAACAAGGAAAAGGGTGATGATCGCTTTTATTATAGTATCGATAAATAAACATTAACCCTTATCTCTCCAATTATATAACCAGTACCCATAACTCCAATTTTGACTAAGTTTATTATTTGACGTGTTGCATTGTATTTATCTGGTATATCTTACATATTAGTACCTTAATTTAAAGTAATCTTATTGACCATGTTGACGTCGAATAGTTTAGCTTTTAAAGTATTAATATCTAAAAAATCTTACCTTTTCTAACTAGTGGGTCTATTTTATTAAATTTCTTAGTATAGCCTTTCGATGTTTTTATACTATCAATTTGCACTTTTTTTAGCTCATTCTCTTTTCGCTCACGTTCTTTCCATTCCGTTGGACTGAGTTGTAAATCGGTAACATCATATCCATACTTTGCGCTTCTAGAAGTTCCAAATAAGTCTCGCATGTTGTAGTGATATTTTCTATCTCCATGTTTTATTTTTTTACTATTATATTTTGCGTTGTCAGCTTTTCGCATTTTCTTGTATTTATGGTTTGAATCAATATAGGAAGGTAAATCATACCTCGATTTAATTAAATAGATATTAGCATAATGAGAGCCCACAGCTGATTCACCGTACATTTGAGCTGCAAGGGGTAAAATGTGTTTATTATGTATATTATATTACAAGGTAAGAATACTATACATGATGTTCACAATATAATACAATTTAGTTCACCCCAATCTAATAAATCTGTATAAGACCATCATAAATATTATACAGCAACATCAAAAGTAGCACTGCTTCTTTTTAGGTACAAAATTCATGAATTCAACTAGATAGCAACCACTTTCAAGTTGAAAATCTGTCGCCAAGCACCTAAAGGTGTGTTCCAGCCGCTTTCCTTGAGATACAGTTCCATTCCAGGCTAGGTGTGTTTAGCATCTACGATTACACCATCACTTAATCGGGTGAGCTGTAGTTAAACACTTAGCCTGTCAACCATTAAAAAAATCCACAATCCGTTTTATAAGCACCGTTTGTGGGCAAGTTTTAAACTAGCACCAAAGAAAACAACTTATGTCTAGATCATTATTTGGAAGTCAGAGAGTGACAAATAAAAACATGAATTGGGAAATAAACATAACAAACGAAGTAAAAAAAAATTAAACCTAGCGTCATTTGGGATGATGTGAATTGTAAGGAATCTAACGATACATCTAAATCTGTTCAGATATTTAAAAGTAGTGGTGGAATAAAGAAACTCACATACATACATGATCAAAGTAGATGCCAGCATTCTGATCACTTGAAGCATCCTATAAACGTTCTTCTTTGATCAAAAGCTTAGCATTGTTATTCAGCGTGGCAATGCTACCAGCATTCTGGCCAAAGAAGGGGAATCCATTGATGGGCTTTTAGATTTAGTTTTTATAAATTTGCAAATAGTGTTAGTTGTATTTGTTATAGAAGATAATTATACGAAATGATAAACATCTGAACATATATAAACCTGAAAACATTACACTCCTTTTTTTGGCAGTCTTAATTATATAAGCAATATAATAAATACGAACCTAATGAACGGTAAGGACCTATTTCGTTCAAAATATCCACAGCAGAACGTCGATGATCGTGCAAATGATTAGGATTCACAATTTTAGGTTTACCATTCTCATCGCTTACAATATCAATATTTTGTATTCTCTGTGCAACTGATAATCGAAAATCATCCAGTAGTTTCGAGTAGTCAATATTTTTATTTGATCTATTGCTAGAATATTTGCTATCGTCAGGTATCAAACCTAAGGCAATTTCGTCTTTTTCTAATTGACGATAAATGTCTTCATCAATATGAAATTTGCGACCTGAAATTTGATTGTAGTTAAAAGCTGCTTTCATTAATCTCAAAAAACTTAAAATGTTAAATAAATTCAAAACGTGTCTGTTTTAAAAATAAATCATAACAATTTGATTTGGGTCTCCATTATAATGTTTGTCAAAAATAACTTATAATCTACTTACATTACTTATAAAATCGACAGAGGTTGAATTTCGAAGAACACAGAATTTGAAAGGACCCTAAACGACATAATTTTGAAATATCGATGCGAAACTATTATTTAATATAATTATTGGAATCATTTCATTTATAAATTCCTAAAAAAATCATATAAACCGACTCCGAAATAAATAAATACAATTAAAAAAAATGAAATTGTAATATTTTGTTAAAGTGCCCGCACTAAAGAGTGTTTTTATCAAGGACTAGCTGCGCCCCGCGGTGTTGCCCGCTGTTCCCACGTCAACACTATTTTTTTCGGGATAAAAAGTAGCCTATATGTTAATCCAGGGTGTCACCTACCTCCATGTCAAATTTTATCAAAATTGGTCCAGCCGTTTCAGCGTGAAGAAGTAACAAACATACAAGCACACTCACAAACTTTCGCTTTTATAATATTAGTGTGATAGCAAATTAGAAGTAGAGGACCTATATAGTGCTAAGCCTTGCTTCCACCTTCGTTCTACCTAATTGTAATCTACCTAATTGTAATCTACCTAATTGTAATCTACCTAATTGTAAATGGTTTTCTTGGGTTCAAACCCCAACAATAAGCTTGAGCTGCCAGTGAAGAAAAACATCATGAGGAAACCATAGCATGGTGATAGAGTACTTTCTAGTTCTCGGCTGGCTAGCTGCCACCCTCAAGTTAAAAATCTGCCGCCAAGCACCTAACGGTGTGCTCCGACAGCTTCACATAAGAGCCAATCCCATTCCACATTAGGTGTGTTTACCATCTTCGACCACACCGTCACTTAACATCAAGTGAGCTATGGTCAAACACCTAGCTTGTCAACCATAATAAAAAAACAATAACATAATTTCTACAAATATTTTAAAAGGTCAGAAATGGTCCGGTTTTTTTTACAATCAGAATGTACTCTATTCTAATATTATAACTGAAATATTTTCGTCGATAAAATATAAATAGATGCATTTTTTAAGGAAAATAAAAAATAATATAATCACATATACTTTTATTCAATTACTTTCGTATTCAAACCATAAAAACATCAGTTTGATTAAACGTCAACTTGTGAACGAATTAAATAAAAAAAATATAATATAAACGCTGAGTACTGATTTGAGTCACTTAGTCTTGGTAATTGATAGATCAACAGTTATCGATAATAAAATATATCGACAGTCGTCAATATTTACGAATATCGATTGGTCTATCGTTAGTATAAAACGTCATAATACTCTAGACTTACAATAGTATCGATAGACTCGAACCCTAATGTAACATGATTATTTATTTAAATGTTTCGAGTTTTTCGGATTATTCTTTTACATGGCAACTTTATTGTAGAGATAATTTTTGATTGGCTGAGTCTGAAATAGTCTGTACTATCAATACTATCGATAATAAACTCGTCAAGAACATAAATAGTATTGATACCATCGATAGAAATGGTATTGATACTATAGATAGAAATAATATAGATACTATCGATAGAAATAGTATTGATACTATCGATAGAAGTAATATTGATACTATCGATAGTAACAATGACGTAACGTTAGTATGCTCATCCAGGTCGGAGAGTATCGATGGTATTCCAGCTGTGTTTTATTTCACTATGTTGTATCTGTTAGCGCGGCCACCAAGTTACATGGCAGAGCGCGCTCAATACGGGGTGGTGTACAAGTACAGAACGACGACTGACCTGAGTATTTCCGGGCTGATCTATTGAGATTGCAACGTTAGGACCTTCATCTTTTAGTAGGTCATTGCAATCTAAATAGTCATCTGTACAAGCTAGGAGCCACAGATAGTCTGCCTTGCTGTGCCTGTTTGGTGGATAATGAAACTGTAGAGCATGTGCATTGAAAGCCACAGAAGTAACTAGGATAAGAATGAAAACCTTATCCTTGATGGTCTGGAATGTTTCTAGGTCTTCTAATCAGTGTCTTCTCGGCAGTAGTGGACTGTATTGATGCGGAATTGCGTTTTGCGGCGTAGGCGCGCGAAACCCTGAGAAACGGCCTCCTTCGAGATCCGTATCCCGTGGGGTAGTGTTACGATCGCTAGAGAGGACGAACGACCGAAGATCGCGAAGAAAAGCGGGGTTGCGGGAGAAATCATTCACAAATATTAAAACGCATCCGTCGTCGACGAGAGTCATCGGCAGACTGCTTGCGTGTGTGTCTCATCAACAGCACGAGGTACAACAGAGGTAGACGCCGTTCATAGGCATATGAGTAAGGAAGTGAGAAAAAGAAACCGTCATTGAAAAGCGCTAACAGTATCTAATAGTAAAATAAAGTACATATTATATGTCTTACGTTAGCACATATGTATTTTCATTTATCTGATTCGCGTAAGTTTACTTATATTACGTCATTGATACTTTCTAAAGTATCAATAAGATTGCCATTGTATAATATTGTATTACGCTGTACCTATACTTACTTTCAAGAAAAAATGCTTATATCATTACTAAACTAAATACTCGAGCCGTTTGACAATGTTTCATTACCATTATTAGAACTCGACTCACCGGTATTTGCCTGCGCACTGCCATTAACATTCCCTTCAGTCTTGGTTCCCACTACGCCAGCCTCTTTCTGATCACTTTGAATATCTTTTTGACCGGTCTGAGCATTTGCCTGACCATTTGTATCACTGTTTTGATTTGTTTGACCGGTTTGCACATTTGTCTGATCTTTTGTTTTATTTCCTTGATTTGGCTGTCCGTTTTGCGTATTGCTCTGACCTCCTGGGTCATTTCCTTGGTTTGATTGTTCAATCTGGGTATTAGTTTCACCGTTTTGATTTGTTTGATCGGTTTGCACATTTGTCTGATCTTTTGTTTTATCTCCTTGATTTGGCTGTCCGTTTTGCGCATTGCTCTGACCTCCTGCGTCATTTCCTTGGTTTGTTTGTCCAGTCTGGGTATTAGTTTGACCATTAGTGTCACCGTTTTGATTTGTTTGACCGGTTTGCACATTTGTCTCATCTCTTGTTTTATCTCCTTGATTTGGCTGTCCGATTTGCGTATTGTTCTGACCTCCTGCGTCATTTCCTTGGTTTGTTTGTCCAGCCTGGGTATTAGTTTGACCATTTGTATCACTGTCTTGATTTGTTTGATCGGTTTTCACATTTGTCTGGTCTTTTGTTTTATCTCCTTGATTCGTCTGTCCAATTTGCGTATTGCTCTCTCCTCCTGCGTCATTTCCTTGGTTTGTTTGTCCAATCTGGGCATTAGCTTGACCATTTTTGTCACTGTTTTGATCTGTTTGACTGCTTTGCACATTTGTCTGATCTCTTGTTTTATCTTCTTGGTTTGTCTGTTCAATATGCGTATTGCTCTGAGCTCCTGTGTCATTTCCTTGGCTTTTTTGTCCAATCTGGGCATCAGTTTGACCATTTGTGTCACTGTTTTGATTTGTTTGATCAGTTTGCACATTTTTCCGATCTCTTGTTTTATCTCCTTGATTTGTCTCTCCGATTTGCGTGTTGCTTTCTTCTCCTGAGTCATTTCCTTGGTTTGTTTCTCCAATCTGGGTATTTGTTTGACCACTTGCACCACCGCTTTGATCAGCTTGACCACTTTGACCACCTTTGGCATCTGTCGCTTGAGATGTTCCGCCATTAGACCCAACATTTATCCCGCTATTTTTATCCGCTTTATCACTTTCTCTGTTCCCATCACCGCTACTTTCTTGTTGTTTTGCAGTAGAATTGTGAGAGGATCGAGATATTTCGCTTTCGTTATTACTTTGAGATACTGACTCACCGTGTCGGACATTTTTATCATTTTTGTCGTAATCTGAAAATATATTTTGACAGAGATTTATACAAAAATTGTAATACACGACGCGAATCAAATCTATGTCGCATATAAACAGTTCATGTGAGGTTATTGAATGTCATTGGACTACGCTCTAACGCTCTCAAGCATCTCTTAAAGATTTTCAATTTCCTCTTCATCAACACGAAAAGGTTCATATAAATTAACATTTGAATATGGATATCTACATTGAGAATACCTTAAGACCTATTTCAATTTCAGATATTTTCCGACAAAGTGCTGCGCCGGGCTCTTATGATGAATGGGTATAAAGAAATTTATAAAATCCTTGAGAACTCAATCATACTTCCCCTTACTTTACTTTTCTTTAAGCTTCTTTATTTTACTTACCCGCTGATTGCTTGCCATTCTCTGTATTTTCTTCTGTCTTCTCCTTCGTCACAGATTTGTCGTCGTCGACCGTGGCCCCACCCTGCGAACCTTGTGTCTTTGTTTCCGTCCCCTGTTCTTTTTGAGTTTCAGCATTTGTTGTGTTTTTTTCGGAAGATTGGCTAACGCTTTCCCCGTTAACACCTAATAAGATAAGATAATGTTTATTTGATACAACAATAATACAAAGACTAGTAGATTTGCGTGGTGGTAGGGTACTTTCTAGTACTCGGCTGGCTAGCTACCACCCTCAAGTTGAAAATCTGCCGCCAAGCATTTAACGGTGTGTTCCGGCATCCTCACTTGAGAGCCAGTTCCATTCCAGGCTAGGTGTGCTTTACCATCTTCGACCACACCGTCACTTAACATCAGGTGAGTTGTGGTCAAACACCTAGCCTGTCAGATATAAAATATATATATATATATATATATATATATAAAGGACATACAGTTTTGACTATTGCAATTTGTATGGGGTACAACAAAAAAAAACCTTTTTTTAACTTTTACAGTGAAGTGACTGTCGTCTCGATTGAGTTAGTCACCCTATCTTCGTCTGGGTAGACCCCAAGGTCACTTAAACTTTGGCGCCCAAACTGTGGTGACCTTTGCCTAACGATCGTTTGACATGCGACTTACGTGGCCCGTCCTGTCCCACTTCAGTCGTCCAGCTTTGTGCAGCGGTTTTTATTTTGGAGCTTAGTATCATGTCTAACTGTTAGTTAGGGCGTTATAGCCCTCTCCATAGCTCGTTGTGCTACTTTGAGCTTACCAAAAAAGCCCACGCTTCAGCGCTATAAGTCATCACTGGTTGAAGACTTTCGACGTGAGGCACTGAGGTAATTCGGACGAGAAAACGCTGCTTCGAACGCTGCTCAGCGGAGTTGGATTCGACGATTGACATCTTTCTCGAAGTTGGATCTATCTAGTTGGACTGCTTGTCCTAGGTAACTGTACGTGGGCCTGTTTGGACGGATGTCCTAAAAGTGGTGGCCCTTTTAGCCCTTTCAGGGCTAGAAAACTTTGAGAGTTACTATATTCAGTTTAGCTATTTAGAACGATTCTTTGGGTATTAAAATAACTTATTACATATATTTTGGTTTTCTTGGAATTTCTTGGGACACATTTGTCCCCGTCCGTGGTCATCATAGGGTAAGGTGACCGCAGCGGGTGATGGCTATCACTTACAAGGCGGCATGCCTTTTAGCCAGGTCACCTCCCTGGGATTTAGAGGAGGAGATTCATACAGAAGACGAAAGAAGAATTTGTATATCTATCTTATAAACGTTTCTGTGCCCATTTGAAATGTTGGCTAGTGAAAGAGTGCTTCTATAATGTTGACGAGTTCTTAAATAGTATGTCGTGTCGTCTACATGTTTACGGACGGGCTAGATAGAAAAATTTATAAATTTGTCAAATTTTTATGTAATTATTAATAATGTTTTAATGTAATGATTGGAAATTTGTGCTATTTTTAGGATTCCGTACCTCAAAAAGAAAAAACGGAACCCTTATAAGATCACTTTGTTGTCTGTCTGTCTGTCTGTCAGACCTTTCTGTCTGACCCTTTTTCTCAGGAATGTGTCGAGGTATCTAGCTGAAATTCATATTAAATACTCAAGTCTACTGTCCCTTAGAGCTGTGAAAAAATCAAACTTCTAAGCTAACGCAATCAAACGGCAGTTTGATTGCGTTTATCAATCAAAAATCAATCGCAGCATAAACAGCCGTTTATGCTGCAAATTTTTGATACTCGCAAGGGAATCAAAACCAACAGGGTACAGGCCGTGAACTCAGAATCCTGAAATTTGGTACGAAGCAACGTCTTATAGCACAGATAAAGGAAAAACTGCAAAAATCCTAAATTACTATTAAAAAAAATACCATAATTAGCTTTTATATATGTATATATATATATAATATATATGCAGGTTCGTACGGAACCCACGGTGCGCGAGTTCGTATCGCACTTGGCCGGTTTATTTTTATATTTATGTATAGATTACAGTCACATCACACATCATCAGCCATAGGTCGTCCACTGCTGGACATAGGCCTCCTCCTGGGGGGGTTTTGCCAATACTCGCCACGCTTGGCAGGCGGGTTGGTGAGCGCAGTTGGGTTTGATTGTTCAAGAAGGACGCTGCTGCCCATCTTCCGGATTACATCCCTTAGCCGGCTCTTACGGCAACCACGGGTAGAGAGGGCGGGGTACTATTCTTACGCCGGCACCACCACGGCACATTTATCGCGAATATATTCTGTCTAAAGATATTATACTTACTTTGCTCATGTATTAATTTTTAATCTATATCGTGCTGTTTCGTTAACTTACTGACGGCAAACATGTAAATCCGGCACTGCGTAACCCTGCATATCTCCGAACTTACCAGTATGTGAATATGTCTCACCAGAATTTTGTGAATCCTCTTGCTTAGTCTCCGATTGTGTGGGTTTCGTTTCCTTAACTTCTACATCACTGTTTTTTACATTTGTCGCTGGTTGGTCGTTGTCACCCGCTGGAACGACACCGACCGGCGCGTCCATGCTTTGCGGTTCTTTAACAAAATACAGGTTATAAGCTTCGGGTACTAAGCTATTAAAATATTTGAAAAAAAAAATGTTTTTTTTAAATAGCGTATCTAATTAACGAAGTATCGAATTTCTTGCGCGTGTAGGAAAGTGATAATATACATATTTGTTTAGATTTTTAAAGTTCTTTATTTTATTAAAAATAAATATACAGACATACAAACTAGACAGTCTATGATACGCACGTAACAATTCAATGATATGACAAAGACAGGCTAATGCCGCCCACATCTTTGTCTTTTAGAAACTAATAAAAAATGTTCAAAAATTACCACTTTGTAAGACTTTGATTATATATATGTAGTAAGTACCTTAATAATTAATATATTGTAACCAAGCATTTTGAGCAGGATTCGTTATTAAAAAGGAAATCTAATTTAAATTACTTATTAAAAAATAATATAAAATTGTACCTATATCATATGACAACTTGTTTTCTTGATAAGTATTATATCTTATTATCTTGAAGTACGATGATAAGAGACGACATTCGCAAAATAATATGAGGGTAGGACTTCCAAATGACTGCCCTGTTGGCTAATTTGGTAAAAGTGTGCTTCAAGAACTGAAGGTCGTAGGTTTGGTTCCCACACAGGACTAACATTTATGTTTTGTATGTATTATAATTGTTTTACAAAAAAAGTAGACATATATACGAGTATTCAGTTATCTGGTTCCCAAAGTACAAGCTTTGCTTAGTTTGGAGCTAGATGGCGCTGTATGAAATATCCTGCGATATTTATTATAATTATTTTAATATCTATCTATCGGTACGAGCTCTAAAAAGCGACACTGCTTCATGGTCGATATTCCAAAAACTCGAATTAAACGGTTCGATTCTACCTTCATTGTACGAACCGCTAAGCAATGGAATTTGCTGCCCGAGTGGGTGTTCCCTGATAGATACAATCTGGGTGCCTTCAAGTCGCGAGTGAATCGGTTTCTTCTAGGCGAGCGTGCTCCACCGTAGACCGCATCTTCGCTTAACATTAGGCTAGATGGCAATTCCAAACGCAAACTTATTTATAATTTATAAGAAACTGGATACTGGCATGAAATGCACAAAGTGAGACGTCAAAAAGAAGGAAGATTATGTACTTACTTGGCTTACATTCCACGACAACGATAGCCTGAAAAAAAAATTACAGTTAAATTTTACCCTAATTTGAGGGCCCTGGGGCAAGGCTTGGAACCGGTTTAAAATTAGCCGAATTTAAAACTGTAAAAACCGGTTTCTTTGATTATTTCGTTCGGAGCGTAATCGTTAAAAGAGCGTTATTAAAATATTTATTAACCGGTTTAACGAGACGAGGTACGTATGTACCTACATTGCCATATGGACAGGGTAGGGGAGGGCGGGTACGAATGCTAAACTATGATGAAAAAATATTAAATAAAAAAATATAATAAAAATTCTATGATGAATGAAAAACCTTTATATATCGGTTTATTCCACAAAACCTATATTACGAAATTTACTGAACATAAACCCTTTTTGGGTTAAATAAGAACAAAACTGAAAAATAAAATTATCATATACTTAGGCCTTAACCAGTTCGAATTTTTAACCCGGTTTCCAAGCCCTGCCCTGGGGCACAGACCGCCTTGGCCCCAGTAGTCACACCACTAATAATAAAAGAGGATTCATCATCATCATCATCATCATCAGCCGTATGACGTCCACTGCTGGACATAGGCCTCTCCCATTGACTTCCACAAAGACCGGTTGGAAGCGGCTCGCATCCAGCGCGTTCCTGCGGTCTTTATTAGGTCGTCTGTCCACCTTGTGGGTGGACGTCCTACGCTGCGCTTGCCGGTCCGTGGTCTCCACTCCAGAACTTTGCAGCCCCATCGGCCATCGGTTAAAAGAGGATTATTAAAACTAAAATATCACAAATAAATGTCAAAAAAACCTATAACCAATCCTCAATTGTATCGATATCGCTATGACTTACGAGTTAAGTAGTCGCGATAGCTCAGTGGTTAGCGCAGTCGCTTCACACGCTGAAGAGCGTGGGTTCGAACTCTAACAATGAGATTAAGCTGCCGGTGAAGGAAAATATCCTGAGGAAACCATAGCAAGATGGTAGAGTACTTTCTAGTACTCGGCTGGCTAGCTACCACCCAAGTTGAGAATCTGCCGCCAAGCACGGTTCGTTCCGGCAATCTTGAGGGTCCCATTCCAGGCTATATGTGTTCATCATCTTAATAAAAAAAAGTCACTCTGCATCCTCAAGAATAAAAACTTTTTAACAAAAAAATTAAAAAGCAAAAATATTGAGTTTTGGCGGGAACGCGGAAAGTGCCGTGTCGCCCCATTGTATTTTTTTCCAAAACTAGTGTTTTTTCGAGTGTTTATGTAAAAGTGGTGTTTTATTCATAAAGTGCCGAATTACAAGCGCGAGTGTGGAAAAGTGATATAATGTGGTGAAACATATCTTTTCGTGTTGCTTCCAAAACTCCATCGAGGCTTATAGTACAGTCGCCACTACTTTACTTAAGCATGACTAGATTTGACTGGCACGAACTGGACTTGACGAAGACTGGACTATTAAAACTACTGACTGAAAACTGAAGACTGCACACAAAATATAGACACATTGAAACTGGCAGAATGCACAGAGTGCGATGCCAAGAAAAAAGTAAGTAATTTTGAGTCGGCGCCACACCAACAATAAATCGCCAAAGACAACAATAAGGCGCATAATAATTATTTATTTAACAATTTTTTGTGGCTATAATCTACTAATTAGGTACTAGATGCTTAATTTTTGTAATACAAAGTGAGTGAACAATAAATCACCCCTATTTTCCCACCCTTAGAGCAGGTTATTTTTCCCAAATTTATTTGGGACCTACTTTGAGGTATACCCGTTCCAATAAAAAAGAATTATCAAAATCGGACTACTCTGTAAAAAGTTATGCGTGGTTATACATACAAAAAAAAAACATTGATTTGAGAACCTCCTCTGTTTTCCCGTCGATTAAAAAAGCAATAAAAAATAAGAATATTTTTCTTACCGCGATTAAAGTCACCACAATGTACCTCATGGTGCAAGGCTTAAAAACAAAATATCAGAGGTATAATATCGGTCCATAGACTCTACAATCATGTAGGCATGGATGTGTTAAGTAAACAATTATCCAATTTTGTGACACTTGTGCAAATATCAAGTAAATTCGGCTGCAAGTAGAAAATGTTGAGTTTTTAGATTCCGTACATAATATTTTGCTGATAAATTGACTGTCCTGTTAAGTCATTTCTCTCTCTTCCCCCAGATATGGTTGAGGAGGGCGATGGCTGGCACATGCGTGGTACTCGTGCTCGGGTGCTGCTTGCGGGTCTCTGATCTGATCCTATACACATATATATTTACTCGGTGGTAGATTTCCTTAGCAGGAGGTCGTCTAGGTAAGTACCAGATATTCTGCCGCCAAGCAGTAGTGTGTAAACATTACTGTGTTCCGGTTTGAAGGGTACTGCAGCTAGCGAAATTACAGGGCTATTGAGACTAACCATCTAGTCTCAAAGTAATGAGCGCCAAGGCGGCGACGCCCTGGACTTTGTTTTACTACTCAAAATTCTGTGTATCGCTGCAATGGTCATGGACAGGCGTTATCTCTTAACATCAGGAGAGCGTCTCGTTCGTCTCATTACAGTTACAAAAAAAAAACACCAAGATCTATCATTTTTTCCAACAGGGGCAGAAATTTGATAATTCAAGGCGTTCGAAATAAATAGCTTAGAAAACTCACAATATGTATTATAGGTGGCATTTTTATAACCAATAAGTACCCTTTAATGAATTTGTACTCTATAGTTAATTATGTATTACTCACTATCTGGGCGACGGAGCTTTGCTCGGTGTAAATACAATTTAAAACTCAAAAAAGTTTTATTCTTAGGGATGTTTTTCTTCAAATTTGCATTAAATGTTTTAGTCGTAGGATCAACAGTTGAGCTATTATATTGAAAGAAAAAAACACAGATTTTAGCACCTTTAATTCAAGATAGCGAGCGACCACTCCTCGTGGTTACAAACTTGGATTATTCATCAGACAGAGTACAAACAGAGTACAAGACTTGGTGGTAGATTTCCTTAGCAGGAGGTCGTCTAGGTAGGTTACCACCGCTGTACCAGATATTCTGCCGCCAAGGAGTAGTGTGTAAACATTACTGTGTTCCGGTTTAAAGGGTACTGCAGCTAGCGAAATTACAGGGCTATTGAGACTAACCTAATCTAGTCTCAAAGTAATGAGCGCCAAGGCAGCGATGCCCTGGACTTTGTTTTACTACTCAAAGTTCTGTGTATCGCTGCAATGGTCATGGACAGGCGTTATCTCTTAACATCAGGAGAGCGTCTCCTTCGTCTCATTACTGAAACATTAAAAAAAAAAACAAACAACTATCACCTTTTGTAGGGTAAATGTCTTTTTTAATCCCTACTGACTGGACTAATCCATTGTCATCATTCTATCTTATTTCCTTGAACGATTTACGTCAATTTATTCATAAAACAAAACAGCGGTGTATTTAATTCGTTACGAAACCTACTTGTAACGGAAATATGAGTAATACGTAAGTAAATTAGCATCGAAACAAAATGATTAAGTACGCATTTCTGATATTTATTTAATCTGACGATATTTTATTGTGTTGATTAAAGTATAGCATAAAAACACATGTAGTAGGTACATACTGACTCTAGAAAGTAGATATTATATGTACTTCAACATCATCATCATTTCAGTTACTGTTTCCTCCCCCATTGACTTCCATAAAGACCGGTTGGAAGCGGCTCGCATCCAGCGCGTTCCTGCGGTCTTTACGAGGTCGTCTGTCCACCTTGTGGGTGGAGGTCCTACGCTGCGCTTGCCGGTCCATGGTCTCCACTCCAGAACTTTGCAGCCCCATCGGCCATCGGTTCTGCGTGCTATGTGCCCTGCCCACTGCCACTTGCTAATCCGCTGGGCTATGTCGGCTACGTTAGTTCGTCTACGGATCTCCTCATGTCTGATTCGATCTCGTAGGGAAACTCCGAGCATAGCCCTCTCCATAGCTCGTTTTGCGAAGAACTATACTATTATTATTATTATTAAATACTAGTCATATTTAAATTTCAGCGCCATTTTCACATCTGCATATTCAGACAAGTAATTGGAAATCGACTTTCATGAAAATATGTTCATATGAATGTTTATTGTAGACCATCTGTATCAACAATTATTCACTTAAATGAGCTAAATTGTCAACTTTTCTCGTCTAAACTTAGACGTTTTTAAGTAGCGATAACTTAATTTATGTAATGAGTCACTTATATGACTAAATGTTGGTTTAGTTAGGATCTCAAAGCTAAGAAACAACAACTTTTATAGCAATGATAGCTGTGGTTAATGCGGTCGGTTCACTCACCAAAGTGCTTGGGTTCAAACCCCAACCAAAGTAGTTGGAGCGCTTGCCCAGAGTACCGAAGTAGAACATCTTCCCTACTAGCGTTGATTCACGCAGGTTCTTTCTTCTTGGCATCGCACTCTGTGCATTCTGTCAGTTTCAATGTTTCTGTATTTTGTGTGCAGTCTTCAGTTTTCAGCTTCTTTATCTTTATGGTCAAAGTCCAGTCTTGGTCAAGTCCAATCCGTGTCAGTCAAATCCAGTCATGCCTTAGTAAAGTAGTGTCGACTTTACCTGTCTGTAGTATGAGCTTCGGTGGAGTTTTGGAAGCAACATGAAAAGTCATATTTCACCACATTATATCACTTTCCCACACTCGCGCTTATAATTCGGCACTTTGTGAATAAAACACCACTATTTTTATACATAAACACTCGAAAAAACACTAGTTTTGGAAAAAATATAATGTTATAAAAATAAAAATAAACTCTTTCCGCGTTCCCGCCAAAATTCTCTTCGCGCAGGTTTAGCGCGCGGCGCGTGCAGGGTGCCGACATCGCATCTACGAACAAATCTTCCATCGATCTTTTCTGTTCGTAGCTTCGCTAACATCAAACCTATAAGACACATGTACACTTCTGTGACTTTTTAATACCTTTTTACTAAAAAGTCACTAATCTATTAAATCTTCTTCCCTCTTATGTCGCCTATTTATCGTGTCCTACTTATAGATATTTTACTTACTTTGCCTTTTGAGCATTGAGCTTGAGCTACCTTTGAATGAAAACATTGAAAACAATTTTGTCAAATGTTCCCCTCATCAGTAAAAGGTTGAGAGCCACTACCTTACATGACAACTTACAGCACCTAGCGGTGTTACCCGCTACATTTTTTCTGGATAAAAAATAGACTGTTAATCCGGGGTGTCAGCTACCTCATACCAAATTTCATCAAAATTGGTCCAGCCGTTTGATCGTGAAGTAGTAACAAACATACAAACACACTCACAAACTTTTGTCTATATTAGTATGATATCAAAAAACCATTCCAGGCTAAGTGTGCTTTACCACCTTCGACCACACCGTCACTTAACATCAGGCGAGTTGTGGTCAAACACCCAGCCTGTCAGTCATTAAAAAAAAAAACTTTTGTATATGTAGAGAAAATTCAATATTTCGTAGCCATGTTGCCGTGGTGGTGCCGGCGTAAGAATAGTACCCCACCCTCTCTACCCGTGGTTGCCGTAAGAGTCGGCTAAGGGATGTCATCCGGAAGATGGGCAGCAGCGTCTTCCTTGAACAATCACACCAAACTGCGCTCGCCAGCCCTCCTGCCAAGCGTGGCGAGTATTGGCAAAACCCCCGCAGGAGGAGGCCTATGCCCAGCAGTGGACTTCCTATGGCTGATGATGTGATGTCGCCAAAAGTTGCATTGGGTCGGGTCTAATACAGGATAAATTAATATTAAAATAAAATATGACCATAAAATTAAAAAAAAAAAATTCATTTCTCAATTCATAAACGTCTCTGTAAATAAGATACCAAAATCAGCTGCCACAATACAAGCAGCAAAAAGGTTAAGTGTAACGTCTATCAAACCGAAAGGAAACCATTGCACTCATTACGAAAAACTTTTGCTAAGCTTTTTTTTTTAAATTAAAACTAATGAGACGAACGAAACGCTCTCCTGATGGTAAGATATAACGCATGCCTATGCCCATTGCAGCGATATACAGAACTTTGAGTAACATAACAGAATCCCGAGCATTGCTGATATGGCGCTCATTACTTTGAGACATTAGATGGTTTGTCACATCAGCCAGCTGCAGTACCCTTCAAATCGGAACACAGTAATGTTTACACACTACTGGTTGACGCCAGAATATCTGGTACTATGATATCTATCTGGACGATCTCTTGCTAACAAGATCTGTCACCAAGTAATATTTTGAAATCACAAAAATAAAAACTAGATAGGTACATCAAACAGACATTTTTCTGAGACTGAAATTGTCTGGTTGTGGCTAAATGAGGAAACTATACCCTGATTCACAATTAAAGCTCAGACTAAGAAATGTCAACAAATGTCATTGTCAAAGTGACAGATCAGGGGAGCTCAACGTGTTTAACGTCACTGTTCACACATCAAAGGGTGTGGGTTCAAACTCCAACATTGAGTTTGAACTGTCGATGAAGGAAAACATTGTGAGGAAACCATAGTATGGTGGTAGGGTACTTTCTAGTACTCGGCTGGCTGACTACCACTCTTAAGTTAAAAAGCCAAGCAACTAACGGTGTGTTCCGGCAGCCTTAGTTGAGAGCCAGTTCCATTCCAGGCCAGATGTGCTTTACCATCTTAGACTTCACCGTCACTTAACATCAGGTGAATTGTGGTCAAACATCTAGCCTGTCAGGGATTTTAAAAATAAGTACCTATTTTAATGAAAATAATATTTTCTATGTAACAGGTCGAGTGCACCTGACCTGTCACTTTGACCATGACATTTGGTGACATTTCTTAGTTTAAATTTCGTATCTTTTTTATTTTATATTATTTGCCCCAATGGGCAGGCTAAAGCTGTAATGCCATACTGCCTCGTCTTCGCTTATTGCAATTCATGTCTAACATCTATAGTTACAGTCAAAATTCAGTCTTGATCAAGTCCAGTCCGTGCCAGCCAAATCCAGTCATGCTTTAGTAAAGTAGTGGCGACTTTACTATAAGCTTAGATGAAGTTTTTGAAGCAACACGAAAAGTCATGTTTCACCACATTATATCACTTTCTCACACTCGCGCTTGTAATTTGGTACTTTATGAACAAAACACTACAATGTTTATACATAAACACTCGAAAAAAAACACTAATTTTGGAAAAAAATGAGGCCACACCCAAAACGACACAGCTGTTACCGCGCGGTCTTTGATCTTTAATTATGAATCAGAGTATACAATATGCAAAGGCAAGTTGCCAGTATTATTAAAAAAAAGCAACTCCACAGATATAAAATGTTATTAAAACTCCAAACGCTCGTTACGCAATCTTTGAAGCTTTAAATGTTTCTTTGTTTGCAGGCATGAGTTTTGGCATATTGTATAATTTATATGTTCGGTTTGTAACTAAAATAATAAAAAAATAATTAATTGTTTTAAAAAAAATACGGCTTAGCACAACATAGTTTACTTCTATCATTACATAAGTTAAAAACTTATACATTATTACGAAATTAAAAATATCTTAACTAGAAAAGGAAAAATGCTCACAAATGCTTAAATGCTAGTTTAAAATTAAGTTTGTATGCTTACATGCTTGTCTTTATACTGCCATGCCAGAAATTAGCATCATAACCGACAATGCTATTATGGAAAATGCATAAAAACTGGTATGGTAGGAGCTATGCTATTTGCCATAAAATGATTTGCTAGCTTCTAGGATCAATGTTTTTTTTGACAGGCTAGGTGTTTGACCAACGCTTATCTGATGTTAAGTGACGGTGTGGGCAAAGATGGTAACCAAACCTAGCCTAGAGTGGAACAGGCTCTCAAGCGAAGCCATCAGAACACATCATGCTTGGCGGAAGATTTTCAACTTTCGTGCGGTCGCTAGCCAGCCGAATATTAGAGAGTACCCTACCAACATGCTTTAGTTACCTCACGGTGTTTTCTTTTAAGCGACAGTTCAAGCTCATTGTTGGGATTTGAACCCACACCTACCGGAGTGTGAACCGACCGCGCTAACCACTGAGCTATCATCGCTACAAAACTTTTTACATTTTAATTCGAACAAGTATAATGAAGAAAATAAAAATAAATAAGTTACGTTGGAAAGAATAAACTCACGTGCTTGAACCCCGAAAACATTTCACTCTTTTTATGGGCCGTCGTGTAAAAAGTATAAAAGTATCATTTTTCTTAGTACAAGAAGTGATTGAAAATTTTAAAACATGGAATTCATATCACATAGCATACCATAATCTGGATATAGCATGCAAGACATAGCACGACAACTGGCATGCCAGAAATAAGCATAGTGGCTAAACATAACCGGCATGAAACTTCATCATAACTGGCATGCCAGAAGCAAACACACAAACTGCGTACAGATCGATTATTAACACTGGCAACGTTATCAATTTTTAGCCTACTGCAAAAAAAGGAAAGTTTCCAATCTGACAAATATTCCAGAAAAAGTGACAAGTAAATAATTCGCATGTTAGTGATATTGTCGCTGTTAGCTCGGGGAGATGTTTTTAGATTAACCTATATACACTTCGCACAAAGCGCATTTCTCATAGTAAGCACTTTTTTAAAGAAATACTTCTTACCACAAGCACTTTTCAAAAATAAGTACTTCTCATAACAAGCACTTTTCAAAAATAAGTACTTATCATTACAAGCACTTATCAAAAATAAGTACTTCTCATTACAAGCACTTTTCAAAAATAAGTACTTATCATTACAAGCACTTATTAAAAATAAGTACTTCTCATTACAAGCACTTTTCAAAAATAAGTACTTATCATTACAAGCACTTATCAAAAATAAGTACTTCTCATTACAAGCACTTTTCAAAAATAAGTACTTCTCATTACAAGCACTTTTCAAAAATAAGTACTTCTCATTACAAGCACTTTCCAAAAATAAGTACTTATCATTACAAGCACTATTCAAAAATAAGTACTTCTCATAACAAGCACTTTTTAAAAATAAGTACTTCTCATAATGCATAATGCTTTCATTAGAAAAACTAAGTCCAAGACATCGCTGCTTTGACCCTAATTTTTATTAAATTTTCAATGCTTAGTCTTAACAGCCGTGTAATTTCGCTAGCTGCAGTACCCTACAAACCGGAACACAGTAATGTTTACACACTACTGCTTGGCAGAATATCTGGTACTACTAAGAAGATCTACTACCAAGAAAAAGATAGATTAAAACCCAGGATCTCGAGATTGGAAGTTAGACACTCTATTAGCCTGACATAACTTCTTATTCTTGCCGTGGTGGTGCCGGCGTAAGAATAGTACCCCACCCTCTCTACCCGTGGTCGCCGTAAGAGTCGGCTAAGGGATGTAATCCGGAAGATGGGCAGCAGCGTCTTCCTTGAACAATCACACCTAACTGCGCTCGCCAACCCGCCTGCCAAGCGTGGCGAGTATTGGCAAAACCCCCCAGGAGGAGCCTATGTCCAGCAGTGGACGTCCTATGGCTGATGATGATGAACTTCTTGTAAAATCGACAAATATTAATAATCGACCCATATTAAAATGTTTATAGCATGCCAATGCATTGCTAACCACATTACAATTATTTTATGTTTAACCTAATCTACGAGTACATATTATATCCTTAAAATCTAACATTAAAACTATTTGGTTTCAATACATCTCTTGTTATATACGAGTATAGTGAGGAACAACATTATGTCTTGAAATACGAGGTTACACAGAGCGGTGGTACTAAGCCAAAGGGCATCGTTGTGAAATAATTTTGCTACAGGACAATTTTGAAAAAATTTAGAAGGTATAAATTAAATGACTAATGACAAATTTAAAATTCGAATTCTAAAACGTTCGAATTTTAAATTTTATTTTATTATTTATTTTCAATATTATTTTATTTTGTCTGCACACTAAATTGTAAGTTTTTTTTTTCATGCCAAATTTTTGTTGTAATTATTAAGTAAAGTTGCGGACTGTTGTTTTTGTTGTAAATATTAAGTTGTTAACTAAATATATAACTTGAATTTTTTTTTTTTGTTTTCATTTATTTTAGATTGTGAGATTATGTCAAGTTTAAGTTTTAGATATTAAGTAATATTCCGGATAGATTATTAACATTGCCGTCAAGTAATTTTAAACTTATTTTATCATTATCCCAAGAGCCCGCTCGGGCATGATTTCCTTAGTAAAAATGTGTTCATAATAATGAGTATAATGACCTCCATTCGGCTAGGTGTACCCTAAGCTTATATCTCTGTAAAGTACTTCAAAAATCGTGACGTGAAATCACCTGTTCCATTAAAAAAACTTCATATCCTCAACGAAATGTATGAAACCTGTTTTTGGCAAATTCAAGAATCGATTCTATGATAAAAATGTATTCATACTGATTAGCACAACGACCTCCTTTCAGTAGTACTATCGTTACACGTAACCCTGTATATTTTTTATAGTATACGAATAAAAATATATCATTGTTCACTCAGATTTCACAAAAATTTTTTTTTTTTTTTTAGTGAATAATAATTAAATGAATGTCGACTTTCTAAGCCGAACACTTTTCACAATAAAATAACATTTAAAATCATATTTTTTTTAAATATATCAAAATTTAAAATACAATAAATATATGAAGAAAAAAAGGGAATAATTTCATTAACTACATATTTTTTTTAACTTAAATGACTATATATCCATGTTTGTCGGTAAGAACGGTAACCCTATACAAGTTACCGTCAGAAAAAAAAGCGCCATTTCTTATTTTACACAGAGTCATCTAGGATCTGCCAATTTTTTTTTTTATGTAAAATTAATGATACGAACGAGACAGTAAGAGATTGCATCTGTCCATGACCATTGACCCAAAACTTTTACAAGCAAAAAGTTCAGAACATCGCTTTTATGGCGTTCATTACTTTGACACACGATGGTTAGCCTCAATTGTCCTTTAACGTTGGCAACTTGTACCTATAAAGACGATTTCTTACAAAGGAATTAATTATATTTGTCATCACTACATAGTATAAAACAAAGTCGCTTTCTGTCACTATATATATATATATATTTTTTATAACTAATATGCTTGCATTTGACCGCCATCTCGCCTGATGATAAGCGAAGATGCGGCCTACGGTGGAGCACGCTCGCCTAGAAGAAACCGATTCACTCGCGACTTGAAGGCACCCAGATTGTATTTATGGGGAACACCCACTCGGGCAGCAAATTCCATTCTCTAGCGGTTCGCACAATGAAGGTAGATTCGAACCGCTTAGTTCGAGCTTTTGGAATATCGACCATGAAGCGGTGTCGCTTCTTAGAGCTGTTCCTGGCTGTCCTATATCCCTATGTATGCTTAAATCTTTAAAACTACGCAAAGGATTTTGATGCGGTTTTTTTAATAGATTAATATGTTCATTGCACCCGTGCGAAGCGGGGGCGGGTCGCTGGTAGGATATACAATATCCTCTGGTAGCTACCGTCGGTGTATTTTCAGATGTCTAAGGGCACATCTAGCGGCGGTTCCCTTTGCGATGCGATAATTGCGTCCGATGCCTTTGAAAGTGCCGCGGCCGAACACTTCGACGCACACGCGAACTCGCCTTCCGTCAGCCAGCCGCTCCGGTTTACTGTAATACATTTAAAAAAAACATGCTAACGTGCTGGCGTGGGATTGAACGGTGCACTGAACGATTGAAAACTACATTATTATTTTTAGTAGGTACTAAAAGTACCTATACCTATATATTTGTAGCCATGATGGTTCAGTGGTTAGTGCGGTAGGTTCGCATCCCGAAGGGCGTGGGTTCAAACCCCAACAATGAGCTTGAGCTGCCGGTGAAAGAACACATCGTGAGGAAACCATAGCGTGGTGGTAGGGTACTTTCTAGTACTCGGCTGACTAGCTTCCACCCTCAAGTTGAAAATCTGCCGCCAAGCATCTAACGGTGTGTTCCGGCAGTCTCATTCGAGAACTAGTTCCATTCCAGGCTAGGTGTGTTCACCATCTTCGACCACAACATCATAACATCAGGTGAGCTGTGGTTAAACTGGACATAGGCCTCCTCCCTGGGGGGTTTTGCCAATACTCGCCACGCTTGGCAGGCGGGTTGGCGAGCGCAGTTAGGTGTGATTGTTCAAGGAAGACACTGCTGCCCATATTCCGGATTACATCCCTTAGCCGACATCGGCAACCACGGGTAGAGAGGGCGGGGTACAATTCTTACGCCGGCACCACCACGGCAAATCCTATAACCTTGTATAAAAAACAAACAAATACAATAGAAGTTACCAAACGTCACATAGGTTTCGTGGTCATAGCATTAGACATGCGGCTCCTTCAGTGGCGTACAACTCACCCGAACTTGGCGGTGTCCGGCTCGGCTTCGAGCAGCTCGCGGACTGGGGATTTGGGCGCGGCCGCGCTAAACGCTTCAAGTTCAGCGCCCATCAGACGCACGTACGACTGCCACACCGCGCCTAACGACATACCTGGAACGAAAACACATTCAGATTATTTATTTATTTATATTATGAACACCAACATTGTGTACATTATCTCATGACAAAAAGTAAGTACAAAACAATTACACAGTAAATGCCACAACAATTATAGGTGCAGACAGCATGCAATAAAAACTATAATTAATGCATAATCAATACATAATTAAATGTCAAAGTTAAATAATAAATTAATTAAATAAAATAAAGTGTTAAATAATAAAATCAAAAATAAAAATAGAATTATTCAATTTACATGACAATTTTTGTCAGAGAGTGATCACAAAGATCTCCTAAAACTGTTAATATTGTCACCAAAAATATCTACAACGATTGTCCTAGACATGGCATTACACTGTCGAGCCATCCTAGACAAGGGTGCATTGAAACCCAGGTTAGAGCGAGAATTGAGTGTACAAAAAATATTGAAACGCGACACTCTGGGCAACGTACGAGACGTTTTATTACTGTCCATTCAGGCTATATATTATGTATTTCAGATTATACTGTCTTTTTGTGGTGATCGACCAGGCCCAACGTAGGGCAGTGCTCGTCGACATCGCCATCTCACATGACGTGAACTTCGTAAAGGTCAAGCTCAGCAAATATCTTGACTTGGCTCACGAGATAATCGCCATGTGGATGTTGATTTGAAGATCATCGTCCCAATAGTAATCACGGTGAACGGCCTTATAGCGAAGAGTATTATAAATGAAGAGTATATTTAGCAGCTTAAGCCGAGCCCTGCTGCCGGCGGAACAAAAGTTTGAGTTTTTTTTTAAATTATATAGTTAACTAGCTGATACCAAGCGCGTTACTGCCGCAGTAACCTTTGCGCAAGTTTACCATAAGTTGATCAAGACACACATTTTTATCTATTAGATAAATAAGATAATAAAAACTGGCTCACCAGAATCAAGGAAAATGGCACCAGCAACTGATTCGAAAAGATCTCCTAGAGCTTTCGGCACTTCTACATCTTCCGCCTGCTCCAACTCGTCCTCTTGAATCAGATAATGCTGAAAAAATACGAAATAAGTTTCGTTTATTATTCGAAAATATTTATTGTGCACACCAAAGATTGAAAAAGAGTATTAAAAACAAATGGATCTTGTTTTTCTCTTTCTTCTTGGCATCGCACTGTGTGCATTCTGCCAGTTTCAATGTTTCTGTGCAGTCTTCAGATTCAGTTTCTTTATCTTTGTAGCGATGATAGCTCAGTGGTTAGCGCGGTCGGTTCGCATGCCGAAGGGCGTGGGTTCAAACCCCAACAATGAGCTTGAGCTGCCGGTGAAGGAAAACATCGTGAGGAAAGCAAAGCATGGCGGTAGGGTACTTTCTAGTACTCGGCTGGCTAGCTACCACCCTCAAGATGAAAATCTGCCGCCAAGCATCTAACGGTGTGTTCCGGCAGCCAGTACCATTCCAGGCTAGGTGTGCTTTACCATCTTCGACCACACCGTCACTTAACATCAGGTGAGCTGTGGTCAAACGCCTAGCCTGTCAACCATAACAAAAAAACTTTACAGTCAAAGTCCAGTCTTGGTTAAGTCCATGTCCGTGCCAGTCAAATCTAGTCATGCTTTAGTAAAGTAGTGGCGACTTTACTTGATACTCAATCACGCCAGAACAGCTGAACGGATCTGAATGAAATTTTGCATGTAGATACTTTAAGCCCAGGATAAAACATAGGATACTTTTCATCATAATCATCATCCATCACCACGCGGGTAAAACCGGGGGGCGCAGCTAGCCTCTTATTCTTCTAGCGATTTGTAAAATCAAAATATATTTATTTGCTAAGTACAGGTGTCAAAATGTTGGTACATAAATTAAAAAGGCGCTTAGAACAAAAGCGCCAAAGGTTAAAGGTTAGTATAGTCATCATAGATTAAATTAGAATAAGAGAGAGATTTAAATCTTAATCCTTACCTCTTCGCTGATGGAATGCCCGTTCTCTTCTTGTATTCTGACGTATTTCGTGAGCACTTCGTTTAAACCGGGCGACATGTGTCGGAAATATCTGAAAACAAAACAAATATTTAACACATCATAAAAATATGCCAACCTATTCTGATTTACTAATATAATTAAATTAAGTGTAGCATGGTAGAAACGTCGAGGTAAATCCGGAGGCAAGATCGGGTAAGTTGTACCCCGCTGAAGTAGCCGCATGCCTAGTGCTATGGCAACGAAATTTATATCACTGTTTGGTACCTGAAGTTATGGAAGCCTGGTCGGAAAAGATCCTCTAATCCAGGCATTCCCAAACTTATTTTGTCTACTGCCCACTTTTTGAATAAATTATTTTTTAGCGCCCCCATTTTTTCACCTAGTACGTCTAAGAGGCCTCCTAACTAAATGAAATTACAAATCACCCTCCAAGCCTCTACACAACACCCCCATTTTTTTTCTGGGTCTCTTACCGCCCCGTTTAGGCCTACAGCACCCACAGGCTGCTCTAATCCTACGACACGCACCTCTGTTATTTCCAAGTTATGTGCATATTGTTTATTGCCGCTAACTGCAAATGGTGAAGGAAAACATAATTAGGAATGCACGCATTTGCACGTCTGAGAGTTCTTAATGTTCTCGAACACGTGTAAATTCTGCCAATTAGCACATGGCAAGCTAAATAAATTTAAATAAAATATATTCTACGAACATTTTGGGCACAATTAAACAAACAAAACACCAGACGAAGTGTGGTCAACTATAAAAAAAATCAGGGTGTTAGTGTCGTGGACACGGTTATTTGTATGTGTATTTTAGAACACCAAGAAGTCCTTTAGATTTCCGTATTTGATTCTTAAGCTATAGAGTGGTATAATTACATTTTGTACGTAGATGATAGATATGTAGCAATCTGTATCCCCCATCGCTTCCCACCATGTAAGCAAATTTAATGATGTATTTACGTCAAACACCGTTTTTTAGGGTTCCGTACCCAAAGGGTAAAACGGGACCCTATTACTAAGACTCCGCTGTCCGTCCGTCTTTCTATCCGTCTGTCCGTCTATCACCAGGTTGAATCTCATGAACCGTGATAGACAGTTGAAATTTTCACAGATGATGTTTTTTCTATTGCCGCTATATACTAAAAAACAGAATAAAATCAAAAAAAATCAAAATCAAAAGTCATTTATTCAGTTTAGGCCCCGGTAAGGCACTTATGAACGTTAAGTTACATGTTTGAATCTACCACCGGCTCGTAATTACACTTCAACTGAGAAGACTCCGGCAAGAAACTCAGCAATAAATATTTAAGGACCCATACAACAGACATGATTTTTTTGCAGTTTTTATAGATAATAAGTACGGAAGTTTCGTGCGCGAGTCCGACTCGCAATTAGCTGGTTTTTTTTCTTTTCCGGCCTAAAAGACATATTATATGGTAATTACTTACTTGTGGAACCCGTGTCGGACGGCTAGAGTGGCGAATATGGTGTTATTGACAAGCGCCGAGCGGAGGTCGGTGAGGGCGCCCGGGCAGTGACGCCGAGCGTCTTCGTACAAGTGACGAGTTATCAGGTAATCTGTGCACGAATACATGATCTATACAAATCTTGTCAATTTACCACACACCAAACTATTTCTTATTTATTACTAGCAGACCCGGCCACGCGTTGCTGTGGCCCAAATTGAACACACGCGTGTAACGTGAAATAAATTGTAGCGCATATGAAACGTTTGGACTTTTAACGTAGCGCCATCTATTGGATACTTACTCAACCCAGTTAATAAATTACCTTACACCGCCATCTATTAGAATTTTATGGAACTATTGGAAAAATATTGCAATTATAAATTGAGATATAAACTATCCTATCTCTCAAGTTGGATTAAACTGCACACAGTGTACAAGATTTGGTTAAAATCGGTGCAGTAGTTGAGGTGTTCATCGCGGACAAACTAGGTGACACGAAATTTTTATGTATAAAGATAAAGGCAGTAATACATTTTCTATTATTCTATGAATATTTATAAACTTATTTTACTATAGAACCTATGACATGCTTTTGACAAATTTTTGTCCGACTATAGTTTCGGCCAAATCCAG
Organism: Biston stratarius; assembly: GCA_950106695.1. Classification (NCBI taxonomy): domain Eukaryota; kingdom Metazoa; phylum Arthropoda; class Insecta; order Lepidoptera; family Geometridae; genus Biston; species Biston stratarius. The sequence goes on along the minus strand of OX467121.1, from coordinate 3,591,349 downwards.
TGGCCTTCATCATGGAGACAATGCTAAGTACAACACGCGCGCGGCCTCGTCTTGCTTCACATTTCACATTTATAAAACTAATTAAAAGTCTCACGACCATTTCAAGGAAAGACTCAGCTAAACCGGTTCATGCCTTGTCAAGTTATGCACTTCAAAACTAATATCATTTGATTTTTGTTTACATATATAGATGAACTTTTAATACATACAAAGTACTCAAATAAAGAAAAAACGTTCGTCACACAAAAAAAAGTGTGTTCTAATCGATTCCATTCCAAACAACTCATAAAACTAAAAAAAGGGCCCAGTGATGGCAAAAAACCGTTAGCCGTGGTGGTGCCGGCGTAAGAATAGTACCCCACCCTCTCTACCCGTGATTGCCGTAAGAGTCTGCTAAGGGATGTAATCCGGAAGATGGGCAGCAGCGTCTTCCTTCAACAATCACACCTAACTGCGCTCGCCAACCCGCCTGCCAAGCGTGGCGATTATTGGCAAAACCCCCTCAGGAGGAGGCCTGTGTCCAGCAGTGGACGTCCTATGGCTGATGATCTGATGATGTTTGATGTTAAAAAAAATATTTTGTGGTACTCACCTAAAATGGCGTCTCCAAGGAACTCTAGTCGTTGGTAACAATCTGTGAGTCTATTCTTCTGATGAGACGCGTGTGTCAACGCTTGTAATAAAAGAGAACGGTCCTTGAAGCGATACTGTAGGGTCCTTTCTAACGCGTCGTAACCTGAAAACGGATTAGTGAATGAAAGAATGACTATGATCTCGGAAACGATTTTCATGAAATTTAGTATGCAGGAGGTTTCGGGGGGCAATAAATCGATCTAGCTAGGTTTCATTTTTAGAAAACATCATTTTATCCGTGTTTTAAGCCGAGCGAAGCTCGGTCATAGACAAAATTTGACAAATTGGTTATTACTGTACCTTAATAGCAAGTTTACCTCAAAGTGAACCGTTTTAAAAATTCACAAAATTTACATTAGTTAAAGTTTACCGCTCAAGACTGGCTGCCAAGACTGTCATGTCGTCTGATTGACGTCACGCCGTGTGAAACAATTTTAGCTGTATAGCAATTGTTGTATGCAAATGTCGACAATAGAAATGGCGTTACGCACGCCGTGACGTCACTCTATTTGTTGTTGACGGTCACGTGACTGTATACGTAAATACAGCGTTTTTTTTCTTCAAAATAATTATAATCCTTATCATTTATAAAAATATCCATTAAAATAATTAAATATTGGTGGACATTTCACAAAGCGCCATCTAGCCCCAAACTAAGCAAAACTTATACTATGGGATCGACATATCTAATAGAATATTCTTTGTTTTGTAAATACATACTTATGTCTAATAATATCTATGATCACAAAATTATCCTGGGTGGATATCGAACCCACGCTTCTCAGCTTTTGAAGTACAAACTTTAATTCATCTGTCCTAGAAATACAAGGAGCTAATTTACCAATAGACTAGTTAAGTAAAGTCGAGATGCCATTCAAATATGTCAATATAATGATTCAATAAAATCTAATAAAGACCGCAGGAACGCGCTGGATGCGAGCCGCTCCCAACCGGTCTTTATGAAAGTCAATGGGGGAGGCCTATGTCCAGCAGTGGACGTCCTACGGCTGAGAAGATGTTGATGATTTCAATAATCTCTTATTTTTAAATAAATCGTCAAAATATAAAACAAGGTCTCTTAGATCTAAGACCATAGCTTGCTTCTGAAGCACGCGACGGAAGGTGCATCCTGGAAGGAAGCAGATACGTCGTTGTAGACCGCGGGCCCGAGAATATATACCGAGTTGGAGTTGGAGTCCATCGAGAAACGAGCTAAGAGACTTATTAGCGATGATGCGCTCGTTCGAAAAAAGTTCCTAAGCCCTGAACATCGTCGCAAAGTCGCTTCTCTGTCGGTTTTCTACCGGATACACTTTGGCGAGTGCGCTTCAAATCTACATGACCTAATTCCAGCTTGCCCATTCTAATATCGGACAGCCAAGAGCTCTAAAAAGCGACACCGCTTCATGGTCGATATTCCAAAAGCTCGAACTAAGCTGTGACTACCTTCATTGTGCGAACCGCTAGAGAATGGAATTCGCTGCCCGAGTGGGTGTTCCCTGATAGATACAATCTGGGTGCCTTCAAGTCGCGACTGAATCGGTTTCTTCTAGGCGAGCGTGCTCCACCGTAGACCGCATCTTCGCTTATCATCAGGCGAGATGGCGGTCAAACGAAGAGTTATCTTACCTGACAACATTTGTTCAAGTTCTCCCTCTGGGTCTGCAATGTACCGGAGAAGAGGCGACGGTGGCGCCTTCAATTCGCCGTATATCACCTGAAAAGGAAACAATTCTTATTCTTTTTCTTTGGTTTTGGCATCGCACTTAGTGCGTTTGCCAATGCCAATTTTCAATTATTTGATGAAAAATCAAGTCTAAATAACTGTACATCAGTAATAATTATTAGTCATAAATAACAATAATGTTACAGGTTAACATTAATATTATAAAATCTTACAATTACACTTCAATGAATGAAGCTATATCTATCTATTTAATACCTTTAAACAAGCAATTCTTGTATAAATGTATTTTTTTTAAGGCTGACAGGCTAGGTTTTTGGCCACAACTCACCCGATGTTAAGTGATGGTGTGGTCAAAGACGGTAAAGCACACCTAGCCTGGATTGAAACTGGCTCTCAAGTGAGGCTGCCGGAACACAGCTTGGCGGCAGATTTTCAACTTGACGGTGGTAGCTAGCCAGCCGAGTACTAGAAAGTACTCTACCACCACGCTATGGTTTCCTCACGATGTTTTCCTTCACCGGCAGCTCAAGTTTATTGTTGGGGTTTGAACCCACGCCCTTCGATGCGAACCGACCGCGCTAAACACTGAGCTATCATCGCTATTAAAGTAAGTATATACTTTAATAGCGCACTGTCAAAAAATCTATAACCCGACTGCAATTAAAATAGCTATAATTAAAAGAAAAATACCTTTTTAAACAAAACTATTCATAATTCAATTCAAACATAACTTATATATATTTTTGTAATGGTCTTTTAATTGCCTTTATTAAGATATACTAGATAGGTTTGGTTAAACCATCCTTTATGGACACTTGGGTTGTTGAGACGAATCTAACGATATCTTGATTGTCGTAATTCGTCCGTTTGGAAGATACGAGGTAATAAAGAAATTTACATACATACATACAAGATACACGCGAAAAACATAACCTTTCCTTTACAGTCGGGTAAAAACAAGGCTGTAACCAATCAAATCAAAAGTCATATATTCAGTTTAGGCCCTGGTAAGGCACTTATGAACGTTAAGTTACATGTTTGAATCTACCACCGGCTCGTAATTACACTTCAACTGAGAAGACTCCGGCAACAAACTCAGCAAAACATTTTTTTTTTGTGGATCTTTCTTTTCATAGTTAGAGTTTACAGTTATAAATATTAATACATACATTATGCTTACTACAATTGTCACTTAGCCAGGGGGATGCAAGTGCAGAGAGAAGCTACAACAACCATATATTCCTGTCTTCAACTTAAGACAGTAATCTACTTTGATTACCTGCACCCAATTGCCGTCTGTGTCTCTGTAAGGTCGCCTAGCCCCAACCGGGCCCGTGAAGTCGCAGCCCCCTTCCGATTCCTCCTCAGACTGCGACTCCTCAGACCACTCCATGTCGGATGACGATGATGATGACGAATCGGACACGGTGCGCTGCCGCTTCGGAGACGGGGTCGGTGGTGGTTTCTGATAAAGCATACTTTTTAACCGACTTCAAAAAGGAGGAGGTTCTCAATGTATGTACACCAATTACACTGATTTATGATCCGATTTACGTGTTTATTTTTTATCGCTGACAGGCTAGATGTTTGACTACAGCTCAACTGATGTTAAGTGACGATGGTCGAAGATGGTAAAGCACACCTTGCATGGAATGGAACTGGCTCTCAAGTGAGGCTGCCGGAACACCGTTAGATGCTTGGCGGCAGATTTTCAACTTGAGGGTGGTAGCTAGCCAGCCGCCTGCCAAGCGTGGCGAATATTGGCAAAACTCCCCCAGGAGGAGGCCTACGTCCAGCAGTGGACGTGATCTGAACTATCAAGAGGTCCTTATTTGATAAAACATTTTCTAACCTCGTGAGAGCGACATCTAGCGGCTAAATGTGGCGGTAGAACCACTTTATGTTGCGGCAGAACACTGATACCAAGCCACGACATGAACAGTAGAGCGCCGCGCGGACCGCACTCCAGAAGGTAAGCGCCGATTAGCGCTTCCACACAGTCGGCTATTGATTTATCTGAAACAAAGTGTTAATTTAAGAATAAACTATTCTCTGGCAACACTAAAGTGTCAATTATTACAACATATTAGATAAATACTAGCATAAAGTTAAGACAGTTGTTATTTTACAACCTGATTCTAGTGGTGTCATCTAGTATTAAGTAGATTAACTACGATGTATTTGAGTATTGAGTTTAGTTCTGTTGCAGCGATGTTAACTCTTTGGTTTTCTAACAGATGGCGTTAGTAGTACAATAACATTCTATCCAATGAATACAAAATTGTTAATGTAATTTTTATTAATGGTTATAAAAAAATAAAATTGACTGGTAACAAGTCTAGTATGTGAAGTTAAATTACTATGTTAAAGCACAAATCTAAAGGCGTGATAGTTTTTCAGTAAAGTGTACCACAAAAATGCTCAGGTTGTGGAATAGTGTAAGATTAATGTCAAAAATTACTAAATTTAAGTTAGGTGTCAAGAAGAACGGAATCTTAGATAACCATTGGTGTCAAACGTAACTGAATTTTGTCTGAATATGATGTCAAGAATTGCTGAATTTTAGACAAACATTGGTGTCAAATGTAACTGAATATTGGAAAAACATTGGTGTCAAATGTAACTGAATTTTGTCTAAATATTGATGTCAAGAATTACTGAATTTTAAACAAACAATGGTGTCAATTGTAACTGAATTTTTTCTAAATATTGATGTCAAGAATTACTGAATTTTAAACAAACATTGGTGTCAAATGTAACTGAAATTTGTCTAAATATTGATGTCAAGAATTACTGAATTTTAAACAAACATTGGTGTATTGGCATCTTACCATCAGGAGAGCGTTTCGTTCTTCTTGTTACTTTTACATGAAAAAAATATAAATACAGACCTGGTATACTGTGCTGAGTGATCAGATTATATGGTATATAGCAGCCCGTCACAGAGTCCTGAGCTTCAGGGAATCTGTCATCCTGTGTATCGGTCTGTTGGAAAACAAATTCACTTTCAATAAAATTATATAAAAAGTTTAGGTTCTTAAGCGATTGCCAAAAAAATAGTGTAATGTTTACATGAGTGCCTAAAAAAGGAGTGTAAAATTTACACGAATGCCCAAAAGAGTGCAATGTTTACACGAATGCCCAAAAGAGTGCAATGTTTACATGAATGCCCAAAAGAAGAGTGCAATGTTTACACTGTTTTGCAATGTTTTGAGGACTGAGTCACCTTCGTCCGTGGGAGAGCACCCTTATACAGTAACCCCACACGTGGTCCTCGGGTGGTGCCTAACAGGTGACAATTCACTGGTGGCAGGCTTTGGCCGTGGTTTGGCCCTATTATGGACCTGCTCTGATGCACAACCAGTAACCACATTGAGTGACTAGTCGCGGAGGGTAGCGGGATCCGAGGCACGGTGCACCGCTGGCCGATCGCAGGTAGTAGGGGGCCCAAGTAGTGAGCTAGCCACTCATGAAAGATGCGTTCTTTCTTCGCATCTTATCCTTGGCAGCCTGTTTGCTTCTCTTCTGGTGATCCTTCAACCTGCGCGGAAGCCGTGACAGACGTGTTGCGTTTGGGGATGGAATATTGTGTCCCATTCTCTGATGTACCGATGTCCGGTAAAGCTCGCCCTTGGTTTGGGCCTGATTGTGGACGCGCTGAGGCGTTAAAGCATCAGGCATACTTAGCTGGGTCGATGCTCGAAACCGCAAGGCAAGGGACATACACCAAAAGAAGAGAGCCTTTAATCGGGCTGCCAAGTCGCGTAAAAGGGCGCTGCAGAAGGCTCGTTTCGATCATATTAGTCGAATAGGGAACAAACTTGCTTCTTACCCTACTGGTAGCAAAGCATTTTGGTCCCTAGCTAAATCGGTTGAGGCGAACTTCTGCCGTTCCTCACTGCCACCATTGCTGAAGTCAGACGGAACGCTGGCTCACACCGCAGAAGAGAAAGCAAACCTATTTGCTTCCCTCTTCACGGAGTCATCACGTCTAGATGCTGGTAGTGCGACACCTCCAACTTTACCGAGTAGCAAGTCAGTTATGAGTGACATACTGGTCCGCCAAAAGGAGGTTCGTCGAACACTACGCAATCTGGATGTGAACAAGGCCAGTGGTCCTGACGGTATTTCAGCAATTGTTCTGAGGAATTGTGCGCCTGAGTTGTCTCCCGTGTTGACGCGTCTTTTTCGCCTCTCTTTTAAGACCGGTCTAGTGCCTAAATCCTGGAAGCTTGCTAACGTGCAGCCCGTGCCCAAAAAAGGAAGTCGTGCCGGCCCTGCCAACTATAGGCCCATCTCGGTCACCTCCATACTTTGTAAGAGTATGGAGCGTGTGCTCAGTAATAGGCTCCTGACGTACCTAGAAGCCAATGACCTCATCAGTGACCGTCAATACGGATTCCACCGAAACCGGTACACTGGTGACCTTCTAGCGTACGTCACTCATATCTGGAGTGAGGCCATTGAGAAGCATGGGGAGGCACTTGCCGTTTCCCTAGATGTCTCGAAGGCCTTTGACAGGGTTTGGCATGATAGCCTTATGAGCAAGCTATCTGGGTATGGGCTGCCTGCTGGTTTATGTGCGTGGATCTCAGACTCGCTGAAAGAAAGATCATTGCGAGTGGTCGTCGATGGCTGCTCGTCCGATCAAATGGCTATTAACGCCGGTGTTCCTCAGGGGTCCGTACTCTCTGCAACTTTGTTCCTGCTGCACATCAACGATCTGCTGAAGCCCGGTATTTTTGGGTACGCAGATGACAGCACGGTTGTGAAGAGTTATACATCCGACGCACGAGCCAGCGGGACACAGATCCAGTCACACAGAGAGGCCATGGTCGAACGCTTGAACTTGACCCTTAAGGCAGTCTCCGAATGGGGCGACGCCAACCTGGTCAAGTTCAATGCTTCTAAGACTCAGGCGTGTTTATTTTCCGCCAAAAAAGGCCGTTTTTATTGTCTCTTTCTTTCCGAAATGTATCCGTGCCGATTACTGATAGCCTCCAGCTTCTTGGTGTCTCTCTCTCGGCGACTCTAAATATTGGCTCGTATATAGAGACTAAAGCTCAAATGGCAGCTAAAAAGCTTGGCATCCTCTCTAGGGTGAGGCGGTACTTCACACCAATCAGCTGCTTAGTTTGTACAAAGCGCAAGTAAGGTCGTGTATGGAGTACTGCTCTCACCTATGGGACGGCTCTGCTAAGTATCAACTTGAAGCTCTGGAGTCGATCGAGAGGCGTGCTAGGAGGCTTATAGGTGACGACACTCTGGCCACGTCTCAGTTGCAAAGCCTTGAGCATCGTCGCAAAGTCGCTAGTATGTCTGTCTTCTATCGGATACATTTCGGAGAGTGTGCCTTAGACTTACATAATTTGGTTCCACTGCCCCTTTTTATTACCGAACGGCGAGGCAGACACGGCCAAAGCGCCATCCTTACATGGTGGATATTCCCCACGTAAGGACTAAACGCTTCGATTCCACATTCTTAATACGTACAGCGAGGATGTGGAACTTTCTGCCGGCGTCTGTTTTTCCTGCTAAGTACAACTTGGGTGTCTTTTAAGTATTCAACGTCTTTAAATCTAGAGTAAACAGGTTTTTTCTAGGTAAGCGTGCTTCATCGTAGACTGCATCCTGCTTAACATCAGGCAGGGCGTGGTTAAACGCAAACCTATTTAGTATTTTAAAAAAAAACACGGCTGCCCAAAAAAGGAGTGTAATGTTTACACAACTGTCCAAAATAGGAGTGTAATGTTTACACGGCTGCCCAGGAGTGTAATGTTTACACGGCTGCCCAAAAGAGGAGTGTAATGTTTACACGACTGCCCAAAAGAGGAGTAATGTTTACACGGCTGCCCAAAAGAGGAGTGTAATGTTTACACAACTGCCCAAAAGAAGAGTGTAATATTTACACGGCTGGCAAAAATTTGACAAATAACAGATGTGGCTACAGCCAGGTTGGTTTACTTTGCTTATTTCCATAGTTTAATGTCCTACAGTTTACTGCTGTGGGGCTCAGCTGCAGACTTTGAAACTATTTTTATTCTGCAAAAAAGTGCAATTCGCGCAATCTGTTGTTTGGGTCCTCGCGAATAACTACGAAATCGATTTAAAGATTTTAAGATATTAACGTTACCGTCACAGTACATTTACGAAAACATTATGTTTGTCCGGAAAAAATTTAATTCATTTGAAATTAATAGTAGCCGCCATAACTTAAATACAAGAAATAAAGATAAAATTGTGACACCTAGATTCAGGATATCCAAAGCTAATAAGTCTTTTCTCGGGAATTGCGTTAGATTCTATAATAAAATCCCACTTGAGGTAACTAAAATGTCCTATAATAAATTCAAAGATTTTATAAAGCAGAGGTTAATTGACAAAGCCTATTAAGGTGGCTCATTATGTGGAAGACAGGAATATATGGTTGTAGTAGCAGTCTCAATAGCCCTGTAATTTCGCTAGCTGCAGTGCCCTTCAAACCGGAACACAGTAACGTTTACACACTACTGCTTGGCGGCAGAATGTCTGATGTCTGCAGTGGTAAATTCTGGTAAATAACCCCACGTCAGAGTGTCGGTGTGTGTGTGAATATGATAGTAATGTAATAAGGCACATGATATTTGTCTTACCCTAGTGTGGGGCGGCGAGGGAGGCGCCCGATGGCACGGCGGTAGCCAGTTGTCGTGGGGTTCGAATTTGCTCGCGATCATCCGCGCTCCGAGACGCTTGCTGCGACCCAGACGATATAGGTTGAGATTCGATACCTGTAGAAGAAGTTTCAATAAGCTAGAAACAATAAGTTTTGTGTATTTTATTTTATTCTATACGAAAAACAATATTATAAATGTGAAAGTTTGGATGGATGGATGTTTGTTGCTCAATCACGCCAGAACGGCTGAACGGATCTGGATCAAACTTTGCATGTAGATACTTTAGGCCCTGGAATAAAACATAGGATACTTTTCATCATCATCATCCATCACCACGCGGGTAAAACCGCGGGGCGCAGCTAGTTTTAAATAAATATAGAAAATTATGATAAGTAGGCAATATTTACACATTTCCGTAAGCACCAAATATACCTTATATAATATACAGTAGCTGGATGACAGAACTTTGCTCGGCTGAAAACACGGATAACATGACGTATCCTAAAAATTAAACCAGCTAGCTAGGTCGATTTCTCGCCCTCAAAACCCTGTTCATAGTAAATTTCATGAAAATCGTTGGAGCCGTTTTCGAGAGTCAGATTATATTTTTCACGAATGACGATGATTCACGGACGATGGTATGAATGACTCTTGCTGTTGGCCAGTTGGCCTCTACAGCGTCACCGGACTGTGGCGAGCGCAGAGTGCGCTGAGCCTAAAAGTTAAGGACGACTGGCACAAGGGCACCTCTGAGTGGTACGGACCTCGGCTTGGGCAGTCGCCGGAGCAGGGGGGTCTAACAGTTGCCCTGGCCACCCGGAAGGGGTGTGCCCTTGGGCCCTAGACTAGGTTGTACTGAGAGTGTGTGTGATGAATCTAAACTAGACTAATCTAACCGATCTTAGACGGATCTGGATCTGGTAGGGCCGCGACCTCGCCGGCGAGGCCGACGTAGTGTAGTGGTGTGCCTCTGGTAACCGGCGCCTATACCAAAAACGGAATACTTCCTGTTGCTAGGAGTGGTCGGGTCGGCTGAAGTCGCTCTGCGCGCCGATGCTGCCTTATATAGCTGCGCCGGCCGGTGACTTGCTTTATTTCACAACAATATTTATACTATATATATATATATATATATATATATATACAAGAATTGCTCGTTTAAAGGTGATAGATATACTTATAGACATATGTACCTATAATTTATACATTTAAATATGCTACTATACACAAACATCAAACATATAAGAAGGGATGCTCCATCGTAGACCGCATCTTCGCTAATCATCAGGCGAGATGGTGGTCAAACACAAGCCTATTCGTTACAAAAAAAAAGAGGAATAGCTGATTGCAAGATTATTTTAGACAGCTTTACTGTACTCTTGAAAATCTCTAGTGTTTGAGCCCTCTGTATTTTAAACGTAAATTTTTGCGGGACTACGTTAATAATAGTAAGTCTGATCAAAATCAAAAAGTCATTTATTCAGTTTAGGCCCTGGTAAGGCACTTATGAACGTTAAGTTACATGTTTGAATCTACCACCGGCTCGTAATTACACTTCAACTGAGAAGACTCCGGCAAGAAACTCAGCAAGGCATTATTTTGTGGATCTTTCTTTTCATATTAGGTTACAGTTTACAGTTATAAATATTAATACATTATGCTTACTACAATTCGGTTTGTAAAGAAAAAAAATACTTTGCTGATTCCAAAACCATTTCGAAATATTACATTCCTGTACATTATTTTGACGTTTAAAACTCTCTAAACTATGAGATGGGGTATATTTCAATCAAATACTCAAGATAAACTTGACTTTCAATGAGTCCCATAATGACGTCATGTAGTTCGCTGTGCAAAAGCAATGGCGAACCTAAACAAAAACTGTCAATGTCAAGTCAACGCAGCGTTGGATTTCGTACTATAATTACAGTATTTGAACAACTATTTCATGCTCCGTACTAGATACTATCCATATCTAAGGATAGTACGGAAAAATACTATAATTTCGTTACTTCACTTATAAAATACCAAAATAGGTAAATACAACACCCGTGCATTGCCAAATCAGGTAAAAAAAAAAAGTTCATTGGGTTTGACCTTTTTCTTTTTGGCATCATACTCTGTGCATTCTGTCAGTTCTAATGTTTCTGTAAAACAGCTGTAATAGATCCATCTATTTTTTAAAATCTTAATAGATTTGCCAGCGGCGTAATAGCGTAATAATCCATCCAAAAAAGTAATAGATTAGCAACATTAAGAAGCTTTGATAAACAAAATTCTTTACTTCATGTCAGTTGTCAAAGTCAATCAAATGTATCAAAATATTCTTTTTTGTTTTACATTGCAAAGGCCTACTATGGATATTCAGCCAACCTCATGACGTGTCATCGCTATCAAAAGTTTGAAAACGTATTAAAAATCAACTACCGCATAAAAAGCCAAAATATCCAAATTAGTTTCATGAAATAAAGTTTACTATCAGAAAAAAAAAAAAAAAACAAAAAAAAAACTTTACATACCGAATTGTCACTTAGCCAGGGGGGTGCAAGTGCAGAGAGAAGCTACTACAACCATATAGATATATCTTACTATGATCATAGAGAGAATGATCATAGTAAGAATGATGATGATCACCTGTTTGCTCCGCATATGGCTCAGTTTTCCCTCGTGCACGGTGGGGTGAGCGCAGTAAAGGTAGGCAGTGATCGCAAACTTCAGGAAGCTGTCTCCTATCGTCTCTAGCCGCTCAAGGTTGATACCATCATTCGCGTTGGACATTGTCAAGGCCTGTAAATAACATTATCAACATTTGCAGCCTTCATCGTTAGTAGAAGAGCGGTCTTTAAAACAAAGACGGAAGACTCGCCATCCAGATATTGATGTTTCTTGTTCCGACCGTCGCATGATACTACGTACTACTACTACTAAGCATCTAACGGCGTGTTCCGGCAGCCTCGCTTGAGAGCCAGTTCCATTCCAGGCTAGGTGTGCTTTACACTCTTCGACCACATCACTTAAGATCAGGTGAGTTGTGGTCAAACACCAAGCCTGTCAGCAATAATTTAAAAAAAGTCTCTGTTTAGAGCACGTACCAAATTTGTGTTGTTTTTTAACAGACTTCAAAAAGGAGGAGGTTCTCAATTTGATTGTTTTTTTTAATATTTTTACTATCTTAACTTGGTGGTAGTTTTCCTTTTAGCAGGAGGTCGTCTAGGTAGGTACCACCGCAGTACCAGATATTCTGCCGCTAAGCAGTAGTGTGTAAACATTACTGTGTTCCGGTTTGAAGGGTACTGCAGCTAGCGAAATTACAGGGCTGTTGAGACTAACCATCTAGTCTCAAAGTAATGAGCGCCAAGGCAGCGATGCCCTGGACTTTGTTTTACTACTCAAAGTTCTGTGTATCGCTGCAATAGTCATGGACAGGCTTTATCTCTTAAAATCAGGAGAGCGTCTCGTAAGTCTCATAACTGTTACATAAAAAAAAAAAAAAAAAAAACTTCCTCAAAAAGGGAGGTAACTCCCATTTTGGGCACCAAATTTGCGATACGTATTACTTGAACGCTCCCTAAGTAGCTCGATTGATAGTGTATCCACTTCAAGAGCTGTCGGGCGTGGGTTCGATTCCCACACAGGACTAATATTATTGTGTATATGCGAGGACCAAGGTCCAAGCGCTGCCGCACCAGGTACGAAACACCAAACATTCAGCCTGTCATAAAAAAAAATACTTACTTGTAATATAACACTTGGGCTTGGCCCCGGATGTCCATCCAAAATGGGTTGATAATCGAAATCAAACTTCCTCCCATTCTGACCCCTATTATCATTATAATAAGGTGCAAACTCCTTTTTATCATAATTCAATACTTTTTCTTCATATTTCTCTTTGGAATCAAACCCCACATTACTTATCTTTTCATTCACGTAGTTCGGTGCGTCTATATCAACGTCTACCATAGAGTAGCAATTCAACTTTTTAATTTCTTCCTCACTCAAAGACTGTTTGAATTTCGAAAGTAGAACTCTTTTATTCTTCTCTATGCTCTCGAGTGTTATTTGACCATCGACAATTTTGATTTCGTTCTTCTGAGGAAATATTTCGTGCACTTTCTTGTCTATGTGTATAAAGTTCTTTGTTTTGTCTTTTGTCTCTACTATATCTGGGAGTAGTTCAGCGATGGCTGTATCCATTTTGACGAGGCTTCCTTTAGTGATGATGTCGTTTTTGTGTTGATCGACGGAACGTCGGAATTTTTCTACGTACTGTAAAAACAAGTTAGATTGTAGAAACAAGAATCTTACGAGCTAGTGCCACAAGTGGCGGCCTTATCGCTTAAAAGCGATCTCTTCCAGCCATCCAAGAATGAAAAACACGTTAAATTACAAAACATTTTTATGTTTAATATGACATACTAATTGAGATTATTATAATTAAAATTGACAACTAATATTATTTGGACATTTTCTGTATATTTTTGACATTCATTAGTATTTTTTTTTTTATGGCTGACAGGCTAGTTATTTTACTACAGCTCACCTGATGTTAAGTGGCGGTGTGGTCGAAGATGGTAAAGCACACCTAGCCTAGAATGGAACTGGCAGTACTACCATTAAAAAAATACCATAACTTTTATTTATATACCTACAGGTTTGTACGAAACCTTCGGTGCGCGAGTCCGACTCGCACTTGGCCGGTTTTTTTAATTTTAAAAAGACAGTTTTGTTGTTTGACCCTGCCAAAGAAAGTAATAGTGGCAATTAAATTATAGATTTAAAAAAAAATGGTCCCAACCTCTGCGTCAGGTACACCGCTGCGCACAAGTGCCGCCAGCTCTTTCGCGCCGTGTCGAGCTGTAAGCGGCGCGCGCTGCGGCGCCGGGGGTACATTCCTTTTCTTACCCACATCCACTGCCTCCGCCTCGTGCGCTGTCTTATACTCTATACGCACGCCTACCGCCGCTGGAGAGAGTAAAAAATGCGCGTGACTTCGTTACGTACAGCGCCATCTATTGTCAACTGCTGTCAACTTAACAGTAACAGCCAATCAGCGATGAGAACCTACATCGCGCAATTAAATTTCTAAAGTAATTTTGATAAGAACACGAATAATTATGTTTGTTCTGTATCTAGGTGTTCTCTATCCCACTAATATTATAAATGTGAAAGTTTGGATGGATGGATGATTGTTACTCAATCACGCCAGAACGGCTGAACGGATCTGAATGAAATTTTGCATGTAGATACTTTAGGCCCTGGAATAAACTATAAATATTGACAATATTCTTATATTGACATGTTTATATACTTTGACATTTTGTTTTTATTCCATTGACATGTAATCAGTGTTCTAAATCTCATTGTAATGATATTACGGAATTGACTTTTAACATTGGTGTTATCAATAAAATATTTGTATTTGTAAAACATAGGATACTTTTCATCATCATCATCATCCATCACCACGCGGGTAAAACCGCGGGCTGCAGCTAGTGTATTATAATTTACAACACAAAAAGTTTTTTATTTTATGGTTGACAGGCTTGGTGTTAAATGACGGTGTGGTCAAATATGGTACAGCACACCTAGCCTGGAATGAAACTGGCTCTCAAGATTTAAAAAAAAAACTTACTGTTACTAGTCCGGCTGCTGCAGAACCCGCTGGTGTCGGTATCGTCGTCGCTGCCATCTTGGTCGAAATCGGAATCGTCCGTGTCGAATTCACTGTAACACAATCGCGAATGATACAGCAATCAAATAAATTAATATCATATGACTTTGTATAAGGTATGTACTATGGGAACATAAATGTTTGTCCTGGTGGGAATCAAACCCGTGCTCTACATCTCTTGAAATCAATACACCACCAAATGAGGTAACAGGGCAGTCAAGATATGTATTAATGTGTCAGTGTGTGTGTGTGTGTGTGGGCTTGTATGTGGAAGGGTGCGTTTATTTTTATTTAATTTATTTAATATTTTATTAGAATCTTTCTTAATAAATATAACACACACCTTTAAACCTCTCCGAGGTTTGTCTCTATGTGTGGGTGGGGGGGTTTGATTGTGGATGGGTGTTGTGTTTTTTTTATTTATTTTTTATGTAACAGTAGTGAGACGAACGAGACGCTCTCCTGATGTTAAGAGATAACGCCTGTCCATGACCATTGTAGCGATACACAGAACTTTGAGTAGTAAAACAAAGTCCAGGGCATCGCTGCCTTGGCGCTCATTACTTTGAAACTAGATGGTTAGTCTCAACAGCCCTGTAATTTCGCTAGCTGCAGTACCCTTCAAACCGGAACACAGTAATGTTTACACACTACTCCTTGGCGGCAGAATATCTGGTGCTGCGGTGGTACCTACCTAGACGACCTCCTGCTAAGGAAATCTACCACCGAGTAAAAAAAAGAAAAAAAGTGTAGTGGATTTGTGGGTGTGTGTTACATACACATGTGTTGGTGTACAATAAAGTTATATTCTATTATATTCTGTAAACATGAAGATAGTAGTGTGTATAAGTTGAAGATTACGTGTGTGTGTGTGTGTGTGTGTGTGTATAAGTTGAGTCGGACTCGCGCACCGAAGGTTTCGTACAAACCTGTAGGTATATAAATAAAAGTTATGGTATTTTAAAAAAAAAAAAAAAAAAAAAAGTTGAAGATTGTAATGTAGTTACCTCGACGTGTAAGAGCAGTCGCTGTCCGCTACAGAATACACTCTGTTCGGATTGAAATCCTGCTTTGGTTTCTGTATCGGATCGCACCAGTTTACACCACCTGCAATCAACAAACAAGATATTTATTAACTGAGTGGTTTACTAAATTGGTATTTAGTATTAGTCTGGTATAAATGAATAGAAAAATATTGCAAAGAAAAAATATGTGTTGTTTCAAATGTTCATCGGTTTGAACAGTCAAAAGATTCAAAATCAAAATCAAAAAGTAATTTATTCAGTTTAGGCCCTGGCAAGGCACTTATGAACGTTAAGTTACATGTTTGAATCTACCACCGGCTCGTAATTACACTTCAACTGAGAAGACTCCGGCAAGAAACTCAGCAAGGCATTTTTTTTTTGTGGATCTTTCTTTTCATATTAGGTTACAGTTTACAGTTATAAATATTAATACATTATGCTTACTACGATTGTCACTTAGCCAGGGGGATGCAAGTGCAGAGAGAAGCTACAACAACCATATATTTCTGTCTTCCACGTAATGAGCCACCTTATAGTAGGCTTTGTCAATTAACCTCTTCTTATAAAATCTTTGAATTTATTATAGGACATTTTAGTTACTTCAAGTGGGATTTTATTATAGAATCTAACGCAATTCCCGAGAAACGTCATAAATTGTTCAGTTATAAATTTATGGATCTTACCGGATGCTGAAGTGCAGAAGGTGAGGTTTGGCGGCAAGGGTTCCAGCATCTCGTCGTACTCCAACGGGTCGGGGATGGAGGAAGCCATGTCGTTGCTCCACGTCCCGATTTCGAAACCCTGGAGACACCATACTTCATAAATTATCAGAAATCATATCATCGCATTGTATATATATCTTTAGATCTGTATGATGTTACACTATGTATTTTTTTTTTATCGCTGACTTTGTGTTTGACCACAACTCACCTGTTGTTAAGCGACGATGTGGTCGAAGATGGTAAAGCACACCTAGCCTGGAATGGAACTGGCTCTCAAGCAAGGCTGCCGGAACGCACCGTTAGATGCTTGGCGGCGGATTTTCAACTTGAGGGTGGTAGCTAGAACCAGCCGAGTACTAGAAAGTACCCTACCACCACGTTATGGTTTCCTCACGATGTTTTCCTTCACCGGCAGCTCGAGCTCATTGTTGGGGTTTGAACCCACGTCCTCCGGCATGCGAACCGACCGCGCTAACCACTGACCTACGCAATCAAAATATACAGCCGTTTACACCGCTAATTTTCGACACTCGCAAGGGAATCAAAACCTACAGGGTACTTGCCATGAACTCAGAATCTTGAAATTTGGCACGAAGCAACGTCTTATAGCACAGATAAAGGAAAAAATGACGATGACTGAGTCACCTTCGTCCGTGGGAGAGCACCCTTATACAGTAACCCCACACATGGTCCTCGGGTGGTGCCTAACAGGTGACAATTCACTGGTGGTAGCCTTTGGCCGTGGTTAGTTACCACCCACCGGACTAAGTCACGCCGCCAAACGACCTAGTCGTGTTCGGTACCACGTAGTTCGTGTAGTGTGGTTCGGTGTCACCGTTATGAAAGTCGGGTCAGAACAGTTGTGTCCCTATTATGGACCTGCTCTGATGCACAACCAGTAACCACATTGGGTGACTAGTCGCGGAGGGTAGCGGGATCCGAGGCACGGTGCACCGCTGGCCGATCGCAGGTAGTAGGGGGCCCAAGTAGTGAGCTAGCCACTCATGAAAGGCTGCCCCGCCAACTGACGAAAAATCCCGGGAATGCGCCATTGTGCCGGTTGGCGGCCGGATGAGAGGGCCCAATGGACACTCCTGGGAGGGCTCGGGCGTCCCCGCAGTCTCCAGGCTAGTTTCCCAACAATGTGTGTTTCTTCTGGTGTGCGTCACATGGTCTACGTAGCGCGATGCCTCGTTCTACTGCCGACTTTCAACCTTTTTTACTCTAATAACAATGATGAGAAACAACAAAAAGTGTAAGGTTCCACAGCGGTTGCACTCCCTCTCGCTTAAAGTGCACCTTTCTAACATCAGAGGGTTGCACTCCAATATCGTTCCGGTCCACTACCATCTTGAGACCGAAAAACCCCACCTCTTGTTTCTCTCGGAGACGCAGATTGGTTCTCCGTCCGACGTGTCGTACCTTTCATACCCAGGGTACACCCTGGAGCACAATTTCATACCACGTGCGGGTGTATGTGTTTATGCCCGGGACGACATCTGCTTTCTGCATCTCCGTCAATTTGAAGACCCCACCTTCTCCGTGCTTTGGGCTCTTGTGGATACAGGTATAGAGAAAATTATCTATGCTTGTGTCTACCGGTCGCACAGTGGAGACCGGGAGACAACCAGGCTCACAGAATATCTCAGTGAGGTAGCGGACGCGGCTCAGCAGAATTACCCCTCGGCCCAATTAGTGTTTCTGGGGGATTTTAATGGCCACCATAAAGAGTGGTTATACCCATACCGGGACACTGACCATGCTGGGATTGAGATACGCAAGTTTGCTTTGGCGTTAGATCTCACCCAGTTGGTCCAAGGTGCCACACGGGTACCCGATGTTGAGTCGCACACAGCCTATTGCCTTGACCTTCTGTTGACAACTGATCCAGACCGCTACTCAGTGTCGGTATCCTCACCACTAGGTAGGTCCGACCATTGTCTGGTGAAATCTGTATCAGTCTACCATCCGCCTGACGCTAGCCATACAGGCACCCGGCGGTTGTGGCGATACAAGTCAGCAGATTGGGATGGGATGCGTTCTTTCTTCGCATCTTATCCTTGGCAGCCTGTTTGCTTCTCTTCTGGTAATCCTTCAACCTGCGCGGAAGCCGTGACAGACGTGTTGCGTTTGGGGATGGAATATTATGTCCCATTCTCTGATGTACCGATGTCCGGTAAAGCTCGCCCTTGGTTTGGGCCTGATTGTGGACGCGCTGAGGCGTTAAAGCATCAGGCATACTTAGCTTGGGTCGATGCTCAAAACCGCAAGGGCGTGTAAAAGGGCGCTGCAGAAGGCTCGTTTCGATCATTTTAGTCGAATAGGGAACAAACTTGCTTCTTACCCTACTGGTAGCAAAGCATTTTGGTCCCTAGCTAAATCGGTTGAGGCGAACTTCTGCCGTTCCTCACTGCCACCACTGCTGAAGTCAGACGGAACGCTGGCTCACACCGCAGAAGAGAAAGCAAACCTATTTGCTTCCCTCTTCGCGGAGTCTTCACGTCTAGATGCTGGTAGTGCGACACCTCCAACTTTACCGAGTAGCAAGTCGGTTATGAGTGACATACTGGTCCGCCAAAAGGAGGTTCGTCGAACACTACGCAGTCTGGATGTGAACAAGGCCAGTGGTCCTGACGGTATTTCAGCAATTGTTCTGAGGAA
Organism: Biston stratarius; assembly: GCA_950106695.1. NCBI lineage: Eukaryota > Metazoa > Arthropoda > Insecta > Lepidoptera > Geometridae > Biston > Biston stratarius. The sequence goes on along the minus strand of OX467121.1, from coordinate 3,572,297 downwards.
TTCGGTATGTAAAGTTTTTTTTTGGTATTTATTTTATATATTTTTCTGATAGTAAACTTTATTTCATGAAACTAATTTGAATATTTTGGCTTTTTATGCGGTAGTTGATTTTTAATACGTTTTCAAACTTTCGATAGCGATGACGTCATAAGGTTGACTGAATATCCCTAGTAGGCCTTTGCCATGTAAAACAAAAAATAATATTTTGACACATTTGATTGACTTTGACAACTGACATGAAGTAAAGAATTTTGTTTATCAAAGCTTCTTAATGTTGCTAATCTATTACTTTTTTGTATGGATTATTACGCTATTACGCCGCTGGCAAATCTATTAAGATTTAAAAAAATATATGGATCTATTACAGCTGTTTTACAGAAACATTAGAACTGACAGAATGCACAGACTATGATGCCAAAAAGAAAAAGGACAAACCCAATGAACTTTTTTTTTACGTGATTTGGCAATGCACGGGTGTTATATTTACCTATTTTGGTATTTTATAAATGAAGTAACGAAATTATAGTATTTTTCCGTACTATCCTTAGATATGGATAGTATCTAGTACGGAGCATGAAATAGTTGTACAAATACTGTAATTATAGTAAAAAATCCAACGCTGCGTTGACTTGACATTGACAGTTTTTGTTTAGGTTCGCCATTGCTTTTGCACAGCGAACTACATGACGTCATTATGGGACTCATTGAAAGTCAAGTTTATCTTGTGTATTTTATTGAAATATACCCCATCTCATAGTTTAGAGAGTTTTAAACGTCAAAATAATGTACAGGAATGTAATATTTCGAAATGGTTTTGGAATCAGCAAAGTATTTTTTTTCTTTACATACCGAATTGTGCGCCTGAGTTGTCTCCCGTGTTGACGCGTCTTTTTCGGCTCTCTCTTAAGACCGGTCTAGTGTCTAAATCCTGGAAGCTTGCTAACGTGCAGCCCGTGCCCAAAAAAGGAAGTCGTGCCGTCCCTGCCAACTATAGGCCCATCTCGGCCAATGCTCAAGCCAATGACCTCATCAGTGACCGTCAATACGGATTCCGCCGAAACCGGTCCACTGGTGACCTTCTAGCGTACGTCACTCATATCTGGAGTGAGGCCATTGAGAAGCATGGGGAGGCGCTTGCTGTTTCCCTAGATGTCTCGAAGGCCTTTGACAGGGTTTGGCATGATAGCCTTATTAGCAAGCTACCTGCGTATGGGCTGCCTGCTGGTTTATGTGCGTGGATCTCAGACTTCCTGAAGGAAAGATCGTTGCGAGTGGTCGTCGATGGCTGCTCGTCCGATCAAATGGCTATTAACGCCGGTGTTCCTCAGGGGTCCGTACTCTCTGCAACTTTGTTCCTGCTGCACATCAACGATCTGCTGAAGCCCGGTATTTTTGGGTTCGCAGATGACAGCACGGTTGTGGAGAGTTATACATCCGACGCACGAGCCAGCGGGACACAGATCCAGTCACATAGAGAGGCCATGGTCGAACGCTTGAACTTGACCCTTAAGGCAGTCTCGCAGGGCGATGCCAACCTGGTCAAGTTCAATGCTTCTAAGACTCAGGCGTGTTTATATTCCGCCAAAAAAGACCGTTTTTATTGTCTCCCTCTTTCCGAAATGTATCCGTGCCGATTACTGATAGCCTCCAGCTTCTTGGTGTCTCTCTCTCGGCGACTCTAAATTTTGGCTCGTATATAGAGACTAAAGCTCAAATGGCAGCTAAAAAGCTTGGCAGCCTCTCTAGGGTGCGGCGGTACTTCACATCAATCAGCTGCTTTGTTTGTACAAAGCGCAAGTAAGGTCGTGTATGGAGTACTGCTCTCACCTATGGGACGGCTCTGCTAAGTATCAACTTGAAGCTCTGGAGTTGATCGAGAGGCGTGCTAGGAGGCTTATAGGTGACGACACTCTGGCCACGTCTCAGTTGCAAAGCCTTGAGCATCGTCGCAGCTGCTCGACGATCGAGCTGATCGTCGGAGAGTGTGCTTTAGACTTACATAATTTGGTTCCACTGCCCCTTTTTATTACCGGACGGCGAGGCAGACCCGTCCAAAGCGCCATCCTTACATGGTGGATATTCCCCACGTACGGACTAAACGCTTCGATTCCACATTCTTAATACGTACAGCGAGGATGTGGAACTCTCTGCCGGCGTCTGTTTTTCCTGCTAAGTACAACTTGGGTGTCTTTAAATCTAGAGTAAACAGGTTTTTTCTAGGTAAGCATGCTTCACTCACGCAGTCCGACTCGCACTTGGCCAGGTTATTCACATTATTTTTTTTTTTAATGATGTTGATGTTATTAATATTTGTCGCTTATTTATATACGTATATATTCTCTTTATACAAATATTTATATAATATTAACTTTATATTAGTGTATTTTTAGTTATTCTATTTAATCTAAACGAGACAACGAGTATGGAAGAGGTTATTATGGCTGCCGTTGACTTTGACATTGACAGTTTGTTTTGGTTTGACATTGCTTTTTTTACTGAAAGTATACAGAATACGGCCTACTAAGTGACGTCGTTAGAGGTCAATTGAAATTCAAGTTTATTTTATGTATTTTATTAAAATAAGTATTTTAGTTTAAAGAGTTTTTTTTTATTTATAATTAATAGGCTTGCGTTTGACCGCCAACTCGCCTGATGATAAGCGAAGATGCGGTCTACGGTGGAGCACGCTCGCCTAGAAGAAACCGATTCACTCGCGACTTGAAGGCACCCAGATTGTATTTATCGGGGAACACCCACTTAAACTTAAAAATAATGTATAGTAATGTAATATTTCGAAATGGTTTTGGAATCAGTAAAGTCCATACCTTATATGTTGATATACTCACGCTTTCGTCTCGTTCGGCGTCAAGTTTTTCCGCTAGAATATCATTTATAGTTTTTTCTTGTATTATATCGTCACTGTCACTTTTTATGTCTGTATCTTCTTGCTTTAGGTTTCCTTTCTCTTTATCTCTAAAAAAAAGAGTACATCATCATCAGTCTGTCGTTGTTTCATTTAGATATTATAATCATCTGGTCTCCATACCGAATAGCGACGAGGTGGTCAAACTTTTTTTTATTTTTATTTAGCAGTAATGAGACGAACGACAAGCTCCCCTGATGTTAAGAGATAACGCCTGTCCATGACCATTGCAGCGATACACAGAATTTTGAATAGTAAAACAAAGTCCAGGGCATCGCTGCATTGGCGCTCATTACTTTGAGACTAGATCGTTAGTCTCAACAGCCCTGTAATTTCGCTAGCTGCAGTACCCTTCAAACCGGAACACAGTAGTGTTTACACACTACTGCTTGGCGGCAGAATATCTGGTACTGCGGTGGTACCTACCTAGACGACCTCCTGCTAAGGAAATCTACCACCAAGTAAAGATAGTAAACACAGGTGGAATGTTACTGGCTCTCAAGCGAAGCTGCCGCCACGGTATGATTTCCTTCATCTCCAGCTCCTGGTTAGAGTTTGAACCGACACCCACCCGCGTTTATTCCGTCCACGCTAACCACTAAGCTATCCTTGCTACAAAATCCAATTCTTCATAGAGCAAAAAATACCTCAATTCATTTTCCCCCTGCTCCCGTTCTTTGTCCTTCTCCTTGTCTTCTTCCTTCTTCTTTTCGCTCTTCTCAGCGTCGGCATTGAGAACCTAAAACAGAAAAGGTTGAATCGCGCACAAAATACTATAAAAATAAATATCGTTGGAGATCACACAGCGCCATCTAGCCGTGAACTAAGCAAAGCCTGTAGTATGGGAACCAGATAACTGAATGAATACTTATATACTTTTTTTTTGTAAATACATACAGACAGAACAAACATTTATGCTCGTCACGCAAATGTTTATCCGGGGTGGGAATGGAACCCACGCTCGTGAAGCAGAGCTAATAACAAATGAACTGACAGGGCAATCAATTTACTTGGTGGTAGATCGCCTCAGCAGGAGGTCATTTAGGTAGGTACCACCGCAGTACCAGATATTCTGCCGTCAAGCAGTAGTGTGTTAACATTACTATGTTTCGGTACGAAGGGTACTGCAGCTAGCGTAATTACAGGTCTGTTAAGACTAACCATCGAAAGTCAAAGTAATGAGCGCCAAGGCAGCGATGCCCTGGACTTTGTTTTGTTATTCAAAGTTCTGTGTATTGCTACAATGGTCACGGAAAGCCTTACCATTAGGAGAGGGTTTTGTTTTTCATTAATTTTACATATTTCTAGAATAAAGTACATCATATAGAATTAAATTAACGAGCAAAGTAAGGCTTTGTACTCAAAGATTTAAGTAATATAACTTACTTAAGTTATGTGGGTGTGTTCTTAAATATATTTAAGGGGGCTCCCATACAACAGACATGGTTTTTTTGCCGTTTTTATTTACTAGTAAAAGGCTGAGCTTTGTGAGGGCCCGCGTAGTTTTTCTAACGAGTAATAATTTCTAAGACTGTAAACAACCTGATTCTAGAGGTGTCATCTAGTATTAAGTAGATTAACTACTCTTTGGTTTTCTAACAGATGGCGTTAGTAGTACAATAACATTCTATCCAATGAATACAAAATTATTAATATTCATTTTTCTAATGGTTATAAAATTATATTTTCTTTGACAGATAACACATCAAGATATTAAGTTAAATGACTATGTTAAAGCACAAATCTAAAGGCGTGATTGTTTTTCAGTAAGGTGTACCACAAAAACGCTCAAGGTTGTGGGATAGTGTTAGGGCTCCCTAATAATGGTACGGAACCCTTCGTGCGCGAGTCAGACTCGCATTTGTTTCATAACAGACCTTAGTATAACTTGATACCTCTACGCGTTTTTAAGAAAAAGGGAAACAAACAGACAACACAGTGATCCTATGAGGGTTCCGTTTAAAAGTACGGAACCCTAAAAAGAGAAGAAATACGCATAATTACCTCGGACAGACTCCAACCGAAGTCTAGAGGGGGCCAGTGGAACCCGGGCGCGGTTCTCTCGTCTATCTTCGGTATTCCTAAACCAACGTCTATTGCCACTGCACGACGAATCTCATCAGCTATAAGCAAGGCGTTTACTCTGAAGAAAAAAAAAAGTATAATTATGAACTATATGTGCCAGGTTCATAGCAATGACAGCTTAATGGTTAGCGCGGCTGGCTCACACGGAATGAACTTGAGTTGCCAGTAAATGAAAACATCCTGAGGAAATCATGGCGTGGTAGTACGGCCGTTAAATATAATACAGGGTCCGTCACTCGAAGTGTTACCAACTTTAGACTGCTCCAACTTTGAAACTATGGGTGACAGTGCGGCAAAATTTGGTAGATCGCTAGATCTTTTTTTCATATGCAAGCTAACAAAAAGAGCGGGGGGAAAAATATTTTAAAAGAGAATTTATCGATATAGAAAACAAAAGTAACAGTGCGATTGCCTTGCATTTGGCTGGAAAATCCCAAGCAACCATTGTTCAAGAGCTCCAGCACTTGCAGGTGAACAAAATGTTAGTATATCGGACCATAACACGTTATAGTGATACTGGGAGCATTGCTAAACGGCACGGAGGAGGACATCCAAAAACAGCAACCTCGCGACAATTGGTTCAAAAGGTGAAAGCCCGAATCCAACGAAATCCACGGCAGAGTGCTGCAAAATTGACTAAAAGTCTGAATGTATCAGACTCAAGCATACGACGCATACTGAAAAAAGAGCTGAAGTTAAAACCCTACAAGATAAAAAAAAGTACAACATTTGACACCAGCCCAAAAGACAGTTCGTCTTCAAAGAGCTCAGGTACTAAAAGCCTTGCACGCAAGCGGCGAACTAAAAAATTTAGTTTTTTCAGATGAATAAAAATTTACTGTTCAACAGTAAGTAAACAAACAAAATGATCGTCTTTGGCTAGGGGGCAAGTTGAACGACAATTCGGCTGACAGAGTGGCTGTTTGAAAGTAAGCTCCAGCTTCTGTAATGGTTTGGGCTGCAGTCACCGCAAATGGACGCTCTCCGCTTGTTTTCATCGACCGGGGAGTCAAGATTAATCAAGAAGTCTACCAAAAAAAGGCGTTAAATGATGTATTGATACCGTGGGCAAGAAATTAACATAAACCACTGGACATTCCAACAGGATTCAGCACTGTCTCATAAGGCTCGCCTAACGCAACAATTTTTAAAAAACCATGTTCCAAGGTTCATTTCTGCAGAAGAGTGGCCTCCATACTCACCAGACCTGAATCCAATGGACTTTTCCATATGGTCTATTTTAGAGGCCAGGGTTTCAACTAAAAAATATAAGAAAGTGGAAACGCTAAAGGCAGCACTTCGTCGTGAATGGAACCGAATCCCACAAGCCCACCTTCGTGCAGCTTGTAATGCCTTTGTCGGAAGACTCGATGCTATTATCCGTGCTAAAGGTGGACATATTGAACAATAACTTTGTTTTTCTTAAAGTGTAATTAATATATAACATAAATCTGAAATTAAAAAAAAAAAGAATGTAAATTGACCAAATAGCAGCATTTTCAATTGGTAACACTACGGACCCTGTAAATTTTATAAATTGTTTTTTTTTTTAAGAATCTGTTTATAAACATTCTTTTCAACCGACTCTAAGGAGGAGGTTCTCAATTTGATTGGTATTATTTTTAATTAATTTTTTTTAAGTACACCGATTACTCCGATTAAAATTTTAACATTGTGTATATTTTTATATTGACATTCTATTAATTTTATTGACATTTTATTTTTTTATATTGAAATTTTATAATTTTGTTGATATCGTAGTTCCATTGACATTTTATTATTGTTAATTAACATTTTGATTTTCATAATTTATTAATTTATTTTTTTAATTTTTACATGACAATGTATATCCTTTTTATATATTTAAATTATTTATTAATGTACTTACTTCAAATTTTATATATATTTTTTTATGAACTAGTTATTTAAAAACGCAAATTACTGCCAATATTGTTTTGCCACCAAAAATTTGTACGCCCCTTCAGGCATAACATGAAGCTCATAAACTTAGTTACGAACATCTTATATCTTACTCGTGTTTTGCAAATAAATAAATCTTTTATCTGTGGTGAATGACACTTTTTGAGAATGTGACATGACTGTGATGAAAGCATTTTTGAGAATATGACATTTCGTGAACAACACTTTTTGAAAACGCACTTTTTAAACATTTGTGAAATTGTGAACGAAACTTTCTGACATTGAGACTTTAGTGGATAATCACGAATGATATATTTAGCCAATTCGCGAATTGGACATTTGGTTTAAATTAAATTAAATTAAGCTACCATCCTCAAGTGGAAAATCTGCCGCCAAGCATCTAACGGTGTGTTCCGGCAGCCTCACTTGAGAGCCAGTTCCATTCCAGGCTAGGTGTGCTTTACCATCTTCGACCACACCGTCACTTAACATCAAGTGAGCTGTGGTCAAACACCTAGCCTGTAGAAAAAAAACATACCTCCTCCTTTTTTGAAGTCGGTTAAAACGTCACTTAACATCAAATGAGCTGTGGTCAAGCACCTAGCCTGACAAAAAAAAACATACAGTCGAACATAGAACCTCCTCCTTTTTTGAAGTCGGTTAAAACGTCACTTAACATCAAATGAGCTGTGGTCAAACACCTAGCCTGTAGAAAAAAAACATACAGTCGAACATAGAACCTCCTCCTTTTTTGAAGTCGGTTAAAACGTCACTTAAAATCAGGTGAGTTGTGGTCAAACACCAAGCCTGTCAGCTATAAAAAAAAAAAAAAAAAAAAAAGTTTTTTTTTTGTTTCTCACCTGTATAGTACGCAGGGTAGCGCGACCGTAGCGAACCAGAGCGGCGCCGCGAACGGGTGCACGCGGCAGAGCTCCGGAACTAATATTTGCTTCTGGTCGAGTCTGTCGCGTTTTGCTCGTCTAGTGCGTTCTGACGACACCGGTAACGCCACGCCTTTACGGTTCACATACCTGAACGAAAAAAAAACTTTAAGAGGAAAGCAGTCAACTGAGACATTTGAAAATTATGTATTTCACCAAGCTATTTCTGTCGCGCTGCACGCAGCACCCGAACATACTGAGCGAAAGGGACAACTGCACCTCGGGCTCATTAACACGAAATAAAATGAGCAAAATCGAGGTTTTGTATTCCTCTGTTTCCTCCTCCAAATTTAGACCGATTTTAGTATTTCTTTTAACAAGTAAATAAAAAGGATGTGTTCTTTGCCTGTGCGTTTTATTTTTTTAAGATTATGTCTATGATATTGGGAATTTGGACGTTGAAACACAGCGTTGAAACTAGGTAAATTTTAAGATTTTTGAAGATTCCTAGCTCTTATAAAAAAAACATATACCAAAAAATCAAAACAGAGGGGCATGAAACTAGCAAGTATCTACTTCCTATCTAAAAATTATTGCTCTAGTATTAAAATCCTGGAAGGAAAATGGGGAAAGCGTTTGTATGAAGAAAATGACGACTTGTTTCCTCTTAATATTTATGCAAATCCTGCTCTTATACAAAACTATTCTGAAACAGATTTGGACATATGGCATACAGTTGTGGGGCTCAGCCAGCGCCTCCAACATAAGAACCATCCATTCAAAGATCACAAAACTGCATCTTGAAACAGATATCAAATGCACCGTGGTTCATCAGAACGGCAGAGCTCTACGACATCTTAAATGTGCCAATGATACAAAAGGAAATAGATGCCCATAAGACCGCATATGCATCTAGACTACAAAAACACCCGAACCAGCTAGCGGAGCAATTGACCATCCCTGAAACCATACGTCGTCTTAAGAAGCGGCGAGATATTTTTGACCAATAACCAATTAAAATAAAGGGCTGGCTCCACTGGGAACAGCGCCCTACACGCCAAACAGCACACATCCCATCTGCTTATAGTCGAAAATGACTGATTGCAAGATAATAAACAGAAAAAAAAAAAAGAAAAAAAAAAATGCAAATCCTAACCGAATTTATTAAAAAAATAATCAACCACACCATTATAATGACTTTACAGAATTTAATTTTAACATCGTCACAACGACAATATATTTGGGCATAGATTACACAAACAACTTAAAATCTAAAAGATGTATAGGGCGACGGTCGCGCTGCGACGGTGCGACGAGAAGTGAGTCGCTCTGCTTTTTTTTTTTTTTTTTTTTTTATGAATGACTCTTGCTGTTGGCCAGTTGACCTCTACAGCGTCACCGGACTGTGAGTCGCTCTGCGCGCCGATGCTGCCTTATATAGCTGCGCCGGCCGGTGACTTGCTTTATTTCACAAGAATATTTCACAATAACATCTAAATATATATAAATCAAAGGTGACTGTCTGACTGACATAGTGATCTATCAACGCACAGCCCAAACCACTGGACGGATCGGGCTGAAATTTGGCATGCAGGTAGACGTTATGACGTAGGCATCCGCTAAGAAAGAATTTTGATTAATTCTACCCCCAAGAGGATAAAATAGGGGATGAAAGTTTGTATGAAACTTTGTCAATTTTAAACCGATCGGGCTGAGACTTCGCATGCATAAAGCTACTATGACGTAGGCATCTAGCGCGGGTGAAACCGCGGGGCACAGCTAGTTAATATTATAAAGGCGAAAGTTTGAATGTTTATGTTTGTTACTTTTTCCACGCTCAAACGGCTGGACTAATTTTGATCTTTGGTATGGAGGTAGATGACACCCTAGATCAATATATAGGCTAATCTTTATCTCGATAAAATATAGTGGATAACACCGCGGAGCGCAGCCAGTTCATATATAATACTAAAATAATATAACAAATAGTATTATATAGCCAGATTTACCGTTAGACCTATCATCGCGTTTAAAGTGATGATAACTCTGTGGTTAGGGCGGACGGTTCGCACGCCGAAGGGCGTGGGTTCAAACTCCAATACTGAGCTTAAACTGACGATGAAGGAAAAACATCGTGAGGAAACTATAGCATAGTGGTAGAGTACTTTCTAGTACTCGGCTGGCTAGCTTCCACCCTCAAGTTGAAAATCTGCCGCCAAGCATCTAACGGTGTGTTCGGGCAGCCTCACTTGAGAGCCAGTTCCATTCCAGGCTAGGTGTGCTTTACCATCATCGACCACACCGTCACTTAACATTAAGTGAGCTGTGGCCAAACACCTAGCCTGTAGAAAAAAACAAACAGTCGAACATAGAACCTCCTCCTTTTTTGAAGTCGGTTAAAACGTCACTTAACATCAAATGGGCTGTGGTCAAGCACCTAGCCTCTCAAAAAAAAACACAGTCGAACATAGAACCTCCTCCTTTTTGAAGTCGGTTAAAAATAGCCGAGAATAAGGCTAAGGAGATCTACCATCAAATAAATCCAAAATCAAGGTTTCCAACCTAATATACTATTTTATCGGAGAATTTATCTTACCTAGGCGTAAGAAGGTTCAATCTAGCGCTGGTGTGATCAACGTCTAGTAGCGGCTGCTGCGGCTGAGTGAGTGACACGTTGTACTTGGCCAGGTAGTAGCTTCGGAAACTGTCGTGGGCAGCAGACGGGAAGGCAGAGTCGGGGGTCAGATTCCAGCATATCTCCGCTACTAGGAAGAACTGAAAATATATTTATTACTAAGCGTAGCTTACTTTGCTTTTGACTCCTTGAAGAAGGCCACCGGTGTGGCTGATACTACAGTCTGTATATCCAACGTAATTAAACACGAGTAATTCCGCTTAAGTAAAGCAAAATAGTGCCAAAACCACGTCAGTTCCCATAGCAGAATTACTAAGCTATTTAAAACACTAGTTTACTAACTACTAATACAAATTCTTTCACTCTTCTGACTCAATTTCATTCACTCCACTAGATTAATTTCTTTTACTCCTCTAATTCAATTTCTTTCACTCTTCTGACTCAATTTCATTCACACCACTAGTATAATTTATTTTACTCCTCTAATTCAATTTCTTTCACTCTTCTGACTCAATTTCATTCACTCCACTAGATTAATTTCTTTTACTCCTCTAATTCAAATTCTTTCACACTTCTGACTCAATTTCAATCACTCCACTAGATTAATTTCTTTTACTCTAATTCAATTTCTTTCACACTTCTGACTCAATTTCATTTACTCCACTAGATTAATTTCTTTTACTCCTCTAATTCAATTTCTTTCACTCTTCTGACTCAATTTCATTTACTCCACTAGATTAATTTCTTTTACTCCTCTAATTCAAGTTATTTCACACTTCTGACTCAATTTCATTCACTCCACTAGATTAATTTCTTTTACTCTAATTCAATTTCTTTCACACTTCTGACTCGATTTCATTTACTCCACTAGATTAATTTCTTTTACTCCTCTAATTCAATTTATTTCACACTTCTGACTCAATTTCATTCACTCCACTAGATTAATTTCTTTTACTCTAATTCAATTTCTTTCACTCTTCTGACTCAATTTCATTTACTCTACTAGATTAATTTCTTTTACTCCTCTAATTCAATTTCTTTCACTCTTCTGACTCAATTTCATTCACTCCACTAGATTAATTTCTTTTACTCCTCTAATTCAATTTCTTGCACTCCTTTAATCAAATTTCTTTCACTCCTCTAACTCAATTTCTTGCAATCCTTAAATTAATTTTCTTTCACTCTTCTGACTCAATCAAATTCTTTCACTCTTATGACACAATTCACACCGACCTGAGGTTGGTCCCGGTTCCGGTACCACGGCGTGACCACCGCCTCGCTATATCTCTCTACATCGAAGACAAACGTCTCCCCTTCCTTTAAAAGGGGATTTTCAAGTATAGCGCCTTCCTTGTCACACTCCGCCGTTTTCGTTTTCTCAGCGACGACACTGAAAATTAGAAAAATTTACTGCAAATTTAAAATTTAAAAAAATATTACAATACACTATCAAAGTAATGAGCATCAAAGCAGCGAAGCCTTGAACTTTGTTTTAATAATAATAATAATAATATTTATTTATGCGCAAAAAACATAGGAACTTAACTACTAAATTATGCAATCTAAAGTTAAATAACATAAAATTAGAACATTTTTAAATTGTACATTTGCAACATAATTTTTTATTTATTAATGTTATGTAGTACTATATTTATTTGTTTGCTGTATTTATACATCTATGTATTACTTAAATATAAGTTAGTACAATATATAATAATTTTAGTAGCACATTGGAGGCCCTAGCTCCCACAATAGGATACCCTGAGTTTGTAGGAGCTAAAATGTTACCAAAGCTTCCTAATACTGAACGAAACCATCGAGCGTATCGTCGTAAATCCACTAAGGAATCGGGATTCCAAAAGAATACTTCAAAATGAGTGTTTAATTGACAAAAGGTTTAAAGTAATGCTTAAAATAAGTGAATAAAACACCACGTGAGTGTAAAATCCATTTGAATTGTGAAAAAAGCTATATATAGTGTCAATATTAAGCATAATGTATGTATTAATATTTATAACTGTAAATTGTAACCTAATATGAAAAGAAAGATCCACAAAAAAATGCCTTGCTGAGTTTCTTGCCGGAGTCTTCTCAGTTGAAGTGTAATTACGAGCCGGTGGTAGATTCAATCATGTAACTTAACGTTCATAAGTGCCTTACCAGGGCCTACACTAAATAAATGACTTTTGATTTTAATTTTTGATTTTGAATATAGTGTGATTTGCAAAGAGGTGAATGTAAATTTTTTGTAAACATTGTTTTCAAGACACAACAGCTAGTTCAATATAAGTAAATAATGATAAATAATTACAACAGTAGATAGTACGTTTCAAGACCTTTCCAGTGATATATATTCCAAAGAATATAATTAACGTAAACATCGAGATATATTCATTTTCGTAACTCTCTACCTTTGTCAGGGCGAGCGAAGCGATGCCTAACACTATCCCACGACCTGAGAATTTTTGTGGTACACTTTACTGAAAAACTATCACGCCTTTAGATTTGTGCTTTAACATAGTAATTTAACTAAATATCTAGATGATTTAAAAAAATTGTTTCTTTGAGTAAGTACTTTGTGAGGGCTCGCATAGTTTTTCTAACGGATAATAATTTTTAAGACAGTTTTTTTTTTAATGGATTTTAGTTCTGTTGCATCGATGTTAACTCTTTGGTTTTCTAACAGATGGTGTTAGTAGTACAATAACATTCTATCCAATGAATACAAAATTGTTAATGTTCATTTTTTTTAAAGGTTATAATTATTATTTTTGACATCATGTGAGTTGTAGTCAAATACCTAGCCTGTCTGCAAAAAAAAAAATCTGCTGCCTCATTTGAAAGTCAGTTTCCGTTCAAAACAACTTTCAACCATACCGTCACTAAAATGAGCTGTGGTCAAGTCTATCACCAGTGAAAAAATATATAAGTCATCATACCCAGCACAAGTTTCCTCTTCATCCTGGTACCAGAGCAAAGGTTTCTCTATGTCAGATAGCTTTTTTTCCTCTGTATGTAGGTAGATCAGCTCCAAGAACTGCCAGTCCACATCGATCTTCGTGGCTCCATCTTTGACAGCTAAAAAGTATAATTTTATATTATAAAACAAACTTTAAAAAGAAAACGACTTTAAGAAAAAACATCAGCATTTAAAAGCAAAAAATAAACTTACTTTACAAAGTATTATTATACCTGCTAGGTACCTCCTGATCTGTTTGAAGTCGGTGCTTAGCCTAGCCTAGGTGCCGTAGGTATGCCAGTAGGTACCTTCCGTGGTGGTGCCGGCGTAAGAATAGTAGTTTTTCTAACGGGTAATAATTTTTAAGACAGTTTTTTTTTTAAATTGAGTTTAGTTCTGTTACTAACTCTTTGGTTTTCTAACAGATGGCGTTAGTAGTACAATAACATTCTATCCAATTAATACAAAATTGTTAATGTTCATTTTTTTTAAAGGTTATAATTTTTTTTTGACATCATGTGAGTTGTTGTCAAATACCTAGCCTGTCTGCAAAAAAAATCTGCTGCCTCATTTGAAAGTCAGTTTCCGTTCAAAAAAACTTTCAACCATACCGTCACTAAAATGAGCTGTGGTCAAGTCTATCACCAGTGAAAAAATATATAAGTCATCATACCCAGCACAAGTTTCCTCTTCATCCTGGTACCAGAGCAAAGGTTTCTCTATGTCAGATAGCTTTTTTTCCTCTGTATGTAGGTAGATCAGCTCCAAGAACTGCCCTACCTTCTACCCTACCCTCTCTACCCGTGGTTGCCGTTAGAGTCGGCTAATGGATGTAATCCGGAAGATGGGCAGCAGCGTCTTCCTTGAACAATCACACCTAACTGCGCTCGCCAACCCGCCTGCCAAACGTGACGAGTATTGGCAAAACCCCCCCAGGAGGAGGCCTATGTCCAGTAGTGGACGTCCTATGGCTGATGATGAGTAGGTACCTAGCAGGTGTAAGAATACTTTGTAAAGTAAGTTTTATTTTTCGCTTTTTAGTGGTGATGTTTTTTTTCATGAAGTCGGTTTTACTTTTTTTAAATTGTTTATTTTAAATTTTTAGTTAATCTATGTTCACGCCAAGAAACACTTGAACTGTATCAGTCTTACTACAAAAGACAGATAAAACAGTGGTCCAACAAATGTTTAGCTAAACACTGTCTAAAAGATAAACACATGTTTAACGAATGTTTAACTTTTGTTACCACAAAACTGTGTTTAGCGAGTGTCTTCGTAAACAACGTCGAACTCATAAATCTTGGCAACACCATAAAACATTCGTTCAACCTTTTTTTTAGTTCAGGTAGTTCAGTTCTTTCGCTTCCATTTTACGCAGATCGCGTGAGATTAGGTACATGATTTTCTGAACAATTATTTCATTACAACTGTTAGTATGTAAGTCAAAATATAGTTAATAATGAAATTAAATACTATTTTAATTATTAAATTAATGCTATTAAGTTAAGTTCAAACAAAAACGTAATGTAACGCTATAGTGAATTGATCTCATGGAAAGAAATGGAACGTATCGCTCAAAAGTAAAAAAAAAACTGACTAATGACAGCCATGACATCTACTGGGATTTGGATTGAAGCCTGTTGCTGTTTGTATTGTACCGGTCTTGAATCATAATTATTTTGTTTTAACACGAAGTTAAAAAGTCAATATGAATAATAAAAGAGTAAATAAAGAAAAAGCGAAAGCGATCCATGACTTCAAGGTCCTCTAAATCCATATCGTCGATAAAAACAATGATTTCTATAATATCCATAGGTATCGTATTCAATCGTAATCGTATATCGTATTCGTATATCAACTATTTTTCAAAAGAAATACTAAGAAGATACTGCTAATTTCACCACGATCACAATGTTTACAGCAAAAAGTAGTAATGGTCAATTCTCTGTTGACAGTTATTTGATTGACATTAGAACTTAGACATCGGTTAAACTAGCTATGCCCGTTGTTTAAATTTAGACAGTGTTTAAGTCGTATCTAACTCTAGACAATCGTAAAACGAAGTTTTGAAGTAACACTTTTTTTAAACACGTGTTCAACAGATGTTTAACTTTTTTGTGGTAAGACTGTTAGAGTCTAGCTAGACTCGCTAAGATTCAAAAACGTCTTGCCAAATACAATTACATCGTACACGTAAACAAAAATTTTCATTAAATGAAAACAACTGGACCAAACTACGTAAAATTTTTATGGGACCAAATAGCAACTATTCCGCATCAAACTAAAGAAGAATCACGTATATCGGATTATAAATCTCAGAGTTATCGGTGTACATACATTAAACATGTATGATGTACATACTATCTAAGTAGTTGAGATTCTCCTCCTTTTTGAAGTCGGTTAAAAAGGAGCATACAACAGATTTTTTCATGCATATAGGGCAGGCAGGCTTACAAGGTAGTGATAAGTTCAAAATACAGTCATAACATAACAAGGTTATCATTAGCTAACAGGGCAGTTATGTACTAACACGGTAATTATGAGTTAACAGGGTAGTCATGAGGTAACAAGGCAGTCACGACCATCAGGATAGTCACGAGCTAACAGGTTAGTTATGAACTAACAGGGTTGTGATGAGCTTACAGGGCAGTTATGAGCTAACAAGGTTATCAAGATTCAAGATTCAAGATTTTATTGTTAAATGTAGGTGGTAAAGATCTTATACATAATTATATATACATGTTTCCATACAAATTACCTCTTTCAGAGGTGTACAATAATGTCATTTATATTTTACATATTTTTATCGTTTAAATATTCTGGTATTGTGTAATAACATTTGCTCAACAACCAAGAATTTAGTTTATTTTTAAATGTTCTATTAGGTAGCTTTTTTATTTCGACCGGAAGTTTATTATAGACTGTAATTGCCATTATGTAAGAGTTTCTCTTATACAACTCGAGCTTACATTTAGGAAAATACAGCTTTTTGTAATGTATTTTTCTGACAGTATTTTTTGGTACTTTATCTGACTGAAAGTCAAAATATTCGGGATGTTCTTGGACAAATATACATATTTGTTTAATATACATACAAGGTAATGGCAAAATATTGAATTTTTGGAAAATAGGCCGACAGCTATCGATAGACCAGGCTCCACAGATTGCACGCACGCACTTTTTTTGTGTTTTGAATGCCCTTTCTATGTCGACTGAGTTGCCCCACAAAAGTAGACCATTATGCTAACGTTGAAGATACATAACCGTGGTAAGCACTTAATGCGGCTTCTCTCGATACTGAAGTCTCAATTGTCTAATGGCATATACAAATCGGTCAAGCTTACTACAGACATTATCTACGTGACACTTCCAATTACAGTTCTTGTCAATGAATATACCCAGAAACTTACACATGTCTACCTGTTCAACGAGCGTATTTTGATATTTTATACTTAATTTGGTTTCTTTAGAGTGATAAGATTGGAATTGTATTACATTACTTTTACCTATATTAATTTTTAAATTATTTTTATCTAACCAACCTATTATATCATGGAGTGCTTTATTCGTATCAACTATAAGTTGCTCATTATCCTTTGATTTTATTATAACCGTAATATCATCCGCGTATAAGATGCATCTATGTTCAGTGATACTAGGAATGTCGTTTATGTAGCAATTAAAAATAAAAGGTCCCATGATACTCCCTTGCGGGACTCCTGCATTAATCACTTGAAATTCCGATTGATAGATATTTTTGTGACCCTGTATAATTCTACATATTTCTGTACACTGTTTTCTATTTTCTAAATAACTTTTAAGCCATTTTTGAGCTTATCATAAGCTTACAAGGCAGTTATGAGGTAACAGGGCAGTTATGAGCTAACGGTTTATCATAAGCTAACAAGGCAGTTATGAGATAACAGGGCAGTTATGAACTAACAAGGTTTTCATAAGAGCTTATGAGCTAGCAATGAAGTCTTGAGCTAATAGGGCAGTCAAGAGCTAATAGTGTAGTCTTAAGCTAACAAGGCAATTATAAACTAAGTGTAGTCTTAACTTAGGAGGGCAGTCATGACCTAACAGTGTAGTCTTAAACAAACAGGGCAGTTATAAACTAACAATAAAGTCTTGAGCTAACAGGGTAGTCTTAAGCTAACAGGGCAGTTATAAACTAACAATAAAGTCTTGAACTAACAGTGCAGTCATGAGCTAACAGGGCAAACAGTCAGGGCAAAATTGATATAGTCATAAACTGTATTATAACCTCTTACTTTTGACTGTGGGCACGATGTAATAGTTGTTCTTTGTAGAGCCTTCACTCTGAAGTTTCATTCCGCGTCGGCGCACACGCAACACTTCCGTGAACACGAAACGCATAAACCTGCATCAAACAGATTAATAATCTCTAAACAGTATAAATAATGTGTGACCGCAATATGTTTGAGGTTTTATCTGTGATTAAATTTGTAACGACATAATAATACCGTGGTAGTGACGGCGTAAGAATAGTACCCCACCCTCTCTACCCGTGGTTGCCGTAAGAGTTGGCTAAGGGATGTAATCCGGAAGATGGGCAGCAGCGACTTTGAACAATCACACCTAACTGCGCTCGCCAACCCGCCTGCCAAGCGTGGTGAGTATTGGCAAAACCCCTCCAGGAGGAGGCCTATGTCCAGCAGTGAACGTCCTATGGCTAATAATGTGAACAATAACCATTTTTAAAAATATTTTTTGTTCGTTTGTTATAGCTATATTCATAGTTTACAGTATATAATATAGCACACGGTGTTAAAGTACGTGTGATACATAAAACACACTAGACAAATTGTAAAATTTAAAAAAAGTTGTGATTTTTGTCGAAATTTGACATCTGCTCGACTATGACGTCACCGCGTGCGATACTTAGCGTGCAAAAATGATGCGTAAGACCTCGGATCGCAAGAGAGATTTCAGACCTCGGCGGAAGTTTCACGTACTCCATGACTGCGGATGCGTCCCTGATACAGCCTACCCGTTTTTTTAATCAAAATCAAAATCAAAAGTCATTTATTCAGTTTAGGCCCTGGCAAGGCACTTATGAACGTTAAGTTACATGTTTGAATCTACCACCGGCTCGTAATTACACTTCAACTGAGAAGACTCCGGCAAGAAACTCAGCAAGGCATTTTTTTGTGGATCTTTCTTTTCATATTAGGTTACAATTTACAGTTACAAATATTAATACATACATTATGCTTACTACAATTGTCACTTAGCCAGGGGGATGCAAGTGCAGAGAGAAGCTACTACAACCATATATTCCTGTCTTCCACGTAATGAGCCACCTTATAGTAGGCTTTGTCAATTAACCTCTGCTTTATAAAATCTTTGAATTTATTATAGGACATTTTAGTTACCTCAAGTGGGATTTTATTATAGAGTCTAACGCAATTCCCGAGAAAAGACTTATTAGCTTTATTAGCTTGTGTTAATGTAAAAGTAATGAGACGAACGAGACGCTCCCCTGATGGTAAGAGATCACGATACACAAAACTTTAAGTTAACTGCTCTGGCGCTCATTACTTTGAGACATTAGATGGTTAGTCTCAACAGTTCTGTAATTTCGCTAGCCGCAGTACCCTTCAAACCGGAACACAGTAATGTTTATACACTACTGCTTGGCGGCTTGATATGTTCGTTATCTGCAATACAATTCTAACTCGATTTCATAATGAAAATTATGAACGTGTTCGTTTAAATACTAACCTGCGAACGAGTCGCCCGCGACGCGGCGAGACACGCGTGTCCGCGTTAGGCACGTGTTCAATGGAAACACGCACTTCCCCCGACCGAGTGTATACAGGAAAAGCTGGTATCTGCAAACTGAAAACATTCACCAAGGTCATAAATCTCTTTTGTCTTGAAATTTTTTAACCGTCCAACCATAATTAGTAATTTCAAATATTCTTCCGCCAAACAACAGTTCAAATTGATTTAATAAATATCGTAGGACATTTTACACAACACCAACTAGCCCCAAACTAAGCAGTTTTTTTTATTTAATTCAATTAGAACCACATGCATTGCGAATTATATTATACTAATGATAAAATGAATATTAAGTAAATTTAAACTATAAACTAACTAATTATCTTATTACATTAAATAGAAATTAAAAAACACAATGAAAGCCTTAATCAAAATGTGAATAGAGAAGATGTGATAGTAGTTTGTACTACAGGAACCAGATAACTTATAACCGCGCCTAACGTCAGGTGAACTGTGTTTAAACACACAGCTTTTCAAACCTAAAAAGAATACCAATTATTGCTCACTTTTATTCCTATACCAAAACTTACTTAGTGGGTTCCGTCCTCGCCATGAGAATGCCGAGGGCTTGTGTCGCGTTCTGCGGCGCGTGCAAGCGGCGACCCCTAGTGTTGTATCGCTCCGGTAATGCGCACCACAGCGACGATACTATAGCGTATAGCATGTTTCGCTTCCCTTCTGAAATTCATTCATTCCTAATTGACTCAGCACAATTTGCCAGCCACACAGGGTGAAAATACTGCCAGCCTTATAATGTACAAAATAGTATGTACCTTATTAAAATTAAATTTAGATAGATTTCTATATTTGAAGTTTATGCAATCTAGTGTAATTTCAGCAACCAAGTGAAGTTTCGGCAGCCAAGTGAAGTGTTACAGCCTAGTGTAGTTTCGGTAATCAAGTGAAGTTTTGGCAGCCAAGTGAAGTTTTTCAGTCTAGTGTAGTTTCGGTAACCAAGTGAAGTTTCGACAGCCAAGTGAAGTTTTTCAGTCTAGTGTAGTTTCGGTAATCAAGTGAAGTTTCGGCAGCCAAGTAAAGTTATACAGTCTAGCGTAGTATCGGTAACCAAGTGAAGTTTTGGCAGCCTCATGAAGTTTTGGCAGTCTATGCTTGCGTTTGACCATAATATCGCTTGAAGTAGATCGAGAAAAATCGATTCACACGCGACACAATGGCAAGTACTAAAAAGTGTCCTACCGCCATGATATGCTTTCCACACGATGTTTTTATTCACCGGCAGCTCAAGGTGATTGTCAGGATTTCGAACCAACACCCTCAAGGGTGTGTTTCAACCGCGCCAACCACTCACCTATTATCGCTACAAAACCTTTTGCGTTATTCGAAGCTAATGTAATCAAATACCTGATTGATGAGCTGTTTTCTTTGTTTCATCATTTTTAGTTTCCTTCCCGGTATGTGGCGGGTCTATTTCCGCGTCGCTTGAATCTATCACTGGCTGGCAATCGATAAACGCGCCCGCTGTCTGCAAAGGACACCAGATTGATAAACTTTTTACTCTCTAAAGAGAGTCCGAAATACTTTAAAGTTTCTTTTTTGTATTTGTTTTATATTTTTTACTGACAGTAAACTTTATTTTATGAAACTAATTTGAATATTTTGGCTTTATATGCGGTAGTTAATTTTTAGAACGTTTTCAAACTTTTTATAGCGGTGACGTCATAATATTGGCTAAATATTTGTATGTCCTTGCCATGTAAAACAAAAAACTATACATAGCTATTTTGACACATTTGATTGACTTTGACAATTGACATAAAGAAAGCAAATCTTTTTTTTTTATATATATTTTTTATGGCTACATGCTATGTGTTTGACCACAACTCACCTGATGTTAAGTGACGGTGTGATCGAAGATGGTAAAGCACACCTAGCCTGGAATGGAACTGGAATTTATATCATAGCCTCATAAAGGCGATATCAGAGTCCGAGTAACGATTAAAGTGAAATTATCAAGATATATGTATCAATAAAGCGAAAAACAACTCGACGTAAGTTCGCATAATTATGAAAGTGTTTATTATGGCTGCCGTTGACTTGACATTGACAGATTTTGTTTTGGTTTACCATTGCTTTTTTTAGGCACTGAAAGTACCCTATACAGCCTACTAAGTGACGTCATTAGATGTCAATTTAAAGTCAAATTTATTTTATTAAAATATACCCAATCTCTTAGTTTAATGAGTTTTAAATATACGAATGTTTCGAAATGACTTTGAAATCAGTATTTTTTCTTCTTTACATATCGAATTGCCCAAATAGTTCCTTCTCCGTAGCAGGAGGTCATCTAGTACTACCACATAACCAGAAATTGTGCTGCCCAGCAGTAGTGTGTAAAGATTACTGTGTTCCAGTTTGAAGGGTATTGCAGCTAGCGTACAGGGCTGTTGAGTCTAACCATAGATAGTCTCAAAGTAATGAACGCCAAAGCAGCGATGCCCTGGACTTTGTTTTGTGACTCAAAGTTAAAAGGTTATCAAAGGTTTTATTTAAATCCGTGATTGAAACTCACCCTTTTATAATAATATTGTCTCCGCTTGGTGGTGCCGGGACGGGCGGAGTCGTCGTTGTCTCTCTCCACATTACCAGCTGCATTGAATGCATTAGCCGTTTCTAATTCAGCCGCTTTAAAGTTCTCCTTGCCTACAAACCAAGAAACATAACTGGTATAACCTAAACATGCACTGAAACCAGATACAATAAACAAACTTTAAAAAAAAAAACGACTTCAAGAAAAAAACATCAGCACTAAAAAGCGAAAAATAAACTGACTTTACAAAGTTTTTTTATGGCTGACATGCTAGGTGTTTGACCACAACTCACCTGATGTTAAGTGACAGTGTGGTCGAAGAAGGTAAAGCACACCGAGCCTGGAATAGAACTGGCTCTCAAGTGAGACTACCGGAACACATTGTTAGATGCTTGGCGGCAGATTTTCAACTTGAGTGTGGTAGCTAGCCAGCCGAGTACTAGAAAGTACCATACCACCACATTATGGTTTCCTCACGATGTTTTCCTTCACCGGCAGCTCAAGCTCATTGTTGGGGTTTGAACCCACGCCCTCCGGCATGCGAACCGACCGCACTAACCACTGAGCTATCATCGCTACAAAAACATCAGCACTAAAAAGCGAAAAATAAACTTACTTTACAAAGTAATATTTATTATACCTGCTAGGTACCTACTGATCTGTTTGAAGTCGGTGCTTAGCCTAGCCTAGGTGCCGGTGCTTGGCACCGACTTCAAACAGATCAGGTACCTAGCAGGTACAATAATACTTTGTAAAGTAAGTTTATTTTTCGCTTTTTAGTGCTGATGTTTTTGTCTTGAAGTCGGTTTTACATTACTACATACTACCTACATACCTATAGGCATAAGCTGGTTGTCAAGTTCCCCAGACTTGTGAAGTATTCTGCAAGCTTGGAGTGCTACCATCCGCCTCGCTAGAACACGAGTCGGCATCGGATGACCCTAAACATGAAATAGAGTAATTGGTATTTTTATGTAAAAGCAATGAGATGAATACAAGTATAAATTTACAATTAAAAAAAACCGGCCAAGTGCGAGTCGGACACGCGCACGAAAGGTTCCGTACCATTATCTATAAAAACGGCAAAAAAAATCATGTCTGTTTTTCCCTTTAAATATTTATTTTATTCTGTAATTTAACCGACTACAAAAAAGGAGGAGGTACTCAATAAAATTCGATTTTATTTTTATTTACTTTTTTGTATTTGTTACCGCAAAATTTTCGACTGGGGGAACAGATTTTGATGATTCATTTTTTATTTGTAAGCTGGTGCTTCCCGTGTGGTCCCATTTTAATTTCGTCCAGTTCTGACAATGGCATCCATGAGAAACCCAAATGAAATCGGTTTTTTTTAATATTTTTTTAGTATTTGTTGTTATAGCGGCAACAGAATTAATTACATCATCTTTGAAAATTTCACCTGTCTAACTATCACGGTTCATGAGATACAGCCTGGTGACAGACGGACAGACAGACAGACGGACGGACAGCGGAGTCTTAGTAATAGGGTCCCGTTTTACCCTTTGGATACGGAACCCTAAAAACCGACTCACATGCCCATAAGTTCGGACACGGCTAGATTTTACGTATTATGGCTTAACAATATGGGTAGTCCAACTAAAGGCATTGCGCCAATGAAACAGCAAGGTTTCGGAGCAAATGAAAATATCATCAATGTATACCGTTTTTAGGGACCACCTGGGAAGTAATATAAGGAAAAAAAAAACAAATTTGTTTAGGCGTCTTCGAGTAATCGATGAACATTAAAAAAAAGAATTTAGAATCTCCTCCTCCGGTTAAGTACACTCTGATGGTAAAAGATAACGCCTGTCCAAAACCATACACAGAACTTTGAGTAACAAAACAATGTCCAGAGCATCGTCGCTGCTGAAAGCTGAAAATACCTACTTAAGAGTTTTTTCGACTATAGCGGGAAATATTCATAGAAAAGCAGGAAATACTCCAAGTTTTTTTTGACGAATTGTGATTCGAGGAATTGTGTTTTCGGCGAATTTTCCGCTGACGCTCAGAGAAATACCGAGCATAGCTCTTTCCATAGCCCGCTGAGCGTGTGAACTTGACAAAGCCTACTATAAGGTGGCTCATTACGTGGAAGACAGGAATATATGGTTGTTGTAGCTTCTCTCTGCACTTGCATCCCCCTGGCTAGGTGACAATTGTAGTAAGCATAATGTATGTATTAATATTCATAACTGTAAATTGTAACCTAATATGAAAAGAAAGATCCACAAAAAAAAATGCCTTGCTGAGTTTCTTGCCGGAGTCTTCTCAGTTGAAGTGTAATTATGAGCCGGTGGTAGATTCAAACATGTAACTTAACGTTCATAAGTGCCTTACCAGGGACTAAACTGAATGAATGGCTTTTGAATAATTTGATTTACAATTCCCGCTGTGAGTATCCACGTTTCGACCGACAGTCAGTCGGACGGCCATGCTTGTTGCTCATAATGATAAGTAAAATGACCTTTGATATAATACACTCCATTATTGTAACCTGTATACACATTCATTAGTACATTTATTGAACGCAAGCGCTTATTCCACTTATAGACCGTCATTACGTTTTACATCAAAGGTAAAATAATCAATATACTCACGACAATGTTATATTTGAGAGGACAGTTGAGGGGTAAACGCAGCGTGCAGACGTAAGAGTCGCGTGTCGCGGCCGGGAGTCGAATCCGTTCACACCACCACGACGCCGCCAAGCGCGTGAACGTATCCGATGGTAGTTTGGCACAGTACCTGACACGAAAGTAGAAAAAAAATTTAATGACAAAATCTTAACAAATTAAAAAAAAAAATTTTTTTTTATAAGAAATAGGCTTACCACTGACCACCATCTCACCTGCGTTCTAAGATGGAACACGCTTACCTAGAGGATACGGAACCACTCTCGCCTTAAAGACACCCAGATTATATCCAACGGGGAACACCCACTCAATTTCAACACAATTTCGAAATCGCAGAAAAACGTCTGTTCGGTGTACCATCTCACCTACGTTCTAAGATGGAGCACGCTTACCTAGAGGATACGGAACCACTCTCGCCTTAAAGACACCCAGATTATATCCAACGGGGAACACCCACTCAATTTCAACACAATTTCGAAATCGCAGAAAAACGTCTATTCAAGTACCTATCTAGTTTTTATTTTTGTAGTTTCAGAATATTACTTGGTTGATTCAGATACTTTGCGGAAGTTAATTTTGAGTATTCAAGAAATATATTTTTACTGTATTTAAAACAGCTGTGGGGAACCGCCAGCAATAGCAATATCGACATTCTAGAAAGATTCCAGAGCAAAGCATTAAGAACGATGTTCGGTATTCCCCAGTGTATCAGCAATAAATACATGTACTTGGATCTCGGCATAAAAACTGTCCGGCAAGAAATAGCCCAGAGCAGCCTGAAGTACCAGAAGCTTACGACCCACGTAAACCAACTTGCACAGACTGAGTGGAGAAGGCGGACTCCAACATACCCGGCTAAAGAGATATGACATCCCTAATCTCACTAAAAGATTCCTACTATAAGACAGATGGAGAGTCTGTTGGAAAGAAATTTTTCAACAACTGATGGCTCTCGTTGATTTCAATGGACAGATGTTTATCGGACAAGGAAGTATCTTTTTGTTCCTGGAACAGATTGTCATTGCCATTTAAAAGTCGTTTTGGTTACTTTGGTTTTTACTTATGCAGGGTTACTCATGTTTAAATCTTCTACTACTACTTATACTTATAACTTTGGTAATTTCCAATAATTTGTATTCTTTTGTAAATTTTGTTGAAATTGTTTTAAATCCCACTAATATTATAAATGTGAAAGTTTGGATGGATGGATGTTTGTTACTCAATCACGTCAGAACGGCTAAACGTATCTTGATGAAATTTTGCATGTAGATACTTTAGGTCCTGGAATAAAACATAAGATACTTTTCATCATCATCATCCATCACCACGCGGGTAAAACCGCCGGGCGCAGCTAGTACTATATAAGTTGACGTATAACTTGTATTTACTATCAAATAAAAAAAATGAACTTTTTAAACTGCAAACTGAACAAACTTTTTATTAAATTCCACGTTGAGGGTAACAGCTAGTATTTCACATCACATCATCAGCCGTAGGACGTCCACTGCTGGACATGGGCCTCCTCCTGGGGGGGGGTATTGCCAATACTCGCCACGCTTGGCAGGCGGGTTGGCGAGCGCAGGTGTGATTGTTCAAGGAAGACGCTGCTGCCCATCTTCCGGATTACATCCCTTAGCCGACTCTTACGGCAACCACGGGTAGAGAGGGTGGGGTACTATTCTTACGCCGGCACCACCACGGCATAGTATTACGGCATATATATAGCTAGTATTTAATACGTTTATAAACTGCGAATATTGTATAAGCTTGAGCTGCCGGTGAAGGAAAACATTGTTAGAGTAATTTAAATAGTGTACAGTTTTTTTTATTTTGTTTTTTATGGCTGACAGGCTATGTGTTTGAGCACAACTCACCTGATGTTAAGTGACGGTGTGGTCGAAGATGGTAAAGCACACCTAGCCTGGAATGGAACTGGTTCTCAAGTGAGGCTGCCGGAACACACCGTTAGATGCTTGGCGGCGGATTTTCAATTTGAGGGTGGTAGCTAGCCAGCCGAGTACTAGAAAGTACCCTACCACCACGCTATGGTTTCCTCACGATGTTTTCCTTCACCGACAGCTCAAGCTCATTGTTGGGGTTTGATCTCACGCCCTTCGGCATGCGAACCGACGGCGCTAACCACTGAGCTATCATCGCTACAAAGTTAAGGTATATTTTATTCTATACATATGTATGTACGAGTATATATGTATGGCAAACTTACCTATTTATAAGAGCAATAGCATTGCTCAAATCCACGCTGGCAACTTCAGAATCTTTCTTTTCACTACTGCCACAAGAACACTTAATATCACTATCACCAGTCATATCACTTTCAACACAAGATATTTTTATATTTTTCATATTTTCACTGAGAACATCACTAAGATTTTCAATTGAAGTATCATTTGTTTTTGTAACATCACTATCGATGCATTCGATAGCTTCAGAAATACTATCAATTGATTCAGATACATTTGCAATTGTTTTGGAAACATTATCAATCAGTTTTGAGACATTGACTAAATGATTTGAAGCGAATGACAAATTTGAAGCGTTTTCAATTGTTTTATTGTCAACACTTTGAGTTTTTT
The DNA here is from genome assembly GCA_950106695.1 of Biston stratarius. Classification (NCBI taxonomy): domain Eukaryota; kingdom Metazoa; phylum Arthropoda; class Insecta; order Lepidoptera; family Geometridae; genus Biston; species Biston stratarius. The sequence goes on along the minus strand of OX467121.1, from coordinate 3,545,287 downwards.
CTCTTTGATCTAGATTCGTAACATCTTTTTCATAACTTTCAGGTACTCCTTCAATTGTTCCAGATACATTGTCAATTGGTTCAGATTTATTGTCAATTGGACTAGACACATTTTCAATTGTTCTAGATACACCTTCAGCTATTCCTTCGGTACTTTTCACCGCATCTATTTTGATTTTCCTCATAAGGTTTTCTAGATTTTTTTCAGCTTTCGCATTACAATTGCAGTTTGTTTTTGTCTGTATAAGTTCCATTGGTGTGTAAGGTTTGACGTATGGTGTAAACGTGTCTGCATAGGCTTCTTCTTCTAGCGTAGGCTCATCTTGAATGCCACACCCACATTTGCGCGTTATAAGCTGAAATCAAAAAGTCATTTATTCAGTTTAGGCCCTGGTAAGGCACTTATGAACGTTAAGTTACATGTTTGAATCTACCACCGGCTCGTGATTACACTTCAACTGAGAAGACTCCGGCAACAAACTCAGCAAGACATTTTTTTGTGGATCTTTCTTTTCATATTAGGTTACAATTTATAGTTATAAATATTAATACATACATTATGCTTACTACAATTGTCACTTAGCCAGGGGGATGCAAGTGCAGAGAGTAAATATATACTATTAGATGGTAGATCTCCTTAGAAAGTAGTCATTTAGGTAGGCACCACCGCAGTACCAGATACTTTATCGCCAAGCAGTAGTGTGTAAACATAAATATGGGCTATTGAGAATAATCATCGCATAGCAGCAATGACCTAGATCTTGTTTTATTTCTCAAAGTTCTGTGTATCGCTGCAAGGTTTATGGACATGCGATATCTCTTACCATCAGGAGAGCGCATCGTTCGTCTCATTACTTTTAACGCGGTCGATTTACACGTCGAAAGGTGTGGGTTCAAACCCCAATAATGACTTTGATCTGTCCGTGAAGGAAAACATCATGAGGACACCATAGCGTGGAGGAAGAATACTTTCTAGTACTCGGCTGTCTAGCTACTACCCTCAACTTAGCCTAACTTGTTCCAGGTTATGTGTATTTACTATCTCTTACTGTTAAATATGCAGTAAGACTTTGTACTTGTAAATATTATGGAACAATAAATATTATTATTATTATTATTATTGATTATCCTGAATTTAATATGTGCATGTTGTGCTTCCTTAGATAAGCAACACATTTAGTTTTCTTAAATTTAATTAGTTGGTGTTTTATGTATTGTAGTTGTTAATGTGAAGCCTAATAAATAAATAAAATAAAATATTATTATCTTTACCACACAGTCACTAAACATCTGGTGGAGGAGGGCGCCACTATCAAATGTCTGCCCCGGTTGGAAAAAATAGTAGATCCGGGGCTGATAACATCATCATCAGCTAGCGAGGTCACATGTAGCACTGATAGCTCAGTGGTTAGCGCGGACGGTTCGCAAACCCCAACAATGAGCTTCAGCTGCCGGTGAAGGAAAACAACATGGTGGTAGGGTACTTTCTAGTACTAGGCTGGTTGGCTACCGACCTCAAGCTGAAAATCTGCTGCCAAGCACCTAAGAGCCAGTTCCATTCCAGGCTAGGTGTGCTTTACCATCTTCGACCACACCGTCACTTAACATCAGGTCAGCTTAAGTTAAAAAAAAAAACAACAGGTGGAACCTCTATCTCACCTGGTCGAGCTCGGTGTAAGTGGCCAAGTTGTGCAGCATCATATCAGAAGAGTGTGAACACATGACGGCCGCGGCGGCGCGAGGCGCGCGCGCCCTCGCCCGACACAACCCGTACGAACGATACCTGTAATAAAAAAAAAAAAAAATATTTTACAATACAATAATGAGCTTGAGCTGTCGGTGAAGGAAAACATCGTGAGGAAACCATAGCGTGGTGGTAGGGTACTTTCTAGTACTCGGCTGGCTAGCTACCACGCTCAAGTTGAAAATCTGCCGCCAAGCATCTAACGGTGTGTTCCGGCAGCCTCACTTGAGAGCCAGTTCCATTCCAGGCTAGGTGTGCTTTACCATCTTCGACCACACCGTCACTTAACATCAGGTGAGTTGTGGTCAAACACCAAGCCTGTCAGGTATAAAAAAAAAAAAAAAAATACTTTATTATACACCAAAAATTATAATACAAAAAAAAAAAGAGAAAGTAACAAAAAATACAACATAGAAACAACAAATAAACGGTGTACAAGGGCGGCCTTATCGCCTAGAGCGATTTCTTCCAGACAACCTTAGGATGGAAATTAAATAGACAGCCCTTTTGGCTCATTGGGAGTATGTCTGCCTGAGCTGTAGGGCGTGGGTTCGATTCCCGCCAAGGACAAATGTTTGTTTGGTATAAACATATGTTTGTTCTGTGTCTGGGTGTTCTGTATGTATTATAAGTATGTATTTACAACACACAAGCTCTGCTTAGTTTGGGGTCAGATGGCGCTGTGTGTAATGTGTCCTACAATATTTCAATATTTAATATAAATACTTACGAGGTTGGGAGATCCCAGCGTAGGACCAAGTTACAGCGAGGCAGGTCGATTCCCTCTTCCAACACCGAGGTGGTCAATAGAAGATTGCATTCGTGCATTCTGAACCTGAGAACAATGTAAGCTAATTAAGTTTATAAACTTGATGTACATGAAGGCCTCCAATAAAATTAGTTGAAGCGTTTAGGGGTCCAGCTAAATCATACCCAATCTAATGGGAGAGGTAGGTAAATATCATGTAAGATAAATTTAAAAAAAAACCGACCAAGTGCGAGTCGGACTCGCGCACCGAGGGTTCAAAGTCAAAGTCAAAGTATTTTATTAATAAATTGGTACATTTACAAGTCACTTTCAATATAATACATTTATTACGATTTGACAAAAAAAAATATATCTAAATACAATATCTATATATAATAAATCATTAATAACTTACTCTCGTGCGTGACGTCACCTGCCGGCCTCGACGGAAGACCAGCGCCGGCTGGTTGCAGTCGGCATTATGCCGAGTTGAGGCCGGTTTGTGGCATAAAATGTATTTCTTTCTCTTTGTTCTTTGTGTGTAATTTAGTTTTGTTTTATCTTTGTTTGTTATTTCTTTTGTTTCGTTATACCTATTTTGTTAATGTCTAAGAAATTTGTTTTATGTCATAATAAAATATTGTCTATTGTCTATAATAACAATAATCAAATTTAATATATTTTTATTAATTCATTAATATCATAAAACATTTGCTCGATAAGCCAGTGTTTCAGTTTGTGTTTAAAACTATTCAGACTCTGAGCAGCGGTAACTGTCTCTGGCAACTGGTTGTACACGTCCGGCCCCATAACGTGCGTCAACTTGCCAGATTTTGTGAACGTTTTTTTTGACAAGCTTATCGGCGTTGCGCGTCTCACAAGCAGGTGAGTCGCTATGCTTTCTGTACATATCAAGATCCGTACAAACCTGTAGGTATATAAGTAAAAGTTATGGTATTTTTTTTTAAATGGTAATTTATGCTTTTCGCAATTTTTCCTTTATCTGTGCTATAAGACGTTGCTTCATACCAAATTTCAAGATTCTGAGTTCACGGGAAGTACCCTGTAGGTTTTGATTCCCTTGCGAGTGTCGAAAATTTGCAGCGTAAACGGCTGTATCTTATGGCGTGTGTTGTGTTTGTTTTGTGTGTTGTGTGTGTGTTGTGTGTGTGTTGTGTGTGAGTGTGTGTTGTGCATGTGTGTGTAGTGTTTAAGTAAAAGTAATGACACGAACAAATCTCTTTTACAATGGTTAGAGATAACGTCCGTCTATGAGCATTGCAGCGGTACATTTTTGTCTATGGAAGCCTTACTTTTTGAGCACATCCTCGTGCCGTTTCCCCTGGCGCGCCGCCTCCCTGGAGTCATCACCATCGGAAGGCTCCGCCGCGCAGTATTGGCAGCGAAGATACGACAGTGAAGGCTTACATCGCGACAGGTCCTGAGAAGAGAAAAATGTTCACAGCGCTCGCGGGGTATTCACCGATCATCTTTGAAAGGCTTGCATATACATAAAAGAGATGTGTCTTTTTTTTTTTTTTTTTAACGGCTGACTGGCTTGTTGTATGACCACAACTCACCTGATGTTAAGTGACGGTGTGGTCGAAGATGGTAAAGCACATCTAGCCTGGAATGGAACTGGCTCTCAAGTGAGGCTGCCGGAACACACCGTTAGATGCTTGGCGGCAGATTTTCAACTTGAGGTGGTAGTTAGCCAGCCGAGTACTAGAAAGTACCCTACCACCACGCTATAGTTTCCTCGCGATGTTTTCCTTCACCGGCAGCTCAAGCTCGTTGTTGGGGTTTGAACCCACGCCCTTCGGCATGCGAACCGACCACGCTAACCACTGAGCTATCATCGCTACATCGTTGTAAACAATAGGGCGCATTTCGAAAATGTTAAATCCAATCGACATGACAAACTGACATTCCCCAAAAAAGTCAGGCTAGAGTTTTGTCAACGAAACGCATATTGTATGGCATTACCATCTTTGACCACACCGTCACTTAACATCAGGTGAGGTGTGGTCAAACACCTAGCCAAAAAAATCTCATGTAAAGATGCTAATTTTAATATATTTTCTTTTCAAAAAAATAAATTAAAGACATTTGATTAATCCATGAATAATAAATTTTTTGTAGTAGAGTCCCAGGCCTCCCCTGAGAATAACCTTAGATAAGAATTTTAATTGACAAAGCCTACTATAAGGTGGCTCATTACGTGGAAGACAGGAATATATGGTTGTTGTAGCTTCTCTCTGCACTTGCATCCCCCTGGCTAGGTGACAATTGTAGTAAGCATAATGTATGTATTAATATCTATAACTGTAAACTGTAATCTAATATGAAAAGAAAGATCCACAAAAAATGCCTTGCTGAGTTTGTTGCCGGAGTCTTCTCAGTTGAAGTGTAATTACGAGCCGGTGGTAGATTCAAACATGTAACTTAACGTTCATAAGTGCCTTACCAGGGCCTAAACTGAATAAATGACTTTTGATTTTGATTTTGAATAACTTACCACACACAACATGAAGAGTATCTTGGCCATGAGAGAGTGTTGCAGAAAACAAATGCCGCAAAGCGTGTGAGCGGCTGGCGGCTGCATACGCGCGTTGCCTCGTCCTCGACCGCGGGCGCGCGCCCAGCGCCGACCGCACATGCGGCCCACGCGGGGATTCAACACCTATAAAGAAAACAAAGTATGCAAAGTATGTAGCGATGATAGCTCAGTGATTAGCGCGATCGGTTCGCATGCCGAAGGGCGTGAGTTCAAACACCAACAATGAGCTTGAGCTGCCGGTGAAGAAAAACATCGTGAGGAAACCATAGCATGGTGGTAGGGTACTTCCTAGTACTTGGCTGGCTAGCTACCACCCTCAAGTTGATAATCTGCCGCCAAGCATCTAACGATGTGTTCCGGCAGCCTCACTTGAGAGCCAGTTCTATTCCAGGCTAGGTGTGCTTTACCATCGACCACACCGTCACTTAACATCAGGTGGCTGTGGACAAACACCTAGATTGTCAGCCACAAAAAAAATAAAAAAATTTGGGGGATACAGTTTGGTAAAGACTTTTTAGTGTTCAAAAATGTACCCGTGTACACGACATAAACACATTTAAATTTATTTTTGTTTTTAAGGTCAATGGGTTCTTCAAAAGGCGTGTTAATTGAATCTTAAAAGGTCAGCAACATATTTGTAGAGACCGTGGTATTGCAAATATTCATAAGCGATGATGATTGCTTACCATCTGGTAACCCATCAGCTTGATTGCCAACTGTGGCATAAAAAAAGTTTCGTAGGACGTCCACTGCTGAACATAGGCCTCCCCCATTGACTTCCATAAAGACCGGTTGGGAGCGGCTCGCATCCAGCGCGTTCCTGCGGTCTTTATTAGGTCGTCCGTCCTTGTGCTTGCCGGTCCATGGTCTCCACTCCAGAACTTTGCAGCCCCATCAGCCATCAGTCCTGCGTGCTATGTGCCCTGCCCACTGCCACTTCAACTTGCTAATCCTGTATATTAATTAATGTTACTCACATTGCTATCCTGCTTTTCCCCAAGACCTTCAGCCCGGAGCAATCCTAGCGGAGAATCAGCTTCCAAATCTTTCAAATTTGCTTTAAAACTATTCAATTTATCTTCAATTTTATCACCTAACGTTGTAAAATCGCACTGTTCTATATCAGAAAGCATTTTGTTTGCATTTATCTTGGTGTTTGAATTTTTGAGATCATCGGAACCATCTTCTTTAGAATCTTCTTTCAAACTTTTGGAGTCTTCTTCAGAATTTTCATTAACACTGGAGTTTTCTTTAGAACTGCTCTTGCATATGTTTGTATCTTCTAGTTTTTTTGGCTCAACTAAATTTGCCATTTCAGTGTTTTGCGAATCATTATTGTCTTTAGGATCAGGCGGGGTAAACTTTTCCAAAATCTCAACGAATCTCAACAATTTCGGAGTGGAGAATGTTCTGATTGTGTCCCAGTCGGATGAGTATTTGTTAAAAGTTAGTTCAGCGTAGCATCTGATCTTTACAAAGACAGAAGTACAAAGTCTTAATAGAAGAAAGTGTCGTTCATAAGGGACTTTAATTTTAGATTTTTCTAATTTAATCAGTAAGTGAAAAGCTGCCTTGTCAGCTGCGTAAGGGCCTGGAAGGAGATTCAATCTATTTAATTATTATAAATATGCCCTGAACTTTGATTTGTTTTTTTTTATGGCTTACAGGCTTGGTGTTTGACCACAGCTCATCTGATGTTAAGTGACGGTGTGGTCGAAAATGGTAAAGCACACCTAGCCTGGAATGGAACTGGCTCTCAAGTGAGGCTGCCGGAACACACCGTTAGATGCTTGGCGGCAGATTTTCAATTTGGGGGTGGTAGCTAGCCAGCCGAGTACTAGAAAGTACCCTACCACCACGCTATGGTTTCCTCACGATACAAGCTCATTGTTGGGGTTTGAACCCACACCCTTCGTCATGCGAACCTACCGCGCTAACCACTGAGCCATCATCGCTACAAGTTCGCATCATTGTTATTCAAAGTTCTGTGCATCGCTGCAATGTTCATGGACAGGCGTTGTCTCTTACCATTAGGAGTGTCTCCTTCATATAACACTTACATCAAAAACCTTGAGTAACAAAACAAAGTTCAAGACATTGTTGCTTTGATGTTCATTACTTTGAGACATTCAATGGTAAGTCTATACAGCCCTGTAATATCGCTGAAGTACACACTACTGCTTGACAGCATAATATCTGATTCAGCGATGACTCTTTGGGCATCTTTATAGAAGATCTCTGTGTTAAAAAGGTTTGTATTTGACATGCGTTTGACTACAGGTGAGCAGTAGTTAAAGTGTGGTCGAAGATGGTAAACAAACCTATACTGCAATGAAACTGGCACTGAAGTGAGGCTACCAGCACAATATCAACTTGAGGGTAGTAGCAAGCCAGCTAAGTACTAGAGAGTACCCTACCACTACGCTATAGTTTCATCGACAGCTCAAGCTCATTGTTGAGATTTGAACCAACACCCTTCGGCGTGTGAACCGGCCACAAAAACCATTGAGTTGTCATCGCTATAAAACATGTTAACTTAGACAGTCAGTGAAGGAACTTGTTTGCCTGGAAGAAAATAATTCAAGTTAAAAAGTCTTACCTAATTCGTCTAAAACATAAAGAAACTCCTTGAATATCTGCTTGGGTTCTATGGTTGGATCGGGGATACTTTTGAATTCCTCGTACAAATCATCGCCATAGATTTCGGTCGGGTCGTGTCTGAAATATAAATCATAGATAATTTTTAAAAACATTAAATAAATGATAATAAATATCGTCATTTAACACAGCGCCATCTAGCCCAAACTAAGCAAAACTTGTACTATGGGAACCAGATGACTGACGAAGACCACCGCGTGCTTCAGAACCTAGTTAAGATCTTGGCTGCTAAAGACCTTGTTTTATGACATTGACGAGTATTTCAAACTAAAAGATAATAAAACTACTAGTATGTAATTATGATTTTTTTGACATTTTATTATATGGACAATATTTTTTTTATATTGTCATTTTTTTTGTAGCTATGATAGCTCAGTGGTTAGCGCGGTTGGTTCACATGCCGTAGGGCGTGGGTTCAAACTCCAACAATGAGCTTGAGCTGCCGGTGAAGGAAAACATGCCGTGGTGGTAGGGTACTTTCCAGTACCCTCAAGTTGAAAATCTGCCGCCAAATATCTAACGGTGTGTTCCGGCAGCCTCACTTGAGAGCCAGTTACATTCCAGGCTAGGTGTACTTTACCATCTTCGACCACACCGTCACTTAACATCGGGTGAGCTGCGGTCAAACACCTAGCCATAAAAAAAAAACTTGCTACCATATGCTCAAGAAAGTGATTACTGCAGCGAGATGTAAATACTTGTGGTTATTGTTTTTATTTAATTTGTTTTATCTTTTAAGTTAATGTCAAATTTAGTTTTAGATATTAAGTAAAGTTTCGAATAAGTTTCTTAAATTGTTGTCAAGCTTTTTAAATTGTTGTCAAGTTAATTAATTTTTTGTCAAATTGTTGTCAAGTTTTCTTATTTGTTGTCAAGTTGCTTGAGCAAGTGGTTACTGCAGTGAGATATAAATACTTGTGGTTATTGTTTTTATTTAATTTGTTTTATCTTTTAAGTTAATGTTTGTTAGCGCGGCCACCAAATATTATGGCGGAGCGCGCCCAACACGGAGGGGTAAGAGAGGGGAATGAAAACGACGACTTACCTGGTTTCCGGGCTGATGAGCACAGCTGCGTCACCCTGTCCTAGGTCTCGATGGTCATTGTTAACGAGAATTCGCAAATACATCTGTTTCACATCGAATGTAAACGCGATCGGATAGAAGCGGAAATCTAACAGGATTAGGAAGAGATCATTCTGCAAATTATCACCGGTGTACAAGACATCGTTCAGTGATAGTCCCGAATCAGTCTTCGCGCTAGCGTCCATGACCATACGCCACTTGGTTGTAGTTTTATCCAACCTGGCTATAGCGTGGTGAGGTATATAATATCCGGTTAAATGATCGTCATTGTTTACCAATGAGATATAACCTTCTTGTAAATATTCCTTTATAATCGCGTCATACTCCACTCGCAGAGGAGGTGAAGCGACGAGTTTGCGTTCTAAGTGCATGAAGCGCTTTTTAGCAGTACTAAATGAGTTGCCGAGAGCGGCAGCGGGTTCACGAGAAAACGGTAACGAAACACAATAGCGTCCCATAGAATCGCGGGAGAAATTATTTGTAAAAATACGTTCATTTTCGAGTGCAGTTGGGCTTAAGGTCGGCGCACATTGCACCTCCTCAAGTTGCCAGAATTTCTGGAGAAGAGTGTCCAGACGCGGTTCTTCTGCAAAGGCGCAGAGAGAAATTTCACTAGAGGAGTTACTGACACTAGACGCAGCAGTAACGTGAGCGGACGTAACGGAAGCGTTTCCGATTACGATAAAACCAAAAATGGTTTCAAAAGCCGTCGGTGAGCCAGGTGGCCCAGAGACGCGGCCCGATAGTAAGATATCGGCAAACAATGCAGCTCCAATTAGAATATCTATTTCAGACGGTTCCGAAAAGCTGTTATCCGCGAGCGGTAAATAATTTAAATGTGTGAGACCCGAGACGTCTACCTTTACGGACGGCAGGTTATCTGTGATGCGATCGATCACAAAAGCGTCGATCGAAATAAAATTATTATTCAATCGCGAGTATAATGTGGTTGAAGTTAATCCTTTAATAGGATTTGATGTAGAACCTATACCCTTTACAACAGTGTTAGGAACTTTATTGCAATTTAAATTCAATTTATCACAACATTTAGCTGTTAGGAAATTAGATTGAGAAGCGCAGTCGACTAAGCAACGTAAAACATGCTCGCGACTATTTAAATCGGTAGCATAAACTTGAACGGTTCCTAGTAAACAGGTTGTTGTGTCGGTAATAGGGCGCCGTATATTATTGCATAACGAAACATTATGGTTTTGTTGATAAGACGCGCCGGCGCTCGCCCCTTCGAGATGAAGGGAGGGCGCGGGCGGCGCGGGAGCGAAGCGTGAGCCGTTACCAACTTGAACGTGGCTGGGACGCTGATAAGAGGCGGGCGGCGAAGCCTGCGCCGGAGCGCGTGCGGCGTTGCCAGCTCGTACAGGATGCGATGGCTCAGTGCGTGATGAAGCGTGTGCGATATGCGAACGGGAATTATCACGGGAAAGCATTCTACATAGCTTCGTGTGATGTCTACCTGATTGGCAATTGAAGCACTTGTGAATTGACTTACAGTCAGCATTGTCATGGGACAAACTTAAGCAATTAGTACAGCCTTTGCGTTGCTTTGTGTAGGCCAACCTTTCATCGACTGAAAGCTTATCGAACGCGGGGCACCTATACAATTGTACATGATCAGGTCTATTGCACAAGGTACATTGGCTCAACTGAACGCACGACGCAACGAAAGAATGTGTAGATTTCTTACGATTGTAATCAGATACGCGATCGGAAGCGGGCGCGGTGCGATCGAGTATTTTACTTTGCTCGCGAACGAATTTGATGAATTCATTGTATGTAGGCATAGATTTGCCTCTCATGTGCATTTCGAATGCGCATGCGGTGGTCGAGTCGACCCTATTTATTGCATTAAAATAAAGTCAGCCAGATTTGCCAAATCGAGCGATTGCAAACTGGAAACAGCGGAACAAAATTTATCAAGAAATAATTCTAAGTTCTTTGCGGAAGCGACATTATTATTAGATTTAAAGTCAATTATCTGTTGCAAATAGGAGGTAGCAAGAGAACGGGGGTCATCGTACCTATCTACGAGTGTCTGATAGATAAGACGGTAGTTGTTGCTATTTGGCGTAATACCTGCAATAGCAGACAAAGCGCGACCACTGAGCTTATTAATTAAGTATTGGATGCGCTCATGATCAGTTAAATTTGGATTTTTATGAATAGTCTGATTAAATGACTCGTAAAATATTTTCCATGTCATTGGATTGCCATTAAAGCACATAAGCTCAAGTTTAGGCAACTTGATGGACTTAGGTTGCAGTGATGTGCGAGAATCACCGGGATTCGTACTTGTAGCCGGCGGGTTAAGTTTGTTGTAAACGAACTTGCAGCGACAATACATATCTTCGAATGCATTTAGTGACTGATAATTAACTTTGTACCGAGGATTTATTGTCAGCTCGGTGATGTTTAATTCGTTTACAATGTCATTGAACTCGGACTGTAAACGATCGAGTGAAATAATCCCACATAAAAACATGTCTTTCTCCGCATCATCAGTGAAAGCATTCAAAGAGCGGTTATAAATTTCTTGTACACGAGAAAATATGGCATCTCTTTTACCAGTTAAAGTTAAGCGTTTGACCTGCAATTTATCGTGAGGTACGTCATCTTTACACTCGTCCTTATCTTTAGAACGACTAGCCATTTTGAGAGACAACTGATAAATTTGGGTAAATTACGAAACAACTAATTTAATGGTTGCACAGTGACACATACGCGGTTAGCAACTAGCAGAGGAGTTGAGCGAGGCACGAACGTGGCAGTCGACCGACCACGAAACTACCTTCACATACGAGTAATAGCGGAAAAAATATATTATTTTTGGAGAATTGTTGGAAAAGGAAAAAATGCGGAAATTAGGGAGATGAAATATCCGGCTCGAGGACCAAAAAATGTGTTAGCGCGGCCACCAAATATTATGGCGGAGCGCGCCCAACACGGAGGGGTAAGAGAGGGGAATGAAAACGACGACTTACCTGGTTTCCGGGCTGATGAGCACAGCTGCGTCACCCTGTCCTGGGTCTCGATGGTCGTCGTGTCTTCGTAGTGGACTGTATAAATTAGGGTAGCGGCGCGGTCGCGACGCGGGCGCGGGGAACCGTGAGGCTCCTGCGGGAACCGTATCCCGTGCGGTGGTACGTTCGCTCGAGAGGGCGAACGAGTGGTAAGCGGTGTTGCGGGCGAGCGTATTTGCACATCAGTCGCTGACGAGGGTCAACGATAGACACATCCGTCGCTGACGAGGGTCAACGGCAGACTACTGTCGTAGTAGTCTCATCTCCGCCACGAAGTTCAACGCAGATAGTCGTCGTTCATGGGAAAATGAGGGTAGGATGTGAGGTAGGATGCGAGGTAAGGAAAATGAAGGTAGCGCCTCTAAGTGGCGCTAACAATGTTAAATTTAGTTTTAGATATTAAGTAAAAGTTTTGAATACGTTTTTTTTAAATTTTTGACAAGTTTTTTAACTTTTATGTCAAGTTTTTTAAATTGTTGTCAAGTTAATTAAATTTAAATCCTCATCACTGTTGTAACTGAAACGACTGTTAAGCGGAAATAAACTAAATACAGTAGAATCCGTTTAGTACGACTTCGCATATAACAACCAACCGTTTTTAGCGACGTAAGTATAGACATGTGTTTGGTTTTAATATGAGCCACTATGAACGTACATCCGTTTATTACGACTCCGCTTACAACGACCGACCGCTTTTAACGACGGAATTTCACACAAAATTGACCGGTTACAACGACGATAAGCGTTGACGTGTTTACAAATATATCGTAGGTAAGAAGCTATCTCAGCCCCGCGCACCCCCCTTGCCTATGCCTTGCATAATGCAGTCCGTACTTCTTACTAAAGAAATGAAAACCAAAAACAATAAAAAATTACAGATTTTTTTCACTAGACATTTCGTTATGGACGTGCACATTATGCAATAAATATTTTGATTAAAATGTTTTTTTTTCTCTGTTGGTCAAATAAATATCAATATCTAAATATGTATGTACGTTACGCATGTGATTATTTTAATAAAAAATAAAAATAAAAATTGTTAGTTCGTTTAGTATGACTTCCGGTTAGTACGACGTAATATCATCGGTCCCTTGGCCGTCGTTATAGCCGGATTCTACTGTATATACCTTGAACACTTAATGGTATACGTTATTTATTTGAGAAAAATTATAACAAAATTTATAATAAATAAATAAAAAAAACGAAAACGAATCTGCTTCTAGGCAACCGTGCTAAAACGCAGACCTTCATAAAAATCATAAAAACCTGTGGTCGTTGAGGAAATCCAATGTTTTGTGCACGTTAGCTCTCATAAATTCTTCTAGATCGGCGTAGTCTGTTGGTAGCTGTTCCGTTGATACTCTACCAGAATATTCTATGATCAGTTCTTTCGGTTTGGTCACAGGGCCTGATATCCTGAAAAAAAATATGGTGGTCGTAATAGAGCCTTTGCTATGCAGAAGCCAGCCATTCATGCGATTTGTGGGATTCAGGACGACGTCTCATGCGTGGAACTGTTAGAGATTTTCAGACCCAACCGTTGCCGTGTGAACTTATTTACCAGGTAGCCCTGTTCACCCACACGAACATTGATAAATTTCACTTTTTTTTCACTTTGGCGCGTTGTCTGCGGCAAAGTGCGGGTTGGAAGACTTCACACGTCTTTGAGAACTTTATTTTTAGCGAAATCTCTTACATGTAGGTTACATCACGATGTTTTTCTTCACCGCTTGAAGATATTGGTAATATGTGCTGAACAGAAGAAAAGCCAGAGGTGCGTTACATGAGATTTGAACCTTTAATCTTTAAATTCGTGCCATATGTGGGGTTCAGGACGACGTCTCATGCGTGGAACTGTTTAGAGATTTTCAGACCCTACCGTTGCCGTGTGAACTTATTTACCAGGTAGCCCTGTTCACCCACACGAACATTGATAAATTTCAACGCAGGGGCGTCCACAGCTCATTAGATCTCCGCAGCGATAAAAAGAAAGACTAGTAACGCCGTAGTTTCGGCTCGTCAAGTCGGAGGTCGGTATACATTCTGGGGCCCGCGGTCTCCGTCCGGTATCCACATTCCACCGCGAGCTTAGAACTAAGTTAAGATCTTGGCTGCTACGACATGTCGAGTATTTTAACCGACTTCAAAAAAGAGGAGGTTCTCAACTTGTTTTTTTATGTATGTACACCGATTACGCTGAAATTTATGATCCGATTTACGTGATTTTTTTTTTAGTTTAATGCGGAATAGTTTGCCATTTGGTCCCATAAAAATTTAACATAGTTTGGGCCAGTCGTTTTCATTTTATGAACATTTTTGTTTACGTGGATGATGTAATTGTCTTTGGCAAGACGTTTTTGAATCTTAGCGAGTCTAGCTAGACTCATACTGTTCAAGTGTTTCTTGGCGTGAAAATAAATTAACTAAAAATTTAAAAATAAACAAACTTAAAAAAATAAGTAAAACCGACTTCAAGAAAAAAACATCAAAACTAAAAAGCGAAAAAAAACTTACTTTACAAAGTATTATTATACCTGCTAGGTACCTACTGATCCGTTTGAAGTCGGTGCCAAGCACCGGCACCTAGGCTAGGCTTGGCTGCGCCACATACCTACTCATACATACAAACCTATACATAAACCTCACTCATCTATTCATTTTATATAATTATTTTCATTTACCCTCTTATTAACATTCTTTCCTACCCTCACTTTCCTCACAATACCTGCCATACAAGCCAGTCGTGAATTGGCGGTTAACACGTACGCAATACGCTTCCCTTACCTCGTCATCGATATCGAATAAAAACTCTAAAAACTCAAACCGCGAGTGTGATAAACTTAAGAACATTGTGCCAATTGTGTGATGAGCATTATTTAGTGTCAAACTAATAATTCACTACTTGGGAAGGAACCGGGACGTTCCGACCAGCACCGGCTATTGAAGAAAACTACAACAGGTATTTCCCGGCCTCTCCAAGGCTAAGCACCGCTTCAAACAGATCAGTAGGTACCTAGCAGGTATAATAATACTTTGTAAAGCAAGTTTATATAATAAACTAAAAGATTATTAAATTACATTATCAGCCATAGGACGTCCACTGCTGGACATAGGCCTCCTCCTGCGGGGGTTTTGCCAATACTCGGCACGCTTGGCAGGCGGGTTGGCGAGCGCAGTTAGGTGTGATTGTTCAAGGAAGACGCTGCTGCCCATCTTCCGGATTACATCCCTTAGCCGACTCTTACGGCAACCACGGGTAGAGATGGTGGGGTACTATTCTTACGCCGGCACCACTACGGCTCTCTTACGCTCTCTTAATTATTAAATTACTAGTAATTAATTATGATTTTTTTGACATTTTATTATATTGATGTACTTTAATATTGACAACTGTGGTCAAACATCTCAAATATTTAAAAAAGTTCGCTAGTTAAAAGTTGTCATTACCTTTTACAGCCATCGATGTCTTCTGCTAAATCCATTTTGCAGCACAACTCCTTTTCCATGTCATCTATTCTCCATTCCAATTTCTCGTACATTTCAAAATCATCCAAATTTTCATACACCCCAATCTCTTCTGTATGTACAGTCTTTGTTTTATCTATGCCCTTCTCTAGATTATCTATGGTCTTTTCTACATCTTTGCTATCTATGGTTTCGTTGATTTTTTCGCAAATCTGCATATTGTCTGTGGTCGACTCGTCTTCTGATTCAGAATCTGAGTTGTCTATGTCTTTTTTGGTGGAATTAAAAAGAGGGTAGGTTAAAGCTAATATTCTGGGACGTTTGTCTTCATCGGTTTGCTTGTAAACCCCCATTATCTATGGAAATTTAAAAGATTAGTAAGCTCTTATGGGGAGTTTTGGCGGGAACATGGAAAATCACTTGTTTTACAATGCGTCAAAGACAAAGATGTAAAATAGGTGCATGTACTGTGCATGGAAAGGGTAACCAATATACATACAGTTTTTAAATACTTATGCAGGATTACTCACATTCAAGTATATTGGATATTCAGACTATAGTTTCAACAACATACGGTGGCCTTCTTCATGGAGACAAAGCCAAGTATAAGTAAGTAAATATTCTATAGGAAAACCGAACATACTCACATATCGTAAATTCTCATCCTTGTAAATAACATGACAGCTGTCAATGATGAGAATGTTGATCTGAGCTATTGTAAGTATGTTGCCTTCTAGAATCTGCTTTAGAACTTCTGATGTGCAAACTAGGACCTGAAAGAGTATTTTTTATTCTGTAATTATTATATGAGGCTTAAAGACTGCAAGTCTTTGACAGCCCCACTGTAACTCAAATTTGGTAATATGACTGCCCTGTTAATTCCTTTGGCTCTGCTTCCTAAACTGTGGAGTGTGGGTTAAATTCCCACCCATGATAAATATTTGTGTGACAAACTTAGATGTTTATTATGTCTGAGTGTTCTGTATGATTAAGACCCTACCCTAAATAAAAATCTATGATTCAAATAAAAATTAAATAAGAAATCATTAAGTAAGACCCTACGCTAACTAAGAACATGTGATTCAAACAGGAAATTAAACAACAAATTATTTATTATTGAGTAAGACCCCTACCCTATGGTATGCTCTAAATAAAAATTCAATAGTAAGTTATTCAGTAAGTCCCTACACTAACTAAGAACCTATGACTCAAATAAAAAAAGCTTGTAAAATGAAACAATACATTATTATTAAGTAAGATCCTATGCTATGCTATAAATAAAAATTCAATAGTAAATTATTAAGTAAGACCCTACACTAACTAAGAACCTATGATGCAAAATAAATTATTATTGAGTAAGACCCTACACTAAGTAAGATAGTGTACTTCAAATAAAAATTAAATACTAAGTAAGACATATGCAAGGTAAGACTCAATGCTTCAAATAATAATTCAATTTAGATGAGTTGTCTATATCACAAACACAAAGTATATCTAAATTATATGCAAGGATAAAGCCTGATATCTACCACACCACGCACGAAGTACCAAGTATTCAGCTATTTAAAAATAAAAGATGTTTTACCTCTTTTGTCTCCAATTCTTCAGCCCAGTCGTTGATGACGTCAAACGTCTCGGCTTCAGAGACTTGCAGATCAGTTAGCATTCTTAGTTCGTACGCATCAGGTTTCACGTGCAGCGGCTGGCATATTCTGACCGACCGACGACGGCCGGACGACAAGCGACTGAAACAAATGAAAACTATTTAGATCAATATTGCTAAGCCATAGAATTCAAATTGTGAATAACTTGAATATTTCAGATAAATATTTAAAACTGTCTTCATATACTTAAAGAAAATGTAACTATGAATTTCAAAATCATCATAGGTATTATATTCTTGTCAAACTCACCCACGTATCTGATAAGCTTCTTCATGTAGCAACCGGGTAGATATGAAAGCACCACATTCCGTGACAAGGGTGTTCTGGACGGCTGCAGTGGCGGCCAGACGTGCCCCACCCTCAGCAGCCGTGAAACGGTTACAGCACGGCTCTAGCATCTGTAATTTTGTAGCAATTGGAGCTCAGTGGATAGTATAAACAGATAGCAGGATATAAAGTCGCGGGTATACACTTTTTTACTTGGTGGTAGATCTTAGCGGGAGGTTGTCTAGGCAAGTATCAGTGCCAGACATTCTGCCGTCAAGCAGAATTGTTTAAACATAACTGTTCCAGTTTGAACGGTGTCATCAGCAAAACAGGCAATACTGGTTCGTGGCTGTACAGGAATGTCATTTAAATAGTGAATGAATAAGCGAGGGCCCAAGATGGAGCCTTGAGGGACACCTGCAGGCACAGGCTTTAGGGGAGAAAACACACCCTGGATGTTAACATGAAAACTACGATCAGCCAAGTAAGAGCTTATGATTTTAATAAGCAGAAAGGGTTTTCCTTACGAAATCAGCTTAGGTATATAATTGCTGCTAGCGAAATTACAGGGCTTTTGAGACTAACCATCAAAAGTCTCAAAGTTATGAGCACCAAAGCAGCGATGCCCTGGATTCTGTTTTGTGACTTAAAGTTCTGTGTATCGTTACAATGGTCATGGACTTACCATCTGTACAGTGATACCATAATTTTTTTGTTTTGAAATAAAAATAATATTAGATCCAAAGACCACAACTATTGCAGCAATACCCAAATCTTTGAGTAACTAAACAAAGACAAAGGCTTTTTTTTAAATCAAATTTAAAGAGCTTTTTTGCAGAGGCGAATATGTCACTCTGGTAACATTACTTCTATATACTATTTCTATAATTAAGTTTACAATATGTATGCATCTGAGAGAAGCTCAGCGAGAATGCTGTTACAGTAACCAACTTGTAGTCTTGACACTTTTTTGTTTAGGACAGTTGTTCTAATTGATTCATTTCAAGCACACTCTATGATAATGTGGTCGTCATCTACAGTGTTACAGACTAGACATTTGGGAGTAATAGATTTTCCCATTAAATTATTATTATTATTATTTTAACCTATTTTGTCCCACTGCTGGGCAAAGGCCTCTCTTCCCTCTTTCCATGCCTGTCTATTTTACTCCATTAAATAGGAGAATTTATTACATGGAGTGTGCCCGGTACGAAATCCTAATGCAACTACAGTGTAATGCCTGCCTAAAATTGGTATTGATCCATGGGTGTATCATTGGGTGGGGCTAGATCGTTTGATACCAAATTCTGCTTGAAAGATATTGTTGGTTTGATGTTTATTACTTTGAGACACTATAGTTTGTCTCAACAGCCCTGTAATGTCACTACAGCACCTTTAATAATTGTATGGAGGACAAAATTGCGATTATATTGGCAAAATTCATTTGTTTTTAAATGCATGCATACTTAAGCACAGGAAGTGGGTAAGAGCCTTGAGGGATGGGTTAAAAATGACTAAATATCTGCTAATGTAATACTTGAACGGCCCCTTACTATACAACCTCCAGCTAAGATTATCATCACAACATAATGCAACAGTTTGTGTTTATGATTGTTCCTTCACAGTAACTGAATTAGGATGAATTTTGGAATGCAGATAGTTCATAACCTGGATCAACACATACCCTTATAAATAGGTAAAATGGCAAGGCACAGCCAGTTAATAATTATAATTACATGATACACATACCATTATTATCTACCTACTGCAGTGTTAACCTTTAAAATCCCACAACTGGGCATAGGTCTAACCTCAAAGTGTGATTGGACAGCACTCCACCACACTGGCGAGTTCGTAGAATTACTTATGCCCTGAAATTAGCTCTCCAAGCGTATGCAAGTTTTCTCACAATGTCTTCATTGAATAGCCTGTGATGCTTTATAAATTTTTCGTTCCATAGATATGGAAATTTATGGATTCTTTGTTGCTTATAAAATGACACTACACAAACAAATATCTATGTATGTTGATGTTAACTATGGGAAAAATAGTTTGTGTTTTTAATAAAAGTGAAATTATAGGGTTAATAAGTATTTTCACATTTTTAATGCACCAAATAATCTTTTTTAACTTTTTCAAAGTTACTTTGTGGAATGTGTGTTTGCAAGTCTTGTTAGAAAAGACTGCTTACATGTCCAAATCAGAAAGTTAATCGCTACGATTTGTTCAGACGTTTAAACCGGCAATGCAAAACAAAAATTATAGGTTACATGTCGTTTGTCCCTGGTGTTTTTACACTTACCGTGGCTAAGTGTCTAATGTCCCTTCTAATCGAAATAAATACAGTGCAGACACAGCCATTCAGCGTCCATATATTCACAAAAACATACTTCCAATACGCCTGACGCCGCAGAAACTTAAAGATGCCCGTAGCTGTTGGATAAACAATAACATAGCAAAATCTTAGTAAGCTGCACTTTTTGATTTTTAGTCATATTACATGAATAACATCGTTCATGAAATTAACGTAGGTACAAAAACTTTTAAACCTTCATACCAAAAATATGCTAGGTTCGCAAATGCAAAACTAGGTTTTTATTTCAAAATGTAACAAGTAACAAGACTAACAGTTGTTTTTTTTTTTAGTTTTAAGCATAGCACTATGTGTATTTTGTCAAGATCGAACATTTCGATATTTTTAAATAATTGATGAAAGATCAACTAAAATAAGTCCATAGACCAGTCCAAACCACTTTTATAACTACTAGAACAGTGGTGACTTTACTAAAAATACACTAAAAACACGTTGCGCGTTAAGAATAAAATTCACTACTTTTGTAAAAACTCACAATACAAAATAGCGACATGATTTTCTCACGTTCCCATCAAAATTTTAATTATCAGATCCTAATTTATCGCGCTCAAAATTTGATAATTATAAGCAGTTAGAATCTCAGACAAAGTGTAACTGGCATTTAATAATCAAATGAAAAATAAATAATTAGAAAGTACTGTGGACTAAAATATTGTGCATTACTAATGTTATTAATAATTATGTCTCAATATAAAAACCCATTTAATACAGATAAATACTAATAGCAACTTAAAACCTTGGCTTGTGGGCGTGTAAGTAGTAATAGAAACGAAAAAACTTAGCATCAAGGAGTCTTTTAACCCATTTTGCAATTTTTTTACCTGTAATATTTTTATCAAATTTTTGATGAATGATATTATAATTATACATATTTCCTAAACTCCGTTAAACTTTCCAGTTTACTGTTTTACTAATTCAAGACTATGAACTTAATTAGTATTATCAGAGTCCAAGGTACCAACACTTGGTTCACTTAATAATTGAACATGTTAAAAAACACTTGACATTTATCAGAATGCATAATGTGCTATGCAAAAATTAAGAAAACAAAATTCAAGCAAGCAATTTCTTTCGTTTCTTCTTTGTTTTCGACATCGCACTTTGGGTATTTGCCAGTTTCAAGTATTTTCAATTATTTCATGATAAATCATTTGTGAAGTAAATCAAAGTCACTTAAAGTATTAAAGCAAGAGAGGCGACGTGAAAAATTACTAGGGCCATTTAGAATTAACATAAAACAACTTTAGCAAAATTATTAGATACAAATTACGTTTTTTACATCTCAAAATATTCGAGTGCTCAACTATCAATAATTTGTTGCCATAGCAACAATGAGATCCTAGGTGTTATATAGGCCTTAACAAGAAATATGTATTCCTAACATTAAGTCCTATGATGTCCTACTAAGGTAGTGGACTTTACCATAAACATTGATGGAGTTACGGAAGCATCACGAAAAATCATGTTTTAACACATTGTATGATTTATCGCACATGATTCGGCACATTATGAATAAATTTCCATTATTTTTGCACCGAAAAATCACAAGCTTTGAAAAATAATACAATGCAGCGACATGATTATTTCTCGTTCCCGCTAAAATTGAATCAAGCATATTTTACATGGCATACAGGAAACATAGTATTTCGATCCCTACTTAGAAGGCAGGCTGGCTGGCTATTGAGACCAATAATTGAGTACAAAAATATTTGACCGTGTAATTGATGAAAACAAAAGAATTGCAGGTGTATTTTTATATTATATTGTGGTAAGTTTAAATTTCTAGTTGCTTACTTTCCAAATCTTTAAAACTTTAGTTTTAGGTCATATAACTTTATCTATATTTTTTATAATTAGAATCAATTTTGTTTTTATTGTGATGACTAAGTGATCTATAAGTGATGCGACATTCGATTTTGTAACGAGTAGCGAGTGAAAAATTAAAAAACTTTTATTATTTGAAATATTCATTTAACATGTAGAAAAGGTAAGCTGCCGCAGCGCTGCTAGAAATGTAATGTGCCGCAAGGATGCAGGTACGACATCAGTGACCCGAAAATTACGCAAATCCGACGACAGCAGTGCCAAAACGGCCCAAACAAGAAGGATAAATGTAATTTGATTAATATGAATGATGCATGTCTTGTATGGATTTGGCACCTACAGTAACATTTCCCCATATATTACATTACTCTTTGAGTCAAAACATCATCACTACATATAAAAAAAAAGTCATCCGCCGCGTTGTCTGTCTGTCTTTCTGTTCGCGATAAACTTAAAAACTACTGAACAGATTATCATGTGAGTTTCGCCAATAGATAGAGTGATTCATGAGGAAGGTTTAAGTTTACCTATAATTTTAATTCTCGTTTTTTTTAGGGGCTTTAATCGCGATGCGTTTTTGCCAGCCCACCTATCATTTGTCAAGGTTTTGTGTAAATTGGTTGAAATATGATGATAATTGTTGGAATATTATATGTATGTAATATATTATTATATAATACATGCATATGCACCACATTGCACCCATGCGAAGCCGGGGCGGGTCGCTAGTTATTAGAATAAAGATAATGAATATTTTAGAATAAAGCCTGTGCTACACTTTCGATTGATTTGTTGACTGACTATGAGATGTTAGTGGGTCAATCGCCTGTTTGACGATAAAGCCATGGCAAAATCGGTAAATCTGACATGACATTGTTTTTTTTTATGCCACAGGTGGCAATCAAGCAGACGGGTTGCCTGATGGTAATTAATTACTGTTTAAGGATATTTACAATACCAGATGCACTACAATTAATACGTTGCCGACCTTTTAGAATTCTATAATTTGTAATTCACTTGTCAGGCAAACAGGTTACACAATGCCTACACTGTCAAACGGGACAATAATGTAACACAGGTTTTAAGCCTGCCACACACTGGCACGGTTGTAACAGTGGTCTCGAATTTAATCGCTGTCGCAGATCGTACCTGTGTGAAACCGTCTTAACATCTTCGTCATCACAAACTAGGACAGTAAGGGCAGGCCTAGCCGAGGTTTTGCTGGCCGCATTTTGGGTTCATACAGCAGCTGCAGGCCGCTTCTGTTTGAGGCAGGTTTAATATGGCATTAATACGTGGAAAATGTTTTATCTCACATCATCAGCCATAGGTCGTCCACTGATGGACATAGGCCTCCTCCTTGGTTTGCCAATACTTGCCACGCTTGGCAGGCGGGTTGGTGAGCGCAGTTATGTGTGATTGTTCAAGGAAGACGCTGCTGCCCATCTTCCGGATTATATCCCTTAGCCGACTCTTGCGGCAACCACGGGTAGAGAGGGTGGGGTACTATTCTTACGCCGGCACCACCACGGCAACAGTAAGATTGCAACATTATCAGATTATTCAAATAACTTGAATTTACTTTTCAGAATATGGATTCAGACAAGCTGAGCTTCAATAATCTTTAATACATAAAAGCCGAAGAAGTTTCATTTGGTCGCTTATCTTAAAAACCGCTAATATGTCTAGAGAAGAAAAATATTTAATAGATCTACTAGATGACATCAGTATAGCACCTCAAGCAGTACCTAGTGGTAATCAGAGAGAAAGGAAAATTGACGATATGCAAATACAGGAGCTAGAAAATTTTGTTAGAACTACCAATATCGGCAACTTACAAAAACTGCCAAACACAGTAGAACAAGAAAAACAATTCCAGATATTTTTTGATAAATATGATCACGATAAAAAATCAAACAAAGCTGAAATAGAAAAAAATGAAGCAGATTCTTCATATTTCTATGTTGAAAGTAATTATATCGGTTCTCCAAAAATTTTAATCCCTAAGCTAAATCCAGTATTTACCGAAGAACCTACTAAAGTAAATGAGGATCTAATTGACGAAGTTCTATTAGAAAAAAATCTTGAAAAACAATATCTTCGTAATCCGAATAATCTACAAAAATTTAATGATCATAAAATTTATTTGGAAAAAAGAGCATCTCCAAGTCTTTCCTGTATTGATGAAAACAATGACATCAAACAAAGCAACATCATGGATCAAATCATATTGACTAACGACGTAGCTTCTACAACTTTAAGATTAGACGATAAAAATATCAACCTGACTAATAATATTTTGTATTGTAAAAAAAACGTTCCCAAACAACATACAAATGCAAAAATCCAAGAGCTAGTGTCGAAATATAATATGACATATCTAGAATCTAATAAAATGGACGACAAATTATTTCGACAATGTACATTAAAAACTGAAACAGAAAAGATACACCTCACTTTAGGACCAACTTTACAAGAGAAATCTATTGTTCTTCCTCAAATAATGAAACGATTGGCCAGTCAAAAAAAGTCGCTTGATGAGCACACAAAATTAAATATGAATAGAAAACTAGTTTTGGACACTGGTTCATCTTATAACAAGTCAGATTACGCTAAATCAAGCCTTAATTCAAGTTCGAAAAATAATAACTTTAAAGAAAATACTATTATTCAAAACCGTCTAAGTTCTGCCGCTCAAATTACAGTCACACCAAAGTATGACAACATCGCTGCCAATTTCGGTGCTAGTTCAAAAAATAACCAAGAAAAATGTGAAAGTTCATCTGGGCTTAAAAATTATCCGAGCTCACCATTAGAGAACGATTGGACTAACCGAGATTCACGTTTTACGCATATTGACAAACTAAAATCTTTAAGAAGAGAGCAAATTCTTGTAGATAAACTTCCAGAACCTATTAAGGTTGCCCCTCATGTTTTAAGACCTCCACAGATGTTAATGGCAGACTGCAACAAAGCTAGATTTGTCGCTAATGCGACGAGCCAATTATTTAATGACTTTGTCAATGGGAAACTGTAGTAGTTTATATTTTTTCATAGATTTACATTGGATTACATACATTTTTAAAAATAAATACATAGATTGTTATCCAGATACATAATAATAATAGAGATTTCAGACACATCTCATAAAATGCGTGGAACGGAAAATAAAATATTTTTTTTCTTGTTGTTTTATAACGAATAGGTATTTATTATGTATTTCGTGTAGGTCATTGTATGCATTTTGTATATAGATTTACGATATTATGATGTTGTACCTGTGGTAAACAGATAACCTGTCGGGCACAGCAACATTAAGGCGACAAGAAGGATTGTTGTAAAAATCAACATGAATTGTAAAATTATTTAATTAAGGTCTTTAATAATGTTTTTATGCAATATATTTTTTGAAAAAGATGTTCTTTTAATCTATCCGTACATATCGATAAAAGAAACGGTTTACATCGATTGGAATACAAATCGATTTCAACTAGCATCACTATTATTGGTCTGTGGCAGCGAAAACGAAGAATTCTTTGTATTTGTACATGAATATTGCTTGGCAAAGATTTTCTATCTCACTTGTGCTACATACATCATAGAACGGAGTTCTCTCTTTTCCATGCATGATAACAATAATCGGTCGCTCGGAAACGGTAACGTAACATAACCTAAATTGATATTTGTTGTTTATTTTGATAAACAATCGTTTATTGAAGAAACATAATCTTTATTAATAAGTGCATGTCTTCTGGTATACAAAGCCGTAATTGACAGAAATAGTAATATGGATCATATAAATAGATTGGAGAAGGAAATTGGAGATCTACGAAGGCTATTGCAAGAAAAAGAAGCGGAACTATATCGGGTTAAAAATGAATGGATGTCGGTAAGGATCGCATTTAAATCTAATACTAGTTTATAAAGCTTTGTTAAAGATTAACTCTAGTAGCAGTGAAAAATAAATGTTACAATTGACCTTGAGTCAGTTAATGTTATCACAAATTGTTTTAGCACTGGAAGTTATCTTGGATTAGGGGCTTTTTACTTGCTGTGAGTCTTATTAAGTTGTACAGGATTCCCCTTATTTATTAGGCCCGAATTTTAGATGTATACAATAACCACATAGATAAATAGTTGAAGTATTTGGTAGGTATGAATGCTTATAATTAATGAAACCATATGTCGGCTTAAGAAGTGGTGATATATTTTCGAATAAAAATAAAGGGCTGGCTCCACTGGGAACAGCGCCCTAGAAGCGAAAAAGCACACATCCTATCTGTTTATAGTCGAGAATGACTTATTGCAAGTTTGCAAGATAAAATTTGAGTAATATTTTTTTTTTTATTTGTGTATGGTCAGCTCTACATAAATTCTCAGACTAGTTAAATAGTTAAGTAAATTTTTTGTTTTGTTATGGTATTTAAGCTAGTTGATTGACCACAGCTCACCTATACCATAGGTCCTTGCAATTTTAATAGTCACATGTACAAACTGGGAGCCACGGATAGCCCCCTCTATCATGGTTGCCTTCAGGAGAACGAACCTGCAGAGCATGTGTTGTGGCACTGTAATGTCACAGCAGAAACTAGGGTTGCTACTAGATTGCATGAGGCGTCATAGTCTTGAAACATGTCACCGCAAAGTGCTGACAGTCTTCCATTATTATCAACAGTTCCATTTCACCACTGAAGCTACTATACCATCAGCCCAGAAGCTCGCTCCTGTACTTCAAGGAGCTGGGTCGGCTTGGGTAGTTTCTGGTAGGGGGTAATGCACAAAACACCCCAAGCTAGGCGTCTATGCAAAACTTATCACCCCCATTCTGAATAAGAATAATGACTGATGATGATGAACATGTTACAGGGTCAACAAGTAAACATAATGCTTAATAACTACACTGATCAGAATTATGAAGGTAACAACGGCGAGACAAGAGCTCAAATTAGTGACAAGCTACCAAAATGGGCAATAGAAAGGTAAATTGCCAAATTGCCAATTACACGTTTTTACAATTTCATTTTTAGCGATGATGGTTCAGTGGTTAGCACGGTAGGTTCGCATGCCGAAGGGCGTGGGTTCAAACCCCAACAAGTTAAGCTGCTGGTGAAGGAAAACATAGT
Source organism: Biston stratarius (assembly GCA_950106695.1). Classification (NCBI taxonomy): domain Eukaryota; kingdom Metazoa; phylum Arthropoda; class Insecta; order Lepidoptera; family Geometridae; genus Biston; species Biston stratarius. The sequence goes on along the minus strand of OX467121.1, from coordinate 3,518,742 downwards.
GAGGAAACCATAGCGTGGTGGTAGGGTACTTTCTAGTACTCGGCTGGCTAGCTACAACCCTCAAGTCGAAAATCTGCCGCCAAGCATCTAACGGTGTGTTCCGGCATCCTCACTTGAGAGCCAGTTCCATTCCAGGCTAGGTGTGCTTTACCATCTTCGACCACACCGTCACTTAACATCAGGTGAGCTGTGGTCAAAAACCTAGTCTGTCAGCCATAAAAAAAAAAATTACATTTTAATATTCTTTTAATTGATATCAAAACTTGGTGGTCAAAGGTATCACCATACAGGTGCAAGCAGCTCTAGGATCTAGAGGGGGACAATTAAAAAAAAAAATATTTGGAATGATAATCAAGTACTGAACCCCCTGTATAGAGAATACAATCCCGAGCATGTTTTTCAATCCCGGGCTTACGGGATTTTTGAAGCCTTTTCCCGGGATCCCGGGCCTATCCCGGGATTAGACTATGTGGTTTCTAATTGAGCTAAAATTTAAAAAAACGAGTAATAAAAAAAAATGTCTTTAATGTCTTTGCACAACACAAATCAGAACAATAATAAGAAAAGAAAAAACACAAACCAAAAAATACAATACTTTTGCAAGAAATTAAAAAACAGCACAAAATAACTATTTAGAATTTCGAAAATATAGTCGCAGAAATATCAAAGCATCCAATGTTTGACTTCCGAGCCTGCTTCGTAGTTTATTGCCAACATAAGCAGCAGCTGAAAACGCTCGTTCAGGTTCTACGCTGGTTGGAGGAATAGACAATAGATACTTATATGCTGTTTCTAAGTGATATCCACGAACTCCTCCATTTTCGAACAGGCTCATTTCACGTCTAATACTATTTGCCAACCCCAATTCATTTTGTACTTGTACTTCAGGATCTGGGGATTTCATACTCTTGTTAATTTCCAGCTGTAACTTTTCCTTTAATGTCAATTGGGGTTGGGAGGTTTCTGACCTTAGCTCATCATCTGTTTGTGATCCTGACCTTGCTTCTTCTTCCGTGTTATCTCGACTATTAAGTCTTTTAACAATACTCTTTATTTGCTTCCTCACTAAAGCCTGTGTCGGAACTCGAAATAAGTCGTGCCATTCCAAATCCGATAATAACTGATTTTCATCATCCATTTGTGGATTTTGTAAATAATTTAACACGCCAGTTAAATCATCACTTCGTCGTTGCTTTATACGTTCCACTAAGGATGTTTTAATTTTTTTGGCAAGTGCTGAGTTTTTGCTAGACAGTTGTTTTATAAGAAATTTCAGAGCGGCATCAGCTGTGCATAAATTAGCATCTCGCCGACAGATTGCTTCTACTGTCAATTTAATTGGGGTCAGCACATCAACAATTTTATTTACCAATTCAAAATCAACATCTTCTAAACGAATTGGATGATTGAGATCTATAAGAGCTTTTTGAATGCATGCTTTTAAAAGATAAAATCGCTCCAGCATTGTTAAAAGACTATTCCACCTGGTTTTACAGTCCAAAAGAAGTGACAGCTCTTTTCCATGTTCAATTTTCACATATTTTTGAAGTACTGTTTCATTTTTCAATGGAGATCTTTTGAAATACACTACAACTTTGCGGATTTTCTTTATCAGCTCATTAATATTTTCATATTGTGTTAACTCTGGTACGTGTTCTGGCGCAAGATCATTTTGTGACATTACGATTAAACCTGATTCTGGACAGTCTAAGTCTTCTAAATGGTGTTCATCATCGCTGTCGTCCATATAATCAACATTCACAGCTGGTTCATTTATACTATCATCTGAGGTAGGGCTATCTTGCAAATTATTATGTTTTTCATAAAGCACATCACAGACCGCCAAATTGATACCATGTGCGAGACACAGTTGTTGTTCAGTGCAAACAAGCCGCCCCACCTTTATCATAACATTCGGTCCATCGGTTACAATAGCCACGATGTCAGTTTCTAGGGAAATGTCAAATTTACTTAGACGCTCTTGCAATATACGAAGACAATTTTCAGCTGTCATACTTCCGTAAATAGGAACAAGTCCTAAGTTCCAAAATTTTTTATATGAATGAACGTTGACCGCCATGTATCGTTTATTGGAAGTTGAAGTCCACTCGTCGAAAGAAAGACTAAATCTTTCACCTGCACTTTTCAAATGTTGTAATTCTGCAGTTACTTGCTTTCTGATTTTTTCACTGTAATTCATAACACGTTTTCGAACAGTGACGGCTGACTTTGGTAAATCCGTGTATTTTGCTAAGAGCAATTTTCTCAAATCATCTGAGGTTATGAATACACTGAATGGAAATCCATCTAATGCAATCATTCTTGCCAAGATATCATCCAGGCTATCGTCGGCACTTTTAGTAAAATAATCATCTAACTTTCGCTTGGCTGGCGGCGGTGCTGTGTTCAGATTTTCAGAATCTTGACTTGTTGAAGCTGATATAACCTTGATATTATGTTTTGATAACAAATGTGTATGTAATCCCTTAGTTGATCCACCCAAAGTCTTGAGGATGGCTGGGCATCGCTTACATTTAGCACTATTCCCGTCCTTCGCAACTAAATAATAACTCCACACTGACGTCGTATCACTGTCTTTTTTATGTTTAACAAAGTCTCCCGCCATTTGAAATACTTAATTTCAGATAATTGACTTTTAAATTTTAATGGCGTAGCCTACGTAACCCGTCACTGACAGAACAATAAATGAAAAAAATAAAACCTGATTTGCATATTTATACTTTCGTACAGGGAATCCCCGACGGGAAATACCCGCAACAATATTATGATATGAGATGATCGGGTGATTCCCCTGTTGGTCCGTTGGGGAATTACCTTAAGAGTATTGTATTAAAGTATTCCGAGTGGGGAAGTCCCTTCTAAGTTCAACGACAAACATATTATTAGGACTGTACCTGTGTAGTAAATAGTGGGTACCTACCTACGTATTGTACGAGTTGCTTTTTGTCGTAATGTATTAAAATAATATAGGCAAGGTTATTTTCAAGACGCAACGGACTACGGAATACAAACTAGACTTGTTTGTGGCAATCCCGAAAATCCCGAGATTAGCCAAGTACAGTCCCGGGATTTTCGGGGCCAGAAAACGGTCGGGATCCCGGGATCCCGAGATTTGGGATCCCGGGATTGTATTCTCTACCCCTGTATCAATATTGCTGATCTTCAAATCTTCATGGTGTACAGACCCCATGTTTGATACTAGAATACAGCCTTATATACCGTTATACCTTTTTAGTGTGTTGAATGGTATACCAGCTTTACATTATCTGTGACCAGGTACAGTCGTCAGATCTTGCTGCCGCATATAGGTGTCAAAGGTCAGGAAAGATTGTGCTCAGCGAGGGTTCTGGTCGTCGGAGCCGGAGGCCTGGGCTGCCCCGCCGCCGTGTACCTGGCGGGTGCTGGAGTCGGTTGGTACACCATCCTATCTTATTTACTAATCCTAACTAATAATATAAATGGGAATATGAGTTTGTTTGTTACGCCTTCAAGCGAAAACTACTCAACTTTGTGACATTCGATGGTTAGTCTCAACAGCCCCGTAATAACAGTCAAGTCAAGTCCGGACATACTGTCAATGATGGGACTGTGTGTGCCGGGCACGTGGCGCGCCGCCGGCGGCCGCGGCTGTTCTCGGTGCCTCGCGCTAGGACCAACTTGTTGGCTAGGTTCGGACGTTGCATGCACTAAATAGAGTTGCTCAGAAAATAGATATTTTTGTATGTTCGGTACCAGAATTTAAAATGGCAATTAATTATGACGTATGCTATAATTTGACTTGATACATTACATTATTGCATTTATTGAATTATTTTATTGTTTTGACTTTTGATTTTAATTTAATTTTTTACTTTTGAATTTAATTTTTTGACTTTTGTATTTTATTTCAATTGTATATGTGACATTTTAATTTTATAATAATAATAATATGTACCATGTTGACTTGCACCATCGCATTAGGGAACCCCTGTAAGGATGGTGTAAACTGTTGTAAATAAATAAATAAATAAATAACCTTCAAACCGGAACACAGTAATGCACTTGGTAGGTCGAGATCTTTTACATTAGATCAGGGATGGAGAAACGTTTTCCTTCGCGTGCCAATATTTACTAACGAAATATATGGCGGGCCAAGTTGTTGCATTTTTGGCTATTTTATTTCCTGTAACGACGACGGACCGCGCGCCCAGTCGATAGCTTCATTTTCGGTTTACGCTCATACTGATCGCGCTAGCGAAACAATAAGTGATTGTTTTATGCGAGCCGCGCACTGCCAATGAGATTAAAATTTCTAACAATACGAAAATTACACTTGATTTTTGTTTGATGGTCGCGGGCCAGATTTCAACGCTTCGCGGGCCGGAGACGGCCCGCGGGCCGTAGTTTCCCCATCACTGCATTAGATTATAGAGTTATTTTATTGGAATTACTCTCGCTCCCACTTCTACTTCATATTGAACATATAAACCATTTTCAGTTCATTTATAAGGTCATAATATGTTTTTTTTTTTTTTTTTATGGCTGACGGGCTAGGCGTTTTGACCACAGCTCACCTGATGTTAAGCGACGGTGTGGTCGAAGATGATAAAGCACACCTAGCCTGGAATGGAACTGGCTCTCAAGTGAGGCTGCCGGAACACACCGTTAGATGCTTGGCGGCAGATTTTCAAGTTGAAAAATCTGCCTGGTAATCGGTAAAAAGGTAAAAAAAAATCTGGTGGTAGCTAGTCAGCCGAGAAATAAGCACATTACTTAAAAACACACTTACTCTTTCAAATCAGTAAACAATGGGTCACTGTAGTCTAAACTTGACACAATGGCTTCTCTGTTACATTAATGTAACTACTTAATATAAGTGTCGACCGTTGTCTTATCTAAGGCGCGCGACCATGTTGATTTTGTACTAGCTGTTGCCTTTGGCTTCATCTGATTTAGGCTAAGGTTTTCGATAACGTTAACAATTCATAACACGAAAAGTTCTGCGGATATTTGAAGAAAATAATTTTGACCAGAACTTGTTACAACCAAATTTTTGTGGTTACAACACTACAATATAATTAAAAAAAAATCCTTACAATACAATATAATTAAAAAACATTACAAAAATAGAAAAACTCAGTAAATACCACCCATTAAAACGAGAAATAGCCCGATTATGGAATACAACAACAGAAGTAATTTCCATAGTAGTGGGCGCAACCTGAGTGGTAGCCAAATCCCTCCATAGGTTTTGCGAAAAATTAGACAAACATACAGACGCACATCATCCAAAAACAGGCCGCAATCCACACTACAATAGTCAGCAAAGTATTAGGAGACTCAGTTTTTGTTTCAGAGGGGGAACTGAGCCACCCTTTCCCTGAGGGTCTCGGGGCGGGAGTCCATGGGGAGTCAATGGGGTCCTCATATAGAAAAGTTAGCTAGTAAATTGAGTTCCGCTGCCTTCGCGATTAGAAAAATTAGACAAATAACAGATGTGGCTACAGCCAGGTTGGTTTACTTTGCTTATTTCCATAGTTTAATGTCCTACAGTTTACTGCTGTGGGGCTCAGCTGCAGACTTTGAAACTATTTTTATTCTGCAAAAAAGTGCAATTCGCGCAATCTATTGTTTAGGTCCTCGCGAATCACTACGAAATCGATTTAAAGATTTTAAGATATTAACGTTACCGTCACAGTACATTTATGAAAACATTATGTTTGTCCGGAAAAATTTAAATTCATTTGAAATTAATAGTAGTCGCCATAACTTAAATACAAGAAATAAAGATAAAATTGTGACACCTAGATTCAGGTTATCTAAAGCTAATAAGTCTTTTCTCGGGAATTGCGTTAGATTCTATAATAAAATCCCACTTGAGGTAACTAAAATGTCCTATAATAAATTCAAAGATTTTATAAAGCAGAGGTTAATTGACAAAGCCTACTATAAGGTGGCTCATTACGTGGAAGACAGGAATATATGGTTGTAGTAGCTTCTCTCTGCACTTGCATCCCCCTGGCTAAGTGAAAATTGTAGTAAGCATAATGTATGTATTAATATTTATAACTGTAAATTGTAACCTAATATGAAAAGAAAGATCCACAAAAAAAATGCCTTGCTGAGTTTCTTGCCGGAGTCTTCTCAGTTGAAGTGTAATTACGAGCCGGTGGTAGATTCAAACGTGTAACTTAACGTTCATAAGTGCCTTACCTGGGCCTAAACTGAATAAATGACTTCTGATTTTGATTTTTTTTTGGAGCTCAGTAAACCGAGCCTAGAGCTCGAGTAGAGGAAGACCTCACAAATAATTATAAAAAAAACACTACAGCTCTATACAATCTAAAAAATTAAAACATACCTATCAGTTTTATGGCTTACTTTATTCCTGTCATAAAAAAGTTTCAGTCAGACAAACTATACTTTTATACGTATTTGTTCCAAGATCACAGTTGTCATCTATAACTGCGGTATAAAATGAACCTTATTGGAGACAGTAATTAGGTTCGAATTTCTATGTAGCTTGATTTGTTTAGGGGATTCCCCTGTTATTTGTATAGACTTGCTGAATTAATAACAATAGCGCTAATATGCCGCTCTATAAATTTGAGAACTTGCATGTACATAATTATGTTTTATTATGATGATATTTTAATAATCTATAAAAAAAGTTTAAACTTATGGTAGATGGTGCATTCGTAATTATATTTTTCTATTTTATAATAATTAGTATATTTTCTTTGGCATCGCACTTTTTGCATTCTGCCAGGGACAAGTATTTTAATACAGTCAATTAAAATATGTTTTAGTCACAGACTATAATAATGTTTGACCACACTCACTTGATGTTAAGTGACGGTGTGGTCGAAAATGGTAAACACACCTAGCCTGGAATGGAACTGGCTCTCAAATGGGAATACATTTTTTTTTTTAGTGTTACAACATCTCCCGTCTGCTCTTTTTTTATATAGTTTTTCCATTATTGGTTGCCTGGAAGAGATCGCTCTTAGCGATAAGGCCGCCACTTGTGGCACTAGCTCATAAGATTCTTTTGTTTTCTGTACTCTTTTTTTTTCAGTTTTACAATAAAGAGTTTCTATCTATCTAATACATCGTAACATGTTCGGCGGCAGATTTTCAACTTGAGGGTGGTAGCTAGCCAGCCGAGTAGGTACTAGAAAGTATCCTACCACCACGCTATGGTTTTCTAACGTTTTTCTTCACCGGCAGCTCAAGCTCATTGTTAAGGTTTGAACCCACGCCCTTCGGCATGCGAACCGACCACGCTAACCACGTAGCAATAAGTGCAAGCAGTACATCGTAGAGTGCATCTAAATTTTTTATCAGGTGAGCTGGTGGTCAAACGCAAGCCTATTTATCATATAAAAGCTTGTATTCCATTAACTTATTAAAATCGTTCAAGCACACCAATAATATTTTTTATCATCATTTTGGTTTATACCCTTAGATTAGACAGATAACTTGTATTTGGGGAATCCCCGTTTTACTGGCGTTATGAAATGATATCTAGCTAGATCGATTCATCGCCCCCGAAACAGTGTTGCCAACTTAGCTACATGCGACATTAAATAGTAGAAATTATCGGAGAACTGGCCGTATTCAATAGCAAAACTTAGATTTGAAAGAAAATTGGATGTGTTGCTTTGAATATTTTTTGAAATATCTAAAGCTAGGGCTGTTTTAATTTTTACTCCAAAAATCGCCAGATATGTCGCTAAACAAGTTGTCAACAACAACACAACAAGTTGTACAAGTTGTCGTGGTTTGGAGTATTGTAGTGTTGTTTGGAACCCTTTCTATGACGTACATAAGAAAAGGTTAGAAAGCGTTCAGAAGAGGTTTATGTGGCACTTGACCTACTCGTGTTGTCTTGGCAAGGAACTTAAGAGCTATAATGCTAGACTTGAGCACTTTAAGATGAACTCACTCACACATCGTAGGCACACATTGGACAATACTTACCTTTACAAACTGGCGAACGGAATACTGGACACCCCGGATTTGCTTTCAGAACTATCTCTGACCAATCCTCGTACGTTGCCCAGAGTGTCGCGTTTCAATATTTTTTGTACACTCAATTCTCGCTCTAACCTGGGTTTCAATGCACCCTTGTCTAGGATGACTCGCCAGTATAATGCCATGTCCAGGACAATCGATGTAGATATTTTTGGTGACAATATTAACAGTTTTAAGAGATCTTTGCGATCACTCTCTGACAAAAATTGACATGTAAATTGAATAATTCTATTTTTATTTTTGATTTTATTATTTAACACTTTATTTTATTTAATTAATTTATTATTTAACTTTGACATTTAATTTTGTATTGATTATGAATTAATTATAGTTTTTATTGCATGCTGTCTGCACCTATAATTGTTGTGGCATTTACTGTGTAATTGTTTTGTACTTCTTACTTTTTGTCATGAGATAATGTACACAATGTTGGTGTTCATAATATAAATAAATAAAATAAATAAACAATTTTTGTCGCCAAAACTTTATTTTATTTTAGCTAAGACTTGAGCAAAAGTCGTCAGTTCTAGCGACTAAGTCGCTAAATTGGTAACACTGCCCCGAAACCCCCTGCATACTAAATTTCATGAAAAACGTTGGAGCCGTTTCCGAGATTCAGATAATATACATATATATACAAGAATTGCTCGTTTAAAGGTATTAGATAGATAGATAGATTAGATACCTTGAACACTCAAAATGAACTTCCGCAAAGTAACGCCTGAACCAATCAAGATTTGATTAGTTTGAGACTAGATGGAGTTGTGTTGTCTTAGTTTCTTTATTAACACATGACATTTGTTTGCCGTGCCGTGGTGGTGCCGGCGTAAGTACCCCACCCTCTTTACCCGTGGTTGCCGTAAGAGTCGGCTAAGGGATGTAATCCGAAAGATGGGCAGCAGCGTCTTCCTTGCACAATCACACCTAACTACGCTCGCCAACCCGCCTGCCGAGCGTGGCGAGTATTGGCAAAACCCCCCAGGCCTATGTCCAGCAGTGGACGACCTATGGCTGATGATGTGTTTTTTTTTTATTTGTAGGTGAAATCGGTATAGTGGACTATGATACAGTAGACGTCACGAATATCCACCGGCAGTTTCTGCACGGGGAAAGAGACCAGTATACCAGCAAAGCAGAGTCTGCTGCCGCCAAGCTCAGAAGGTAACTTAATAACCGGTTCCTGAACCTCCCAAGCCACGCTTCTGTCTCATTTTTTTTCGTGATGGTAGGGTACTTTCTAGTACTCGGCTAGCTACCCTCGAGTTGAAAATCTGCCGCCAAGCATCTAACGGTGTGTTCCAGCAGCCTCACTTGAGAGCCAGTACCATTTCAGGCTAGGTGTGCTTTACCATCTTCAACCACACCGTCACTTAACATAAGGTGAGCTGTGGCCAAACAGCTAGCCTGTCAAACATAAAAAAAAAAATCCGTTCCTCGTGGACGTTCCCAGAATTTGTACACAGCGATTTCGCTCTTCTTTCTTGATGCAGCCCATGAATGGAATTCATTCCGGCTGTTCGGTTTCCTTTAAATTACAATTTGGACGTTTTTAAGGCTAGAAGAGTGAATAGATTTCTTCTAGATCGGCGTGCTCCATCCATCGGCCGCACCGTCGCTTTCCATCAGACGATTTGGTGGCCAAACGTAAATCTTATTTATACATGGCACCATTTGCCATTGCGATCAGTCTTCGCATATCTGCTGAACTTCCTAGAAAGAGATACGACTTAATTACATATAACTTATTTCTTTTCCAGTCTGAACTCCCATATCAAAGTGACGGCTTATAATATGCAGTTAGATTCCACGAATGCCCTCCGAGTCGCTTCGGAGTACGACATTGTATTGGACTGCACAGACAACGTTCCGACAAGGTATCTGCTCAATGATACATGCGTATTGACCAAGGTTAGTTCTTTTTTTCTATTTATGTGACAGTAATGAAACGAACGAGATGCTCTTCTGATGGTAAGTGATAACGCTTGTCCCCATTGCAGTGATAACCAGAATTTTGAGTAACAAAACAAATTCCAGGGGATCGCTACTTTGGCGCTCATTACTTTGTGACTTTACTAAACGGATTATCATGCGAGCTTCACCAATAGATAGTTTTTTTATGGCTGACAGGCTAGGTGTTTGACCACAACTCACCTGATGTTAAGTGACGGTGTGGTCGAAGATGGTAAAGCACACCTAGCCTGGAATGAAACTGGCTTTCAAGCGAGGCTGCCGGAACACACCGTTAGATGCTTGGCGGCAGATTTTCAACTTGAGGGTGGTAGCTAGCCAGCCGAGTACTAGAAAGTACTCTACCACCACGCTATGGTTTCCTCACGATGTTTTCCTACCAGCAGCTCAAGCTCATTGTTGGGGTTTCCACCCACGCCCTTCGGCATGCGAACCGACCGCGCTAACCACTGAGCTATCATCGCTACAAAATGAAATACATATACAAATGATTCACGAGGAAGGTTTAGGTATACAATTACTCAAGGTTTTATGTAAATTGATTGAAATATGATGATAATTAATTGTTGGGAGTGTCGGAAAAAGTCAAGCCACCTGAGAGCTTTCACCGAAAACGCTGCCTAATCCCTTTGAGATATAACAAAACAATGCATGGTGGGATATTGCTCTTTTATAGATCCACAAGAAAGTCCGAAAGTCGCTGCTTTGGCGCTTATTATTTTGAAACTTTTGATAGTCTCAACAGCCCTTTAATTTCGCTAGCTGTAGTACCTTTTAAACCGTAATACAGTAATGATAAGCATGATAATCATGGGCTGTACGACTGTACGTATCAAGAAACTAGACCCAAATCGTTGCCTACGAATAGTTTGAACGTCCACGAGGAACGGATGGTAATGTGTCATTCCTCTGCTTGTCCTGCGGTGGAACTGGGAGGATTAAGGATTTGTTTTCAAGTTATGTCTTTACAGATTCCACTAGTATCGGGGAGTGCATTGAAAATGGAGGGGCAGTTGACCGTGTATGGATATAGAGCTAACCAGAACCCAAACGAAAAGGTAGGCTTATAAAGGCGAAAGTTTGTGATTTGGGGATATGCATTAGCGTCTTCCCACGTCGGTAAAATAAACGAACGTGCTCCTTTTTATTACTTATTTCTCATCATCATCATCAGCCGTATGACGTCCACTGCTGGACACAGGCCTCTCCCATTGATTTCCATAAAGACCGGTTAGAAGCGGCTCGCATCCAGCGCGTTCCTGCGGTCTTTTTTAGGTTGTCTGTCCACCTTGTGGGTGGACGTTCTACGCTGCGCTTGCCGGTCCGTGGTCTCAATTTTGATGAAATTTGGTATGTTGGTGGCTGACACCCTGGATTAACATATAGGCAACTGTATAGGTCTTCAACTCCAGAGTAAACAGGTTTTTTCTAGGTAAACGTGCTTCATCTTAGACGGCATCTTGCTTAACAACAAGCAGGGTGTGGTCAAACGCAAACCTATTTCGTATTTAAAAAAAAAGTATCCATGTATATTTTTTACAATAATTTCCCCATTTCCTTTTACACCGCTAACCGTATTAGCTGTGCTATCAGTCCTGTACATTCAAAGGTTGTCTAGAAGAAATGGCTTCAAGCGATGAGGCTGTATATAGTGTTTGTTTTTATTGCTGTGTTGTATCGTTTATGTCAAATAAATAATTTTTGAATTTGAATTTGAATTTGTCGTACTACCACCGATTTATCATTAGATTAAGCATTTTTTTTTCTTTTCTAAGATAATTATTGTGTTTCGGTGTACAGTGAAGTATTCATTTGGGGATGATCTACCCCCAAATTAATACTTTACTCTACACTTAGCAGAAAGTCGTCTAGGGAGGTACCACCGCAGTACCAGATATTCTGTCGCCAAGCACTAGTGTGAAATCATTACTGTGTTCCGGTTTGAAGGGTGTGAAGATAACGCCTGTCCATGACCATTGCAGCGATACAAAGAACTTTGAGTAGTAAAACAAAGTCCAGGGCGTCGCTGCTTTGGCGTTCATTACTTTGAGACTTTCGACGGGTAGTCTCAAAATCCCTGTAATGTCGCTGCAGTGACTTTTACAGTAATGTTGACACACTACTGCTTGGCGGCAGAATATCTGGTACTGCGGTAAAACCTCCCTAGACGACTTTCTGCTAAGGGGCCGTTCAAGTATTACGTAAGCACCAAAGGGGGGTGGGGGAGTCTTTACTTTGCTTATTTTTGACGACATTGGGGATGAGGCGATCTGAATGGTGATAATATCAGCAATGTCGTATAAATTATGCTGATTGTTTGGTTTCCTTGTTATCGACACATCACGTTTTAGCGAAATGGCTGCTAATTAAACCAATATTTACTTAAGCATACGAGAGAGAAGGAAGAGCTTTGCTTACTTTTGCTGACAAGGGGGAGGGAGGGGTTAATAATTACTAAAATTCAGCTTACGTAATACTTGAATGGTCCCTAAGTGTACAGTAGGGAGTTTTGGCGGGAACGCGGTGAGCGTCATGTCGCCCCATTGTATTATTTTCCAAAACTAGTGTTTTTTCGAGTTTTTATGCATAAAAATAATGGTGTTTTATTTATAAAGTGCCGAATTATAAGCGCGAGTGTGGGAGAATGATATAATGTGGTTAAACATGACTTTTCGTGTTGCTTCCAAAACTCCATCCAGAAGCTTATAGTAAAGTCGCCACTTTACTAAGGCATGACTTGATTTGACTGGGACCGACTGGACTTGATCAAGACTAGACTTTGACTGTAACTATAGATGATAAAGAAGCTGAAAAATGAACACTACTCACAAAATATAGAATCATTGAAACTGGCAGAATGTACAGAGTGCGATGCCAAGAAGAAAGAGAAAAAAAAAGTGTACAGTAAATTATTCATTTGGGGGTAGATCACCCCCAAATGAATACTGTACACCGAAACACACATAATTATCTTAGAAATGAAAAAAAAGCAGTCAATCTAATAATAAATCTACCAAGTTCATTATCGGTTGTCCTTTACAGGATTCTAGTTATATAGGGCCGTGCTACCGTTGTGTTTTCCCGAGCCCGCCGCCAGCCGCCGCGGTCGGAAGCTGCTCTGCCAACGGTGTTGCCGGACCAATACCTGGTGCTATAGGTATACAATACTACTTGGTGGTAGATTTCCTTAGCAGGAGGTCGTCTAGGTAGGTACCACCGCAGTACCAGATATTCTGCCGCTAAGCAGTAGTGTGTAAACATTACTGTGTTCCGGTTTGAAGGGTACTGCAGCTAGCGAAATTACAGGGCTATTGAGACCAACCATCTAGTCTCAAAGTAATGAGCGCCAAGGCAGCGATGCCCTGGAATTTGCTTTACTACTCAAAGTTCTGTGTATCGCTGCAATGCTTATGGACAGGCGTTACCTCTTAACATCAGGAGAACTGTTATATAAAAAAAAAAAAAAAAAAAAAAAAAAATACTATTAGATTAAGATAAAGGATAACTTTTATTCCTGAATAATGTTCCATAAGACGCGTCAAGAGGATTAATTTTATTAGTTGCAAACATTCAATTATTTCAATACAATATTTTTAGACAAAAAGGCCGTCAGATGAGGTATATGTGGCCAGAATGCTGGCAGCACTGCCACGTTGGATGGCAATGCTAAGCTTTTGACCAAAGTAGATGCCAGCATTCTGGTCACCTGAAGCCTCCTTTAAACGTTTGGCCAGGTCCCGATACAGATACAATACTTCAGTTTTTAATTCAAGTTTTTTTTATAACTATAGTCAAGAGTTTCCAGTAAAATTAATAATCCCGCATAAGTAAAACTAAAATGAGTCAATTTTTTTTGGTCCAAAGTCAAAATTGAATTTTTTTTTTTATGCAATGAGACAAACGAGACGCTCTCCTGATGGTAAGAAAAAACACCTGTCCACAGTCCACACATGACCATTGCAGCGATACACAGAACTTTGTTTAACAAAACAAAGTCCAGGGCATCGCTGCTTTGACGCTCATTACATTGAGACATTACATAGTTTGTAGCGATGATAGCTCAGTGGTAAGCGCGTTCAGTTGACATGCTAGGTTTTTGACTACAGCTCACCTGATGTTAAGTGACGGTTTAGTCGAAGATGGTAAACGCACCTAGCCTGGAATGGAACTGGCTCTCAAGTGATGCTGCCAGAACATACCGTTAGATGCTTAGCGCCAGATTTTCATTTTGAGGGTCGTAGCTAGCCAGCCGAGTACTAGATAGTACCCTACCACCACGCTATGTTTTCGTCACGATGTTTTCCTTCACCGGCAGCTCAAGCTCATTGTTGGGGTTTGAACCTACGCCCTTCGGCATGTGAACCGATCGCGCTAACCACTGACCTATCATCACTACAAAACTTCTACTTGGTGGTAGATTTCCTTAGCAGGAGGTCGTCTAGATAGGTACCACCGCAGTATCAGATATTCTGTCGCCAAGCAGTAGTGTGTAAACATTACTGTGTTCCGGTTTGAAGGGTACTGCAGCTAGCGAAATTACAGGGCTATTGAGACTAACCATCTAGTCTCAAAGTAATGAGCGCCAAGGCAGCGATGCCCTGGACTTTGTTTTACTACTCAAAGTTCTGTGTATCGCTGCAATGGTCAGGCGTTGTCTCTTAACATCAGGAGAGCGTCTCGTTCGTCTCATTAGTTAAATTATATTAAAAAACATTCCTTATAACCCTGTATAATATTATTTTATTTATTCCAGGCGCCTTGCAAGCGTTGGAAGCCATTAAGTATATAGTTGGGCAGACACAGCCGCAGTTGCTAGTGGAACGGTTGCTGTTATTCGATGGAGACGACATGACTTTTAGAACTGGTGAGCTCAAATCACGTTACACAACACTTCGTATGCCTTTAAGGTTCAAAATAGCATAGAATACAATGGTATGGAATGGAACTTAACGGAATTTAGTGGAACGGAATTTAATGGAACTTAACGGAATTGAGTGGAACGGGACAGGACAAAATGTAACTTTATTTTACACCGAAATACAAATTACCTTTTTTAAGTTTTGTATGTTATATGTATGTATATAAATGTTTGGTGTACAATAAAGTTATATTATATACGTATATAAAAACTAAACTCAATTAAAAGTAAGCAAGTACATCGAGTAAATACTAAATATAATATAAATATAATATTTAAATTTCTTTATTGACATAAAAACGATAATTATAATCAATTACATCTATCTCACAATCAAAAGTCAAAATTATTGTATAAAATCTATACATAAATTAAGTAATCGATAAAATAAATTCTGAAGATGTCAAAATGTATGTGTGTCTATATATCTGACAAATAGTATATAGTATTGAAATTTATTAATGCCAGTAAAATTACAAAATAGTATGTAGGATACATATTTTGGATTAGTCATGGATTTTTTATGGAACAGAAAACACATTTGGACATTATTACTCTTATCTCAATCGCGACAGAGTTTCCCGAGAAGAGATGGCTCTTCTAGGGAACACTCAGAATAATCCGTAAAATATCTTTACGTAAAACTGTCTTAACTCAGCATAATACACACGCCTCTAGTCGATAGTGCGCACAGTTCATATTAATTATTAATATTACATCAATGTTAAAATAACAAAAGGCAGCTAATAAAATAATCAATTATTTAAAAACAAGTTACTTAGTTTTGCCTTTTGAACTGACTATGACGCAACCGCCTAGCGTGGGCCTCTAAAGGTGTTGGTCGAGGCTTTTCACTATATTGTGTCGTTTATTATTATTAGCTATATTGAGCACACTGTATTATTGCTTATTGTTATGTTTGCAGTAAAACTACGAGGTCGGAACGTTGCGTGCGCCGCTTGTTCTGATTCCCCGTCTATTACTCGCCTCGTTGATTATGAAGCGTTCTGCCAAGCACAGGCTAAAGAAAAGGTATGCAGCTAATACTACAAAAAAAGTCCACTAACTTTTATCCGCGGTTTCTCTTGAATTATTTTAGAAAATGTGTTTTTTTTTTTAATTCAGGTCACATAACTAAGTCTAGTTATGTGACCTTAGAACAGACAGACGCAAGGAAGCGATGTTTTGCTTCAACAAAACATCGCGTGTTGTTAAGTAAGGGGCAATATATGCATAACTTAGAAAATATAGATGTGTGTGCCGTTGGATTCGAACCCAAAACCTCCAGAAAAACTAACACACTCCGATTTTTTTTAAATTAATTTTTATAACTATCACGACGTGTGTGTTTACTTGTGGCATCGTAGCTCTTAAAGGGCTGAACCGATTTTGATGTATTTTCTTTGTTTGAAAGGGGATTTGATCGAGGGTGTCTTTAGCAGTGATTCAATTCAAATCTGTTAAGCCGTTTGTGGATTATCAGCTCTTTTCTAGTTGATGAATAGATATAAGCTTTCATGGGTCTGTCGAAAATTGGTAATCAGCCACGAAAATATTTTTTTTTTTAAATTTTATTTTGTTTTCGGAATATGAACTATATCTTTTAGCAGAAAACGTTTTTGGTGTTGTTAAAATTTGTATCGTTTTCAACTTCTATTGAACGTGAGAATTTGTGACTGTGTTTACAATATGTTCAAAACTGCGAATGTTCTTGAGGTAAGTTATGTTTAAATTTTTTTATGTATTTAATTTTTTAAAAACACTATATTAAATTGCATAAATTTAATTGTAACATTCGCGGTATTGATACTTGAAAAGTTAATAAATTTAAAAAATATATAAATTTAATTCATTTTTTTTATATAAAAGTAACGAGACGAACGAGACTCTCCTGATGGTAAGAGTTAAAGTCTATGACCATTGCAGCGATACACAGAACTTTTGAGTAGCAAAACAAAGTTCACCGCTGCTTTGGCGTTCATTACTTTTGAGACTTTCGATGGTTAGTCTCAACGGTCCTGTAATTTCGCTGCAGTACCCTTCGAACCGTGACAGTAATGTTGACACACTACTGCTTGGCGGCAGAATATCTGGTACTGCGGTGGTATCTACCTACATATATACTGTAGACCAGGGATTCCCAAAGTGTTCGATATCGACCACAAGGGGTCGACATAAACGATAACGGATTTTGGGGGTCAACGATGTCTAAACATCGACCCCTATTAATAAACACAAGGTCTTATTTGAAACTTTCAAGATACTGCATAAGTTGTGTCACGTGTACTAACTTATTATAAGAATGACGAATATTTTAATAATTCGTAATATTCTCACTTAATCAACCGCAAAGTTTTTATATTGGTTAGTATTTTGTATTAATAGGAAAAGTAGCAGTAGCGATTTAGTAGCGATGATAGCTCAGTGGTTAGCGCAGTCGGTTCGCATGCCGAAGGGTGTGAGTTCAAACCCCAACAATGAGCTTGAGCAGCCGTTGAAGGAAAAACATCGTGAGGAAACCATAGCATGGTGGTAGGGTACTTTCTGGTACTCAGCTGGCTAGCTACCACCCTCAAAGTTGAAAATCTGCCGCCAAGCATCTAACGGTGTGTTCCGGCAGCCTCACTTTAGAGCCAGTTCCATTCCAGGCTAGGTGTGCCTTACCATCTTCGACCACACCGTCACTTAACATCAGGTGAGCTAGCCTGTCAAGAAAAAAGGAAAAAATCTAGAGATAAGATTATTAATAAAGTAATTTGGCAATGGGGTCTGAGGTATTAGTTCATTTTGGAAAAGTGGTCTCTTGCCCAAAATAGTTTGGGAATCCCTGTTCTAGACGATGCAATGTGAAATTTTTTTTTTTTTAGAAAAAGCAAGAATCTCGATTGAAATCGGAACTACGCAAGCATGAGAAGGAAAAGCGAATGTCCGGAAGAAGTTACTACGGATTCAGGACGACGGGGGGGCCGAACAAAAAATGGATACAGGACGTACCCAAGTCGGAGAGGAAATTGGGGCCGGCTTGCGTTTCCGAAATATGCTCAAAAGGTACGTACTTAAACTTACCCTAGGTTGGCCAGAGACTTTATTATATATTTTCTTTATTTTAGGCATCACACTTTTGTTAGCTTTCATTTTGATTTCGCGGGCAAATGGAATAGTTGACGTTGTCTGTGGATTACTACCAGAGAGAGAAGACGGGGGGCGCTCGCGGGTTGGAGTGAACGACGCGGGAGTTGTCGATGTCAACGGAAGGCCAGAATAAACACAGAAGGGAAAAGGCCGGAAAGACTGAGAGATATAAGTTAATAAATAATGGAAAAAGAAGCGTTGATACAAGAGTTGGACAGTATTGTAATACTTTGTGCATTCTGCCAGTATAAAGTCTTATTTTTATTTTCAAATCTCTCATGGTTTCTAACATTAGAACAGGAGGTAGAAAAATCTACATTTGAAAATAAACGCAAAAAAAAATTATATATTCAAAACTAAATAAATAAAATAATAATTGATTTTTTCACAGCTCCAAAGGACAGTAGTCCTGAGTATTTGATATGGTTTCAGCTTGATACCTCCACGCGTTCCTGAGAAAAACGGTCTTGACAGACAGACAGAAAACAAAGTGATCCTATAAGGATTCCGTTGTTTCCTTTTAAGGGACGGAACCCTAACAATAATAATGAAATCACAAAACAGTAATGCGAATGTTTATTTTGAAGGTACCTCAAAGAAATGCCCAAGCTTCGACCAAACAAGACGAGAAGAGTTATTCAGTTATTTCTGGAACGATTTAGACTGGAAAGGGAAGAGGTCGTATGTGAGATCCCTGGTGGACTCCGTTCCTGTCAAACGGCGGAGATTGAAGCACAAAGGAGAAGTAAGTGCACTTTTTGAAAGGAAATCTTTACCCGACTGCGCGACGCAATACATGTTAATTTGTTTATTATCCTAGCATGCATGTAATTAAGTCTTATGAAATTGCCGTCTTAATGAAGAAAAAAAAAATTGGCCAAGTGCGAGTCGGACTCGCGCACCGAGGGTTCCGTACAGACCTGTAGGTATATAAGTAAAAATTATGTCTTTTTTTAAATGGTAATTTATGCTTTTCGCAATTTTTCCTTTATCTGTGCTATAAGACGTTGCTTCGTACCAAATTTTAAGATTTGAGTTCATACGAAGTACCCTGTAGGTTTTGATTCCGTTGAGAGTGTCGAAAGTTTGCAGCATAAACGGCTGTATCTTTTGATTGCGTTGACTTAGAAGTTTGATTTTTTCACAGCTCCAAGGGACAGTAGACCTAAGTATTTGATATGAATTTCAGTTTGATACCTCCACGAGTTCCTGAGAAAAAGGGTCTTGACAGACAGACGGACAACAAAGTGATCCAAAAGAGTTCCGTTTTTTCCTTTAGAGGCACGGAACCCTAAAAATTAAGCAATTTTTTTATATATTTTTATATCTATTAATCAAAATAATCACTTATGGAATTGATGCATCTTTGCCAACGCAGTGGCAGTTTATTGATGCCTTTCTTGAAGAAAGCAGCTGGACGGGAGGCAAGAAATTTTTTAAAGGATTTTTTTTCTGCCTTCTCTGGTATTGAATTTTTGTCCCGCCAAGAAGTTATCCAAATTCTGGAAAAAGTAGAAGTCTGTGAGCGCAAAGTCTGGTGAGTGCGGCGGATAACGGAAAGCTTCCAACCGCAGCTCTTGCAACGTGGAGACCGCTTTTTTATAGCTGACAGGCTAGTTGTTTGACCACAGCTCACCCGATGTTACGTGACGGTGTGGTCGAAGATGGCAAACACACCTAGCCTGGAATGGTACTGGCTCTCAAGTGAAGCTGCCGGAACACACTGTTAGATGCTTGGCGGCAGATTTTCAACTTGAGGGTGGTAGCTAGCAGCTGAGTACTAGAGAGTACCGTGCCACCACGCTATGGTTTCCTCGGGATGTTTTACTTCACTGGCAGTTCAAGCTCATTGTTGGGGTTTGAACAAAGTGTAAAGTTTAAGTGTGTGAGTGTGTGTACGTGTGCGTGTGTGTATGTGTGTGTGTGTGTATGTGTGTGTGTGTTTGGGAGTGCGTATGTGTGTGTGCGTGTATATTGTTTAATTAAATAAATAAATAAAATTCAAGTTTCGAATATTTTTTTTTAAAATTATTTCAGGTATCTCGTAAAGGTGATTCTAAACTATATCACTTGATGTACGGCGAGGAGAAATTACCAGTTTGCAGAATCATGTTTTTAAACACACTCGGCATCAAAGAAGCCATGGTTCGGTAAGTTTTATGGGGTTCCGTGATTGAATGGGGTCTAACAAAACTATCACTTTTTTAAAAATGTTTTTGACCACAACTCACCTGATGAAAAATGACGGTGTGGTTGAAGATGGTAAAGCACACCTAGCCTGGAATGGAACTGGCTCTCAAGTGAGGCTGCCGGAACACACCGTTAGATGCTTGGCGGCAGATTTTCAACTTGAGGGTGGCAGCTAGCCAGCCGAGTACTAGAAAGTACTCTACCACCACGCTATGGTTTCCTCACGATGTTTTCCTTAACCGGCAGCTCACGCTCATTGTTGGGGTTTGAACCCACGCCCTTCGGCATGCGAACCGACCGCGCTAACCACTGAGCTATCATCGATAAGTATAATCCATCTGTTCTTGCACTTATATCAACTTTATTTCTTTTTTTTAAATATATGTATAATATTATCATTAATGAATTACACAATTCAACATTTGTGAGAAAAATCAAGTTAAAGACAGAATAAAATAATCCTGTCAAAACTTAAAATTAATTAATTCAAAATGTTAACACTTTAATTACAAAAAGAAAAACACATTTCAATTGGTATGAATAATAGTTTCAATTAATATTAAGAACTGTTTCAATTAATATTAATAATTGTTTCAATTAATATTGATAATTGTTTCAATTTATATTATTAATTGTTTCAGATGCTGGCTCGTCAACGCAGAAAAACCAAAAACACCAAAGAAACCAATTAAATCTCTTAACGTAGACACATACATAGACAATTTACCAAAAACACAAACAAAATGCCAATACTGTGCTACCAACACAATAAAATACCAATATATAGCCATAGATAATATAAAAAACTTATTTCAACTTTATAACATGTATGTAAGAGATATGAAATCTAGATCTATGGAGGCTGCGTCTAGGAAAACCTTTTCCAAAGTGATTTCAATGAAAAATGTTAGGATTTTTAAACCAAAAAACGAAAGTGACATCTGCGATATTGTAGCAGAACATAATAGTTTGCCAAGTTTGAATTATGATGTTAATAATGTGGGTTATTATTATGTGTGATTAAATTTATATTTATTATGTTTGTTTTGTTTTAATTGTCCTTTTTTCTTTTTCGTTTTTGACATCCCACTTTACGTATTCTCCCAGTGTTAAATGTTAAATTTAAAATTAAAAAACTTCAATTTAGGTACCGTCGCAATACTATATTCTGTCGTCAAGCAGTAGTGTGTTTACATTACTGTGTTCTGGTTTGAAGGGTACTGCAGCTAGCGAAATAACAGGGCTGTTCAGACTAACCATCTAGTCTCAAAGTAATGAGCGCCAAAGCAGCGATGCCCTGGATTTTGTTTCACTAAAGTTCTGTGTATATCTGCAATGGCCATGGACAGGCGTTATCTCTTACCATCAGGAGAGTGTCTCGTTCGTCTCATATATATAGGTATATATATATTACTAGCTGTTACTCGCAACTTCGCGTAGAATTTAACAAAGGATTTGTTCAGTTTGCAGTATTAAAAGTATCCTATATGTTAATCCAGGCCATAAACTATATGTGTGCTAAATTTCATTAAAATCCTTTCAGTAACTTTTACGTGAAAGAGTAACAAACAACTATCCATCCATCCTCGCAAACTTTCACATTTCAACTAGCTGCGCCCCGCGGTTTTCCCCGCGTGGTGATGGATGATGATGATGACAAGTATCCTATCTCTTATTCCTGGGCCTAAAGTACCTACATGCAAAATTTCACCCATATCCGTTGAGTAGTTTACGCGAGAAGGCGTAACAAACAAACAAACTCACATTGACTTTTATAATCAAAATCAAATCAGATTATTTATTGGCATAAAAATGTTACTCCATTACGTTTATGTCAGAATAATGCTATAATTATGATTAATTTATTATGAAAAACAGAAAAATATTTAAAATGAAATGTCAAATTCAAATATAATATCAAACTTAAATACAATGTCAAATTTAAATTTAAAATGCAATTTCATATACAAATATAATGTCAAAATCTAGATACAATGTCAAATTCAAACATTTTGATAAGTACAATTATACGTCATAGGTCAGTAAGAACATCGTCAAGTAAGTTGTGCCTCTTGCACCTAAAAATAATAAAGACCACCTAATTATTTTATAAAGGATAGGAGGAGGATAAAAAAAAAAAATAGGTGATAGTTTTTTTCTCTTTTTTCTTGGCATCGCACTCTGTGCATTCTGCCAGTTTCAATGTTTCTGTATTTTGTGTGCAGTCTTCAGTTCTCAGCTTCTTTATCAAAGTCCAGTCTTGGTCAAGTCCAGTCCGTGCCAGTCAAATCTAGTTATGCTTTAGTAAAGTAGTGGCGACTTTACTATCAGCTTCGATGGAGTTTTGGAAGCAATACGAAAAGTTATGTTTCACCACATTATATCACTTTACCACACTCGCGCTTGTAATTCGGCACTTTATAAATAAAACACCACTATTTTTATATATAAACACTCTAAAAAACACTATTTTTGGAGAAATACACAATGGGGCGACATGACTCTTTCCGCGTTCTCGCCAAAACTCCGAGATAGATTATATTAAGTAGGTACCTACAGATTTAATTGCTACCATCATTTTATATGTTATACAGGACCTGGATCTCAAAATTCTACCACAGGAACAAAGGATATCACCGGAAGAAATGCGGAAATCGATGCAAACAGACAATTATTTACAGCGCCATCTAGTAGTCGATGTGCGGAGCGAGGCAGAGTTTGGCATGTGCAACATAGATGGCAGCACCAACTATCCTATAGAAAACTTATCTGGGGAGAAGTTGCGTGAATTGGTGGAGAAAATCAAAAGTGGAAATCAAAGTGAGTATTTATAATTCTTCACTTCTCATTGTGAGACGAGGTTTTTTTTTCATCGATGACAGTCTAGGTGTTTGACCACAGCTCACGTTAAGTTAATGTTAAGCGACGGTGTGGTCGAAGAAGGTAAAGCACACTTAGCCTGGAATGGAACTGGCTCTCAAGTAAGGCTGCCGGAACACACCGTTAGATGCTTGGCGGCAGATTTTCAACTTGAGGGTGGCAGCTAGCCAGCCGAGTACTAGAAAGTACCCTACCACCATGCTATGGTTTCCTCACGATGTTTTCCTTCACCGGCAGCTCAAGCTCATTGTTGGGGTTTGAACCCACGCCCTTCGGCATGCGAACCGACCGCGCTAACCACTGAGCTATCATCAAGTACGGGTTGGCACACACATCTTACTTAACTCCCAGACATGCAGGTTTCCTCGCGATGTTTTCTTTCACAGATATTTACGTATATAACTTAGAAAAGATTGCGTGCCATGGGATTCCAACCCATTAGGTATACTGCAGCTAAATTACAGGGCTGTTGAGACTAACCATCTAGTCTCAAAGTAATGAGCACGAAAGCAGCGATGACTTGGACTTTGTTTTGTTACTCAAAGCTCTGTGTATCGCTGCTCTTACCATCAGGAGAGCATCTCGTTCGTCTCATTACTTTTACATAAAAATTTGTAAACTCAAAGTTCTGGGTACTGTTGCAATAGGTACCCAGAACTTTGAGTAACACTTTGAGTCACGGACAGGCGTAATTTTATTCGTATTTATTTTTGAGGCCACACTTTATGCCTCTATCAAGTTTTTCGATATTGTGTTGTTGACAGGCTTGGTATTTAACCACAGCTTAATTGATGTTAAGTGTTAGTATAGTCGAAGATGGTAGATGGTGACACACTTAGCCTCGAATGAAACTGGCTCTCAAGTAAGGCTGCCACAACGTTAGTGGCGGTAGATTTTCAACTTGAACCCTCAAGTTGAAAATAAACTAAAGAAACTTGAGAGAAGGTGTACTATAAAGTACCCTACCATGCACAAATAGCAATATGCAAAGAGGCTTTATAGTTTTAGCACATAGACTTCGGTCTGGCCACATGCCACTTAATGGGTTTGAATATCTAATGGGCAGAATTGAATCCCCCGCCTGCTCTCTCTGCGGGAGCCCTGAAGATGTTTTTCACCTCCTGGTGGAGTGTGGACGGACCAAGTCTATGAGAACAAATATGTCGATAAAATATGGGATTAACCCCCGAGATGTTGGCATGTTTCAAGGTATCTTGGCCGCACCCACATGTGAAGCGGCGAAAGCCTTATATGCCGGCATCTCGGAAGTACTAGCCCAACGGGTTGAAGACGACATATAATAATTGATAAGGTGATATATGTATATTGTTTGTAATACGGGGCTGGCATAATCGCATCGCGATTAAAGCCCCTAATAAAAACGAGAATTAAAAAAAAAAAAAAAAAACTTCCCTACCACTATGCTATGGTTTCCTTATGATGTTTTCCTTCACCGGCAGCTCAACCTTACTATTGCTAACCACTAAGCTACCTTCGTTAGAAACTACTATTATAATATGATTAATATTTTATAAAAAAAGAAGTAGGATAAATCACAGTCACAGTCAGAGGAAGTAAGTCATAGTCGAGTCCAATCATACCCTAGTAAAGTAGTGACTTTTGCCGTGGTGATGCCGGCGTAAGAATTGTACCCCACCTTCTCTACCCGTGGTTGCCGTAAGAGTCGGCTAAGGGATGTAATCCGGAAGATGGGCAGCAGCGTCTTCCTTGAACAATCACACCTAACTGCGCTCGCCAACCCGCCTGCAAAGCGTGGCGAGTATTAGCAAAACCCCCCCAGGAAGAGGCATATGTCCAGCAGTGGCAACGTCCTATGGCTGATGATGTGAGAGTAGTGACTTTAGAAGCTTAGTTAAAGTTTTTAAAGCAACACGAAAAGTCATGTTTTATTAAATTATGTCAATTTCCCACACTCACGCCGCTTTATATACACAAACATCTTGAAAAAACACAAGTTTTAGATAATAACTAGCTATGCCCCGCGGTTTCACCCGCGCTAGATGCCTACGTCATAGTAGCTTTATGCATGCAAAGTCTCAGCCCGATCCGTTTTAAATTGACAAAGTTTCATACAAACTTTCATCCCCTATTTTATCCCCTTGGGGGTAGAATTAATCAAAATCCTTTCTTAGCGGATGCCTACGTCATACCATCTACCTGCATGCCAAATTTCAGCCCGATCCGTCCAGTGGTTTGGGCTGTGCGTTGATAGATCACTATGTCAGTCAGTCAGTCAGTCAATCACCTTTGAGTTATATATATTAGAGAGATATAATGGCACAGAAAACTGGGCTGTTATCTTTAATCAGAACATTTTTGTTTTAGTGATATTCGTTTGCCGTCGAGGAAACGATTCCCAAGTAGCAGCGCAGAAGGTTCTAGACTGCTTGGAACCCTCGCACCGAGATAGAGTGAAGGACTTAGATGGTGGCTTACATTCTTGGGCCAAACACGTCGATCCCCACTTCCCTGTCTATTAATTCGTTCACGAGCCGGTAACCTGCGGCTCGCGGGCCGCATGCGGCTCTTTTAACGTAAGCTAATGGCTCTCCAGTTCCAGATGCAAAAACCTATTACTATATTATCAAAACTTTTATAATCGGGCAACTTATTGTTAAAATCCTTTGCCATGACACGCCGTGCCGTGCCATCACTGAGCGCCGGCCCTAATCGTGTGTCGTAGTTGAAATAAAACCAAATATTCAAAAATGCATTTTATTATTTACTTCCAAGGTACCCTCAATTCTTCCTCTTCAAGATCGTACGTCAGTTCGACAGCGTCTTTTCTGTTCCTCATTATTGCTGCGTCATTGTATTCAGTGTCAGAGAATCCTAAAAAAATAATAATATGGAGATGATTTAACACAGCGCCATCTAGACTCAAACTAAGCGAAGCTTGTACTATGGAAACCAGGTAACTGATAGAATACTTATTATACATTTCAAAATTGTAAATACAGAACAAACATTTATTCTCGTCACAAAAATGTTTGTCTTGAGTGGGTATCGAACCCAGGCACTACGGCAGATATTCTACCAAAAAAGCTAACAGGGCAGTCAAGGTTGTTCATGATGAGTTTAATGACTTTTGTAATGTATGACAAGTTACGTGTTTGACCACAGCTGATAAGTGACGGTGTGGTCAAAGATGGTAAAACACACCTAGCCTGGAATGGAACTGGTTCTTAATTGAAGTTGTCGTAACACACTGTTAGATTCTTGGCGGCAAATTTTCAACTTGAAGATGGTAGCTAGCTAGCATAGTTCTACTAGAAAATACCCTACCACCATGCTATGGTGCCGTGGTGGTGCCGGCGTAAGAATAGTACCCCACCCTCTCTACCCATGGTTGCTGTAAGAGTCGGCTAAGGGATGTAATCCGGAAGATGGGCAGCAGCGTCTTCCTTGAACAATCCCATCTAACTGCACTCGCCAACCCGCCTGCCAAGCGTGGCGAGTATTAGCAAAACCCCCCAGGAGGAGGCCTATGTCCAGCAGTGGATATCCTATGGCTGATGATGATGATGATGCTATGGTTTCCTCACGATGTTTTCCTTCAGCTCAAGATCATTGTTGGGGTTTGAACCCACGCCTTTCAGCGTGTGAACAGACCACTGTAACCACTGAGCTATCACCGCTAAATTAGTTGTTTGTAATCTGCCAAGCTGTACGGCAATTTTTTAATTCACGGCAAAAATATAAAGAAAGAAATGACATTCTGTGTCAATGTCAAATTGCCAGTGCAGGAGTAATAAAAAAAATTCAAAAAACACTGAGCTGTCATAGCTACAAACGCTATGACTCCCTTTAAACTTATTAAGCCTTATGCTTATAACCCTGTAAGGTTGCACATTACCGACCGTTTGTTGTTGTTTCGTCAACAGCGGCTCGCCTCCCGAAGTTCTGTTTGTATTGCTTCAAAATTTCCATCTGCATCAACCCGCTGTCAACCCATTGAAAATATAACATAACTGGAAAGTTAAATCAATATTAATTTAAAATAATAAGGTACTATAGTTATTAGGCCATAATTTACACGTCCTTAAAGGTAAAATATCGACTATCAAAAATACTCACATAAAAATAACAAAGCGTAAGATAGATGTCCCATCTCACAATCTCAATGGCAAAAATAGAATCATTAGTAAAATTATTCACAGATAAAGTAATCGTCGTGTTTCTATTAGCGGTAAGCCACTGTGAAATGAAGATTTCGATCCACCTTACTTAAGTTGTCGCTACAACGGAGATGGAAAAATTTATCAAATCAAATCAAATAATTTATTTACAAGAATACATGTAAGTAGGTATATATAGGTCTTATAATATTTTTTTGTAGTGTCACAATGTATTCAGTCTGCATGCAGACGTGCAAATGTTAACAGTAGATACATTAATTTAATTAGTCCATATTACATTATTATTAATTATTATTTATTAGAAAAATTCATGAACTCCTTAACGTAACTTAGTCTCTTACCATCACGAAAGAGTCTTGTTTGTAAAAGTTAATGCCTTTTGCAAACAGTGGGGGAAATATGCGGCAATGGGCAGGCCTATGCCCAGCAGTGGACGTGCTACGGCTGAGACGACGATGATGATGATGAATGCCTTTTGCGTATGGTCTGTCAAAGTTCACTACTTCAGTTTGGGAACCCTGAAGAATATCTAATACCTTTAAACGAGCAATTCTTGTATATATGATCTGAATTAGATGTGTTTTTTTTTTTTATGTTTGACAGGCTAGGTGTTTGACAACAACTCACCTGATGTTAAGTGACGGTGTGGTTGAAGATGGTAAAGCACACATAGCATGGAATGGAACTGGCTCTCAAGTGAGGCTCCCGTAACACACCGTTAGATGCTTGGCGGCAGATTTTCAACTTGAGGGTGGTAGCTAGCCAGCCGAGTACTAGAAAGTACCCTACCACCACGCTATGGTTTCCTCACGATGATTTCCTTCACCGGCAGCTCAAGCTCATTGTTGGGGTTTGAACCCACGCCCTCCGGCATGCGAACCGAACGCGCTAACCTCTGAGCTATCATCGCTACAAAATCTGTTCGTGACCTGTGCCAAGTTAAAAAAAAATTAGATACTGTAATGCGGACCGTATTACCTCGACATAAGTGAGGTTGTATGTACCAAGAAATGTTTTTTTTTAAAATATTTTGGCATCACAGTATTTGTCAGTGTCAAAATATTTCGTTAGCTAATCAAAAATTGTTATGTTCATAAATAAATAAATTGATATAGAAATTTGGATATTTTATTTATTTTCAAGTATTTAATAAAAGTGAAAAAGTGACAGTCAAACTTAAGTAACATGTGTCATAGACAAATAAATTAATTCATTCATTCATTTAAGTTATTCGGTTGTGATCCTTATTTAATTGCGTTTGCATACGATTGAACTTTTTTGTGAGCACCTAATTTGAATGGCAATAAGTGGTCAAGAACAAATGATGCAGAGCCTAGCAAATATAAGCAGAGAAGTTGGTCTGGAAATCAATGCCAGTAAAACAAAATTGATGTCAAACTCAAGGGAAATAGACGTTATGGTAGATGGCAACAAGATCGAATATGTCAAAGAATATATTTACTTAGGACAGATAATATCCCCTTCAGATGAAATGACAAAGGAAATAAACAGGCGAATAGCCCAAGGATGGAGAAAATACTGGTCACTAAAGGAAATAGTAAAAAGTAAGGATCTAGGCAATCACATAAAAAAGAAAACATTCGAGACCTGTATTCTACCTGTTCTTACTTATGGCTGTGAAACTTGGTCAACAACACTTCACCACAGAGAGAGGCTAATAAAATGCCAACGTGCCATGGAAAGAAGCATGCTAGGGTTAAAAATCAAAGACAGAGTCAGGAACGTAGACATGAGAACAAGAACAAAACTCACAGACATTCTTACCCGGATAGACGCCCAAAAATGGAGATGGGCTGGGCATTTGCTACGCCATCCCATTAACAAATGGAGCAAGCAAGTCACCCTCTGGCAACCAAGAGACGGCAAAAGAGGTAGGGGTCGTCAAGTCAGGAGATGGGAAGATGACTTGAAACACACAGCGGGACCATTCTGGTTGAGAGTAGCAAGGGACAGGATCCATTGGAAGGAATTGGAGGAGGCCTATGCCAAAAGGCACACCGAACTTAGGGACCTCTTGTAACCCTATGTTTAGGAATAAAAGGCTATTATTATTATTATTATTATTATATAAGTGGTCAAGATACGGCCCTTGGATTTTATTATTCCTCAAAATTCTGAGTATGCTATGATTATCTTCTACTTTAGGAGGTCTCGTCCGTCACATAACTATCTAAAAAACTTACACTGCCAGTTTGCACAATGATTCGGAAATTGGGTGACGTTTGCCCTCCATCTCGCTTGATGTTACGCGAAGATGTGAATTTCGATGACGCCTGCCCAGAAGTAACGTAGCAGATCTCTTGCAACTGGGTAGAACTATGAATGTTACAAAGTGCCCATTTCACATGAACCCAGGATCATTTGAACCCCTATTGGCCCAATTCTCGAAGTGCGCGCGCAATGGGAAACCGTCGGGAATTTTTCATATGACGAAATACATTGCGCGCTTTGTATTTCACCACACAGACAAAAGAAGGCTTAAGTATAATAGGCCTATGTTTGTTCCTTTTTTTATATTACCTGGCGCTTATAACAACCGACGCGGCTTATCATTATTACTTAGAATTAAATTAAATTAAAATTTCTTATTAGGATTTATATACAAAGTTCCAAGATCTGAACTATCAATAGACTCAGATCTATAGAGTCTAAATATAGTTTGAACTATCTATAGCGTAAGATATACGTTCAAATACCATTTGAACTATCTATAAAGTTCAAATATCATTTGAACTATTTATAGACACAGATTTATAAATTCTAATTATCATTTGAACTATTTATAGAGTCAGATCTATAAAGTTAGAGCTATATAGATCTTAATAAAGTTTGATCTATATTATCTATACATATATTCTATAAGATATTTGTTTAAGTATTGATACTTTATAATATAGATAGGTATGTAGTGCTATAAGGCTAATACGTTCTAATTTTAAGCGTTTTTTGCGTGGTGGTAGGGTACTTTCTAGTACTCGGCTGGCTAGCTACCACCTAGTTGAAAATCCTCAAATCGGAATCCGAAACGGAAAACACGGAAAATCCGAAAACCCTCAAGTTGAAAATCTGCCGCCAAGCATCTAACGGTGTGTTCCGGCAGCCTCACTTGAGAGCCAGTTCCATTCCAGGCTAGGTGTGCTTTACCATCTTCGACCACACCATCACTTAACATCAGGTGGGCTGTGGTCAAACACCTAGCCTGTCAGCCATATAAAAAAAATATATATATTATGTTTGCCGTGGTGGTGCCGGCATAAGAATTGTACCCCACCCTCTCTACCCGTGGTTGCCGTAAGAGTCGGCCAAGGGATGTAATCCGGAAGATGGGCAGCAGCGTCTTCCTTGAACAATCACACCTAACTGCGCTCGCCAGCCCGCCTGCCAAGCGTGGCGAGTATTGGCAAAACCTACAGGAGGAGGCCTTTGTCGAGCAGTGGACGTTCTATGGCTGATTATGTGATGTGATATTATGTTTATAATTTTCTTCCTCTTGTCCCTAACTTTTTAGAATCCTTTCCATAATGAGGTTGCCTGAAAGAGATTGCTGTCAGCGATGGGCGCCAGTTGTTCCACCAGTGTTTAGTATTTAAATTGTTATAATTGTTTGTAATTGGTGTGAACAATAATGAGTTTTGGATGGCGGTGTGTAGTGATTGATTTTAACTATTAATAGAGTCAGATCAATGAGTCCCTAATATTTTTTGAACTTACTATGGAATTAGCTGAAGTTAGAACTATCTACAGGTCATTTTTTGTTAAAACTAGATACGAGTACTTTCCATAAAATAAAATGTCTATAAAGAAAGCAATGTACATCGTCCCTTGAACGAAATCTCGTTTTCCCAACTCTTTCTTACAGGAGAGACTGAACACCTCAGTCTTACGTCGCGGCTTCAAGTTCGCAGTTTCGCGAAAAAAAAACATTTAAAAAAAATTTGAAAATCTTTGTGTTGAACATGAAATCGTCCAGTGCCTTTTTAGTGCCTTGAAATTGCATTTTATTTTATACAAAAAAAGGTGTTGGAAAGAAAAAAGTATCTAGGTATATATAGACAGTTTTTTCTGCTCAACAAATTTAGTATGTTCTATATTATTTTTTATCTACTTTGCTTGCTAGTGGACATGTAGAACTGTATGTATTAATTGTTCTACTAATATCACAACTATAGATCATCGATAATTACTTTTATACTATAAAATATACGACGGTTAGGTACATATCACATATACACATCACATCAACAGCCACAGAACGTCCACTGCTGAACATAAGCATCCTCCTTGGGGTTTTGCCAATACTCGCCACGCTTGGCAGGCGGGTTGACGAGCGCAGCTAGGTGTGATTGTTCAAGGAAGACGCTGCTGCCCATCTTCCGAATTACATCCTTTAGCAGACTCTTACGGCAGCCACGGGTAGAGAGGGTGGGGTACTATTCTTACGCCGGCACCACCACGGCATACGGTTAGGTACATTCGTTCTCAGCCCGAATTTTCCACTCACAGGTAAAAAGATATTCAATAAAAAAAGAACAGTCAAGTGAGTGTTGGACTTACACACTGAGGGTTCCGTACAAATTTGTAGGTATATAAGTATAGCTCGTTTATCACGGGAAATATGCAAGCACCGAACATTGCTTTAACGCATAATATAAACTAGATTGAGAGACGATATATCGTTGATATATTAAAAACTGCAAATAAGTTAATAAACGTAATTTTTCTTACGACCCTGCTATGGTTTCCTCCCGATGTTTTCCGTTAGAAGCTCATTGTTGGGGTTTGAACCTACGCCCTTCGGCATGCGAACCGACCGCGCTAACCACTGAGCTATCATCGCCACTGTTGAAATAGCAAACTGCACCCCCGATTTTGTTATCAGTTCTTTGAATTACATCTCGCAATGAAAGCAAACTTAAAGAAGTATTCACGTTAAAAAAACAACACAGACATACATTTTAGCGTGGTGGTAGGGTACTTTCTAGTACTCGCTGGCTAGCTATGACCCTCAAATTGAAAATCTGCCGCCAAGCATCTAACGGTGTGTTCCGGCTGCCTCACTTGAGATCCAGTTCCATTCCAGGCTAGGTGTGCTTTACCATCTTCGACCACACCGTCACTTAACATCAGATGAGCTGTGGTCAAACACGAAGCCTGTATAACATTTTTAAAAAAAATAGCAAACTGTATATCCTGATTTTGTTATCAGTTCTTTGAATTACATCCCGCTATGAAAGAAAACTTAAAAAAAAACAACAACAAAACAACACATACTTACATACAAACACTACACACACTCTCAACATACATTTATGTACATTGTACAAACTATAAAACTCACCGTACCACTAGATAGCTAGGTAGTGCATCTAAATCAAGTCAATCCGTCTTCGTTAATGAATTGACCCCTCCCCTGCGCAGCTTGGCTTTGTTTTAAATTCGCTTGGTGACGTCAATATGGACAAAATGGACATTGTACTGTGGTTGCCAATTTGTGGAAACTTTTCAGTATTTCCCATGACCTTACTTTATGTAATACAGTAGAACCTCTTTAAGTCGAACCTCGATAATTTGAAAACCTTCCAAACTTGAAAAAAAATTGTGTTCCCTTCCCTACAAGCCACAAAACCTCCGTTGTTTCAAATCTGAACCCTCTATAAGTCGAAATAATTAGTGAGTCCCTATAAGCAAAATTCAGTACTTATTTTCCCTCTATAACTCGAAAAAATAAATTGGACCTCTGTACCTCGAACATGCCAGTATTTGTCCTTTACAACTCGATTATTTGAAAACCGACTTAATAATAATATATTTACCTACGATAATGCACATCATTGTTTCTTAGAAAGGCACACAATATTTAGTACTTATTGACAATCTTAAATACCAATTAATTATTCTATAATTAGGTACATATGTAAAAAAAAAAAATTTAGTTTCATGAGTAAATGGCATAATAAATTGTTGATGTCATAGTAGATTTTAAATGTCATAAAGTTATTATTAATGTCAAAGAAAATAATTTATGTCATAGTATCAATAAGAATATTAAGTCGTTTCTATATATAACAAGTTTGTCGTATAATATATAAGCAAGTTTGTATAAATATAAAAGAACAACATATTCAGATAGATAGAACCAGATACAGACGAGAAAAAAAATTACAGTCTACAAAATAATATTACGAGGCAATGCCAAATTTTCTAAACAAAAAGTAAAAAAAAAACACTTAAATTTTACTAAACCAGTTACAAAAAGAAAAAAAAATCCCAAACAAAGTGGAAAAACATTTGAAACTTTTCTATTACAAAGTTAAATATTCCGAAAATCAGTATCAAAGTGGACTCTGTAACATGGCTAACATTGGGAAAGTTTTAGCCACTATAAAGGCAGTGATTACGCGACTAGTGTTCGCCTGCCACGGGACTATAGCCATCTGGCAGGTGACGCGGTTCAAGGGGAGTATAGAGTACTGGTATCTGGCTACACCGATCCTGCTCCTGATCTGCGAGGGAGTCTTCACTCTTACTATCAAGGAGAGTCAGGAGTGGAAATGGTAAGTAGATCAGCGTGTTTCCTGTGTTTTTTTTCCATCTAATGTAAAATTAATGAGACAAACAAAACAAGTGAAGTGAAATCTCCTATTGTAAGAGATATTGAGTAACAAAGTCCAGGGCATCGCTGCTTTGGCGTTCATTACTTTGAGACACTCGATGGTTAGTCTCAACAGCCCTGTAATTTCGCTAGCTGCAGTACCTTTCATACTGAAACATAGTAATGTTTACACACTACTGCTTGACGGTAGGGTATTTAAACTGCGGTGGTACCGGACAACCTCAAACAGCACCGCCAAGCTCTAAGCATACAAAGCTTCTTCTATGGGAACGAGATAACTTGAAATACATAAAGAAGTTATAGTTATAGAATGTACTTGTTTGTGCCGTTTGGGGTTGAAACTTTAGGGCCGTGGGGGCCGGCCGCTCACGATCTGTATCGGGACCTGGCCAAACGTTTAAAGGAGGCTTCAGGTGACCAGAATGCTGGCATCTACTTTGGTCAAAAGCTTAGCATTGCCATCCAACGTGGCAATGCTGCCAGCATTCTGGCCACATATCCCTCATCTGACGGCCTTTTTATTTAATTTTAAGTTAGTTTAGTTTTCTCTAGATGTTTTAAAATAAAGTCTTTTAGTAGTAGTGCGGACAAGACGTTTACCTAAAAGATAACTAAGAAGTTATAACAAAGAACAAATATATATTTTCGTTACATAGTTGGGAATCGAAAGCAAGTTTCTTTTTTGTTTGCCAGGCTAGGTGTTTGACCATAGCTTACATGATGTTAAGTGATGGTGTTGTTGAAAATGGTACACGCCTAACCTGAAATGGAATAAGCTTTTAAGTGAAGCTGTCGGAACACACTATTTGGTGCTTGGCGACAGATTTTAAGCTTGTTTAAAAAATATTTTTATAGTTATTAGTAGATAAGTGTTTTTGATTTACTCAAGACGAATCAATCGAGCCTAAACACGGTTGGGGTTATGTTGTTTTATCACAGAGATGCCGTGGCTACCTTCTTCATCATCAAACCCTGGATATCGTCTAGGCATAAAGTGCTCCTCAAGACGAATCAATCGAGCCCAAATTCGATGGGTATATCTTGTTTACTTCAGAAGTTCCTACGGCCATCTTCCGTTTTCATCATCAGACCAGCTCCATGGTACCATATAATTGTACTGTCACCTGATACATACGTACACCAAATTTAAGTCCAATCGGACAACGGGAAGTGTGTCAAATTGCACCCGAATAAACATTGTTACATACATACATACATACAATGCAAGTTAATATAGTTGTTGCATGTTAGTTATAGTTTTGTCCTTTCCATCCTAAGGTTGCCTGGAAAAGATCACTTTTAGCGATAAGGACGCCAGTTGTTACACATATTAACTAGTTTATTTCTTCTGTATTATGTAATTGTAAGTGTGTACAATAAAGAGTTAAAGTTCAAGTTAAATAAATGCTTGTAAAGACGACTAGCTTGCTATCCTAGCTTGAAAGACTAGCCCCGTGTATTGCGGGCATTATACCGGTGAGGTCAGGTTGCCGTCGGGGCCGGAACTCTATTAGCCGCGATGATAATGTTCTTTGCACAGTATCCCCTCGGATTCCGATGAATCACGGTTTGATGGTTTTGGTAAACAAACGTTATGCTAACAAATATTTAGGCAATCATTGGGTTTACCTAGTTTTTGCCGATTATCTTAATTATTTCATCATATTTTAATGAGTTTGGACATGTTTAAATCAGTAATATTTATTGGCTACAAATAACAATAATGTTACAGACAAGTCACTAGTAATCAAAATCAAAAAGTCAATTATTCAGTTTAGGCCCTGGTAAGGCACTTATGAACGTTAAGTTACATGTTTGAATCTACCACCGGCTCGTAATTACACTTCAACTGAGAAGACTCCGGCAAGAAACTCAGCAAGGCATTTTTTTTGTGGATCTTTCTTTTCATATTAGGTTACAGTTTACAGTTATAGATATTAATACATACATTATGCTTACTACAATTGTCACCTAGCCAGTGGGATACAAGTGCAGAGAGAAGCTACAACAACCATATATTCCTGTCTTCCACGTAATGAGCCACCTTATAGTAGGCTTTGTCAATTAACCTCTGCTTTATAAAATCTTTGAATTTATTATAGGACATTTTAATTACCTCAAGTGGGATTTTATTATAGAATCTAACGCAACTCCCGAGAAAAGACTTATTAGCTTTAGATAACCTGAGTACAAAAATAAATCTTACAATTATACTTTAATAAATAATGTCTCCGTGGTGAAGGCCACCGGATGTGGTCGAAACTATAGTCGGAGTTTCCGATAAAATGAAACGCGAGTAATCCCACATAAGTAAAACAGGCTGTTATAGCTATGATAGCTCAGTAGTTAGCGTGGTCGGTTCGCATGCCGAAGGGCGTGGGTTCAAACCCCAACAATGAGCTTGAGCTGTTGGTGAAGGAAAACATCGTGAGGAAACCATAGCGTGGTGGTAGGGTACTTTCTAGTACTCGGCTGGCTAGCTACCACCATCAAGTTGAAAATCTGCCGCCAAGCATCTAACGGTGTGTTCCGGCAGCCTCACTTGAGAGCCAGTTCCACTTCAGTTTAGGTGTGCTTTACCATCTTCGACCATACCGTCACTTAACATCAGGTGAGTTGTGTTCATCAAGCCTGTCAGCAATTTAAAAAAAAAAAACCTATATAAGGTTTCCTTACGATGTTTTCTTTTTTTAAGTAATCTTTATTAAAATTTAAAGTTCTTTTTCGTACAGCAAAAATTTTGCACTTGTTGATTAACATTATCAAACATCATTATCAGCCGTAGGACGTCCACTGCTGGACTTAGGCCTCCCCCATTGATTTCCATAAAGACCGGTTGGAAGCGGCTCGTATCCAGCGCGTTCCTGCGGTTTACCAAATATAAAAGCTGTTAATACAGTTAGGTAAGCATTACACTAGCAACAGCAAAAAGGTAAGCAGTAGTATGTGAACATTACTGTGTTCCAGTTTGAAGGGCTGCAGCTACCGAACAGCTGTTACAGGGCTGTTGAGACTAACCATATAGTCTCAAACTAATGAGCGCCAAAGCAGCGAAGCCCTGGTATGTTTTTTTTTATGTAACAGTAATGAGACGAACGAGACGCTCTCCTGATGTTAAGAGATAACGCCTGTCCATGACCATTGCAGCGATACACAGAACTTTTGAGTAGTAAAACAAAGTCCAGGGCATCGCTGCCTTGGCGCTCATTACTTTGAGACTAGATGGTTAGTCTCAACAGCCCTGTAATTTCGCTAGCTGCAGTACCCTTCAAACCGGAACACAGTAATGTGTAAACACTACTGCTTGGCAGCAGAATATCTGGTACTGCGGTGGTACTTATCTAGACGACCTCCTGCTAAGGAAATCTACCACCAAGTGTTACTTATAGAATCGCTGCAATGGTCATGAACATGCGTTACCACTTACTATCAGGAGAGCGTCTCGATCGTCTCATTACTTTATATATATTATAAAGATTTAAGATATATTTCGATAAGAATATCCCAAGTTTATGCTTCCTGTAGCGATCACGTCTTGGTGCTCCATGACGAAGTGAAGCGAAGTGATGTCACTAACCTTCGTTGAGTAAATATAGGAACTGTTATAAGCTAGTAACATATTAACAGCTGCCCTTCACACTTGCTAGATCATCAACGCTCCACGGTAGAATGAGCTTTCACAAAACGTTGTAAATGCCACCCCAGTGCCAGGGTCAATGTCGAAGGGTTGGGGTAATCTCGGCAATCGATTACCTTGATGTGCAAATGTTCTAGTTAAATTCCTCCATCAAATGTTTTGTTTGCAGCTATAATAGCTCCCTCATCATCATCATCAGCCGTATGACGTCCACTGCTGGACATAGACCTCTCCCATTGATTTCCATAAAGACCGGTTGGAAGCGGCTCGCAACCAGCGCGTTCCTGCGGTCTTTATGAGGTCGTCTGTCCACCTTGTGGGTGGACGTCCTACGCTGCGCTTGCCGGTCCGTGGTCTCCACTCCAAAACTTTGCAGCCCCATCGGCCATCAATAGCTCCCTGGTTAGCGCGTTTGGGCTTAAATCACAAATGAGAAGGAAAACATCGTGAGGAAACCATAGCATGGCGATAGGGTATTCTCTAGCACTCAGCTGACTACTAACCGCGCCAAAACTTTTCAAATCTACCGCCAAGGACTGAACAATGTTTTGGGGCATTCTTTTTACCCGACTGCCAGGGAAGGGTTATGTTTTTCGCACTTATCTTGTACGTATGTATGTTTTCTTTATCACCTCGTATCTTCCAAACGGCCGAATGGATTACGACAATTAAGGTATCGTTAGATTCGTCTCAATAACCCAAG
Source organism: Biston stratarius (assembly GCA_950106695.1). Taxonomy (NCBI): domain Eukaryota; kingdom Metazoa; phylum Arthropoda; class Insecta; order Lepidoptera; family Geometridae; genus Biston; species Biston stratarius. The sequence continues at coordinate 3,480,483 of OX467121.1, read as the reverse complement.
AGTTTAGAGGATGGATTAAAAAAGATGGATTATTGGTGCGAAATAGTACGAACAGAATAGTTACGTTAATTAAAAAAAAAAAACTAAACCTATCAAGTAGGGTATCTAAATCAAGGCAACTAACAGAGGATTACAAAAATATATATAAGTTATATGTTAAAACTTAATTAGGAATAAAAAAATGTTTAAAACGCCTTTTTTCTTTTAATTATAGGTATTTTAATCGCAGTTGGGTTATAGATTTTTCAAACTCTTCAGCTTGTTCACACTAGAGTATTACCATCTTCAGTTACCATCATGTCCATGACCATTGCAGCGATACACAGAACTTTGAGTAACAAAACAAAGTCCAGGGCATCGCTGCTTTGGCGCTCATTACTTTGAGATTTTCGATGGTTAGTCTCAACAGCCCTGTAATTTCGCTAGCTGCAGTACCTTTCAAATCGGCACACAGTAATGTTTACACACTACTGCTTGGCGGTAGAATGTCTGGTACTGGGGTGGTACTTACCTAGACAACCTCTACGTCGACCATAAATAACTTTTGCTGAGCGTAATTCTGAATTGTGATAAAAAATATTCGTTACTTACAATTAGATAAAGTTAGTTGACTCGTACCAACTTCATGTTAATACTCCTTAGCAAGAGGTCGTTTGCTCGACTTGTTTTGCTACTCAAAGATCTGTGTATCGCTGCAATGGTCATGGTCAAGCGTTATCTTTTACTATCAGGAGAGCGTCCGGTTCATCTCATTACTATTACTAAATGTGTGTTAATGGTAGGGCATCGAAACTCGGTTCAATTTTGAAAACCCGGGTTTTCGGGTCTAAGAGTAATCAGACCCCGGGTAGACCGGTTTTTTCGAGAATTTCGGTCTTTTTATTGTATTTTTTTTAAATACACTAATCTGCGTTTATATATCGATTTCCTACAATGAGTACAAAATATAAAGTATGAGGAAGAATTTAAATATATGAAACAGTACTTTACAAATTACAAAAACAGTTTTAATGTTTAAAAAAGTGATAAAGAGTTATTTTTTCTATTAGCGCGACGAGCTTCGCTACACCCTTCCCTCTCCACCGCTCCACACTTCACTCCATTCACGTCCTGAGATGGACGCGCGCGCTCCATTTGACTTGCATGGCTTGTTTTATTGGTAGGAACGTAGCAACGAAGCTACTTTTTACGTAATAAATAATAATTTATCGAAGAGTGTTTTTATTCCATTTACTTATTATTGCATTCGAAGTGGCTTAAACTTAATAAATAACAAAAACAAACGTATTAAAAAAACCCGAAAAACCCGAGTTTTAAAAATCAAACCCGGGTTTTTTTGTTATCCTCAGAACCGGGAAAACCCGGATTTTTTCGGTCCGGTCTCGATGCCCTAGTTAATGGTAATGAAAATCAATGCTGTTGTTCACAGGTTCTGTCCGTCTGTGTTCATCTACCTGGGTCTGGTGGTGCCGGCGATATGGCTCATAGAGCTGCACAAAGTCGACCTTCGGCTCAAGAAGAAAGCTGAGAACCTCACCTATGTCGAGGTAATACGGTCCACATTACAGTATCCAGATTTTTTTAACTTGGCACAGGTCACGAACAGATTTTGTAGCGATGATGGCTCAGAGGTCGTGTCGGTTCGCACGCCGAAGGGCGTGGGCTCAAACCCCAACAATGAGCTTGAGCTACCGGTGAAGGAAAACACCGTGAGGTAACCATAGCATGGCAGGGTATTTTCTACTCGGCTAGCTAGCTACCACCCTCAAGTTGAAAATCTGCCTCCAAACAACTAACAGTGTCAACTTGAGAGCCAGTTCCATTTTACCATCTTTGATAACCCGTCGTATAACATCAGGTGAGTTGTGGTCAAAATATACCTAGCTTGTCTAATATATAAAAAAAAATCGTTCTGAAGTTCGTCTAGGTACACAGACATTTTTCTACTGGTAGCCCTTCGTCCTTGTAACACAAGCAGTCTGCTTAGTTCGGAGGCGGAGAGGCTAACACTAACACTATCCCACAACCTGAGCATTTTTGTGGTACATTTTACTAGAAAACTATCACGCTTATAGATTTGTGCTGTAACATAGTAATTTACCTTTATATCTAGAAGTGTTATCTGTCAAAAAAATACAAATTTATAACCATTAATAAAATGAACATTAACAATTTTGTATTCATTGGATATAATGTTATTGTACTACTAACGCCATCTGTTAGAAAATCAAAGAGTTAACATCGCTGCAACAGAACTAAGCTCAATACTCAAATACATCGTAGTTAATCTACTTAATACTAGATGACACCACTAGAATCAGGTTGTAAAATAACAACTGTCTTCAAAATTATTACCCGTTAGAAAAACTACGCGAGCCCCCACAAAGCTCAGCTTTTTGCTAGTTATTGTTTTGTTAATTTTTGCCTACACAACATTTTTTCTTGTAAACAAATAAATATTTTTTTCTTCCTTTCTTTCATTAATTGTATGTTTCCAGACGGAATTACCCCTACCCGGCGCGAACAAAATCCCCACAGATATGTGGGTGACCTTGATAGAGCAGTTCCTCATGCTGACTCTCATCGTAGGCCGTTGGTTGTTGCCCAAAGGAGATCTGACTCGAGACCAGCTCAGCCAGTTACTGCTTGTCTATATTGGTATGTATCTCTTATGATTACAAGTATATAAGATCACTGCGCCCCGCGGTTTTACCCGCGTAGTGATGGATGATGATGATGATGAAAAGTATCCTTTTTTTATGTAACAGTAATGAGACGAACGAGACGCTTTCCTGATGTTAAGAGATAACGCCTGTCCATGGCCATTGCAGCGATACACAGAACTTTGAAATATTATTTGACTTTGACATTTTTATCATATGACATTTTAATTATTTGACATCTTTATTGCTATACATTTAATTTTTATTATGAGCTACCTATTCTAAATATTATCTTTACCTTCACACTTGTATATGTTATTTAGATTATGTTTGTGTTTAGCTACATAAGGGCCTACATTTATTATTATTACTATTAAGATTTTAACATAGTATTTAATAATTATTACTTATCAATATGGACTGGTTCTGAAATAAAATTATATTATTATTATTATTAGCCTAGCCTAGGTGCCGGTGCTTGGCACCGTACTTCAAACAGATCAGTAGGTGCGAAGCCGTACGGGTCGATAGTTTTTAAATAAAAAAATAATTTTGATTCAGGTACAGCAGCGGACATCATAGAATTCTTCGACTCCTTCAAAGACGAGAAGGTGGCGTCGGAGAAGGTGCTGGTCCTCCTAACCCTGGCAATCTGGTCGTGGTCCCTCATGCAGTTCACTGTGGTTCTGACGGCCACAAAGAGTAGGAAGTCGCGTGGAACTGCCAATAGGTCTGACATGTATGTACTTGCCTCACGCTGCCATTACGCACTGCTTGTTGAAATTGGACGAATAAATAAATAAACTTATAGTATGAACCTTCAAGCTGATACGAATTCGAATACGAATCGACGTTGATACATTTTCGTTCTTAATATCGTTATTTCTTATCGTATGTATTTCCCATCCCTAGTAACCTGTTATTGTTTCATTGGGCGCGAAATGAACTGTTTACCTCCCCTCCTTGCACTCTCCGGAGTGCATAGATCGCATTTGTTTGAGTCACGGCGCAGTCGACGAAAGCACTCGACGCGCCTGTCGTCGAAAATGTTAAGCTCAATGCGAGATATTATTTTTTTACGATATCAAAATTAGTGTTTTTTTTTTAAGTCAAAATGATTCGTCAACCTTAATGATCATAAGTAATTTTGATTATAATTCTACTATAAAAAAATCTATTATAAAAAGTTAGTAAATAAATATTGTAGGACACATTACACACAGCGCCATCTGACCCCAAACTAAGCAGAGCTTGTGTGATGGAAGTCAGATAACTGATAGGATACATAAATACTTTTTTTTTTGTAAATACCTTCTTATAATACATACAGAACACCCAGACACAGAACAAACGTTTGTTTATACCAAACAAACATTTGTCCTTGGCGGGAATCGAACCCACGCCCTACAGCTCAGGCAGACATACTCCCAATGAGCCAACAGGGTTGCCATTAACATTAGATTAACAGTAGAGGTATAAGAAAATGTATGATGCCAAATTACTTGCTAATCCAAAGAAAATTGGATTATTATTTTGATTTTATTATTTTTATGTCTCAACGTAATGATAATGTGATAAGAACAAAAAAAATTGATTATTAAATAATTAGTGTTTTAAATCCCTGAAATATCTCATAGGTCTTTTAGGTTACGCGCGCCCGCTTGAAGGTTAATAAAAGCCTAATGATAAACATATTTATGCCCAACTTTAAGTGGGTGACGGACAAACAAATTATACAATCCTGGTTTTAAAGTTCTCTACATCGATGGCACATGTCTTGTCTTGAGCTGCCGAAGAAAGATAACATCATGAGGAAACCATATCATAGTAGTAAAATACTTTTTAGAATCTGTGTGTAGCTTGGAAGAAAAAAAAAACTCAAATAGGTCTTGTCGTAAACAACGAAACGCAGCAACGAGCTTAATTCAAGATAGATATGCAGTCACAAGCTCCTAGGTATACTTGTTTTAATACTGTATCAAATACAAGTCTTCCAAGATATTTTTAGCGATGTTTTGTAGCGATGATGGTTCAGTGGTTAGTGCGGTACGTTCGCACGCTGAAGGGCGTGGGTTCAAACCCCAACAATGAGCTTGAGCTGCCGGTGAAGGAAAACATCGTGAGGTAACCATAGCGTGGTGGTAGGGTACTTTCTAGCTACCATCCTCAAGTTGAAAATCTGCTGCTAAGCATCTAACGGTGTGTTCCGGCATCCTCACTTGAGAGCCAGTTCCATTCCAGGCTAGGTGTGCTTTACCATCTTCGACCACACCGTCACTTAACATCAGGTGAGCTGTGGTCAAACACCTAGCGTGTCAGCAAAAAAATTTTTTTTTTTATAAAATACCTAGTTGAATGTGATGAATTCTGTGTCAATTACCACTTTGTCTAAATTGAGTAGATATTATCCATAATAGTTGGATAGTATATACGTACATACATATACATATATAATATGCGGATTTATTACTTTCGCTGTAATATACCTATATGCATATGCAAATAGATATATGCATTTAGGTTAGGTTAGGTTAGGTTAGTTATTTTTTTTTTAAATAAAAAAAAAAAGTTAGGTTAGTTTGAAAAACAACATGGAAGCTTGTACTAAAACCACAACTTTACTAAGACATGACCGAGCTCGACTAAAACTTATATGACTTTGACTGTGACGTAGACTTATTTAACTTTATTTTTCATGAAATACATGCAAATATAGAAACATTACATTACAAATACACAAAGTGCGTTGCCAAAAACAAAAAATAGAAGAAAAATAATTATTGAAAATGTATGGAATATAGTTTTTTTATTTGTTTCTATTTAGTTCTAGTGAACACAATAAAGAGTTTCTATTTATCTATAAACAATAAAACGGCGGATTTTATTAATTTATAACTAATTTATAAAGTCATCAATCAAGTTTTTGGTATCACAGATTATAAACAGTTCTTCGTTATACCTACATAATAACTAAAAAACTCATGAGAATTGGCACAAAATACGAACGTGCCAAACCTGAAGAAAAAAAACTTTAAAAAAGCTGTAGGGAATATAATATAATAAAATGTTTATTTGTCCAAGCAATTACTATATAAATAAAATAGCGATTTTTCATGTCAAAACTCGTAATGACAATAATTACATACAGATATTGAGTTATGGTAATTACTTCAATGACTTGCTACAAAATAATATCTGGTCAAGTTACCCATTTTATACCAACCACTCTTTGCAGACCAAAAGTTTTTTTTGGAACTGGACTGAAGCATTTTACCGATGTCCAATATTAAAATTACCGCTTACCGTTTCAATAATAGCCTACAACCATAAATTCCCATCGTCCCCTCAAGTATAAAGAATGAGGACGTTGGAAGCCGACGTTCCTGATGAAAAAGTCAGTGTGGACGTTGGGAATTACATCTAACTATACACGATACTTCTTTCGCATAATTTAATGTGCTTCCACTGCTTGTTTTTTGTCTATATTTCTTTGCTTTATAATAATACACAAGAGCACTCGCTTTGGCAATTTCGTTTAGGTCCAATTCAAGTATTACATTAGCAGAATTTAAGCAATTATTAAACCCCTTTTTAGTAAAAGTAAGCAGAACTCTTACTCCTATACTTACGTAAGCAGAATTTAAGCAAGCAATTATAACCTCCTTGTCTGCAAAAGTAAGCAGAGCTCATCCCCCACCTACGTAAACATTGGTTTCAGTTGGTTGGTATCAGTCTTCCCCCTTCTCTTTTTGGTAATTTAAGTCAATACTTAGAGGATTCAAGAACAAAAGAAAAAATCAGGATAATTTAAATTACAATGCTGACGTTATCACTACGCAGATCCCTCCATCCCCATGTCATCAAAAATTAGCAAAGCAAAGAATCGCCTACCTTATACCGAATTGGTGCTTACGTAATACTTGAATGGCCCCTTAATCAAACGAAAAACAATCGGTGTTGGTATCTATATTGGTTCGTGTTTGACCACACCCTGCCTGGTGTTAGGCAGTATTGCGGTCGGTGCGGTAAGATGGAGCACTTACCTAGTAGGTATCCATTTACCCTGGATTAGAAGACGCCTGCATTGCCTCACGAGGAACACAGAATCCGGCAGAGTTCCAGTTTTACAAAAAAAAAATATATGAAAAGGTTTGTGTGTACGCGGGGACCATCCATGTACAGATGACGTTTTGGTCACGTTTGTTTCTTGGAAACCTTAAAAGGTAATAAGTTATTGCTGAGCAAAATAAAATGAAAGGGCGGGCTTTTTTTGCTAGAGGGTCTTATAAAGATAGGTACCCAGATACCCGGGCTGTATTGAGATACAGCTAGGTTATATAGGATAATACCTACTAAAATCCCTTCGGTGGCTTGCCTTTGTGCCTGGCAAAGGTCTATTTAGATTTAAAATTCGGTGATGTCATTTAATTATGTCTAATGATGTCAACAATTTGATAAATAAATAAAGTTATTTGTAAAAAAGTATAATAAAATGTCAATAGAATTCATATAATGTATTTTGTGTTCAGATATCATAAATGCGTGCTGCGTTTCCTATGGTCAGAGAACGACTGGAACGAATTGAGAGCGGGCGCTCCATTTAGTCTTCAAAAAGACACGTCCATTCATTTTATTTTGGTCAAAGGTTCAAGGAATATTTTTATGTACCGTGTACAAAGTCGGGGTACAAACTTAGGTTTCCTTCGCCCACAGGAACAATAGAGCTTGTTGCTGCTCCATCGAAGTATGTGCAATAATGATGAATATAGCTCTGCAAGATGCACCGTTCCTTGCCTTCAGGCTTCTTATCATCGCCCATTACAGGATCATCAATTATATGAACATTTTCTTCACCTGCAAGAATACCTTAGTAAGTAGCATATCTTTATATATAAAAATTTCGTGTCATGTTGTTTGTCCGCGATGAACGCCTCAACTACTGAACCGATTTTAACCAAATCTTGCACACTGTGTGCAGTTTAATCCAACTTCAGAGATATGATAGTTTATATCTCAATTTATAATCGCAATATTTTTTTATTGCAAATTATTTGCAACAAAGAGGTATAATTATTTGTGAGTTCCATATAATTCTAATAGATGGCGGTGTAAGGTAATTTATTAACTGGGTTGAGTAAGTATCCAATAGATGGCGCTACGTTAAAAGTCCAAACGTTTCATATGCGCTACAATTTGTTTCACGTTACACGCGTGTGTTCAATTTGGCCACAGCAACGCGTGGCCGGGTCTGCTTGTATTAAAATAAATCAAATAAATTTTTATTACGATTCGTACACTTGCAATCGTCAATTATATTTTTTTTGTATTTGAAGTAAAACTAATTTACTTATTCTTATTTAGTTTATTAATCAAAACGGCTTAATTTTTTTTTAATGTAAAACTAATGAGACGAACGAGACGCTCTCCTAATGGTAAGAGATAACGCCTGTCCATGACCATTGCAGCGATACACAGAACTTTGAATAGTAAAACAAAGTCCAGGGCATCGCTGCTTTGGCGCTCATTACTTTGAGACTTTCGATGGTTAGTCTCAACAGCCCAGTAATTTCGCTAGCTGCGGTAACCTTCAAACCGGAACACAGTAATGTTTACATACTACTGCTTAGCGGCAGAATGTTTGGTACTGCGGTGGTACCTACCTAGACGACATCTTTCTAAGGAGATCTAGCACCATTTTTTTTATAAAGGGTATTTTTATTTATTTTTGAAATTCGTTACCGTTTATTGAGTACTAGTTTTTATCTGAGCCCCATATCAGGTGATCCTGTTGCAAATCTATCGGCTGTACGTGCTTCACTTGGAGACGACGGAGGAAGGTGGAGGGTCGGTCTATCGGAAGTCCAAGCACAAGGAACGCGCCGAGAAGAAAGAGAAGCACTCGTAAGTATTTTTTATTAGCACTTTTTACTCAAAAGAACTAACTTTCCTGGCGCAGCGACTTAAAATGTGTGTTGGACCCTCATTTTTCGTCGTGGTTATATTCACATCACATCATCAGCCATTGGACGTCCACCGATGGACATAGGCCTCCTCCTGGGGGGGTTTTACCAATACTCGCCACGCTTGGCAGGCGGGTTGGCGAGCGCAGTTAGGTGTGATTGTTCAAAGAAGACGCTGCTGCCCATCTTCCGGATTACATCTCTTAGCCGACTCTTACGGCAACCACGGGTAGAGAGGGTGGGGTACTATTCTTAAGCCAGCACCACCACCATCACGATCACCATCACCATCGTGGTTATATTACGTGTGGATAATTTAAGTAATTATTAGCCCCTCCCTCCCCCTTGTCAGCATAAGTAAGCAAAGTTCTTACTCCTATGCTAACGCAAACATTGGTTTTTAGCGGAATCAACGCTCAAAGCGATCTCTTCCAGGTAAGCTAAGTTTCTAGAGCATTCAAGAATATATACAAAACGTGGTGTGCCAATAACAAAGAAAATAAACAATCAGTATAATTTATATGACATTACAGACGGTAACACCATTCAGATTCAGAGTAATAGTGTTCTGTGATTCAGATCCCCCATGCCATCAAAAATAAGCAAAGCAAAAACTTTTTTTTACAAATATACAAATTTCTTTCGTGCTTTCTATAAATCAAAGAACTGGCATGTCAAACCTGCCTCTTTGTGAAACTGGGTAAATGAAAAGTCTCTATAATTGATACAAAAATACCAGTTATACAGGTTTCACTGTATTATTAGAAATTATATTATACCTATATTATTATGTACTTATTACTTGCCTAGTTTAAAATCAAAATCAAAAAGTTATTCAGTTTAGGCCCTGGTAAGGGACTTATGAACGTTAAGTTACATGTTTGAATCTACCACCGGCTCGTAATTACACTTCAACTGAGAAGACAAGCGGCAAGAAACTCAGCAAGGCATATTTTTTTGTGGGTCTTTCTTTTCATATTAGGTTACAGTTTACAGTTATAAATATTAATACATTATGCTTACTACAATTGTCACTTAGCCAGGGGGATGCAAGTGCAGAGAGAAGCTACTACAACCATATATTCCTGTCTTCCACGTAATGAGCCACCTTATAGTAGGCTTTGTCAATACTAACTGCTACAAGGGCAATAAATAATTCTTATTAATATCCTGCATCGTGGTGTCGAAGCAGCCATAAAACAGAGGCGGGCTGGGGTTCACTTGACACCAGGGTCATAGGTCACTAACCATCAAAAAACATTTGACATTTCGTCTGTCATCCGCTAACTATATTGAGGCTTTGAAAAAAACTAGAAAACAAAACTTATGATGAAAAATTCCATACTTTTCAGGAAACATAAATCAAGGAAACCCAAGAAAAAACATGAGATTGGAGAAACATCTATATCGGTGATCAGCGACCGGCGACATGACCGAGATGGAGGAAGAATAAGGTAATATAATAATAACTTAACATTGATTGACTCAGGCGTTACTTAGCGAAATAGCGGAGTCTTCTCAGTTGAAGTGTAATTACGAGCCGGTGGTAGATTCAAACATGTAACTTAACGTTCATAAGTGCCTTACCAGGGCCTAAACTGAATAAATGACATTTTGATTTTGAAAGTTTATATTTATATTTCCGCTTAAAAGTCGTTTCCGTTACAACAGTAACGAAGATTTAATGTAATTTGAATATCATCATCATCATCATCAGCCATAGAACGTCCACTGCTGGACATAGGCCTCCTCCTTTGGGGTTTGCCAATACTCGCCACGCTTGGCAGGCGGGTTGGCGAGCGCAGTTAGGTGTGATTGTTCAAGGAAGACGCTGCTGCCCATCTTCCGGATTACATCCCTTAGCCGACTCTTACGGCAACCACGGGTAGAGAAGGTGGGGTACTATTCTTACTCCGGCACAATATAATATAATTTCAAATATTTAGGGGTCGTTCAAGTATTACGTGGGCACCAAAGGGGGTCTTTGCTTTGCATAGCACGCATAGGAGAGCGAAGTAAGATCTATGCTTACCTTTGCTGACAAGGGGGAAGGAAGGGTTAATAATTACAAAAAATTTGCTTACGTAATATTTGTATCTGAAATAATATCATATATGAAAAAATAATATAACTTAAAAGCAGTTTTAAATTAATATAAACTTGATTTTTTAATTCTAAATAGATCCGTGTTTAACGATGCCAAAAACAAAAAAAAAGTGTTTTTTTTTCGGCACACTTGACAACACACGACGACATCGAAGACGATGCCATCAGTCGATTTGTGCGTCGGCTTAAAATAACTTTCGTCTTAAGTCTTAAGTTAAGATTATAAGTAAGACTGGATTAGAAGTGTAAATTCTATGGAACTTCGCGAGCTCGCGACCCCTTTCCCGGAACAGATACATAGAGATACATAGCTGGGTCCGGTCACCTTGACACGAGGGAACGAATCACCCCGCTAGTGATGAGGTACAAATCAATGTAACGATATCGATATTTAATTATTTTTATGCGTATATTAGTTTCGATTGATATAATCACTACATATTATAAAACAAAGTCGTCCGCCGCGTCTGTCTGTCTGTTTGTTCGCGATAAACTTAAAAACTACTGAACGGATTGTCATGCGAGTTTCACTAATAGATAGAGTGATTCAAGAGGAAGGTTTGTATGTATAATACATGCATATACACCACATTAGTATCTACAGTGCACCCGTGTGAAGCCGGGGCGGGTCGTTAGTAAATAAATAAATTGATATAATTTGACTCGGTGGTAGATCTCCTACTAAGGAGATTAAATAAATAATTAGAAATGATTTTCGGATTCGTTATGACTCTGGCAAGTACGACAGCAGTGTGGATTTGGCATTATACTTTGTATAAGAACTTGTACAGCACTGTAGACGTTTTGCCTTTTTACTATTTTTGGTCAGTCAAAAATGAAAAAAAAATAAGACTCTAAAAATTGGCCTACATTTTTTGAGCCCTAAAATAACCCACTACACATATTTCTGCCTTTAATTTGGGGCTAAAATCACTAAGTGGGCCTGTAATGAGCGCCGGCGGTCATTTCTTCGTCTTCAAAAATGCGGTTCTTTAGGCCCGTCCATTTATTTTACTGTAGTCGCAGCCCATCCCTATTGGCCGGGGTGCGGCCAAATGACTCTGGCATACAGCGTGGACAGGCTGTCGTGCGCTCACCTCTACAATAGAACTGTTTGACCACGGACTGGGTTCTAATGAGTGTAGATTGGGCTTTATTTCATTACGATATTTGAACTATAGCGTAGTAAGTATAATAAGCTATGGGAGCTTTGTTAGTCTAGTTGAAAGGCCCTCCGTTTGCCAATGTTAGGTTCAAATCCCACGACACGTATTTTTCTATGTTACGTGGGTGTTCACAAGTTTTGCCATTTTTTATTTTAGTTACAATAACAAATACAAAAATTTTATCAATATGCATACGACCTTGTAAGTGCGAACATAACAAGCGTTTTTTTTCAAATGTACCTATTTAAGAAATGTCATATTAAAACATGATTTCAAACTCAGATGAAACACTACTAGATTTGTACACATTGACGTCACGCTAAAGTAGATTTTACTTTTACTACTTGGTGGTAGATTTCCTTAGCAGGGGGTCGTCTAGGTAGGTACCACCGCAGTACCAGATATTCTGCCAAGCAGTAGTGTGTAAACATTACTATGTTCCGGTTTGAAGGGTACTGCAGCTAGCGAAATTATAGGGCTATTGAGACTAACCATCTAGTCCCAAAGTAATGAGCCAAAGGCAGCGATGCCCTGGACTTTGTTTTACTACTCAAAGTTCTGTGTATCGCTGCAATGGTCATGGACAGTCGTTATCTCTTAACATCAGGAGAGCGTCTCGTTCGTCCCAATAATGTTACATAAAAAATAACAAGGAGAGTTGAATTACTATAGCCATAAGAAAGAAGGAGACAGAATGTTTATTTTTTGTCCCTATCGGCGAAACCGGTTTTTTCATTGGCTATCTGTCACATTGTAACAGGAGCTTGCCAACCAAACTGGCGTTCGACGCAATTATTGTTGATTTAATTAGTTTTACGTTTTTTTATTGGTGTATTATGTTTGTTTTGAGATAGAGACTCGTTTAATATCGTTGTTAACTAAATAATTAACAATGAAAATGTCCTATTCTAATTTGGGTTCAAAAGCACCGAGCACCATTATACATAATATACCATTTATTTGTTAGATATTAATAATTTACTAGCGGCCCGCTCCGGCTTCGCACGGGTATAAACCTCAAAAATAACAGTATTTCTCCTCCATTTAATGGATGTTATTATACATATAAACCTTCCTCTTCAATCACTCTATCTAATAAAAAAAAACCGCATCAAAATACGTTACGTAGTTTTAAAGATTTAAGCATACATATAGGGACAGAGAAAGCGACTTTGTTTTATACTATGTAGTGATGATTTGGCTTAGCATTAATATCTAAAATAACCCCTAATGACGAATCGCGCTTCTATTATGGCAGCACCTAATGCGGGAACGAGAGAGGCTCTGGTTTCAAATCTAGTAGTCTTTGATCTGAGATTTCAAACAACGAAAGGCGAAAGCTGACGAAAGAGCGTGTTGTTACATCAAGTGCCTAGCTTCGAGTGAGAGAGAGTATGCTGGCCAGCGTGACCAGATTTAATTTGACGAATCTACTCACGGTATGGACAAAATCTACTAAATTCTACTAACCAATATGCAGCAATCTACTAAATTGTCTACACACATCCAAATTTGTAAGAATTGAAATAAAAATACATAATAACTTTATAAAATTACTTAATGTAATAATTTACGACATTAAATGGACAATTTAGTACTTATTTTAACTGCTACAGAATGAAAATGATCAACATTATTAATTAACAAACAAACAGTGAAAATTATCAACATTATTAATTATTATTGTAGAGCATTGCCTACTCCGAATCACTATTATCTCCTGCTCCATTATAAAAAAATTTGGAATCCATTAATTTTATCATTCCTTTATCTGGTACAAAATCAATGCAGCCACGATCATTCTGTCGCAGCCCTTCTTTTCCATGGAGTAAACTGGCTACGTTTTTTAATAATATTTTAATTTTTTAAGCGAACGAATAAGTACAACCTGAATATAGTATAACAAACAACAAAGAGCGGCGGGCTTTACTCGTGGTAAAACGTGGGAAACCCCGTTCACAAACGAGAACGAGAGATAAAACGAAGGAAAAATGTTGCTTACCACGAAATTCAAAAATCTACCAAAATATACCGCATAATTTATTTCTACAGACATTAACCTGACGGACCCTAAAATCTACCAAAAAAGTAGAAATCTACTAAATCTGGTCACACTGATGCTGGACGGCTTACCCGCTGTGTTGGTCTATGCCATTCTAGTACATACATATTATGTCTATGTTTCAGAGCTATAATACTAACGAACTCGGATGAAATCAAAGAACTTGAACTTTCAAAACTGTTCAAGGATCAAATAACAACGGAAACAGAAAAAAAGAAAGGGTAAGTGGTGACACGTGCTAAGGCCCATTGTTTTTTAATTCACGTAAGAACCAGCAGTCAGTCAGTTCTTCCACCTTCGTTTTTGGAATCTACCATTGTCTTTGGCATGGCGTGGGAAAGTTTGATGAACGAGACGCTCTCCTGATGGTAAGAGATAACGCCTGTTCATGACCATTGCAGAGAGGCCTATGTCCAGCAGTGGACGTCATATGGCTAATGACGATGATGATGATGATGAGTGGCGTTTCATCTACTACTTCCTCTTAAGGCCGGTTAACTTAATGTTTTGTTGACTTGCTCCTTTGCATCTCTCTGGATGATTTCACGTGGAAGCGCGCGCCAAGCGTGTAGCGGTGCTATGCTTCTAATATTAGCGTTTATGACGTTATAGTGTTTTAAAGTTTATTTTTTAACAATTTAAAAATACTCTCTTTGCAGTACCAAGAGAAAACAAAAGTCCGAGTCATCGGAGGAGTCCGCGAATAACGTGCACCACACGACGGACGACTCCGGCATTTGACATCACCGCGTGCGCCGCGAGAGCCCCCGTCGGGACAAGCACGCACACAGGCATAAGGTAACAGGACGGCCTCTATGGGATGGGCTAAATAGGGTGGACTATGTGAGATAGGCTAAATGGCATTGACTAAGAGGGACGGCCTGAATGGGACGGGCGAAAGGGGATGGACTAAGCGGGACGGGCTAAATAGAATAGGCTAAATAGGATGGAGTAGGAGGGACGGTCTAATTGGGAAGGGCGAAAAGGGATGGATTAACTAGGATGGGCTAAATAGGATGAACTAAGTGGGATGGGCTGAATGGGACAAGCTAAATGGGGCGGGCGAAAAGGGATGGACTAAGAGGGATAAGCTAAATGGGACGAATTATGTGGGAATGGCTAAATGGGATGGATTAAATAGGATGGACTACATGGGGCGGACTAAAAGGAACGCAATAAGTGGAACGAGCTAAATGAAATGGGACGAGCTAAACGGAACTAATAAAATTAATCGGGCTAAATGGAACGGGCTAAACGTCATGGAACTAAATGGGATGAACTAAAACATCGCTTCATTGAATTATTTTCTAAAACTTGAGTTTTTTCAAGTGTTAAATATCTGTATTTCAATTTATGACGGCTTTATTAAATCTATTTGTTATTTTTTTTTTTTATTGTTAACCGTCTGCTGTGCAAATATTTACATAGCTCGATAACTATTCCTTGTTTTAACAACTATAACTTTTTTCAGGATAAAAAGAAAAATAAGAAAAAGCGCGACAGCAGCAGCGACTCCGATTCCTCGAGTTGAACTGGCTGAATGATCGTCTGTGTCTTTGCCTATTTTCTCTATTGTCTATGGGTGGCCGAAAGGTTTGGGCGGTCTTACGATTTGACGTTTTGGCGAAAAAGTCAACGATTCGGTAACTACGGCGTAGTGATGAATTTTTTCAAAATTAATTAAGTCATTATTACTTAAGAGTTGTAGAATTATTATTAAGCTTTAATTGTTGATATTCTTCAACTTTTTAATTGTAGGTATTATTGTCAATTTATATTGTAATATAATATTGAATAATCCGATTGTTAGCTACACTAATTAAATAGCAACGGAGCTTTCTCTCTAATGTTTATCTGCAATATAATTATGGTTATGTTTTATTTCATGTGGCTTGTTCTATGTTCTATAATTACAAAAAAATACATGTTTTTGCTAGAAATAATTGCATGATGTCGATAGGCGTGTGTACACTAGAAATAAAACAAATGTATTAAAGCTTCTGTTTATATTATATATACGTATATATACATATATGAGTAACAAAAAACGAAACTACAATTTACAAGATTACCATTATATTTTAAAAATTATTTTTACCAAATTCAGGCGTTCAGTCACGTGACCGTGAACACCAAGTCAATGTTACTACATCACGCCACGCTGTTGTTGACATTTTTGTTGAACAACTGTCATACATACATGATTGTTTCACACGGCGTGACGTCATTACAGCCATGGCAGTCTTGCTCGCGTTTCGCGGTAAATTTTAATTGGGTTTTAAATTGCAAAATAGATAACGTGCATTTGTAAATTCCAAAAAAACATTTTTGATGTAAACTGACCAAATTTTCAAATGTATTCTACTTTTTTTAAATTTATTCTTGGCATTGGTAATTTATTCTACTCGACTACCATACCAACTATTACCATTTAGTTCTAATCTTAATTAAGGACAGGGACATCCCGTTAATTTATTATGTAGAATCCTTTCTATACTGAGGTTGCCTGGAAGATCGCTCTCAGCGGTAAGACCGTTCTTTTTCGCTATTGTTAAGCATTTCATTGTTATTCAATGTTTGTATCAGTTATATCTAATTGCCATAACAAGGTAATGTTGCCAGGACTAAAAATTTTAACTAAGGTTATTTAATTAAAATAATAATTATGTTGTAAGTAGGTAAGTACCGTACAATAAAAAAGTGCTAGCAATTAATCAATTTGGTTTGTTTTTTTTTTGTTTATTATTTTAATATAGGTACGAGTTCAAATGGACGATTTTCAAAGTGCCTTAACTTTTAAAAACTTTTTCATTATCTCAGTAAAAAGTTTACAAACTAAGTCTTCATTCGAACGCGGGTCGTTCGTAAAGATCGATGCATCGTACAAATGCATTTCATATAATAAAGAGGTTTGACACAAAAATCTTTGAATGTGTTTACTTAGGTAGTTATATATTTTCGAAAGTAGAAATCATTGTAATCATTATTATGAATAAATACTTACGGGCACAAATCAGACATCGTGAGAAAAACAGTAAAAGTATGTTGATCGCTCTTAATTTTCAAAGCGCCTGTTTTTTTTTAAATTTGTATACTCTTTTTGGCTATGTACATTCCAAGTTTATAACTCTGTAAGTACTTATTTACTTTAATTTTGTCTTTGTAAATGTTAATGATAAATTTATAGTTAAGCTATAGGCACACACAGTGTTTGTTAGTTATTAAGAGTTAAATAAATTTGTAGATTTTTAAACGTCTTTTTTTTAAAGCTTCAATTACCTGCTACTAAATGTTCGAAAATAAATAACAATGGATCAGCTGGATGGAAAATATATCTAATAGTGTTTAAAGTTTAGTTCTTTATTAAACCAATATAATTCACACTAATTAATCATATATATCGATCGAGGAAGAAAAAAAGATGTAGCTTAAATAAAAATAAATTAAAAACCAAAGTAACTCCTAAAGCGATATTTAAAAAAAAGTTTTTTGTTTTTGAAGTACTTTTACAAAAACATCTGTCATTCGTTCCCGCGTAAAATATCGGCGCCATATTTAAAGTAGAAAGCGCGCCAAAAGTACGCGCGGTCTGGAGTTAGGGATGCGACGTACTGCGGCTCCAGGGCGATAGCCAAGTGGTGCGGGTGAGGCAGCCATTCGCCGTTTTGTTTTTCTGGAGTTGGTGTCCTGAAAGCACAAAATTTGCATTTATTTTATGTAAAACTATCTCCTGTTTATGACCACTGCAACGGTACCGCGAACTTTGAGTAACAAGGGAAAGTCGAGGGCATTGCTAGTTTGGCGCTCATTTACTTGAGACATTCGGTGGTTAGTTTCAATAGCTCAGCTATTTCCCGGGAACACAGTAATATTTGCACGTTTGGCGCCAAAAAGATGTACCTAGTAAATAATAAACAATTAAAAATAAATATTAATCGATTAAAATACTGAATTCAAAATCAGGAGACTATTAGTTTTTGACTAGCTTGCCATTGAATAAAAAAACAACACGTACATAATTAGCTTTAAACATGTCGTAGTAGTAAAAGCGCGCTTATAAAAAAAAAAAACATCAAAATCAATATTCCTTCAATTATATCAATTTATAGTATCCTATCAGTTATCTGGTTCCATAGTTCAAGGTTTGCTTAATTTAGGGCTAGATGGCGCTGTGTGAAATGTCCTGCGATATATTAAATTATTACGATGATTCATTCCTCCTTTTTTGAAATCGATTTAAATTAGGTGGATTAAATATCAAAAGATGCTAGAATTTCTTATATTTTATGAATACTTTTAAGTCGCAGACCAACTCTCTTTCTGTATTTTAAATTGTGAACTACAGTGGTATGTGTCTATTTCTCTGTGTTTGTGTTGTGATTACTGTGCAAAGTAATTTTTTTTCTATGTTTTTAATGTTTGTTTCAGTGGTCCTCATGAACTATCAAGATACTATAACTTTATGCTATCTGAAAATAGCTGTTACGATGAACGAAATTACATATTATGTATATTCGACAAGAAAGGGTGGAATTTAAGAGAAAGCTAAAACTATATTTCAATACATGTAGCAATATAACACACTACAAAGAACACGGTATTTGGTTGGAATATCATCAAGATGTCTTACCCAAATTTGGCAAAGTTGCTCCACATCATAGTCATAAAAGTAATTATTCTAGCGTCATCCTCATCCATCGGTAGCGGTAGCCTCTCTAGCTCAAATATGTAGAATAGCTCGTCTTGGTTAGCAGTCGCGGGTAGACTTGTATTTGTTAGTAATCTACCTAAATTTCTGTTCCCTAGATAGTTAAAAATGTATTCATAAACTGGCAGACCAGAACTGTTAGTATAAAGATCAGACAAAAGGGACATAGGTCCGACATAACTGAAGTCCGAATTTAGATTGATCAATCCACCAATCAGCGCCTCGTCTGATGATATGTTAGTAAAGTAAGTTTCTTTCAAAACTGTTCTGAATTCATCATTTTCATCTTTAGGGACTTTTAAACTTTTTTGATCCAACGCTGTGTAGTCTTCATTCTTAATTCGGTCCATTTGGCTTGTTATAGTATTGTAATCCAAAGTACTGGTAAGTCCTTCAACGGTATTTAGGCCAAAAATTGCTGGCACGGGATTAAAAGAAGTATGTAATTTTCCCAACACCAAAATATTGTATGGAGAGTCCACTAAAAATGGCTCTTCATCTTCAAAAACTTTTTCAACTGTCGGTAAAAAGACAGATCTTGCATTCATTTGTTTTCCTATGGCTTCTTCTACTTTAGCAACCGGAGTATCACTATACAGCTGGTAAAGTTCTTCGGGTTCTTTACTGACAACACCTAAAGATTTGGCTACCTGGCTGGCAGTAGCTAGCCCGTCGGAGTCAAAGCTTTGAGGAGAGAACATAGTACCACTTTGAGAAATAATTTTATGGAACAGGCCTTTCGTGGACTCTGAAAGGGTTAAGTAAATTGCAGCGATACCCCCGCTACCCTGACCAAAAACAGTCACATTATCAGGGTCTCCATTAAAGTTTTCTATGTTGCGTTGGATCCATCGCAATGCAGCTCTGATGTCCTTTAAGCCAGCATTTCCAGGAGCCTCTTTTATACCCAAATTCAAGAACCCGTAGGCATTAAGTCTGTAATTAACAGTGACTAAGACGACATTTTGGCTGAGAAGGTAATGAGGGCCATAAAATATTGGAGAACTAGAGCCTGCTCCAAAGTAGCCTCCGTGGATGAAGACCATGACAGGGTAGGTGGCGTTGCCATTTTTAGGGGTGTAGATGTTGAGAGTGAGACAGTCTTCGTTATCGCTTGGGGCTGCGAGAGGGTCATTTGTGGGAAATTGGGGACAGAGGACAGCCCGATTGTCCGCTTTGAAAACGCCCGAATAAGATTCCGGTTCTTTTGGTGCCTGAAAGAATTAAGAAAGTATGCTGAATTTTAGTAAACATAGTAATTTGTCGGTTACAGTAATGCAAAAAGGGACTATGAACACTGGCCAAGGTACGTGTTAACAAAATAAAAAATGAGAAAATTCCAACAATGTGCTTGAGCTGCTGGGTGAAGGCAAACATCGTGAGGAAACCATATTATGACGATAGAGTACTTTATGGCATTCTACTTGCTAGCTACCAGGGTTGAAAATCCGCTGCCAAGCATAATTATATTGGTGTGTTCTGGCACTCATTTAGAAGTCAGTTCCCATTCAGCACCAGGTGTGTTTACCGTTTTCGACCACACTGTCACTTAACATCGGGTTAGTTGTTGTCAAACAATTACTCTGTCATCCATATATTCAATTTATACTATAGTTATACAAAATAGTTTAACACTTTACGTACCTATAATACTGCATAGTTATTATTATTTTGCTAAAATCAATTATTATTTATTTTTATTCGTTTAATCACACACACACTAATAAAAAAACATGTTTGGAATAAAATATATTACCTTAAATCGGACTGGCTCAGCGTATTTTAATCCCAAAAACTCGTAATAATGCCCACTGACGGCTAAATTCCCTTCGACTTTTCCCTGTTTTGTTTCCACAATTTTCGTTTTACCACAAATAACTGCGCCAGTAAAAAGTACCACCAAAATTACTACTTGGCTATGACGTCCCATCCCTTTTGGCTCTGTACAAGCAATCGGAGAAAGAAAAAAAAACACTATGAATTGTTTATGGTTTCCCGCGCTTTTTATACATAAATGTTATCAGGAAATCTCTGATCTTCATTTGAGGTTGGTTTTTAACTCTATTGTTGTAACTCCAAGATCGAAATTGGCTTAGCGCAGAATTTTCTACTGTTTTTTCTCGTACGTGACATTCAAAGAAAGTATTGATCTCATTCGATGAATCAATATATTATCTTGATTATTTTATCAATGAATTCATGAAACAATAGATAATTATTACATAAGTATTAATTTGCATGTGCAATGCTTATAAGATACATTTGATATTATGTAATTTATACAATCATTTTTAGGGTTCCGTAGCACAAGAAACCTTAAGTTTCATTTCCTGATCGTCCGCATTGATGCATAAATTTTTGAGGTGGAAACTACTTTAGCCGCGTTAAGCGATTTTTTTTGGTAGGGCTAAAACTTATGGATTCGCGTCACCGACATACTAATGTGACCGCGTCACCGACATGCTGCTATCAAAGTTTTCACTTCTGTGGCAGTCCACATGACTGCCTATTTTTTTCACCACAACGATAATCACACCTATTCTAGAATGAAAACAGGCTCTCAAATGAGACTATTCAAGGTTGTCAAATTGAAGTTGATAGCTAGTCGAGTATTAGAAAGTACTACCACGCTATAGTTTCCACGCGTGTTTTCCTTCACCGGCAGCTGAAGCTCATTGTTGGGATTTGAACTTACACCCCTCGACATGCGGTGTGACCGTGCTAACCACTGAGCTATCATTTTATTTATTTATTTATAAGTAAGGTATAAAATAGAAAATTATAGCAAACAGGCACCCTGGACTTTGCACTAGGAAAACTTGTGGCGCGAAATCCAGTGTCTTCCGTATTAAATTTTGCATATAAACAGGATAGTAGATAGTATATCATCGCTACAACATATTTAAAATGAGGTCATTTATAAATGTATATGCATAGAACATAGTACGATTACAATTTCAGAATTATAATTAAACTAAATCTCTATTATTTATTTTTGCACAAAATGTATTTTTTTATTTGAAGCGAGGCTTACTCTCTGGTACCTGTGATACGTATAGCTAAAAGGAAATTAAAGTTTTTTGGCGGGAACGCGGTGAGCGTCGTGTTGCCCCATTGTATTTTTTTCTAAAACTAGTGTTTTTTCGAGTTTTAATGCATAAAAATAGTGGTGTTTTATTTTTATTAAGTGCCGAATTACAAGCGCGAGTGTGGGAGAATGATATAATGTGGTTAAACATGACTTTTCGTGTTGCTTCCAAAACTCCATCCAAAAGCTTATAGTAAAGTCGCCACTACTTTACTAAGGCATGACTTGATTTGACTGGGACCGACTGGACTTGATCAAGACTAGACTTTGACTGTAACTATAGATGATAAAGAAGCTGAAAAATGAAGACTACTCACAAAATATAGAAACATTGAAACTGGCATAATGCACAGAGTGCGATGCCAAGAAGAACGAGAAAAAAAGGAATTAAAAAAATATATTTCGGTGTCGCGTCGAAGGCGGCAATTTTATTTTTTTTGTTTTGAAGGGCCGTCTGCAAAGATTAATGTATTATAATAGGGGGACGCCGTCTGTGTCTTTTTTTCCACAGTTGTAGCTAAACATAAATATTCAAGTGATATTTTTAAGTGTAAGTTGTTGATACAACCCATTTACTATCGCATAATCTGTTTATATAAACCAACAAGAAGTATTAATTACTGTTGTTTTCATGAGTAATTTGACTGTAACTGGCAAAAACTTTTAAATTTGGCGCTCTGAAATACTGAATGAAATGACCAGAAATGACCCATCTAATCATCTAAATCTAATGCTCAGAGGAATCACAAGTAATCTAATGTAAGAGGTTCTTTTACTTTATTTTTGGCATCGCGCTTTGAATGTTTTGCCAGTGACCAGTATCTTAATATTTTCATGTATAATTTTGAATGAATACAGCCTTCTTTGAGATAAATTTTAAATTCAGATATTTTAGGTAGAGTTAAAGTCACAAAAAGTAAGTCGGACATGAATGTACTTTAAACAAAGTAGTGAAAACTTAATGAGTAGCTTCGACGGAATTTTGAAAGCAACACGAAAACACAATCATGTAAGACCATATTATATAATTTTATCACTACAATTAATAAAATACTACTATTTAATACAATATTTTTTGGAATTTGATACGATACGGCAGCAATATAATGATCAAAAGTTAAAAACACTTTGGTTTGTTTTCTATTTTTTCTTTTTAGGTCAAAAGTATTTTAATTGCATACATTGTTCTCTTGATTTTTCACATTCTCTGAAAATTTTGATTATAATTTTTTCTCTGATTGTCAAATAATATATTTTACAATATACCTACTAATAATATGTTATTATTCCACGTTCCCGCCCATTCTCCTTTACGACAGTCATCCCTAGCCAATGCCAAAGTGAAAGTCCTATGTTTCCGAACGAAAATAAAACTTATAGTTTTGACGTTTCCAATTCGGACTTTTGTTGTACCTTTTATTGTAATAAATATCTATTAAACAAAAGAGGTTCTTGCAAATGCTCTCAATTGAAGAACCTACCCAGCAAACATTGTGTGAAGAACTGAAGACCACAGTGAATACAGAGCTTACCTAATCGTGCAAACCAGAACACTTGCATTCCAAGTTTTCGACTTGCCGTGTTGTCACAAACAGTTCAATAATTATGAGTCAGTGATTCACCAGCGAAATCCTCGGCCCAGTTATGAATAAAAAGCTCGCCAGAACCGGTCCCAGGATCCGAATAACGAGGCCAGCGAGGATCAAAGCCGATGAAGACGACACAAAATACATATACACCTGCCAGTTTTGTCGCCTAAAATTCACTCAAAATAGCCACTTCTTTCGCCACATGACGTCCAACCACGAAGTTCAGCAAAAAGCGGCGACTTATGAATGCAACGACTGTCAAATTGTGTTTACAAAGAAATCTAACCTCGACCTCCATTGTCAAACGCATCATCAGGTAAAAAGTAAGTCTAAATGTGAGAGCTGTGCTATCACTTTTAAGTCGAGATACTGCCTACGGCGTCATTTGAAGCTGAAGCAGCTGATGCAGGAGAATTCATGTTTGAAATGTCAAAAAAAGTTTACGAGTAAAGACGGACTAGCGAAACATATTCTTAATAAACATACATACAAAAATGTGATGTTTGAGTGTGATTTGTGTTCACTTAAATTCAAGGCGCAGGAGTCCCTGCGAAGTCACGTCGGACGTGTTCACAAGAGATTATGATTTTTAGACTTTTAGTTTTGCTGCCAGACAAAGTGAAACTATTGACTCTGTAATTATTTTGTGTATTAAGTAATAATGCCTTACTGTTATATTATTAAAATAGAAGTATACAATAGTTTTAATGTATTGTTTTGTTTTCTTTAATCCATCTACAGTGGTATGAACTTGGCAATTTAAATATTTGATACAAATAATGAATTCCATGTACCTTGAAGCAGATGTAGATCTAGCCCTCAAAGAAGGTTATGGTCACAGCCATCTAATAATAATAATGGACCCAGTGCGAGTTGGAGTATGAACTCGATATAGTGCTTTCCTACAAAGATGTTTATAAAATATATGACACTTTTAAAAAAAATCTTTAATGAGCTTTTTCACTATGGAGAAAAAACATTGCTTCTATATACTATTTCTATAGTTTACAATATACAATTTAATTTCTAAGGCAATACACTATAAAAGCACTATAAAGCATTCTGGGTGCGTCTGAGAGAGGCTCAGCTAGAAAGCTATTACAGTAATCAACTTGTAGTCCTGACACTTGTTTGTTTCGGACAGTTGTTCAAATTGATTAATTTCTAGCACACTCCATGATAATGTATACATCATCTACAGTGTTACAGACTAGGCATTTGGGAGTAATGGATTTTCCCATTAAATAGAATTTATTACATGGAAGGTGCCTGGTACGAAACCTTAATACCACTACAGTGTCATGCTTAAAATATTGGTATTGATCCATGGGTGTATCATTGGATGGGGCTGGATCGTTTAATACCAAATATGACGCTCTGATCAAGATTTTGTACAGTGTATAGTTTAATGTGGGCAAACCCATAGGGCGAACACTAGTAAATTAATAAACTTGCGAAATGTTACTTTGTTCACTCACAAAAATTACAAAGTAATTGTGTGTTTGTTTGCACAGTGCACACCATAGTGTCACATTTAGAGTAAAAAGGTACTTTTTCCCCTTTTCTTGTATTGCAATCTATCTTTTCGACATTCAGCAATAGATTGGAGTTTGTTGTCAGACTAGTGCGGTACTTGTCCATTGGCAAGCCAGCTTTTTAGCGTGGTCTATTTATAATAATGATCCTGAGGGTATTTTCTTTTGAGCCTTCGTAGCATGGTTGGTTTGCCCATAAGATTCTTTGCGATTATGTTAGGATGCTGTGCAATTCTTGCCTTAGTTATATACATTATTAAACTACCATCGTGCATTCATTATCATACATAGTATTTTAGATTTCAATATTTGAATTGCTGCTGTGCCCCATTTTACAACTTCAAAGGATATTAAATTAAATAAAACTAGTATACATTTTACATTAAATCATTTTATTTAGGTTCTTATGTTATAAATTCAAGCTTACATTTCTTTTTCAAAACATTGATGATTTCATCAATATCCAGGTTCACACCTTAGTGTATTTAGGAGAGCTAGCCCGGATAATCATTCTTGTGCCATTGAGGCTTGCAACCAATATCAAAGTGGATCTGCGACCGAGAATTTGTGGGGCTCTGGGCTTAATACTGCTTAGGGGCCTGCCTAAATAAATCAACCAATCGCCATTTTCTCAAAAACCTGTTTTCGATAATGTGTAGGTACTTACTAGGTACACGGCTTAGGAAAAAAAGAGGGCAATCAAATAGTTTATTTATTTAGTATGACTAAGACACAAACAGCAACCGAGAGACATTATCGCAAAAGAAAGCAATATTTTTGCATTTTTGCGCCGCAAATTCCTTTATTTGCTCATCACATTGTAAGCCTTTTGTTATATCACACTGATAAACAATTTAGTCAATAGTTTAACATTGTTGTCCTATATTGCTGTGCCGTGGTGGTGCCGGCGTAAGAATTGTACCCCACCTTCTCAACCCGTGGTTGCCGTAAGAGTCGGCTAAGGGATGTCATCCGGAAGATGGGCAGCAGCGTCTTCCTTGAACAATCACACCTAACTGCGCTCGCCAACCCGCCTACCAAGCGTGGCGAGTATTGGCAAAACCCCTCCTCAGGAGGAGGCCTATGTCTAGCAGTGGACGCCCTATGGCTGATGATGTGATGTGATTCCTATATTTGTTTTCTATATATGACATCCTGGAGAAAGAGCGCTCCGCTTCACAGGTAGTGGCAACGTTAAAAACATTTTAAGATATTATAATATTAAGGGAAACATCAACAAGTTTCTTTTCATAAACTAGCATAAAAGTTTCACTGTATTTTGTTCTCAATGGGGGCTGGGGGCCCTTTATATTCACGGGGCTGCCCATAAAGCCGTTATACGTAGGTATAAATACGTCTTTGCCAAAGGGTTCGGCACTGTAGTCGTGGAAACTCCTTGCTACCTCTCATACTCTGCAGGCGTCACGCCAATTAAACGGTTTTTTTTAGTAGAATATCTGCTTCAAGAGTTGTAGGACGTGGGTTCGATTCCCACTAGAGCAAACATTTATGCGATGTTTGTTGTGTTGGGTGTTCTGTATAGGTATATTATAAGTAGGTATTTACAAAAAAAGTTTTTTTTTTATTTAGCAGTAATGAGACGAACGTGGCGATCTCTTGATGTTTTTTTAATTATTTTTTTATTATAGCTGACAGGCTTGGTGTTTGACCACAACTCACCTGATGTTAAGTGTCGGTGTGGTCGAAGATGGTAAAGCACACCTAGCCTGGAATGGAACTGGCTCTCAAGTGAGGCCGCCGGAATACACTGTTAGATGCTTGGCGGCAGATTTTCAACTTGAGGGTGGTAGCTAGCCAGCCGAGCACTAGAAAGTACTTTACCACCACGCTATGGTTTCCACACGATGTGTTCCTTCACCGACAGCTCAAGCTCATTGTTGGGGTTTTAACCCACACCCTTCGGCATGCGAACCGACCGCGCTAACCACTGAGCTATCATCGTTATTAAAGGTTAAGAGATAATGCCTGTCCATGACCATTGCAGCGATACACAGAACTTTGAGTAGTATAACAAAGTCCAGGGCATCGCTGCCTTGGCGCTCATTACTTTGGGACTAGATGGTTAGTCTCAACAGCCCTGTAATTTCGCTAGCTGCAGTACCCTTCAAACCGGAACACAGTAATGTTTGCACACTACTGCTTGGCGGCTGAATATCTGGTACTGCGGTGGTACCTACCTAGACGACCTCCTGCTAAGGAAATCTACCACCAAGTAACAAAGTATATAAGTATTCTATCAGTCATCTGGTTCCCATAGTACAAGCTTTGCTTTGTTTGGTGGTAGATGGCGCTGTGTGGAATGTCCAACGATATTTATTATTACAACCTACACATTTATTTTTCTTAACTTTTGAATTTTTTACTTTAAATAGGTACTTACTTATATATTTAAAAAAAACTTAAAAACTAGGACTCTTCGTTATAAGACCGCTCACCGTGACGACCGGAGTACCGGGGTATCTGCCCCGGGTGGCACTGTCACAGGGCGCCATATTCATGTTTGAAGTAAAAAGTTTAAGATCCGACGCTGTTTATTATTATCTGTACGCTACCTACTAATTTGGTACATAGGATAATAAGTGAAAATAAAACAAGTGATATAAAGATTTAATATTGGACTAATATTTAGTAAAATACCATATCATAATAATAAAATTCATATAAAAATTCAAGTATTTCAGTTTTTAAACGATACCTATTACATTTTGTCGGGTGTCAGTGGATAAAATATATAATTTTATTTATGTAACATCTAAATAAATTGTTACTTCATCTGTGACATTGGTCTGAATGAAATTGAAATTGTTATCTATAAATATATATGTATATCGTGTTAGTATTTTGTAGCTATGATAACTCAGTGGTTAGCGCGGTCGGTTCACACGCCCAAGTGTGAGTTCAAACCCCAACAATGAGCTTAAGCTGCCGGTGCAGGAAAACATCGTGAGGTATCCATAGCGTGGTGGTAGGGTACTTTCTAGTACTCGGCTGGCTAGCTACCACCCTCAAGTTGAAAATCTGCCGCCAAGCACGTAACCGTGTGTTCCAGCGGCCCCACATCATTAAGAAGACGTTCTCCTGATGGTAAGGGCAGTCCAGGGCATTGCTTTAGCGCTCACCACTTCCAAGACATTCGATGGTTTGTCTCAATAACCCTGTAATATCACTGGCTGCATCGTATGTTTACACACTACTGCTTAGCGGTAGTTGATACTGCGGCACCTACATAGATGGATTCCTGTTAAAGAGAACTACCCCCTACTGTATTATTAGTATGAAAACTTCCGTTTTACTTTGTACCTTTTTTTTAAAATGATCAACAGGTTAGTTGTTTGACCACAGCTCACTTGATGTTAAAGTACACCCAGCCTGGAATGGGCTCTCAAGTGAGGCTGCCGGAACACACCGTTAGATGCTTGCCACGCTATACCTCTAGTACATATTAAAATATATGTAGGTAGGTATATCCGGTACTTAATGTACGAAAAATAGAATTTCCGCATACACCCGCTGTTTCATACATTTTTGTAAAATAAGTATCCAATAAAATATTTTTGAAAATTAATGTACTTACTAAGGTCATAATAAAAAAAAAAATAGAGCAGTATTTAAGTGTAGGTACTGTGTTAACAATTATTCTTGTATAATTTATCACACTGACATCCCGACAAATTGTCCAATAATTCTAAGTAACATCTACTATCCAAAAAAAAAAACAAAAAAAAAAACACTCTTATATTAAAATTATATATATATAAAAAACTAAAGAAACACAAACTACAATTAGTTAAAGTTAAATCTACGTGTAGGTAATTCTGGTAAATAAAAATAATATAAAAATGAATATTCGATATAATTATTAAAAACTAAAAATTATATAAATAGTTAAAACAAAACGTAGAAACCATTAACAAAGCTCCGATTTTGAAAATTGTAAACTACATTTCAATGCCTTCGAGATAATTATAACGCTCGACGTCCGTTATCGATTCACATTATGACCAGCTGATTTATCCAATTAACAGTATCGTTTTGCCTGACAATTAACAACTACCAAGAATTATTAATTGAATACAGCACATTCAATCAATTGATCATTAAATAACTGATAGACTAATAGACTAGCAAAACGACTTAAGCGTACTTTGTATTGTAGTAGAACGTCTTATCTCTTGAGATAAAGAGTCATGTGGGTCAAGTGTACGCAGCGGGTAAGTGTACGCAGGCTAAGTATCTCGACAACCGTTTATAATTAAGAGACGGCATCCCCCCTCTTCACTACCCTCCATGACGTCCAAAGATGTGCTTGTTCGTAAGCGACCAGCCGCGCGCCATTTTGTTTTTACAGGCAATTAAATTATTTTGCTTAATTTCTTACGATATTTTTTACAGTGTAATTTTTTGTAGTTCTGTATGCTATTATAAAATCTTGTCATCGATATTTGCATATTTTAAGGTTTTAAAATGGACAGTGTTTGAATTTCGTGGATGACGTAATAAATTATCAATTTGATTAATAAATTATTTCAGTGAGGTTTTCAAAGCTTAAGTGCGTACACTTGACCCACATGACTCTATTAAATTAATTTATATTTAGTGTTTGTATTTACAAATACAGTAACTGGATTTTGAGGTCAATCATAATGTAAAAAAATATATATTTTTGTAATTTTTAGTTCCATGTCAATTTTGATGTCAAAAAAAGTAGCGTCATTTTGAGTCTGTCAGTTTTAGTTCAGATACTTAAGAATACAGATAATGTTTAGAATTATTCTAAACTTTATATACAAAAATTGATATAAAATGTTATTGGCAAAACAATCCGTTTTATTGGTAATTGAAACCGGGCATATAAGCGTTTGCTAATAATAATACCTATTGCTTTCTCGTTTGTGTAATTTATTATTCGCTACAAAAAATGAGAAAACAATATCTTATGTGAACTGATCGTAAGAAAATGGATTACTTTAATAGCCAACAGCTTTCTTTGAAATATAATAAATATTTGTAATCGGTTAGCAAAATGATCCATTTTGGATGTACACAGAAACCGCACACCGTTAGGCAAATCTTCCCTATTTTTATTCTACATATACATAAATATCTTAATTTTATCTGCCAATGTGAAATTTTAAAATTGGCAAAAGCTTATTTCTAAGTTGCGGTGTAAAAATTACAAATAAAGAAAATAAAATAACTCGAAAAAAAAATACTGAAAAAAATTATTAAACTCTATATTAATAAAAGTTTCTAAACTACAGTAAATAAAAATAGTTAGAATTAAAAAAAGTTATACAAAACAGGTAAAAAATAAATAAATAGGAATAAACATCAAAAATACATCAAAACAAGCTGGTGATATAATAAAAAAATGTTTAAAACAATCACACGATCCGTTACCGATGGTTGACATTATTACTCAATATTTAACTTAACTTTGTGATTGTTAATAATAATACACTAAATTTTTTTAATGTATTGCAAATTTGGAGGAAACAATTTAACAATATTGTGAAAAAGAAAATATTGAGCAACGTCAACTGACATCAGATAGGAATTAAGTAAAAATAGGAATCAGTGGGTCGACGATGGTCGAACCACTCTGTCTTTTGGTTGGAACGTCTTTGGGACGCTTGTCTTTGGTCAACTCGATACTCTAATCAGAGACAGTGCGACGCAGCGAGGCGGCAGTTGTGGCAAAGTACTATTTATTCGGGTTTAAAACATTAAGTTCAACCAGTGATATTCATGTGCTATGTACGCGACCTGAATTTTTATTTCGTTCAGTTCAATTGCAGAGCAGTGTATACATCTTTACTACGGAAACTGACTTGGTTTTGACATAAAACTAAAAAGCGTCTATAAAAGTCGATTAATTAAAATATAATCATTTTGGGCCTTACTTATAACCGTTGTTTAAAGCTAAAAATGCTTTATAAACTTCTTGCTGACTTGAAATGTCACGAGTTAAAACAAGACAACAGGCTTACATTTATATTTTCTTCTTTTGTCATTGGCTAAAGAAGTAGGATAGTTAAAACAAATTGACCCAAACGTTTAATAGTTACAGGTCAATATGATCGACGTCAATCCAAGCCACGTAGTGATAACGAAGATCGTATGTCGACATAGCCACGTCGACATACGATCTTCGTTGCTTACAAAAATTCCGGCAACTATTTTGGTCTGTCACGGGTAATTGCAAAGAATAAAGATGACTCTGATACAATATACAAATTCTTTGGGTAATTGCCACCTTTTTTGGTATAAATGACTAGTGTTAACATTTCACTTAGGCGCTGCTGCTATAGTCGATGTGAGTAGCACAAAAATCCGCGGTAAAAAATGTTTTGTTGCACAATTTGACGTTCTGCGGTAAGAATTAACGTCATTGAACCAAATAAATAGTATTTTACTCGCATTGCAGCTCGAATTAAAACTTAAACAAATTTATGACAACACTTAATAGAAAATGCGATAGAAAAAATTGCACCATCCCAAGAAGCAAACTACAAGACAAACACAGAAAGAAAGTTTCAAATTCATTTTAATATCTCCACAATAGTTCTAAAATAATTCATAGGCGTTTAAACAAAGGAGACTATAACGGGTAAAAAAGCGGAGCGAAACAGTTTCAAAATATTTTAAAATTAATTTTCAAATTAATAAATTGTTACAAACAAATTATTTGTGTAGAACGCTTTTGGATCCAGCGATATTTCACACATCTCTACGATAAATCCGGCTACCGACACTTGGTACACGCGCTGTTTTTGCGTGTTTTGAATTGTTTCATATTTATATGGATGCTGTAAAAAGCCCTTTTTTTAAGACTCTGTTTTCTGAATTCACGCATCGGAAATGTTTTTAGAACGTTGTTTTCTAGCTAATTATATAACTTGGTGTATCTGTTGGTATTTAACACGTTTGCGTTTATAATTAATAATATCTGCGTTGTCAAGGCTTAGAACTAAGTATATTTATAAGTTTTCACCGTCAACTGATTGTCCAACTAAGGTCGCGTAGCAACCAAACGTTCGCTTTGGCTCTAGTTATTTAAATAGAATGGCATTTCTACTTTCGAACAAACTGTAGATAGCCTTTGAATTTATAGTTTGACCGCTAATGTCAAACTGTGCCTAACTCTACAACAAATTATTATTTAGTCGTAAAATAACAATTAGGGTACCATTCAAAGAAGGATACTTTCTATGAGGATACCGTCAATGTGTGATACTTCCCACGCGGATACCTTCAATGTCGGGTACCTTCCACGCGGATACCTTAAATGTTGGGTACCTTCCACGCGAATACCTTCAATGTGGGGCATTTTCCACGCGGATACATTAACGACCCACTAATGTCTCACTACAACTGTCATTAGCGCCGGATCGAAAAGCGTTCAATATAATAATTAGCAAAAAATATCGGAATTTTCACTAATCAAATTATCAATTTAACAACAAAATTGATTCTGTTCAACAATAGTCACTGAAACAACTGTCTATAAAAATATATAAATCTTATTTCAAATTAATTTAAATAGAGTAAATGGCGACTCGGATTTACGCATTCGTAGCGGTCAGCCAGGCTATGGTGCTAGTAGTGGTCAGCCAGGCTGTGGCGCTAGAGCGGTCAGCCAGACTACGGTGCTAGTAGCGGTCAGCCAGGCTGTGGCGCTAGAGCGGTCAGCTAGGCTACGGTGCTAGTAGCGGTCAGCCAGGCTGAGCCGCTTGTATTAGTGAGCCAGGCTGTGGCGCTCGTCGCGAGCCAGCCAATACCATTTAGAAAAATCTATTTTAGAATAAATTCACTGCACCATCACGGCGTCCCCAGAAAACTTCCAGAAAATTCGAAACAGTGAGAGTTCGTGACCAGACAAGATGACGGTGCAAGAAATTTCCATTTATACAAACTTAAATATTGTCTAGCAACGTTACAATGTATTTAGGTACTATTTTATCATTATACAATATACTCAACTAGGTAGGTATTTAATGAATTGCGCTACTTTCGCTATTTTTTAAAAATTATGTAATAATTTCACTAGGTTCCTAGCACGAGGTTTGGTGACGCAGGACCGCCTCTCGCGGCGCTAACTCCAAAATTTCACTAACTCCGGCCCGCCACCGAATCAAATCGTAAAAAATTCATTTTTTTGCGGATTTTCAATTTTTTATTCACTAGGAAAGTTCCAACGATTCACTATGTACATGCAAGTGAAAAAAGTGCGAAAAAAATTCACTCTGAACGACGAGGGGAAACATCGAGTTCGATTTTTTTTTATTATTATTTAAATAACATCAACAATTCGTTTATTATTACTTTAGCTACTATACCTCAAAAAAGTACAAAGTCACGTTCAAAAAATGTACGTCTCTAGCGTAATGAGGACCGACGTACGACCAGATTGCCCCCGCTCCGTGTGTTATCACGCAGTGATATGCCAAACGACAAAATTACTATCTAAAATGAAAAATATATATTCGCTTCGCATCGCACACCTATCATTAGAAAACAGACAACAACTAGACCACGCCTAGAGGCGTTCCAAACGAGAATATAGAGCAAAAACAACCCTACAAACTAACGAACTGAAGTAACGTTAAACTTAAAAACGATCGCCCCGCAGCGCCACGAAACTAAATCATTCTCAAAACAAAACTAAACAACTCTGCAAACTTTACAACGCTTCTAAACCTGGCGGGAACCTGTCCAAATAAAACCTGCGGGGCGACATCCACAGAGAAAGCATAACAAGAGAAACTAGATAAAAAGCAAACTCGGGAGACTTGAAACTCCCGTAAATTAACTTAAAGTAGGTAAATTTGGTACTAAACTCCTCCACACCTACGCGTCTCGACAAGCCATTATACGACACAGCCTTCCTGAAACAGGTCACAAATTTACGCAAGACGTATGGTATGCTCGTAGCATCGCACTGGAAATATGCCTCAAAATGCACTGATTTCAATACAGCACTAGATGATACATGAAGTACTGACTAACATTTCAATTGAAAAAAAAACCGCGTTCCTGTCTCATGGAAATGTAGCCACGAGATTATATCGAAGGAAGGCTGGTGCTATTCCGGCGACGACATAAAGCTTCTAGCAGTGCAAAAGCAGACCCACCGCTCGCAGACCACATATCCCAAACACACCTCGGTTTATAAAAATCTAACACCAATTATTATTAGTTTAGTCGCTGGGTCGATGCAGACCTTCAAGGAATGTTGTATTATTACTATAATAACGCCCAAAATTCTTGTGCAGTTGAAAGACTTTACAGATGTTAATTCACCGCGCTATGGTAGAAAGGTGCGCGATGAAGACGCTGCTTTCAACACAAAGAACGGCTTTTTGCAGGTAACACTTGAAGGTCCGCCGCTAATCGTGACCACGATTGTTTTGTACAAAACCGCCCAAGCGTCTCACAGCTACGTTGCGCGTAAAGTAAAAAATCACGATCCGAATTACACAATTATTAATTCTTTTTTATAAAAATACAAAAATACAAAATGGGACAGTGCGACCATACAACATACTAATACACTCACGCGTCCCGCCCTTCTCAACATATTTTCAACTAGGAGGGTAGGGGGCAAACATCTTTTTACTATTCAAAAAAATCATTGAGCAATTTCATACAAAAGAATCACGAAAAACAAGGAAACGCACACACACACCGGTCAAAAGAAGTACAAAACAATACACGTACATTCAAATTTACAAAAAAAGACGTTACAAACGAGAGATTTAAATTTACAAAGTGTTGCCACATAAATGAAAAAATCTACCAAAGAAAATGCAGTCGAAATAAAAGACGAAACAAAAAAAAATATGGTGCGTACTTAAAAATAATATTCGTATTAAAGAGAAATAAATGGGCTATAGAAAAGTCAATGTGCCAAGGTGAAGAATGACGATAGTTACATTATAATAGGTGTATGTACGGGGCGTATCAAGGCGTGTTCAAAATATCTAGCAAAAAGTATTAAGTAATTAGAGAAAATCGCAAACTCCCATCTTCGTATTATTATTTTGCTATTATGAAACTATTATTTCAATATATGATAAATTTTTCACACAAGTTTTTTAATGTGCTTTGTCAAGTTACGCGCTGTGAATTTGTCTGCGATCCTTAATTTTCCTTATAAATACATATCTAAAATACTATATTAATCATTTTCCAATATTTCGCCTACTAATAATTGCATAATACTTGAACATTTGTGTCCTTTGTCGACCTACAGACAAGTGCACAGCGCTATTAATAATGGCAAACAATTTTCTCTAAAACGCTCAACTATTATAAATTGTACCTACTATCCTTTTAGATTTGTAGATTTTATTGGAATTTATTTGTCTGCCAGAGCTGTAGAATAACTATTACACTATTACTCAAACACGGGACTAAAATTACTAAACATTATAATCCCAATTAGTTAAGACGGGGTGAACATTATAAAAAGATTATTAAACTCAAATTAATGATATCGGACCGAAACGCGCGTCAAGAAGAAGAAATTGGAATGAGAACGCCAAAATTTACAAAAATGGCGCTAAAAAGAACTCGAGATATACGCACAGATCAGTCGTGAGACTATTCAAGTGACGATGGTCATAAAGGGACTACACCAAATTCGTACGCCACAACAAGGCACTATCAAGCCTACATTCACCGTTATTTTATTTTTTTTTCCAAAGAGGATTCGAGACGACACTTAAAAACCGCTTCGAAACAATGATAAAAAATTATATCAAAAAATTCGCGCAAGTCTTTTACTACAGTCTATTTATAAAATCCGTGGTCTTTCGGGATACGATGTCTCACAGGGACGAATTAAGGAATACAAGAAGAGTAAAGCTAGACAGAGTGACAAACCCTATAGTACCCCACAGTTAGGGGTAGTTAAAAACTAGTTGCCTCAGGCGCAATCTTCACTGAGAATGATTACCCTTTCGACACCACCTTCAGATTCTATCCCAGTCGTCTACTTTTACAAAACGTATCGATCGATACAATTTAAGTACATACATAAAT
Organism: Biston stratarius; assembly: GCA_950106695.1. NCBI lineage: Eukaryota > Metazoa > Arthropoda > Insecta > Lepidoptera > Geometridae > Biston > Biston stratarius. The sequence goes on along the minus strand of OX467121.1, from coordinate 3,444,539 downwards.
TATTTGTTTCATGACATTAAAAAAAGACATTTGTCGCATTTCTTTTTTGTTGATTCACGCAAATTGGTCCGTATACAGTCGATATCTACAAAAAAATTAACTAATAACATAGACTAAAGACGCATAAAATTCCTAAACACATGACAAAGTGGCAGGGGGGTAAGAAATGTGGACCAATTCAGTAATATTGGTGATCAATAACCAATCTTGGTAATCGGAATCTTCGGCAAGAAACAGATTTTGCGGCATGCGCCCGCGTCCTCCGCCAAATCTGCGTAGTTTGCGTTTAGTTTGGCCACATTGTCACGATAACGAGAGGACAGTGCTATGCGTTTTAGGCCCTATCTGCAGTTTGTTAAATACGCTTTTGCAATGCATTTATGACGCGCGTTAACGAGTTCTTTGATCGATTAGCGGAATGCTTCAATTTCTTTGGTGAGAAATCCCAATTGACTATTTTAAATATATTTAGCCATTATAACTTACACTGCACTTTGTAGTTTGATCTTTAAATGTTATTTATGCGTCGTTTGTCAATATTTTGGTATATGGTAAAGTTATGATATAGCATCTTTTAACTTTTTTTCATACTCATAAAAGCGTCTACAAATTTGGCGATAAACAAAATTGTGATAGCAGAAGCCTTTGGTGATAGATCCATTCTATACTAAGTCATTAAAGGTTATTAAAATTTTATATATTATAATACTTATAAACGTTTCTAATCTACTTTCTATTGCACTATTCCGGCGTTTCCAAAAAATATTTTTCTATATATAATAATATTATTCTTTAAACTAAAATTTAAGATCGTGTACAGGTGGAATCGTTGTGTATGAAACACGAGTCAAGTTGAAGACGCTTTGGGACTAATGTATCATTGCAATTCTATTAGTTTCGAATAAAATTATGGCTAGTTACACCCCGATTGAAGGTGTTACAAACCAGTAGTTTTATCTCATGTCGACATGGGGAATGTTTAGTCTCAGCTTGCTTCTGTTTCATTCATACAAATGCCACCAACACAAAATTAACAGCCCGATTGGTAACTCTCATTTTGTACTCAAAACCGGTCCCTACCGCCTCCCGAATTTTAAATGTAAAAATAAACAGTCGAATCTTTTACCAGTTCAGTTACGAATAATTAAACAAGCGAAGTTTTCCGATTCCCTTCATTATCGAATAAATAGCTATTGAAAAATCTTAGAAGAATTCGAATTCCGAATAATATTTGTTGCACAATTTTTTTTTGCAATAAATTGTCCTAAATTATTATTGACGACAGAACAACAAGAATAGTTCAGTCGCAAACCAAATTCTACCACCTTAATGTCAAAATAGGTATTGCTTACACCTGTATTGCTAGATGCAAAAAAATCTACCATATTATTGCCAACATCTAAAATTCCAAAGGCACGAACTATGCTGAAATGAACCGACGACGGAGACGTTACACCAGCAACAATTATCCAAGTCAGAAAAAATACAAGTCTTATGTATGAAATTCATTCTAGCTACACAGGTACAATTATTGTTGTAATTTATGAAATCAGACGATTCACTTATGTCTTATAATATCTTATGCGTGAGCGTACACACTCATCTAATCGAAATAGTGCGTCGCTTAAGGTTGGGCCACGTTACGTCGCGGAACCGACGAGATTCCAACGAAGTTAAGCCAAGAAATGCTCAGAAATCGATGTATTCAACGCTTTTAAGGCCTTATCTCACTAAGACACCATGGCGGCGCCACCGGTCGCGCCACTGTGGTGTCTTGAGCTACCAAGCGAGAAACAAAGCAAACACCAGGATCGTCGACGCACGAGCACGGGTAATTCGTGCGGGAGGAGTCCCTGGTAGCGCAATTGGTGGCACAAGACTAAGTGCACTCACTTAGTCTTGTGGCAACGGCAAATAGCTCTATACATATTAGTGGTTGGTTGGTATTATGAATGATTGGTGGGTGGTAAATTTTGTTGGTGGTGCGACTGGTGGCGCCGCCAACAAAATGTATACAGCTGTATGGAGGGCACCTCACCGTTGCGATACCAATTTGGCGGCGAAAACCGAATCATTTTTGTATAGGGCTTCGAATCATTTTTGGACAGGGCTCCGAATAATTTTTGGACAGGGCTCCGAATCATTTTTGGATAGGGCTTCGAATCATTTATGGACAGGGCTCCGAATCATTTATGGACAGGGCTCCGAATCATTTATGGACAGGGCTCCGAATCATTTTTAGATAGGGCTCCGAATCATTTTTGCACAGGGTTCAAATCATTTTTGCACAGGGCTAGTAACTCTTCAAATGACTTTTCGGACATAATAATCTCACATAATTAAAAAACTTCGACGGATATTTTCACAGATCTTCGTATATGTTGACGAATTTTCCTTTACTAGGACGATCGGCTAAGAAAGGATGAATCTACCACTGTCTTTTTTATTATATTTAACTTTCTTTTACGTCGTACGTATAGCAGAAGGAGTATTAACTCTTCGTCTATTTTAAAACTGACGACCCTGTGTTTTTAGCTTGGTAGCTCAAGACACCACGGTGGCGCGACCGGTGGTGCCGCCATGGTGTCTTAGTGAGATAGGGCCCTTATGGCCAATCGATCCTCGCCGATTCCGCGCGCGGTAATCTGACGGCTCCTTAGAATACAACTTACCTCAAACCAACTGACAACTAGCTAAGTAATTTTGCGTACATATTTCGCTTAAATCGAATCTTTATCACTCACACTTCTTCTACGAAACAATTGCAAAGTGACCGAAGAAGAAATCGAGCGGTAACATCTTGTACTTGAATTCTATAATATTTTGCTTATTATTTAACATTGGATAATGTTGCATTTCGAATTTTACTAAATTATGGACGCCGTCACTATATGGCGTCCTGTTCCGACCGATCAGAGGTTGCCGTTCGCGAGTCATATCCGTTGGTGTTGCCATCAAAAAAAAACATCACCAATTTTGGTAGAAAAAAACTACCAAAATGGCGCGTGTTCTTTGGGGGGGAAAAAATCTTGTCTACACAACGGGTACTACCCGTTCTAGTATAATGTTAAAGGGTAGCGTTCACTTATCTTAAAATAATAATTTAAATGTCCTAAGAAACTGCATTAAAAATATTTTGCTAAACCGTTGAATAGAAAAGATTTTTTTTCCATTTCGTTCTATCAAATCCGACTTGTGATCGAAGACAGAGCTGAAATACTCCAAAGGAAACTTGATAGAATGAAACTTAAGTTACGTTTTTGGTACATATTTCAGCTTTGTGGGACTGCGGCGTGGGAGGGTAAGTGTTATCCGCTGGGTAGCTGCTGGGTAGTTTGATGTTTGTGTTCTGAGTGAGGTAGTGTTTGAGTAGTATGGCGGTTATGATTTAAGGTTTTTAGACCTGAAATTAAGTAGTTTGGCTGACTAAGAGACTTTAAACCACAATTTTAAGTGTTAGGCTAGAGTGTTAGGTTTTAGGAGTGAGATGTGAGCTGATATAAAAGTAATCATTACCAAAAAACGTAGCAATATTTTTTTTTTAATTGAACTTATGTTGAAGTTTTGAATTTGATTTATCCAATTAATCAATCACGTTCAAAGCTATAAAAGTAAACACAAATTTCGTGTGAAAATGCTTAAGCCAATCCATTCGAAAGTGGTTGCTTGAAATATGAATTTAAAAAAACATTTGTTCGAAACATTAACTCTATTAATGCACACTCAAAATACTCTCATTCAGAATAGTTCTAAATATTTGTGCCGACCAGTGCATTCACTGCAAATGTAAAAAAATACAACCCTAATCAAAACCCATAACTAACACTACCCCATTCATATTGTCGTGTAACGGTGGCGTAATGAGATCATAAAAGCACCACCACCCCGCTGAGAACACACCGATACCTATCTAGAACACCACTACCCGTGTGAGAGCGTCACTACCCAGCCGAGAACCGATGATCTAACACCAGCGGAAGGGCACGGCGCGCGGGCGGTCCGCGCCTTCCTTCACCAGCGGCTTGTGGAACTCGCGTCCGGGTCGCGAGTGAATGGTCGCCCAGCAATGTTCACAGTAATACTGCAATGGAAACAGAAATATTATCGTTAACGCTATCATGATTATACCACATACATAATATAGATTTGTATGATTACTACAAATATACTTATAATCGGTAGGTATTTTAACTATGTTAATGTCACACTTGCCTAGTAGCCAATGGTATAAATATATACCAATAATATATATCCTTAAAGCTTTGTTGTAGTAAAAATTGTGAATATCTTAAAGTGCAAAGTTTGCTAGCTTATATGGCGGAACTTATTCGTGTTCACAGAACATTAGAGTATTTAAAGTAAACATTCGTGTGTGAAACACAAGTCATCCGCACTAGAAAGTGGACAGCTAATATGAATTATTTAACGTATTTGAGTTCTTCGTCATGACCAAAACACTGGTAAGTGGTTTATTTATCTAATTTGTCTTGTTCAAGCTAAATATAAGAAACTAGCTACGTCCCGCAGTGTTCTCCGCTACATTTTTTCGTAAAAAAGTATATGTTAATCCAATTTATCAACTACCTTCATAGCAAATTTCATCAAAATTGGTCCAGCCGTGATGAAGTAACAAACATACAAACACACATTCATAAACTTTCGCCTTTATGTAAGTGTGAAATATATGACAAAATTTTATTGTTTGGTCCTTCGAGCCGGATCTATTCTAGTTATCTAGTTCTACAAAGTTCTTTTGATATGGTCGTATTTAGTTGAACATGTGAAATACACGAACAACCATCATTATTGGAGAATCTAAGTGTTACATATATCATTAGAACCAGTGGTCTATTAATGGTAGCTTACCTGCAGACAAGTGACGTTGGCGCAGAAGAAAGGAGCGAACTTAGAGCCGCAGCGCGCGCCCGCACACTCATCGCACATCTGATCGTCCAGCACGTACGGTTTCACCTGCAAAAGGTAACGCACCCAGTAAGATTCATATCACAAACATCATCTCATATTCTACTGCAGGATATAGGCCTAACTGAAGGTGTACAACAATACTTTTTTTTTACTTAGTGGTAGATTAGCAGGAGGTCGTCTAGGTAGGCAGTATATTCTGCCGCCAAGCAGTAGTGTGTAAACATTACTGTGTTCCGGTTTGAAGGGTACTGCAGCTAGCGAAATTACTGGGCTGTCGAGACTAACCATCTAGTCTCAAAGTAATGAGCGCCAAGGAAGCGATACCCTGGACTTTGTTTTAATACTCAAAGTTCTATGTATCGCTGTAATATTTATATTTTTATCTCTTACCATCAAGAGAGCATATCGTTCGTCTTATTACAATCACATTAAAAAAAACTACACTGCCTACCCCAAATATACCTATATCTATACCTATAACACACTACCTATATCCCATATATATAATACTACCCTATATGCATTTATAAAACACTATCCTATATATAAAACACTACCCTATATATATATAACACTACCCTATATATATAAAACACTACCCCATACATAACACTTCCTGAACCATGTTAAACACACACCCACTACCCCGCCTGCCTCGTGTACTATCCTCGTACATACCTCGACGCGCTTATCGATGTCTCCGTGCTGCAGTTGAACGAATCGCGCCGAGATAGCCGCGATGTAAGACTGCTGATTGGAGAACGCAACGCGACCCGCGCCCTAGAAAGTACAAGACACATCTATACCAAATTTCAAACGGATATGTTGACCTGTAGTTAGTTTTTTGATAATCTCACAGGAACCGAACCTTTTCTCTGGATAAAAGCTATCCTTATATTAATCAAGGTAATAAACTAAATGTGTGCGAATTTCATCCAAATTAGTTCAGTCGTTTTTGCGTGATTGAGTAACAAACATCTAAACATCCAAACTTTCAAATTTATAATATTAGTCCGAAATAATGTTCTATAAGACACATCTATACAAAACTAGTGGATATGACCTATAGTTATGTTTTTTGATAATACCACAGGAACTGAACATTTTCCCTGGATAAAAAGTGTGCTATATAACAATCGAGGTAATAAACTATATGTTTGCCAAATTTCATCTAAATCGGTTCAGCCGTTTTTGCGTGATTGGGTAACAAACATCTAAACATACAAACTTTCACATTTACAATATTAGTTAAACTATATGTGTGCAAAATTTCATACCTTGGGGTACTTGAGTTCTGGGTCGGTGTCGATGCCGGCGTAGCAGACGCCGCCGTACAGCCGGTCCATTATCATGGCGAGCTCCACTGAGAAATGACAACAAAATTTTCAAAACAACAGACCAACTAGCATCCATCGCAAGATTTGCAGAATCGCTTTCATCAAAAATCTAATAACTTTTGGTTGTAGATCTCTTTAACAGGAGGCCATCTAGGTAGATACCACCGTTTTATAAGATATTTTGCAGTAGTGTGTAAACGTTTGTAGTTCCGGTTTGAAAGTTACTTTTGCTAACAAAATTACAGGTGAATAAAATCGACCATCGAATGTCTCGGAGTTGATAGCCATCATGAGACATGAAACTCTTCAAGATACACACAGGAAATAAAAGTGTACAGAACACAAAAGAATCTTATGAACTAGAGACACAAGGCGGCCTTATCGCTAAAACTAAATGACCGCCAAAGCGGCGATGCCCTGGACTTTGTTTGGTCACCAAAGTTCTAGGTACCGCTGCAATAAATAATTTTATAGGACATTACACATAGCGTCATCCAACCCTAAACTAAGCAAAGCTTCTTCTGTTGGAACCAGAAAACTGATAGACTTTTTTTTATGGATGACAGGCTAGATTTGACCACAACACACCTGATGTTAAGTGATGATGTGGTCGAAGATGGCAAAGCACATCTAGTCTGGAAATGTACTGGCTCTCAAGTGAGGCTGCCGGAACACACCGTTAGATGCTTGGCGGCAGATTTTCAAGTTAAAAAGTACTAAAAAGTACCCTACCACCACGCTATGGTTTCCTCACGATGTTTTCCTTCACCGGCAGCTCTAGCTCATTGTTGGGGTTTGAACCCACGCCATTCAGCATGCGCTAACCACTGAGCTATCGCTACAAAATATACTTTTTTTTTTGTAAGTACATAATTATAATACATACAAAACAAACATTTATCGTCGCATAATTGTTTGTCCTGGTAGGAATCTAATCCACGCCCCAAAACTCTTAAACCAGATATTCAACCAAATGAGACCAATAGATAAAATATGGATGTCTTCAAGTCACAAGTGAACTGGTGTCTTCAAGAAAAGCGTGCTCCATTGTTGATGGTAAATCTAGATCATATCCTTCGGTGTCCACACAATAGCAGTGTCGTGACGGCCGCTCCGCCGACGGACGGATCTATAATTGATTATCACCAAACGTCAGCAGACTCACCAGCCTTCAAAGGGCGCGGCACGCCTCCCACGAAGACGGTCTTGCGCGGGTCCAGCGGCATGCTCGCGTCCAGGACGAAGTCTGCGTCGGCGAGCCGCCAGGGCCGGATCTGCACCGGCTTGTCGCGGATTGTGGGCGAAGACACGCACAGGTACAACTTGTCCTCGTCGGTGATGCACGCCTCCATCAGCGCCGCTACGGAGCTCTCGTCCTGAAAACGGACGAGAAAATATAAATAAATATCGTAAGACATTCCATCAGACCCCAAACTAAGCAAAGCTTGTACTATAGAAGTCAGAGTAAGTACATACTTATTTTTTTTTTTTTTTATAATAGGTTTTCGTTTGACCGCCATCTCACCTGATGTTAAGTGATGATGCGGTCTAAGATGGAGCACGCTTGCCTAGAAGACATCGATTCACTCTCGACTTGAAGACACCCAGATTATATCCAACGGGAACACCCATTCAGGCAGCGCATTCCACTGTCTAGCAGGCCGCACAATGAACGTGGAATCAAATCGTTTCGTTCGAGTTTTTGGAACATCTACCATGAAACAAAGTCGCTTTTTTGAGCTTCTGGCTGTCCGATAGAAAAATGGACAAATGAAAAAAAATTAAAGTATATAGAACACCCAAACACAGAACAAACATTTATGATTATACCACAAAATGCCTGTTCTGAGTGGGAATCGAACCCACGTCCTACCAATGAGCCATCAGGGCAATCAAGTAGTTTGATTTTTGTAGGTTTGAAAAAAGCATCAGCACTAAAAAGCGAAAAATAAACTTACTTTACAAAGTATTATTATACCTGCTAGGTACCTACTGATCTGTTTGAAGTGAATGAATGTGATACAGATTTTAAAATGGGAATTGAATTGAAATTAATATTATTACATTCTTCAAATCAAATCAAATCAAATCAATTTATTTGTCAGCTTGTGTAGCATAGGATCTTATAATATAAGCATAAAACGTGTCAACATGCTGCACCCATTTGGGCATACAAATAATAATTAAGTACTAAAAAAGTCCATATAAATATTTCGAAAAAAATCAATTTTAATGTAATGTCAATAATATTCAAAATGTCAAGTAATTAATTAATTTAAAATAACTCATCTTCCATATATTCCTTAATTGTATAATACCCTTTCGTCAATAAAAAATTAAATAAATGTCTTTTAAATGCATCTATGCTCTCCGATTCCAGCACTGATTTCGGCAACCGATTGTATATCTGTGGACCCATTCCTAGAATACTTTTGTTAAATAGTGCGGTCGAATGACGAGGCATACTAATTTTATTTGCATGACGTTTACTTTGCAAACATTGACAAATTTTTAAATTATTTCTAATGAATAAAGCCATTTCGTAAATATATAATAAACACGGGAATGTCAGTACCTCTAATTTTTTAAAATTTCTGTTTAGTGTGTTATTAAAATAAAATCAAATATGTAAATTTTGCTATGCTTTTATGCAAAAGGTTAAATAGTTTGAGTTTTTACTTACTTGGAACAATAGAAATGCGTAACCCTTGGGTGGAAAATAACTTTTACTTTCAGCCTTGTGCGGCCAATCCACCACGAGCGGCCCGAACCGGCGGAACGACGACGTTATCTCGTCTGAAACATTAAACAGGTCCTTTACAGCCTACATTATGTAATATCTCCCGCTGTACAGCATCTCCTATAAGATGAGTCGACAATGGCGCCGTAGCGGGTTAAAACTAAACTGGATTTATACAAAATTCAGGCAGATGTCAAAAAAATGATATCTGTAAATCTATTCATCGAATAAAGGAAAATTCACTAGAAGAGAAGCGCTCTCTATTGCTTCGACACTTTGCTGCAACAACGGCTAAAACAATAAATAATTTACTAAACCAATAGAACTATGTAGCGATGATAGCTCAGTGGTTAGCGCGGTCGGTTCGTACACCAAAGGGCGTGGGTTCAAACGCCAACAAAGAGCTTGAGCTTGCCGGTGAAGGAAAACATCGTTATAGCATGGTGGTAAGGTACTTTCTAGTACTCGACTGGTTAGCTACCACCCTCTGCCGCCAAGCACCTATATTCCATCCCAGGCTAAGTGTGAATACCGTCTTCGACCACGCTTAACATCAGATGAGCTGTGGCCAAACACCTAGCCTGTCTAACGATAAAAACAGAAACTGTATATCTATAGGTATAATATTTGTAAATGAAGGATCTTATAAAAAGTAGTTAGAGTTAATGTTAAGTTAATTTTCATATTTGACAGATTTTTATATTTGACATATTATACCTATTCACATTACATTATATTGGACATGTGTATGTTTTTGTCATCTCTAATGTTATGTGTTTGTGTATGTTGTCCTCGTTTTTTTCTTCCTCTAATCTTTTCCATCCTAAGGTTGCCTGGAAGAGATCGCTTTTAGCGATAAGGTCGCCACTTGTTACACCTATTAACTAGTTTATTTCTTCTGTATTATGTAATTTTAAGTGTGTACAATAAAGAGTTATTCATTCATTCATTCATTCATGTTATTTTTAAATATGAATGGAAGAACGACCTGTAATTTTGGTTTTAGCATTAAAATATTTGTATATACATACATAATTGCCCACCTTGTTTTCATGTCAGCGAGGAATTGACAGAGCACTTTGAGCATTGATTAACTTTGAGGGAAGATAATAAAAAGATATAAGATTATAAGATTCAAAGTGGCGTAAGAACATTGGAGTAGTCAAAATTTCTACATAGTAAAAGTTGCTTCCTGCCTGCGCTAGATCTTTTGAACTACGCAACGGATTTTAATGCGGTTTCCATCAATAGACGAGTGATTCAAGAGGAGGGTTTATATGTATAATACATGCATATGCACCACATTAGTATCTACATTGCACCCGTGCGAAGCCGGGGCGGGACGCTAGTCTAATAATAAAAAAGTCCCATGCACACCGAACCCAGCCTTAAGGTTGCCTAGAAGAGACCGTTATTAGCGATAATGCCACAACCTGTTCCGTTTATGTTATTAATATTTGCAATAAATTGGTGTGAACACTTTAAATTTAAACGCCTGCTACTTTTAATTAGCAATCATCAAATAAATGTATTCATACAATAGTTTTTAAAGAAATTTCGTGTTTCTTCAAGTGTTTGTTGCACGTTCTTGTTGAGACTCCATTGTCGAGACCGCCTCACGTGAGGTTGTTATATCGATCCAAAACAATCGAAGATTTCAAAGTTTAAACACACAAGCTACGTCAGAAGGCTACAAGCTTGAGGTGAATTAAATCGAAAGGGAAAATATTGTACGTATTATTAGGAACCACTTTTAGTAGTATAAGGGCCGGCGCTCAGTGACGACACGGCACGGCGTGTCATGGCAAAGGATTTTATTACTAATCAAGTTATTTTGAATCTTATTTCAATGAAATTAGAATTCATTTTATTTTATTTCTATACCTCGTGGTATCGAAATAAAGTAAAATGCCGCGAAATGACGCGACGTGCCGCAGGATGGTGCGGCATGACGCGACGAGCCGCGGGATGCTGCGGCATGACGAGTCATGCCGTTTCATTCCTCGGGTTACCGCGGCGCGCCATTGCATCCCGCGAGACTTATGGGTCACTTTATGTCTAGGAATTATGATTGCTAGTTGAACTAAGGTTGAAACTTGTGCAGCGGTCATTTCGGTTAATGGGGCGCAGTCCGGTTGGTGAGCGGGGGCAAGAGAGGGAGAAGACGCAATGGCGCGCGCGTTTTTTGTCTCTCACACTGAAAAAGCAAAACTGATTGATGCCAGAGTGCCTGGGCTTTCAGCAGGATGCCACGGCATGCTACGGGATGCCGCAGCACAACCTGCTGTGTCATGCCGTGCCACGCCGTCAGTGAGCGCCGGCCCTAAATCATGAAAAATATCTGCGTCATAGAAAAAATTGTTGGCAGTTTAACCAATGCAGCAGTTGTGAAATGATTAAAGTATTTCATAATGATGACGACAACAAGCATGGACGCCGCCAGGATAACTTTTAAGGAGGTGCATCAGGATCTTGACTGCAAGAGCGGTAAAGCGTAGGTTTGATTACCATCAGGACAAACGGTAAATGTTTTTTGTGTCAGAGTGTTCTGTATGTATTACAAGTATTTATATACAGAAAAAAAGTATCTTAGTATTCTATCAGTTATCTGGTTCCCATAGTACAAGCTTTGCTTAGCTTGGGGCTAGATGGCGCTGTGAGAAATGTTTAAAAAATCTATACGTAATATCTACTACTAACATATTAAAGAGTAACATATACTTATCATTATAGATAAGTACTTACTGGGCGACAGAGCTTTGCTTCGTGTAAGCAAAATTTATTGTCTAAAAACTCGGAAAAACCTGGCTAGATTGGTTATTTGCCCCCAAAAATCCCTATAGGAAGTTTTATAAAAATCATGACAGCCGTCCTCGATACTCGATATTTTTGTAGCGATGATAGGTCAGTGGTTAGCGCGGTCGGTTCGCATGCCGAAGGGCGTGGGTTCAAACCCCAACAATGAGCTTGAACTGCCGGTGAAGGAAAACATCGTGAGGAAACCGTGGTGGTAGGGTACTTTCTAGTACTCGGCTGGCTAGTTACCACCCTCAAGTTGAAAATCTGCCGCCAATCATCTAACGGTGTGTTCCGGCAGCCTCACTTGAGAGCCAGTTCTATTCCAGGCTAGGTGTGCTTTACCATCTTCGACCACACCGTCAATTAACATCAGGTGAGTTGTGGTCAAACACCTAGACTGTCAGCGTTAAAAAAAACCTAATGTCACATTAAAATCGCGGGGGATATTTGGTTTTTATTCAAAGAGTAACTTAATAGAAAACAATCTTCATGTATCCTATGTATTTTTTTCCCGAAAGGGGGTGCACTTGCACCCTGCTGCCGGCGCTCATGAATTAACCTCTTTCAGTTAAGTATACCCCACGCTAACAGCCCTGTATGTCACTGTGTTGTTATTACAGTCGCCTAGCAACCGATGGTTGGTGTTGATAAAAACATTCAGCGGGTCAGGGATGTGGACAATTAGAAATACATTATTGAAAACTTCAAGCTATCTAGGGCAAGGCTTTGACGTCATAATTTTGGCTAATTGGGCGCAGTTCGATAAAGTGGGTATACACTTTGATACCCGCATCGAAAAAGGTCGGCAACACAGCTGTTGTTGAACACGCCAGGATAATATCTAATACCTTTAAACGAGCAATTCTTGTATACATATATGTATATATATAATCTGAATCTCGGAACGGCTCCAAAGATTTTCATGAAATTTAGTATGCAGGGAGTTTCGGGGGCGATAAATCGATCTAGTTAGGTTTAATTTTTAGAAAACGTCGTTTTTTGCTGTGTTTTCAGCCGAGCAAAGCTCGGTCATCCAGGTACTATTTATAATGAGTCAAACGAAACGCTCTCCTGATGGTAAGATAACGCCTGTTCATGACAGATACACAGAACTTTGAGTAACAAAACAAAGTCCAGGGCATCGCTCTGCTTTGGCGCGCATTACTTTGAGACATTCGATGGTCAGTCTCAACATCCCTGTAATTTCACTAGCTGCAGTACCCTTCAAATTGTAACAGGAACTGGTTGTAGTAGCTTCTCTCTGCACTTGCACCCCCCCGGCTAAGTGACAATTGTAGTAAGCTGTAATACAAACTAAACTGTATAAACTGTAACCTAATATGAAAAGAAAGATCCACAAAAAAAATCCCTTGCCGAGTTTCTTGCCGGAGTCTTCTCAGTTGAAGGTGTAATTACAAGCCGGTGGTAGATTCAAAAATGTAACTTAAAAGCAGTGTGCCAATAACGAGGATTTCTTTATTATTGAGAAGAAGCGATACCATGGACTTTGTGTTTTTTTTCAAAGTTTTAGGTAGGCACCGCTGCCATGGTCATCGACAGGTGTTATCGTTAACCATAAGACATTTCGATCGTCTCATTACGTTTACTTTAAAAAAAAGTAACGGACTTAGTATTGTATAGTTGACTCAAGCGCTAAGTATTTAAGCCTATCCTTTTAGAATATCTTCTTTAAATAAATAATAAATAAATAAATAAATATTGTAGGACACATTACACACAGCGCCATCTGACCCCAAACTAAACAGAGCTTGTGTGATGGAAATCAGATAACTGATAGAATAAATAAATACTTTTTTCTTTTTTTTTGTAAATACATACTTATAGTACATACAGAACACCCAGACACAGAACAAACGTTTGTTTATACCAAACAAGCATTTGTCCTTGGCGGGAATCGAACCCACGCCCTACAGCTAAGGCTGACATACTGGCTGTCAAAATCTTTAGAATTAGTTCAATATGGCAGGATATACGATGGTGGCTCCCCTCTCATTGGTGGTCGCAATCTGAATACGTGACTACACCAAAGATGGGACAGAAGACAAGCACAGATAAAGCAGTCTTCCGAGACGTTTATCAAAGTATTGCACTCAAATCAAGCACCAACCTTGGCATACAAACATCCATTGAAATCCGTAGAGTCCACGCAAACAAAACGCGGGGTAGATGACAAAAGATGGCGATAGCTAATCGCGGCAAGTAGGGCTACCACATGCACGAATTCGTGCGGACTTTGCAGACTTACTGACAGTAGAAAATTTATTATTATGTAGCAACGGTTCAAATCATCACTACATATTATAACACAAAGTCGGCCGCCGCGTCTGTCTGTCTGTTCGCGATTAACTTAAAAACTACTGAACGGATTATCAGACGCGTCTCACCGATAGATTCATGAGGAAGGTTTAGGTATATAATTTCTCCAGGTTTTGTGTAAATTAGTTGATGATAATTGTTGGAAGCGTCGTAAAAAGTCAAGCCACCTGGGAGCTTTCATCGAAAACGCTGCCTAATCCCAGTGAGATATAACAAAACAATGCATGTTGTGATATTGCTCTTTTATAGATCTACAAAAAAGTCCGCGGTAACATACATATATCTTTTAGGGATAGCATACTATACCCATTCTTACTACACGTGAGAGGCTGGGAGGTGTTGCTAGTTTAATATTAAATTAAACGATATCATATTACTTTACTATTTTGCCGTGGTGGTGCCGGCGTAAGAATAGTACCCCACCCTCTCTACCCATGGTTGCCGTAAGAGTCGACTAAGGGATGTAATCCGGAAGATGGGCAGCAGCGTCTTCCTTGAACAATCACACCTAACTGAGCTCGCCAACCCGCCTGCCAAGCGTGGCGAGTATTGGCATAGACCCCCGAGGAGGAGGCCTATGTCCAGCAGTGGACGTTCTATGGCTGATGATGTGATGTGTGATGTGAAATTACTTTAAAAACTTAATTTTAAGACTAGGTTAAAGAAAAGTTACTCGTACAAATAGTGACATTGCAACACCGTTACAGAAGCTATAAGTTAAATTGTGACATGTGGAATTGAACAGGATGTGTAGGTACCACATCCTGGTGGAATGTGTTCGCTTCCAGCGGGAGAGACGGGCATTTGAGGTGACTTGCCATTTGAACAGACTAGACGTTGGTAGATACAATAGACTGCTATCCGAGCTGTTCTGACGCAGTCAGAGAGCTGTTTAGTTGTGTGTGTGTCGCCTCAAATGACCCACTTTTATTATAATTTACGCGGGGGAGTGAGTGTGTGTGTGTATGTGTTGTAAGTACAAACTACTTTATTTTAGTTTTAAAAATCATGTTTGAAAATACGATGGGACTACCATGTGGCTATCCAAAAAGTCCCTTAAATAAACTGGAATAAATTAGGCCATAAGTTTGTTAACTATGAAATTATATTTGAAGCAATAAATACTATACTAAAATCAGAGAAATAGGATTAAACACAGTATAACAGCATGAAATATAATAAAGATTTGTTAGATTTACTATTGTAATAAACTGGCCCCAACTCAGTATGATTTTAGTAAAAATTTTGTTATTTTCGGATCACGGTTAAAAACTTTTTAGTATTGATTATCAATTTAAGTCGACTAAATTTTCATTTTAATTGGTGTTTTTGGAATAGTTTAAAATTAAATCTAGAAATAAAAAGGCAAGGAAAGGTACAAAGTCAAGCAGAAATCTTCGGATAAAGATTGGTCGCAATGATGATTCAGATTTTAATAAAATTTATAGAATATTCAGTTCAGCTGTAACATTTTCACAATAAGATGTTTTTGTTGCTTAAACGGTTAAATGTTCTGTAAACAACAGGTTTTTCTTCTTGGTTTTTGCCGGTGTCAAGTATTTCAATATTTTACGATAAATCAGTCACAAAGTAAGTCATGGCCGGTCACGCCCTAGTAAAGTAGTGGAACTTTGTCAATAAACAAATCTTCTGCCTATCCACTACTGTTTGTTTCGTCATGTATATTTGCAATTTGTAAATACCCTAGTTAAGAATGACATGTATTTTCACTTATAAGTCATCCTCATCAGCCGTATGACGTCCACTGCTGGACATAGGCCTCTTCCATTGATTTCCATAACAACCGGTTGGCAGCGGCTCGCGTCCAGCGCGTTCCTGCGGTCTTTATTAGGTCGTCTGTCCACCTTGTGGGTGGACGTCCTACGCTGCGCTTGCCGGTCCGTGGTCTCCACTCCAGAACTTTGCAGCCCCATCGGCCATCGGTTCTGCCTGCTATGTGCCCTGCCCACTGCCACTTCCAACTTGCTAATCCGCTGGACTATGTCGGCTACTTTAGTTCGCCTACAGATCTCCTCATTTCTGATTCGATCTTAATTACTTATAAGTGAATATACAATATTCTCACTCCACACTGTTTTTATACGTAATCACTCAAGAAACAAGTTTTGGAAAATAATGCAGTGCGGCGACACGATTTTTCGCGTTCAAGCCAAAACTCCCCGAAGTGTTTTGATGGTTACCCTACCCTGTGACCTACTTCGCTACAATCGGAATCCGCCACGGCTTTTGACAGCCATTGATGCCCACAATGCAGAGATAGGACGGCGGGACGCAGATATGTAGCAAGCTAGGGCTGTAGTCCCTTTTATTCTTGCCCTCTCGTGGTCTTAATACACTTGATTCCCAGCGTTCCTTCTTTTACAAGTTTTTTTTTAAATTACAAATAGGCTTGCGTTTGACTGCCAACTCGCCTGATGTTAAGTTTCTTACGTTTTCACTACAACTAGGGTGATGATAACTCAGTGGTTAGCGCGGTTGATTCGCACGCCGAAGGGCGAGGGTTCAAACCCCAACAATGAGCTTGAGATGCCGGTGAAGAAAAACATCGTGAGGAAACCATAACGTGGTTAGGTGTGTTTACCATATTCCACCACACCGTCACTTAACATCAGGTGAGCTGAGGGCAAACACCTAGCAAGTCAACTATTAAAAAAAGGCGTATAAAACTACATCTTTCTAGAATAATAGGGAACTAGATGGCAGCACTAGCAGTATAAAAATCAGCGCAAATAGAAAAAATATTTTTAGAATAGATTTGGTTTTGCGCTACTAGGTGGCACAGTAAATATATTTGATTGAAAACGCGTTCCCGCCAAAACTTGTCATGTAACTTGGCAAGACGAGTTTAGGCGGGAACACGGAAACATGTCGAATTGCAATATTTCCGAAAACTTGTGTTATTTTGAGTATTTTTTTTTTATTTACTCGAATTACGTGCAAGACAGTGTGTATTGCTTTCAAACCAAGTTTACTTGTCATTAATATACAAGGGCATGACCAGACTTTACATTGATTTATTTTGTGCGACTATGACATAATTTTGAGTTATCATCATATACTCAAAAATCATGAAATACTTGATATTGGCAAAATCTTCAAAGTGCGATGCCAAGAACATTTAAAAAAAAAAACAATATGATACCTACTTTCACAGAATAATAAAGTCATTGTTTCCCTAAGTATCGTACGAAAAAGTATTTACATTTGATTTTTGTATGTATTTTATGTGTATATTTTCTGTGTGACTTGATGATTTGTATTTTATCGTGTAGATGTTAGAGTAACCTAACTAATGAAAAAAAAAAAATTACAACTTGCGCCAGACAGAAAACAAATGTACAGACATTGGCAAAAATGTGGCAACACCGCAGAAGCCAGCATTGAAACGTTGAAGTTGAAGTACGAAGAAGTACACATTCCATTAGGACCGCTTAATATTTCTCTACTTACCCTCATCGATATCGGGCGGTAGACCTCCAACGAACACCTTGCGGCTGAACCGCTCTCCGTGCTCCGAGCCCGCGGACACGGGCGACGAGCGGGCCGGGGACCCCAGCGCGCTCACGCACATCGATAGCCCTGGAAACACCACAAAATTGTGTTAAGGAGATGGAAGGATACAATTTCTGGACTATTACATGTAATGAGCGCTAAATCAGCAATGTCCCGGACTTTGTTTTGCTACTCATCATTTCGTGTACCACTATAAGGGTCATGGGTAAGCGTTATCTCTTATCATCAAGAGACCCTTTCGACCGTCTAATTACATTTAAATTTAACAAAGGAAAGATAGCGAAGACTTATCTGTTAGGTAAGGACAATTTTACAAGTAGTGCTGATTTCAATCTAGCAATTGAATAGTTACATACGCTTCTACACTACACAGCCGATGGCTACCATCACCACTCACCAGCCACACTTCACGCTACATGGCCTACACCCAACGGCCGCTCTTCGTGCTACATGGCGACATGCACCCGTCGTTCACTACGCTATATAGCTATTCTCACTAGCTGCTCTCCACGTTACATGGCTACGCTCACCAGCCACTCTCTATGCTACTTAGCTACTTTCACCGGCCGTTCTACAACATGGCCACATGCACCCGCCGTTTTCCACGCTATATGGCTACTCTCATCGGCCGATCTCCACGCTATATGACTACACTAACCGTCCGCTCACCACGCTACGTGGCTACACTCCCGGCCGCTCTCCACGCTACATGGCTAAACTCACCGCCCGCTCTCCATGCTAGATGGACACATGCATCAGCCGCTCTCCACGCTACATGGACACATGCATCGGCCGCTCGCCACGCTACATGGCTACATACACTGGCCGCTCACTACGCTACATGGCTACTCTCACCGGCCACTCTCCATGCTACATGTACACATGCATCAGCCGCTCTCCACGCTACATGGACACATGCATCGGCTGCTCGCCACGCTACATGGCCACACTCACCGGGCGCTCAGAACGTTACATAGCCACACTCACCGGCGGCGCTGAGTCGTGACACCACATCCTGCGCCTGCTCAGGGCCCGAGGGCGAGCCGGCGCCCGCCGCGCCGCCCGCCACGCTTGCCTCCTCCACGCCTGGGAAGAACGGCGACTTGCCTGCAGACAAAATAAGAACTATATTGCAAATGAATACATAAATTGATTTGTCTACTAAATTTACATAATTCATTTTCTAATTTGCATAGTACCATTTAGCTCCAAACTAAATAAATACAGTTTTTTTTCGACGACACAGATTCAAATTCAACAGTAACAATTATCTCAATCAATGGAGTATAAAAAACAACAGCCCATATGCCAGTGGGCTTTTTAGCTATTATTTAGGGCTTTTTATCTAAAATTTCTTGTAGATACTCCCCCGAAACTATTACAAACATAATTAAGGTATTGTGTATGTTTTTCGCATTAAAACAAAATTCAAAAATACAAAAAGGCACAAGCGTAACGAGCGCGAACATCTTGAGCTACTTTTGGGTAATTTCCAGGACCCATAAACTCGTGAACTGTGTCTTGGTTACGCAATTGTAAATGTCAGAAACTAACAGCAGTTGAAACGACTCTGAAGAGTCCGGAAGATTTCAGCCAAAATAACAACAACTTGTTTGTTACCAGCGTTAAGTCAACGACATTTAAATGAAATATTAGTCAACTACTTGGCCGCGCGCCAACCGGGCACCAGCATTCGGGAGCTGCTGAATGATTTGTTGCGCCATACGCATGCCGGGATACCTACCTGCCAGCTAAATGAAGATAGAACTCCATTATTTCGTCATTAAAGGAAAATATTATGCTATAGAATACGCAAGGCGCGTTATAAGTTGTAGCGATAATAGTCCAGTGGTTAGCGTGGTTGGGTTCAAACCCCAAAGATTTGCTAAAGCTAAGGTAAACTTCGTAAGGAAACCATAGCGTGGTGGTAGGGTACTTTCTAGTACTCGGCTGGCTAGCTACCACCCTCAAGTTGAAAATCTGCCGGCAAGGATCTAACGGTGTGTTCCGGCAGCCTCAGTTGAGAGTTGAGTACCATTCCAGGCCAGTGTTTTGCCATCTTATTTTATATTTATATTTATTTATTTATGTTGACATGCTAGGTGTTTGATCACAGCTCACCTGATGTTAAGTAACGGTGTGGTCGAAGATGGTAAAGCACACCTAGCCTGGAATGGTACTGGCTCTCAAGTGAGGCCGCCGGAACACACCGTTAGATGCTTGGCGGCAGATTTTCAACTTGAGGGTTGAGCTAGCCAGCCGAGTACTAGAAAGTACCCTACCACCACGCTATGGTTTCCTCACGATGTTTTCCTTCACCGGCTCAAGCTCATTGTTGGGGTTTGAACCCACGTCCTTTTGGATGTATTTTATAAGTATGGATTTACAAATAAGTATAAAGTATTCTATAGTTATCCGTTTTCCATAGTACAAACTCTGTCTACTGCTTAGTTGCAGGTCGTGGCGTTCTGTATGATGTCCTACTATATTTATTTATTAATGAAATGAAATAAATAATGTATTTAAAAACTCGTTACGGCGGGGCTGTTGCAGTCTCTCTAAAAGTCCCAAAAAATCTAGTCTAGTTATTGAGTATTTACGCTGCGCCGTGTCGATGCGAAAAGCCGCGGGCGGAAGATCAGTTTCAAGACAATTAGCGGATGACAGACGAAATGTCGAAACATTCGGATGGGTAGTGACCTATGACCCTAAGGTCAAAGTGTCGGTTCAACACCCCTGGACCCCAGCCCGCCTCTGTTTTATGGCTGCTTCGACACCACGTTGCAGGATAGGACAGGGACATACCGAGTTACGATCGCTTCCATTTGGAATGCATTACCGCGCGTTTTGAAACAGAGCTTGCCTACAAAATCATCATCAGCCATAGGACATCCACTGCTGGACATAGGGCTCCTCCTATGGAGTTTTGCCAATACTCGCCACGCTTGGCAGGCGGGTTGACGAGCGCAGTTAGGTGTTCAAGGAAGACGCTGCTGCCCATCTTCCGGATTACATCCCTTAGCCGATTCTTACGGCAACCACGGGTAGAGAGGGTGGGGTACAAATCTTACGCCGGCACCACCACGGCAAAATACTGCTTTGCAAATAAATAAACATTGGTAGAAATATCACACAGCCCTAAAACAAGCAACGCTTGTATTAAGTGAACCAGATAGCTAATACATTACTTATAATTATATATATGTATGACCTGAACATTGTTCATCATCGTCATCTAAGCCGTGGGATGTCCACTGCTGGCAAGACCGGTTGGAAACGGCTCGCATCCAGCGTGTTCCTGCGGTCTTTATATTAGGTCGTCTGTCCAACTTGTAGGTGGACGTCCCACGCTGGGCTTGCCGGTCCATGGTCTCCACTTCAGAACTTTCAGAAATTCTGCGTGCTATGTACCCTGCCCACTGCCACTTCAACTTGCTAATCCGCTGGATGTCGGTTACTTTAGTTCGTCTACGGATCTCCTCATTTCTTATTCGATCTCGTAGGAAAACTCCAAGCCATCCATAGCTCGTTGTGCTACTTTGAGCTTATCAAGAAGGCACATAGTCTCAGAGACCACGTGTCAAAGCCATAAGTTATCACTAACTTATGGTAACACACACTGGTCGAAAACTTTCGACTTGAGGTACTGAGGTAATTCGGACGAGAAAACGCTGAGCAGTTTTCCGAACGCTGCCCAGCCGAGTTGGATTCGACGATTGACCTCTTTCTCGAAGTTGGACTACTTGTCCTAGGAAGAAAATTGGCTAAACATTGTTATTCATTTAAAATTGAATAAGTATACAAGCTGAATGTCCAGTACTTCTTGTTAGGTACGGTAGCGGCCTTTACCATTGCATCTACGTATAGTATAATCCTCATTGTATTATCACGGCCATCAAAATCAGCTAAAACCGTTCATCCGTTGTAAACAAAGCTACCTATTTAAAAAAGCGCAAAACATTGACCACCATTTCACCTGATGTTAAGTGATGATGCAGTATACAATGGAGCAAGTTTGCCTAGAAGATACCGATTCATTCTCGACTTGAAGACACCCAGATTATATCCAACGGGGAACACCCACTCAGACAGCGCATTCCACTGTCCTGCAGTCCGCACAATGAACGTGAAGTCAAATCATTTTTGGAACTTCCGACTATAAAACGATGTCGCTTTTTCGAATGTCTGGCTTACCACTACTTTTATAAATTATGACATTGCTGGGCCCTGGAATTTATCTTTCTGCAATGGAATAAAAATGTTACAGTGTGTCACAGGCTTAATCCAAATGACTACTTAGATGTTGGATGCTGGGAATCCTAACTTATCCTAAATTTTTCGAGCTTAAATGTCGTCTATATTGGCTATACATACATGAACATTGGACAGTACACATCTTTGATAATCCTACCAAAATGGAGATGACAGAAAAGTTTTATGAAAGAGTTTGGTGCTAAAAATATAACGAAATTTGGAGACAATCTCAAAATTATAGGAGTTTTTTATGGGACCCACTGGTGCTGCAGAATTTTTAGTAACGATCTTTTATTGATTGCTTTATAGTTCAAAATATGTCAAACTTTAAATAAATAATTGACGAGTCCTTTTTTAACCCCCGACGCAAACATTTTGACGTCGATGTCTGCCCGTCTGTCTGTGGCATCGGAGCTCTCAAACGGGTGTACCGATTTCGATGCGGTTTTTTTCATTTGAAAGCCAGTTTCCTTGCGGTGGTTCTAAGCTATGATTGGTTAATAGCGTAAGGGGTTTTTAAAATTTGTAATTAAATTATTATTTGTTGTGTATATATAAGTAGTTTAAATCTTTTAATTTGTGTGTGTTATTTGTTGAAGTATATGTATAGTGTCTTTAAAAAAAAAAAAAAACCTATTAACTTTCTTTCTTTAATGAGATGAACGAAATCATCTCGTGATTATAATGTCTACATCTGCCTTTGTGTATTGATATCGCGAACTTTGAGTAACAAAACAAAGTCCAAGGCATAGCTGCTTTGGCGCTCGTTACTTTGAGATATTTGTAGCGATGATAGTTTAGTGGTTAGCGCGGTCGGTTCACATGCCAAGGGTGTGGGTTCATAGCCCAGCAATGAGGTTAATCCGCTGGTGAAGGAAAACATCGTGAGGAAACCATAGCTTAGTAGGTACTTTCTAGTACTCGACTGTCTAGCTACCAAACAAGTAGAAAATCTGCCGCCAAGCATTTAACGGTGTGTTTCGGCAGCCTCACTTGAGAGCCAGGTCCATTCAAGGCTAGGTGTGTTTAACACTTCAAATGATAAGCTGAGGTCAAACACCCAGCTTGTCAACCATTAAAAAAAGATATGCATGGTTGCAGTACCCTTCAAAACGGTAGACGATAATGTTTACTCATGCATTTAGCGATAGAATATCTGATACTGCTAAGGCACCTAGGCACCAATCTACTCGTATATGACTACCCGATATTGATTACTTTTGACTGTGACTATGTCTTGAGACATTCTTTTGACTTCACTTAGTGGTAGATTTCCTCAGCAGGAGGTCGTCTACGTAGGTACCACCGCAGGACCAGATATTTTGTCACTAAACCATAGCGTAGCTAGCGAATGTCTCAAAGTAATCAGCCCTGTTGGCTCATTGGGAGCATGTCTGCCTGAGCTGTAGGGCGTGGGATCGATTCCCGCCAAGGACATATGTTTGTTTGGTATAAACAAATGTTTGTTCGGTGTCTGGGTGTTCTGTATGTATTATAAGACTGTATTTACAAAAAAAATGTATTTATGTATTCTATCAGTTATCTGACTTCCATCACACAAGCTCTGCTTAGTTTGGGGTCAGATGGCGCTGTGTGTAATGTGTCCTACAATATTTATTTATTATTTATTTTATTAATGAAGTTTTTGCTACTCAAGTGTACCGCTGCAATGGTCATGCGTTATCCCTTACCATCAGAAGAGCGTCACGTTTTAATTACATTTTAATTATTTTTTTTAAGATTTAAATTTGGCAAAACACACAAAGTGTCATGTCAAAAATAAAGAAAAACATGCCAAGCAACTGTAGACACGAAGGCCTGTAACAAGTTTTTTTTTTTGTTATAATCTGACGGAGCCCTCGTAATACTTACGAGCTGTACTGTAACACCATTCAATCTACAATTGATAAGTCTATGGCAACACGAAAAAAAAACGAGGTCGTTTACCTATCAAATCGATTCCAGTTGGTCATGCGTTGAAAGAAACACAAGGATTTTGTCGCCAAGTCTTTAGGGTCGCCAAGAGGGCCAGCTTTTTATATAGTTAAAGATATTCATTGACAATACTTTGTAAGCTAGTTACATTTTATTTTGAATGGTTGACAGGCTAGGTATTTGACCACAGCTCATCTGATGTTAAGTGACGGTGTAGTCGTAATTGGCAAACGCCTACAGAATGGAATTGGCTCTCAAGTGAGGCTGTCAAAACATATTGTTAGGTGATGTGCGACAAATTTTCAACTTGAGGGTGGTAGCTAGCCAACCGAGCACTAGAAAGTACCCTACCACCACGCTATGGTATCTCACGATGTTTTTCTTACCGAAATTTCAAGAACATCAACCGACCGCGCTAACCAATGAGCTATCATCGCTATAAAAACATCATCATCATCAGCCATAGAACGTCCAGTGCTGGACATAGGCCTCCTCCTGAGGGGGTTTTGCCAATACTCGCCACGCTTGGCAGGCGGGTCGGCGAGCGCAGTAAGGTGTGATTGTTCAAGGAAGACGCTGCTGCCCATCTTCTGGATTACATCCCTTAGCCGACTCTTACGGCAACCACGAGTAGAGAGGGTGGGGTACAATTCTTACGCCGACACCACCACGGCAAAAGCATACTATTATATATACCTCTACATTCCATTGTCAAATCTGTTGGACGATACCAAATTGATTGATATACATACTTGCAAACTTTCTGGTCAATAGTACAACTATAAAGTAAGTTAAATCAAATTTCAATATCAACGTTGCATCTTACAATAAGCAAACTTTTACTTAGATTAAGCACAATAATGAAGGGTAATGGGCTGGGGTAGACGTGATCTACGTGTTCCCGAATTAGCAAACGTAGCGGCCTGTAACTCAATGGAGTGACGATATACATGTACAGCTGGCGGTGGACGGAAACGAAAAGCCAGCAGTGGATTTCGATTGGACATTGTTGATTGGTGCAGCACAATAATCCCTCCTTTCTGTAATTAACTTTTTTTTAAACCTTTGTTTTTCTCAGATCTTTTGCTAAGTTTATGATGGCAAACACGGCTACAATCCACAGCTTGCAGTACGGAGACTTTACATATCATTTTTGACACCGCGTCTTGTCATATTTTATGACATTCGAAAAGTGTCATACCAATATTTTTACTTCGATTCTTTGAAAAAATGGAAATTACTTTTCCATTGCGCTTTCCCGATTTCATTGTTTAATGAATTTTCCAGATTGTTTTAAAACAAATATTGTACATTTGAAAAGGGGTGCTTTTTGCTTTGTAAATATATGTATTACCTAAGGTCATTGGTCGTAAGGTCTAGATCTAGAGATAATGTAGGGAAACGCTACGAATAAAAATATCTAATCGCGGGTACTTACTCTTTCTATACGGGAATCTCGGGCCTCTGATGAAAGGCGTAACCAGCGGAATCGTGTGCACCGACATAATATCACTCGCGGAGTAAAAATGATACTTAATTTTTCTGAAAAATTAATTTTCTTTTGACACGAATAAGCTCCGCCGCGACGGAAAAGTGAATGAAATAATTGACGATCAATTTCGATATTTGATACTATTTTTTTTTTAAATCTAGACTGCCATGGTTTAGTAGGTTGAATGTGTTTTAGACCTTCTTTGTATTTTAATGGTTTAATTAAAGCGACTTCATTGTTAAGCTTGATTTTTGAGGGAATTCGGAAAAACCATATTGCTATATTATATTATTTTTGTAAAGTTTGTATTGTGTTTTAGAGTGTTTATAGAGAAAATTGTAGTATTTTAATAATGATACAAAGACAACATGTACCTAAATATATTTTTAACGTGAACGCGTCTTTAAATTGGGTTCTATACTAGTTCTATAGCGGACGTTTTTGTAGATCTATAAAATAGGAATATCCCGCCATGCATTGTTTTGTTATATCTCAAAGGGATTAGGCAGCGTTTTCGATGAAAATTCTCAGGAAGCTTGACTTTTTCCGAAACTTCCAGCAATTATCATCATATTTCAACCATTTAACACAAAACCTTGATAAATTATATAACTACACCTTCCTCATGAATCACTCTATCTATTGGTGTAACTCGCGTGATAATCCGTTCAGTCGTTTTTAAGTTTAACGCGAACAGACAGACAGGCGCGGCTGACGACTTTGTTTTATAATATGCTAAATTACATGGCTGTTGAGACTAACCATCGTAAGTCTCAAAGTAATGAGCGCTAAAGCAGCGAAGCCCTGGACTTTGTTTTGTGACTCGAAGTTCTGTGTAACGCTGCAATGGTCATGGACAGGCGTTATCTCATACCATGAGCGTCTTGATCAACTCATAACATTTAAAAAAACCTGTGTCAAGTATTTTGGTTGTTTTCAAATCGAGTAAAGTATATTTTAGTCACAAAGTCATATGCGTCCAGTCCATGCCTAGACAGCGGTGACTATACTAGAAGCTTTTATAGAGTTTATGGAACAACACAAAAAATAAAAGTGTCGTGGCCGTGTGTTTGTGAACACGTGTACATTTTTGAACACTAAAAAGTCTTTCGGATTTTCATGTTTCAAGTCTTTACTCAAAGTAATGAACTCTTTGCTTCTTCAGCTAACGAGTGGTGTAATTATATTGTTATAATCTGTTTTCTGAATCGCCTTCCACCATGGAAGCGAATTTAAAGACTTTTTCACGACAAAAACAAAGGTAAGATAATAATATAATAATAATATTTTTTATTGACATAACAAAATAAAGTACAGATTTAGTTCCATAGGCTCCCGAACTAGTCAAAGACTGTGTGTCAGGAGCCAGTGGCTTCTCCTAAAACAAGATACATACATATTATGTCTAACAAAACAATATTGAGCAGCGACTTAACTAATTTTGAATTTATTTTGAATTTATATAATGTTGCCAAAGTGTTGCCAAAGATAAATATTAAAGTAGAAAAAAAAAATGTAAAAGAAATCTGCCTGCAGTTCATAGAATGTACGTGCGCGTGTGTTGTGTGTGTGTGTGTTGTGTGTGTGTAAGAGAGAGAGTGAGTTAGAGAGTGAATGAGTGAGTATATGTGTGAGAGTGTGTGTGTGTTTGAGTGTGTGTGTGTGAGAGAGTGTGTGTGTGTGTGTATGTCAGTGTGCGTGCATAAGTGTGTCTATATTTGCTCATCTTTTTGTAAATAAAATAGAGAAAAAAATATATATATGTCTGGATACTCAAGTTACAAATGTAAGCTTTCCAGGAGTTTTTCTAAGTTTCCATAATCAAATTTTTGTAACCAAGATAGAATAATTCTTTTTATTTCGTTATTACTGTACTTTTTAGAGTTGTATTCTTTATTAAAAATGTTATAGAGACGTGGTGCAATGGTACTATATGTTTTTTGGGCAAACCTCGTCCTTACGACAGGTGTTGGAAACAGTTCAACCCTTTTATTACTTATAATAGGAAGATGCGGTATAGTTTTTTTATGGTATCTTCTTAAACATTCATATGTAAATATTTTCCTGACACTAAGAACATTAGCTATTTTATAGACCTCTGTAGTAGCATGTCTGAAGGGAAGATACAAAAGCACTTTCAGTACTGCACGCTGTGCACGCTCGACAGTGATGAGACGAAATTTGGCTGCAGCGCCCCATGTACAGATGCAGTATCTGATAATGCATTCACACAAAGCCCTATACGTCTGTATCAGAAGGTTTTGTTCTGCTACTGCTCTCAGTGTTTTAAAAATAAAGATTAGTTTCCTGACCCTAATTTTAAGTGCATTTATTTGAGTGTTCCAATTTAGTCTATTATCTATATGTACCCCCAGATATTTTATGGAATCTACCCGTGTTAGCTCTTCGCATCTACATTGTGTAGGCCGTGTACTGCGGTTACAGGGATAGGTGTGGATTTTTACATTAATTGAGAGTTTACGGTTTTCTAGGGACCTTATGCTGTAACACATATACTTGGTCTTACTGGTGTTTAGTGATAATAGATTGTTTTCTAACCATTTAGTAACAATGGAAAGACAATCTTCAGTTAGATTTACGACTCGTGGCCACGTTTTATCTCGCAAAAGAAGTACAGTATCATCAGCAAACATCAGCAAGTCCAGACCTGTTAATTTGATATTGCAGAGATCATTAATATAGATCAGGAATAGCATGGGCCCCAGCGTGCTTCCTTGTGGCACACCATATGAACACTTTGCACTATCACTCAAATGACCATCAATGCGTACTCTTTGTGATCTATCAAAGAGGTAATCCGAGAACCAGTCCAATACCAGACCTCTTATACCAATAATTTCTAATTTGGCAAGTAGAATTGGTACAGATACTGTGTCGAACGCTTTTTGTAAATCCAGAAATACCCCAATGCACTTATTACCGTTATCAAGGTATGTGGTAATTTTATTATTTAACATTAAGACAGCATCTTCTGTCGATATTCCCTCTCTAAATCCATACTGATTAGCACTCAATAAATGATTGCTTTCCAGATACCTGGTGAGCCTTTTTTTAACTAATTTTTCTAAGATTTTAGACAGAGTAGAGAGAAGAGATATTGGTCTATAATTAGAAGGAGTTGTTCTATCACCCGCTTTGAATATAGGACATACTACTGCTTTTTTGAAGATTGCCGGGAATGTACCTGATTCGAAACTTAAATTACATATATGTGCTATGGGTGTGGCGAAAATATTAACATATTTTTTAAGTAACTTAGCTGTTATCTTATCCCCGCCTGGTGCTCCATGTGTCTTAAGACTCAAAACAATGTTTCTGACCTCAATAGGATCCGTGGGGAATAAAGACATGGACTTTTCAGGTGAGTTTGGATTTTTTGCTAATGCCAAAGATGCTAATTCTGCTTCGGAAGTTTTCATTTTATTAATAGTTGCATCAGCAAGGGTTTTACCGACCGAAGTAAAATATGAATTAACTTCATTAAGCGCAATTGTTGGGTTATTATTTAAATTTAATAAATCACGTGCAACTGACTTTTCCTGGTTTAGATTGCAGACTTCTTTTATTATGGACCAGGTTTCTTTTAAATTACTTTTACTTGTATTTAATTTATGACTGTGATATTATTTTTAAGTGATTTTATCGTCGTCTAATATAGAGTAATAACAAGTTGAAGAGTTTAACAACTCTATAACCCGACTGTGATTATTAAAATAGCTATAATTAAAGGTTTTTTTTTAAAACCAATGATTTGGTGCTGATTAAATGTAAATATATATAACTCAAAGGTGACTGACTGACATAGTGATCTATCAACGCACAGCCCAAACCACTGGACGGATCGGGCTGAAATTTGGCATGCGGGTAGATGTTATGACGTAGGCATCCGCTAAGAAAGGATTTTGAATAATTCTACCCCCAAGGGGATAAATTTAGGGGATTTTGTAATTTTGTATATATAGGGGAAAGTTTGTATGAAACTTTGTCAATTTTAAACCGATCGGGCTGAGACTTTGCATGCATACAGCTACTATGACGTAGGCATCTAGCGCGGGTGAAACCGCGGGGCACAGCTAGTTTAAACATATGACTTATACATGTTTTTGTAATCCTCTTTTAATTGCCTTTATTTAGATAACATATTTGATAGAATTTTTCCAATTAACGTATTACTATTTCGTAATTACCGTATTATCATTAATAAAACTACCCTCTAAGGATACTTGGGTTATTGAGACGAATCTAACGATACCTTAATAGTCGTAATCCATTCGTCAGTTTGGAAGATACGAGATAATAAATAAAACATACATACATATTATACAAGATATGTGCGAAAAACATAACCCTTCCTTGGCAGTCGGGTAAAAAGTAAGCCAATAATTTAAAAATAAAAAAGTACTTGACACTAACAAAAATGATCATATTGTTATTCCAAAAACCAAGAAAAAAAAAAGTCAATTTATTTTCTAAGTTTTAAATAAAACCTACAATCAATATACATGTGCCTATGTTTAAAAATTTCAACAAAATTTACTTATTGTATACAGTATGGCATGGGTTTAAGGTCGTATATCGCTTGTTCAAGTTTAATATATACTTCGTACGTAATTACATTGGCATACCTGCCAATGTCATATTGCAGAATAGGTACAAATGCGCCAAACTGTTTCGCAATGGTGCGGGCTAAACGTCGAAATAGTTGTTTCAAGGTGTAGTTGGGTTAGGAGCAATTTTTTAACCCCCTGTATAAATTACTGCATTTAGCAAGGGTAATTAAAAAAAAAAAAGTGTTTTTTTTTAACATACTTTGACTTAGACCGGAGTGACAGATCACCATAAAATTCTGATTTTCATGTTTTCATGTATGTGTTTTATGTTTTGTTGATTATATTATTGCATTGATTTTTTTAAATTTATAAACTTAATTTTTTAAATTTATTTACTTAAGTTTTTAACTTATTAGTGTAGTAACATCTCCCGTCTGTTCTTAGTTTGTATCGTGTATTTCCATTCTTGATTGCCTGGAAGAGATCGCTCTTAGCGATAAGGCCGCCACGTGGCACTAGCTCATAAGATTATTTTGTTTTCTGTACTGTAATTTTGGTGTGCAAATTATTGTTTATTTATATCTATATGCGTATATATGTCAAATATTTCCCGCCAAAACTCTTAAAGTTATTTTTTCTTCTGCCATAGCACGTTCGTGCATTATGCCAATACACATGTTCTAAAGTAAGTGACGTATCAATTTTTTGTTTTATTAATTTGCCCTTTCAGGCTAAAGATGTAAAGCCATACTGCCTTGTCTTCAGTTTTTGCAATTCATGTCTTACATCTACAGTCATGCCTTAGTAAAAAGTAGTGGCGACTTTACTATACGCTTCTGGATGGAGTTTTGGAAGCAACACGAAAAATCATATTTCACCACATTATATCACTTTCCCACACGCACTTTATGAATAAAACACCACTATACTTATGCATAAACACTCGAAAAAACACTAGTTTTGGAAAAAAATACGAGTTGTTTAAGCTCTTACAGCGTTCCCGCCAAAACTCCTCAAAATTAAAATGTAGATGATAATTTTTAAAACAAATAATAAACCTCTTTTGAAAGTCACCTAAAAAGGTTCCGGTGCTTATAGACACTTGAGAGCCAGTTCCATTCCAGGCAATGTGTGCTTTACCATCTTCGACCACACCGTCACTTAACATTAGGTGAGTTGAGTTGACCTAGCCAGTAAGCCATAAAAAAACTTCTGTTAAAGAGATCTACAACTGAGCAAAGAATTTCATGGAATTCGAAAGAATTTTTCAAATTTTCAGATCTACGTCATTTATAAACCGATTTAATAAAATTATTTTTTCCTTTGAAAGGATATACTTTCCAAATGGTTCCTTAAAACCATCCAAAATCCTGAAAGAGAAAATGCAAGAAAGAGAGGTACCTAATAATACTGCATTATGCTGTGCTAATTTGAGTCCTGTTTTAATAAGTAATAGGGCTGTAGGTACAATATCGATTGACCGACTTAAATACGTGACGTCATTGCACGTGAGAACTAGAGCGCTTGTTGTCTCTTTCTCGCGTGAAGGTCGAAAATAACACAATAGATATCTATCTACATAAATATGATACTAGCAACCCGCCCCGGCTTCGCATGGGTGCACTGTAGATAGTAATGCAGTGCATATGCATGTATTATACATTTAAACCTTCCTCTTGAATCACTCTATCTATTGATAGAAACTGCATTAAAATCCTTTGCGTAGTTTAAAAGATCTAAGCGCACAGACGGCGGGAAGCGACTTTGTTTTATACAATGTAGAGACTAGCGACCCGACCCGGCTTCGCACGGGTGCAGTGTAGATACTAATGTGGTGCATATGCATGTATTATACATATAAACCTTCCTCTTGAATCACTCTGTCTATTGATGGAAACCGCATTAAAATCCTTTGCGTAGTTTAAAAGATCTAAGCGCACAGACGGCGGGAAGCGACTTTGTTTTATACAATGTAGAGACTAGCGACCCGACCCGGCTTCGCACGGGTGCAGTGTAGATACTAATGTGGTGCATATGCATGTATTATACATATAAACCTTCCTCTTGAATCACTCTGTCTATTGATGGAAACCGCATTAAAATCCGTTGCGTAGTTTAAAAGATCTAAGCGAACAGACGGCGGGAAGCGACTTTGTTTTATACTATGTAGAGATAGTTACTTACATTTTGGTGAACTGTTAAGGTACAGGTTTGTACGGAACCCTCGGTGCGCAAGGCCGTCTCGCACTTGGCTGGTTTTTTATTATTTTGGATTTTATATTTATTTAAAATGAATGAATTGAATAGAATAGTGATATGTTGATGAACTTATATTTTAGGACATTGATATTGTGATGCTGTTTTAGGAAGTGTTACATGTTTTTTTTATTTTTATTATTAGATCTTGGCGCGTGGTTCGTGGTGGTGGGCGTGGGTTCAAACCCTAACAATGAGCTTGAGCTGCCGGTGAAGGAAAACATCGTGAGGAAACCATACCGTGGTGGTAGGGTAACTCGGCTGACTAGCTACCCTCAAGTTGAAAATCTGCCGCCAAGCATCTAACGGTGTGTTCCGGCAGCCTCACTTGAGAGCCAGTTTCATTCCAGGCTAGGTGTGTTTACCATCTTCGATCACAGCGTCACTTAAAATCGGGAGAGCTGTGGTCATAAAGCATGTCAGAGATTAAAAATGATCAGTAAGAACATGTTATTATTATCTCTCGACTGAGTTCGCTTGCGGTGTGGGCCTTGCTTTAGACTTGACTATGCCATACTATTACACTAATAGTTGAGTGGAGGCCACGTATAATAGGACACTTCCTCTGAAACCGACGGTTGTACGTTTTACCGACTTCCTAAAAGGGGAATGCAATGTTTTGGGGGACAGAAGTAGGTGTGACGTCCCTAATTCACTACAATCACAGCATATTATATAAAAACAAAGTCTTTCGCCGCGTCTGTCTGTCTGTTTGCGATAAATAAAAATAATGCATTTTCTATTACCCTAGCCTGGAATAGAATTGGCTCTCAAGTGAGGCTGCCGGAACACACCGTTAGATGCGGCAGATTTTCAAGGGTGGTAGCTAGCCAGCCGAGTACTAGAAAGTACCCTAACACCACGCTATGGTTTCCTCACGATGTTTTCCTTAAGCTCATTGTTGGGGTTTGAACCCACGCCTTTCAGCATGCGAACCGACCGCGCTAACCACTGAGCTATCATCGCTACAAAATAATATGAGTTGTGGTTGTAAGCGCGCATCAAAACATATTAAAAGAAACACTAAGACGAATATATATGTATATAAAATGTACAGCGAACAAAATACCTAAATCTATCTAATCTAATACCTTTAAACGAGCAATTCTTGTATATATGTATATATATAATCTGAATCTCGGAAACGGCTCCAACGATTTTCATGAAATTTAGTATGCAGGGGGTTTCGGGGGCGATAAATCGATCTAGCTAGGTTTCATTTTAAGAAAACGTCGTTTTATCCTTGTTTTCAGCCGAGCAAAGCTCGTTCATCCAGGTACTAAATAAATAACCATTATAAATTATACATATATAAAAATATATAGGTATGTATGTACTTATAAACTCATATCATACATCCTTGCCAGATGAGAATGAGTGATGACTTTGTCTTTGTTGATCTTTGTCTTCGTTAGTATCACTACATATTATTATTATGTATTAAACACCACTTGAAATTTGATAGATAGATAGAAACTCTTTATTGTGCACACTAAAAAGGAAAAGAGTACAGAAAACAAAAGAATTTTATGAGCTAGTGCCACAAGTGGCGGCCTTATCGCTAAGAGCGATCTCTTCCAGGCAACCAATAATGGAAAAACGATATAAAATAAAGAGCAGGCGGGAGATGTTGTAACACTAGAAAGAAATAATAATAATAATAATTGAAAAATAAATACACTAATAAAAATAAACATATAAGTGTGTAAAAATAATAAAGAAATTTGGTGTATCTCTAAATATATATAACTCAAAGGTGACTGACTGACATAGTGATCTATCAACGCACAGCCCAAACCACTGGACGGATCGGACTGAAATTTAGCATGCAGGTAGATGTTATGACGTAGGCATCCGCTAAGAAAGGATTTTGATTAATTCTACCCCCAAGGGGATAAAATAGAGGATGACAGTTTGTATGAAACTTTGTCGATTTTAAACCGATCGGGCTGAGACTTTGCATGCATTAAGCTACTATGACGTAGGCATCTAGCGCGGGTGAAACCGCGGGGCACAGCTAGTATATGTATAAGTATATGTCTTATGGAACATCATTAATCAAACAATAAAATCGCGCAAGTTTCATGACTATTGCTTAACGTGTTTCATTTCTCTCTGAACTTAATTTTAAAGTTAGCTAGGACGAAGTCACGGGCGTAAGCTAGTTTATAATTTATAATATGATTAAGATTATTATTATGTTATTAATGTATACATTTTCCTTCAGAAAAATCTGAAACCGAACAGGACCGCAAGACGGTAACGTATAATGTGGTATAACAGCTTCAATGGCGTTATTGATTTTACCCGCGTTGACCTAGAAAGCGGTGTGGGCCGGGGATGGCGGGTCAAAGACGTCGATATTGCCTCTGTCGGCTCGTCAGGTAGAGGGCAATGTTACCGACGTCTAACGCAGATACCTATTACACTATTATATCAAAAATGTCATTAAAAACTTCCACTTAACTAAAATGTCCTATAATAAATTCAAAGATTTTATAAAGCAGAGGTTAATTGACAAATACTATAAGGTGGCTCATTACGTGGAAGACAGGAATATATGGTTGTAGTAGCTTCTCTCTGCACTTGCATCCCCCTGGCTAAGTGACAATTGTAGTAAGCATAATGTATTAATATCTATAGCTGTAAACTGTATAAACTGTAATATGAAAAGAAAGATCCACAAAAAAAAAAATGCCTTGCTGAGTTTCTTGCCGGAGTCTTCTCAGTTGAAGTGTAATTACGAGCCGGTGGTAGATTCAAACATGTAACTTAACGTTCATAAGTGCCTTACCAGGGCCTAAACTGAACAAATGACATTTTGATTTTTTCGTGTCACGCTGTTTGTCCGCGATGAACTCCTTAACTACTGAACCGATTTTAAACAAATCTTGCACACTGTGTGCAGTTTATTCTAACTTGAGAGATAGGATAGTTTATATCTCAATTTATTATCGCAATAATTTTTTATTGCAAATTGTTTGTTTATTATACGACAAAGAGGTATAATTATCAGTGAGTTCCATAAAATTCTAATAGATGGCGGTGTAAGGTAATTTATTAACTGGATTGAGTAAGTATCCAATAGATGGCGCTACGTTAAAAGTCCAAACGTAGATATAACAAAACAATGCATGGTGGGATATTTCTCTTTCATAGATCTACTAAAAAGTCCGCGGTGGCATATATCTACCTTTTAAAGATAGCTTACTATAACCATTCTTACTACCCGTGCGAAGCCGGAGCGGGTCGCTCGTATATATATATGTATATATATATATATATATATATATACTGTGCTTTGATCGATCAGTCAGTTGAAATCGCTGGCTCTAGAAGCATGCATGAAGCATCTTTTGCTTTTTCTTTTAATTAATTCATTTTTCTTTTCATATAATTAAATTCCATTGCCTGGAATGGAACTGAATCTCAGATTTTCAATTTAATGGTAGCTAGCCAGCCGAGTACTAGAAAATACCCTGCTATTGTTTCCTCGCGATGTTTTCTTTCACCAGCAGCTCAAACATTGTTGAGGTTTGAACCCGCGCCCTTCGGCGTGTGAACTGACCGCGCTAACCACTGGGCTATCATTGCTTCAAACACCCACGCCTTACAGCATTCTTTAGAAGCAGATAGCTAACAGATCAATCAAATATCTTGATTAAAGATTTTGGTACCGCGGTCCCCATGCCCCAACTAAATGATTAAAATATTGTAACCTCTATTAACATGTCAGAGTAATGCCTAGGCTAACTGCCATATCTAGTCCCATTATAGCTGACCTTAATGCTAACTGACCTAGTTGCCAGGCGCATCTAACAGCAAAATGCGCTTCAGATCAGCTCTAATATGTGAACAGAACTGTTTTCATGAATCAGTTGATTATACATAATAACAATATAGGGTTGAATGTTCAAGGTATATATTTAGCAGCGTTCGGAACCGTACGGTAATAATAATTATCGTACACGTGCAATAATGTAATGACTACGTACGGTGTACGATGGTACCTAGTATGGTACTATCCATAAATTACGTCACACGATTTTTTTACCCCATCCTTGGCACACACATCACATCACACATCATCAGCCATAGGACGTCCACTGCTGGACATAGGCCTCCTCCTGGGGGGAGGGTTTTGCCAATACTCGCCACGCTTGGCAGGCGGGTTGGCGAGCGCAGTTGGGTGTGATTGTTCAAGGAAGACGCTGCTGCCCATCTTCCGGATTACATCCCTTAGCCGACTCTTACGGCAACCACGGGTAGAGAGGGTGGGGTACAATTCTTACGCCGGCACAACCACGGCGAACTAATTAACTGTAATAAAATCTATATTTGTACCTAGGTTCATAGACAAATAAAATCATCTTTCATCATCATTCAATTCTATTTATATGAAAATCAAGAGATTTATATGAAAAACATTGAAACGAAGGAGTATGCGAGACAGTGAGAGAACAAGATAGAAAACCGGCTAATGTGTGAAATTTAGGACCCGTCCCACAATGCCACATTTCGATAACCTCCCCAACGTGTGACATAATTTATGGATGTTATAATTATCGTACACAGATTGTACGATAATTTCAATCGTGATGCAAAATTTGAGAATTACACTGACAATACAATTGTAATTAATGTCAGCGCCATCTATTGGCTCATTTCTTTCTCAGGAACACGTGCTGCCACTTCTTGTCACAATCATTTCATTGGTTGCTAGTGTCGCGTCTACTAATCAGCGATCGATCGATGGACC
This sequence comes from Biston stratarius, assembly GCA_950106695.1. Classification (NCBI taxonomy): domain Eukaryota; kingdom Metazoa; phylum Arthropoda; class Insecta; order Lepidoptera; family Geometridae; genus Biston; species Biston stratarius. Next base: position 3,407,599 of record OX467121.1, on the reverse strand, counting down.
CCACGAACCCTCAGCCTGTGAACCAACCACGCTAACCTCTGAGCTATAACTTTTAAGAAAAACAGTACATTTACGAAAATATTATGTTTGTCCGGAAAAATTTAAATTCATTTTAAATTAATAGTAGCCGCCATAACTTAAATACAAGAAATAAAGATAAAATTGTGACACCTAGATTCAGGTTATCTAAAGCTAATAAGTCTTTTCTCGGGAATTGAGTTAGATTCTATAATAAAATCCCACTTGAGGTAACTAAAATGTCCTATAATAAATTCAAAGATTTTATAAAGCAGAGGTTAATTGACAAAGCCTACTATAAGGTGGCTCATTACGTGGAAGACAGGAATATATGGTTGTTGTAGCTTCTCTCTGCACTTGCATCCCCCTGGCTAAGCGACAATTGTAGTAAGCATAATGTATTAATATATATAACTGTAAACTGTATAAACTGTAACCTAATATGAAAAGAAAGATCCACAAAAAAAATGCCTTGTTGAGTTTCTTGCCGGAGTCTTCTCAGTTGAAGTGTAATTACAAGGTGGTATATTCAAAAATATAACTTAACGTACATAAGTGCCTTACCAGGGCCTAAACTGAATAAATGACTTTTTGATTTTTTGATTATAATCGCTACAAAATGTCGGTGTAGTGTTGAACTAGTAATAGAAAAATATACCCCCCTGATAGAAAGTATCTAATTGGTTTCCCAACCAGTATGGCGTATTTTTAAATACATAAAAAAGTTTAGTAGCAACAAAATATACAACCACGTGGGGAGAGTCAATGAACGCGACGCCTCCCGTGCTCAAAATAAATAAAATAAAAAATCTCATCAATCAATGTCTAATTTTTTTACCCGACTGCCGAGGAAGGGTCTTGTTTTTTTGCGCGTATCTTGTGTGTATTATATATTATTTATTAGGTTGGTTCTGAAAACCAGCGCTGCTGAGAAATCGGCAGCATTAATGCTGAGAACCAACCTTTTTTGTCGCACTGGACACTACAGCGACAACTATTACAACTGTTCATTATTATTGTTGTTGTAGTGTTGTGTGTGTCAAAATAAATGTATCTTTCTTTCTTTCTTTCTTTATTTACCCGACTGCTAAAGAAGGGTTATGTTTTTCACGCATATCTTGTATGTAAGTATGTAAATTTCTTTAAAACCTCGTATCTTTCAAACGGCTGGATGGATTTCGACAATATTCGTCTTAAGAACTCAAGTGTTGTTAGGTAGGTTTTTGAAAAAAAAAAACTATATTGCGGATTTTTGGCGCGCAATATAATACGTTATTAACGAACTGAAGACTGATGAATCTATATATAACCCCTTTTTAATGAACATCACATCACATCATCAGCCATAGGACGTCCACTGCCGGACATAGGCCTCCTCCTGGGGGGGTTTTGCCAATACTAGCCACACTTGGCAGGCGGGTTGGCGAGCGCAGTTAGGTGTGATTGTTCAAGGAAGACGCTGCTGCCCATCTTTCGGATTACATCCCTTAGCCGACTCTTACGGCAACCACGGGTAGGGAGGGTGGGACTAACTCTTCCTTGGCAGTCGGGTAAAAAAAAAACCTATCGAGAGGGTATCAAAATAAAGGAAATTAAAAGAGCATTACAAAAATATAAATAAGATATATACATGCTTAAATTGAATTAGGAATAATAAATTTATTTAAAAAGTTTTTTCCCCGACTGCCAATTCTGCTCTTGATTCGGTGGTGCGGCGAGCTGTTCGACTTATTTGTGATGAAAAGTTGGTAGAAAAAAAACTTTTAAGCCTTGAACACCGCCAGAAGGTAGCAAGTCTGTCAATTTTCTACAGGATTCATTTCGGAGAATGTGCTACTGAGTTGTACGACCTTGTACTTCCATCCCCTTTTTACTACAGGACAAGTAGTGCGACGGCCCGATACCACCCATACATAGTGGAATTTCCTTGGGTTCCGAACGTTTTGGATTTACGTTTCTCATCCGTACGGCCAAGGAATGGAACAAGCTGCCGGCTTCCTTGTTTCCTGAGAGATATAATCTAGATCTTTTCAAGGCCAGAGTGAATAGGTATCTTCTAAGTCTGCGTGCTTTATCTTCGACCACATCATCGCTTACCATCAGACGAGTTGGTGGTCAAACGCGGACTTATCCCTATTAAAAAAAATAAAAAAAATTGAGCGATCTGAATGGTGATAACGTCAGCAAAGTCATATAAATTATGCTGTAAATTTTTAGCGACATGGCTGCTAGTTAAACCAATATTTACTTAAGCATTGGAGAGAGAAGTAAGAGCTTTGCTTTCATTTGCTGACAAGGGGGAGGGAGGGGTTATAAATTACTAAAATTCTGCTTACGTAATATTTGAATGGTCCCTTACTAATAAAACAATACATCGTATTGTGTTTGATACTGCGGTTGTACCTTAACGTCCGCTTGCCAAGGAGATCTGCCACCTAGTAAAAGTGTGTCACATTAGGTAAGTTGTAAACATGGTTATATAATCCATTTAGAGTTCCTTACGAAGCTATTTTGAGACAATCCTATTATTGGCTGCTATGTTTTCAATGCGACGGTACCTACCGGCCTTAACATGGATGGGTGGCCGGGTAAATCTTATGAATTATAAATATTCTTGCAAGATGCCGTGGTGGTGCCGGCGTAAGAATAGTACCCCACCCTCTCTGCCCGTGGTTGCCGTAAGAGTCGGCTAAGGGATGTAATCCGGAAGATGGGCAGCAGCGTCTTCCTTGAACAATCACACCTAACTGCGCTCGCCAACCCGCCTGCCAAGCGTGGCGAGTATTGGCAAAACCCCCCCCAGGAGGAGGCCTATGTCCAGCAGTGGACGTCCTATGGCTGATGATGTGTGTGTGTGATCTGATACATACGTGTGCAATAAAGAATTAAATAAATACATCAACATAAAAATATATTCTTTCATAAAAAACAAAAACAAATCTCTTTATAAATGACGTAGATCTGAGGTACCTAACAAACATTTTAAAAAATACATCCAAAATGATTACCTCCTCCTTTTTACACGACTGCCCAAAAAAAGTATGTATGTATGTGTGTATTATTTTATATTAAATAGATCTACGTATGGCCACCAACTCGCCTGATGGAAAGCTACGGTGCGGCCGAGGATGGAGCACGCCGATCTAGAAAGAAATCTATTCACTCTAGCCTTAGAAACGTCCAAATTATAGTTTAAAGGAAACAGATCAGCTGGCAATGAGTTCCATGTGTGTTGGCATGTACATATGTGTGTATGTGTGTGGGTGTCTGTTTGTGTGCGCGCTTACGCAGGGTATCGTTAGAATCGTTTGTAGCGATGATAGCTCAGTGGTTAGCGCGGTCGGTTCGCATGCTGAAGGGCGTGGGTTCAAACCCCAACAATGAGCTTCAGCTGCCGGTGAAGGAAAACATCGTGAGGAAACCATAGCGTGGTGGTAGGGTACTTTCTAGCACTCGGCTGGCTAGCTACCACCCTCGAGTTGAAAATCTGCCGCCAAGCATCTAACGGTGTGTTCCGGCAGCCTCACGTGAGAACCAGTACCATTCCAGGCTAGGTGTGATTTACTATCATCGACCACACCGTCACTTAACAAACACCTAGACTGTCAACAATTAAAAAAAAATCCTTCCATCGTCCCGAGTGACACTGGCTATTTTTTGCAACGCAGTCATATTTTTTGTTTCACTAAATAACTTCTTGGTCAATAAAAAAAAGTTTCTTACCATAATACGTCATGTTGCCCGCTAAATGTTCGCTGATCATGGCACACTGCATTGGAAAACTTTCACTGCACTCTGTTTCAAAAACACATAGCTAGACAGCTCTGCAGAATATATGGAATAACGTAAAGAACAATGGAAAAATCGAAAATCACGCTACTACTACTACCCGAATGTTCAAGAAAGATGATGTTTTTATAATAAACTTTTATTTCACTTGCGCGATGATAGCTCAGTGATTCGGTATGCGAAAAAGCGTAGGTTCCAATCCCAACAATGAGGTTGAGCTGCCGTTGAAAGAAAGCATCGCTTATTTATAATACATAGAGAACACCTACACATAACAAATCTTTATCGTCACATATAAATGTTTGTCCTGGTGGGAATCGAATCCACGCCCTACAGCTTCTGAAGCAGATATTCTACTAAATGCGCTAATAGGAAGGGTAGTTTTTTTTTTTTTTTTATTTTATTTATTAAGCGTTCCCACACAAACACGTGAATCACACACAGATTACATTCGCTCACACGCACTTCCTCAAACACACATCCATACACAAACACATTAACACGCATGCAAAGAAATTATAATAAGAATTGTATTATTATTCTTTTTCTCTCACTTTTTCAAATTGTTTTTAGGGTTCCGTACCTCAAGAGGAAAAAATGGAACCCTTATAGGATCACTTTGTTTTCCGTCTGTCTGGTCTGTCAAGACCCTTTTTCTTAGGAACGCATGGAGGTATCAAACCAAAATTCATATTAAATACTCAAGTCCACTGTCCCTTGGAGCTGTGAAAAAATCAAACTTCTAAGCCAACGCAATCAAAAGATACAGCCGTTTATGCTGAAAATTTTCGACACTTGCAAGGGAATCAAAACCTACAGGGTACTTCCCGTGAACTCAGAATCTTGAAATTTGGTACGAAGCAACGTCTTATAGCACAGATAAAGGAAAAATTGCGAAAAGCATAAATTACCATAAAAATATATACCACAACGTTTACTTATATACCTACACGTTTGTACGGAACCCTCGGTGCGCGAGTCTGACTCGCACTTGGCCGGTTTTTAATGGTCGACAAGCTTAGTGTTTGACCACAGTTCACTTGAAGTATAGTCGAAAATGGTAAAGCACATCTAGCTAGGAGAGCGTCTTATTACTTTTACATTTTTCATTTAAGTATAGTTATTTGATCGCCAGTCGGGTTAAGGCTTTCAAACTTTCTAGCTTGTAGGTAAATAAAAATTATCTAACGAATTTTTGTATGATGATTAGTTTTTTATCGATTCCGTCATGACCGACGTGATTTATTATTGATATAATTGTATCGATAACAACGATTACAATGTAGGGAAATTAACTATTTCTATATTTCCCTACTATTAAAGATATTAAAGTATTATCGAAGAAAATCAACGTTCTATGCTTTTGAGTTTCACAAAATTTTAACTTATTTTGAGTTATGATATATTTTGAAAATCACGAACTGTACCTTAAAGTAAATGAATTCAAATTCATTTACTTCAAGTCACCTTAACTAAGGGCGTGGGTTTCAACCCCAACAATGGGCTTGAGTTGCTGGTGAAGGAAAACATCGTATGTTGGTAGGGTACTTTTTAATACTCGGCTGGTTAGCTATCACTCTCAAGTTGAAAATCTACCGCCATGCATCTAACGGTGCGTTAACTTACTCAACATCAGGTGAGCTGTGGTCAAACACCTAGCCTGTCAACCATAAAAAAAATCTCTTCGTACTTATCTATCTATATCTTTAAACTATAACAAATTCTTGTATATATATATATATATTCTGAATCTCGGAAACGGCTTCAACGATTTTCATGAAATTTTGTATCCAGGGGGTTTCGGGGGCGAAAAATCGATCTAGCTAGGTTTCATTTTCAGAAAACGTCGTTTTATCCGTGTTTTCAGCCGAGCAATGCTCGGTCAACCAGGTACTTTTAACAAATAATAGCAGCACTGGTGATGCATATTTATGAACAGCTTGCACAAGCAATAGCACTATTTCTAGGTTTACGAGATTTTCCAAGGCGATCCATTAATATTTAAGTTGTTGCTTCATCTATTAGAATATTATAAAGAAGAAAGATTTGATTTTTTGTTTGGTTGTATTAAATAGGCTCCAAAAATGCTAGACAGATCTGTACGATACTTTCATTATTAGAATGCTACATTATCCGTGATGAACAGAAACTTCTTGTAGCGATGATAGCTCAGTGGTTAGCGCGGTCGGTTCGCACGCCGAAGGGTGTGGGTTCAAATCCCAACAATGAGCTTGAGCTGTGAAGGAAAACATCATAAGGAAACCATAGCGTGGTGGTAGGGTACTTTCTAGTACTCGGCTGGCTAGCTACCACCCTCAAGTTGAAAATCTGTCACCAAGCATTTAACGGTGTGTTCCAGCAGCCTCACTTGAAAGCCAGTTCCATTCCAGGCTATGCGTGTTTACCATCTTCGACCACACCGTCACTTAAAATCAGGTGAGCTGTGGTCAAACAACTAGCCTGTCAGCTATAAAAAAAGCTATTTTTTTTAATGAAACAGTTATGAGATGAACGAGACGCTCTCCTGATTTTAAGAGATAACGCCTGTTCATGAGCCTGTCCATGACCATTGCAGCGATACACAGAACTTTGAGTAGTAAAACAAAGTCCAGGGCATCGCTGCCTTGGCGCTCATTACTTTGAGACTAGATGGTTAGTCTCAATAGCCCTGTAATTTCGCTAGCTGCAGTACCCTTCAAACCGGAACACAGTAATGTTTACACACTACTGTTTGGCGGCAGAATATCTGGTACTGCGGTGGTACCTACCTAGACGACCTCCTGCTAAGGAAATCTACCACCAAGTATATTTTATTTCAAAAACAATTAGGGATCCCTTTGAAAACTTCAATAATAAAATGTAACTCAAGTTGTGAAAAAATTACCAAATAACTTACTTCGCGTGTGCTGTTAAAACTATAGACAATAGAACAAAATTATGTTCTACAATTTTATAGAGCAAACAAGCTGTGCCCCGCGGTTTCACCCGCGCTAGATGCCTACGTCATAGTAGCTTTATGCATGCAAAGTCTCAGCCCGATCGGTTTAAAATTGACAAACTTTCATACAAACTTTCATCCCTTATTTTATCCCCTTGGGGGTATAATTAATCAAAATCCTTTCTTAGCGGATGCCTACGTCATAACATCTACCTGCATGCCAAATTTCAGCCCGATCCGTCCAGTGGTTTGGGCTGTGCGTTGATAGATCACTATGTCAGTCAGTCAGTCACCTTTGAGTTATATATATTTAGATTGATATCTACAAAAACGTCCGCAATATCATATAGCTAACTACTACAGCTATGTCACAATAACTACTTTTACATGTTAAAATATGCATTTATTAAATATATAATATATCAACTCGTGCAAGGCTGGGGCGGGCAGCTGGTTATTGATAATAATCAGAGATGTTCTATTCTGCCTGTTAACTACTTTATAAACTGTAGGATGTGGCTTCGATTCCTATCTAGGCCAATTATGTGACGAACGTAGATGTTTGTTGTGTTTGTGTTTGAAATATATTTTTTTTATATTTAAGTGACCACGTACACATTTTAATACACTAAGTTTTTATAGATAATGGTACGGAACCCTTCGTGCGTGAGTCCGACTCGCACTTGGCCGGTTTTTATTCTGAATTGCAAATTTAAACACGGATTCGTCTCCATTTTGTATGTAAGATTCGCTTTGATACGATTCTAATGAGTCAATCAATGCATAACCGCCAACCTTGACCCGTAACAGAATAAACAATAGCAACTGGCATCGGCCATCGTTGGCCAAGCAGTGTCGCAAGAGAAACCGTAGCAAGGCCGCCCAGACAACAAGCCTAGGATCGATTCCTGGCTCAGTAAATGTTTTTTTTTTAATGTAACAGTAATGAGACGAACGAGACGCTCTACTGATGTTAAGAGATAACGCCTGTCCATGACCATTGCAGCGATAACAGAACTTTGAGTAGTAAAACAAAGTCCAGAGCATCACTGCCTTGGCGCTCATTACTTTGAGACTAGATGGTTAGTCTCAATAGCCCTGTAATTTCGCTAGCTGCAGTACCTTTCAAACCGGAACACAGTAATGTTTACACACTATTGCTTGGCGGCAGAATATCTGGTGCTGCGGTGGTACCTACCCAGACGACCTTCTGCTAAGGAAATCTACCACCAAGTAAAACTGTTTTAGGCGTATCGTAACCTGAGTAATAGCATTTATATAATGATAATATGGTTGACTGTTGATCAAAAATGTTTATGTACCTCACGTTATTTTTGTCTGATTAATGTCCTAGATTGATGGGGAAAGTGGTGTGCTGACCTACCTAAGACCAACCGAATTATTTTTTAGCGTTTAGTACATTATCTACATCATTATCAGCCTTATTTTCAATAAAACCGTATAACTTAATTATACGGAATAGGTTCTGCCTAATGTTGACAGCCCTGTTTGCTCATTGGGAGTATACCTGCCTGAGCTGTAGGGCGTGGGTTCGATTCCCGCCAAGGACAAATGTTTGTTTGGTATAAACAAATGTTTGTTCTGTGTCTGAGTGTTCTGTATGTATTATAAGAATGTATTTACAACAAAAAAAGTATTTATGTATTCTATCGGTTATCTGAGTTCCATCACACAAGCTCTGCTTAGTTTGAGGTCAGATGGCGCTGTGTGTAATGTGACCAACAATTTTTTATATTTTTTTAATATTATTAATGTTAAGCAACGATGTGGTCTAGGAGAGATTACGCTTATCTTTTTTCAAGATGTGACGTGTGTGTTAAGTGATGGTGTGGTCGAAGATGATAAAGCACACCTAGCCTGGAATGGTACTGGCTTTCAAGAAGGAAGGAGAGAAGAAGGAACCTGTTTGCTCTTGATTTGAAGACACTCATATTGTACATTTAGTAGTATGGTAGTACCAGATATGCTGCCGCCAAGCTGTAGTAGGTACTTACTTATGTATTGATATATTTTTATATCCACATACTTATTTTTGACATTTTGTTTTTTATTCATTGACATGTAATCTGTGTTCTAAAACTTATAATGATATATTGTAATAATATTTATTGACTTGTAACATTGGTGTCATCAATAAAATATTTGTATTTGTAAACATTACTGTGTTCCGGTTTGAAGGCACTGCAGCTAGCGAAATTACAGGGCTGTTAAAATTAACCATCTAAAGTCTCAAAGTAATGAGCGCCAAAGTAATGAGCGCCAAAGTAATGAGCGCCAAAGTAATGAGCGCCAAAGTAATGAGCGCCAAAGTAATAGCGCCCTAGACTTTGTTTTGCTATTCAAAGTTCTGTATATCGCGTTTTTTTGTTTGTTTGATCGCCATCTCGCCTGATGTTAAGCGAATATGCGGTCTACGATGGAGCACGCTTGCCTAGAAGAAACCGATTCACTCGCGACTTGAAGACACCCAGATTGTATTCAATGCATTGTATACCATCGCTGCAATGGTTATGGGTTATTTTTCACCATCAGGAGACCGTCTCATTCGTCTCATTACGATTACATTTTATAAAAACCTAGCTTGTCACATATAAAAAAAATACGGACAAAGGATAGTCAGACTCGTCCACCGAAGGTTCCGTACAAACTGGTAGGTATGATAAATTATTGTTCTCATTCGTTGCATAAAGGCCCTATTTTTTTGTAATTAAATTAAAAATGTACACCTTTCGGATTATTTTCTTTATGTGTACTATAAGATATTTATGTCTACTTGCCGTGGTGGTGCCGGCGTAAGAATAGTACCCCACCCTCTCTACCCGTGGTTGCCGTAAGAGTCGGCTAAGGGGTGTAATCCGGAAGATGGGCAGCAGCGTCTTTCTTGAACAATCACACCTAATTGCACTCGCCAACCCGCCTGCCAAGCGTGGCGAGTATTGGCAAAACCCCCCAGGAGGAGGCCTATGTCCAGCAGTGGACGACCTATGGCTGATGATATGTGTACTATAAGACAATGCTTCTTGACAAATTTCATAGTTCTAGCTCAACGGGAAGTACCCTATAGGTTTTGATTCCCCAGCGAGTGTCGAAATATGCGGTTTTTTGCGACACGCGTTTCCGAGATAAAGGGTCTTGACAGATGGACAGAAGGACAACGAAGTGATCCTATAAGATTTTTTTTTCCTGTTGAGGTACGGAACCCAAAAAAATTATTATCATCATCATCATCATCATTTCAGCCGTAGAACGTCCACTGCTGGACATAGGCCTCTCCCATTGACTTCCATAAAGACCGGTTGGAAGCGGCTCGCATTCAGCGCGTTCCTGCGGTCTTTATGAGGTCGTCTGTCCACCCACAAGGTGGACAGACGACCTCCTCGTGGCCTCCATTCCGGAACTTTGCAGCCCCACCGGCCATCAGAAAAAAAAAAAATATGAAATTGTAATTATTTCACGCCCTCTCTAAAGACACAATAACATCTGATTATGGAGTTTCAATGTCGTTACAAGATTTTTTCCCAGCAATTATTCTTTCTGACCTTGAATAGTTTTTATTCTTGTCTTTCAACGATAATTAGACACGTTAGACGTAATGGCGTTAGTGACAAATGAAGTCGTACCTATTTAACTTGAGCCAATTTTAAAAAGAATCGTCTCGGGAATTTACTTAAAAATGTTGCTAAAGATATACTTACTTAAAATAGCCCGCTAAGAGTTGACAGATCGTTTTTAAGTATTGATAACTTTAAAACATCACATCATCATCATCAGCCATAGGACGTCCACTGCTGGACATAGGCCTCCTCCTGGGGGGGTTTTGCCAATACTCGCCACGCTTGGCAGGCGGGTTGGCGAGCGCAGTTAGGTGTGATTGTTCAAGGAAGACGCTGCTGCCCATCTTCCGGATGACACCCCTTAGCCGACTCTTACGGCAACCACGGGTAGAGAGGGTGGGGTACTATTCTTACGCCGACACCACCACGGCAACTTTAAAACGTTTATAAGTAATGTCGTTATTCTTTTAGCTTTAGTAACTAAACTATTTATTCAATTCTTTATTGCACACTTTTTTAATGGTACAAACTAGGTGTTTGACCATAGCTCACCTGATGTTAAATGATGGTGTGGTCGAATATAGTTAACACAACTAATCTGGAATGGAAGTGAGGCTGTTGGAACACATTGTTAGGTGCTTGGCGGCAGATCTAGCCAACCGAATAGTAAAAAGTACCTTCCATGCTATGGATTCCTCTCAATGTTTTCGTTCACATCTCAAGCTCACTGCTAGGGTTTGAACCCACGCTTTTCGGAGTGTGAACCGACCCCGCTAACCACTGAGCTATCATTGCTACACAAACTGCGTCAGTTTGTGAATCATGAATCCATTTATGGTCTAATCATATTAAGTTTCAAACATCGTTTACATGTGAAGTGATAATTTCGGAAATAGAATTATACGAGATAAGGAGATGGAAAGATTATTATATTACTGAACTGCGAAAGAAAGGGATATACTTAAATCATTGAAAAGGCTAGGAATGAGGTAGCTTTCACTGATTAAGGGCCTAGTCAAGGTTGTTTTAAGTTAACCGTCACTTAAAATAATCAACATCTCGCTGACGCGATATGACAGGACACGCGTGAATACTAGACGGGCTACGTTAATCATAGGTTAACTTTAAGCAACGCTTATATGTTAGACTAAGAGTTTTCAAGTATAATATTTTGCCAATTTCTTTCCCCTACGCATAAAAACAGTATTTTTTTTAAAGCATGGAATATTTTTAATCTATGTTAAAATAAAAGATTTATATTATACTTAATGATTTTGCGCTTTTCAATTGATCGATTTCAAACTATGTATGTATATAGACTAGCCTTTTTACCGATAAAAAGTTTTAGTTTGAAAATGTTTTATTTTTTCTTTTTCGACCACAACTCATTGCATTCTGCCAGTACTCAAGTTATAATTATCAATTATTCTTTAATACCAAGCCAATTTTTTTTAAAATTACACTCGAATGTTGTGAATTGAAAAAAAAACTTTTTCATTTTTCGACTACTTATAGCATTTATACATTAAGCCAACTCTCTAGTTTTTAAAATCAGTTCTATTTATAAGATTTGAAACTTAATAAAAACTTTAACAAATCAATTGTAAACGATATTAATAATATAATTGTATGAAATGTGAGAACAGTTTAAATGTAGAATTTCTGTTGTTGAATCAATTGTTTCCAAGACCCAGTCATCACGTGCAAACACAGTTTTCAGCCTTGTGTAAATAAATACTAAACAGCTACGTAATTCGAGACTCGAATTTTCCACATTTCTTTACCTCAGTTATTAAAAAAAAAACCACCTAAAGGTCACTGCACTCCAAGAAGCACGCACAATATTTTTTTTTTTTACAAAAATAGACCGAACTCTTTACGCCCACGATTCTAAATTTAAATATTTAAAAAGATAATGCGCCGCATGCGCCACGTTCGCGCGCTTTTCCCTACTGACATCGTCCCGTAGAGATGCTCGGCTACTATCCGATTTAGCCGACTAATTTGGGTATCACCGTATCAATTCTCAAAATACAACTGTTAAGGACCTCTCGAACTTAGTAGCATAATTATCTAGTTGCAATCCGACTTAATTAAAAATACATCTATTTTATAACATTCGTTTAAAGTTCGACAGTCGTTATAATTTGGTAGTGTAAATTCGGTAAGTGCAACTCGCGTCCTTTGCTAGCCAATTAGCATAGAAATGTGATTTGGTTTTGTGGTAAAAGAGCGGGAGGTCAGATAAGATTGGTGTGTTTATTTATTTTCTATAGATAGGTGTTCGTAGGATGTCACGAGTTTCTTGGGTTAGATTTTGTCTATGCTGCGCGGTTATTTTTGACTAAGGTTCGTCTAGTCGAGCCAAACGCTGAAATGTCATGCAAATAAACTCTATAACGTTAAAGGTAACGAAGACAAATAGAAACAGTACCTATTCACTTATTATAAAACAAATTCGTCGGCCGCGTCAATCTATCTGTCACTTCGCGATAAACAACTGAATGGATTATCATGCGAGTCTCACCAATAGATAGAGTGATTCAAGAGGAAGGTTTAGGTATATAATTTGGCAAGGTTTTATTTAAATTGGTTTAAATATGATGATAATTGTTGGAAGTGTCGGAGAAATCATCGAAAACGGATACATCAACGCGTGCGCAGGCGGTGTGGGTCACTATTTTCTTACTTTTTTTGACATCCCTGTTGGTTCGTTGATAGTAAGTCTGCTCCAAGAACCGTAGGGCGTGAGTTCGATTCCCACCCAGGACAAGCATTTTGTGGTATACACGTAATCATAAATATCTTAAATTAATACTTGTAAATGAAATTAATTTTGTATTTTAATTAAATTAGCTCTTTTATTGAGTCCCATGCTCAATGGGCGATTGATTGGTTTTGAAGATGATGATACTTCAGTGGTTAGCGCGGTTGATACACACGGCAAAGGGCGTGCGTTCAAACCCCAACAATGAGCTTGAGCTGCCGGTGAAGGAAAACATCGTGAGGAAACCATAGCGGTAGAGTACTTTCTAGTACTCACCTGGCTAGCTACCACTCTCAAGTTGAAAATCTGCCGCCAAGCATCTAACAGTGTATTCCGGCAGCCTCACTTGAGAGCCAGTTCCATTCCAGGCTGTGTGTGCTTTACCATCTTCGACCACACCGTCACTTAACATCAGGTGAGCTGTGGTCAAAAACCTAGCCTGTCAGCCAAAAAAAAAAAGTCACTTATCCTCGCGAACACATCTCGGACAAGTTGAGAACCTCCTCCTTTTTGAAGTCGGTTAAATATAGAGGTCAGTTCGAACGGTCTCTTTAGCGGAGAAGAGACACGCCAGGGTTTGACAACAGCACACCTGTCAGTATGTCGTGTAAATTCCTATTTAGTTACATAGTGCAGAAATCAGCGCGACGCGAACAATCGACCGAACCAAGGCCGCGGCACAATACATATTGCGTAACAAACGTAGAGTTAGAAACGATAGATACGACATAGGGTACGCTCGTGTTGTAGTTGAAAGTGCGCTTGAAAACAGCGTAAGTTGGTTGTCTGGTTTAAGCGCTTGAAAATTGAGCAAGAACATAGCTAAAAGAGAGATAGAAAAAAGTTTTATTTTAGTTACGAAACATACAAAAACAGAAAACTATGTCGTCAAAAAGCCAGAACTCATAATATAAATATATACAACTCAAAGGTGACTGACTGACTGACTGACATAGAGATCTATCAACGCACAGCCCAAACCACTGGACGGATCGGGCTGAAATTTGGCATGCAGGTAGATGTTATGACGTCGGCATCCGCTAAGATAGGATTTTGATTAATTCTACCCCTAAGGGGATAAAATAGGGGATGAAAGTTTGTATGAAACTTTGTCAATTTTTTTTTAATTTTTTTTTTTTTTTTTTTTTTTTTTTTTATTACTACTTACTACTTTTACTTTTCATCATCATCATCCATCACCACGCGGGTAAAATCGCGGGGCGCAGCTAGTTTCATAATAAGAGTATTTTTTGTATGGGTATTAAATTGTATAATGAATTGCCAACAGTAATAAAGGAAGCCAGTTCTTTATTTGTATTCAAACGAAAACTTAGATAAGACATATTACTCTGTAAAAGAATTTATTGATGATACGGTAAAAAATAATTAATAAGTATTGACCTCCTGACATAATTAATTAATCCAAAAATTGTCATTATTTAATGTAATTCTATTTTATCCAATTTTTGCACACCCTATTCTGGGTTAAGTATGGTCTAAGTGCCTTTTTAATTTATTTACCAACATTTTGACACCTGTACTGAGCAAATAAATATATTTTGATTTAGATTTGATTTTGACAACCAGTTACAAAATATAAATTAGAATAGCTATGAGACTTTATGAGATTTCCGCTCGAGCAGCCTTTGAAATATATATAGATAAACTATCAAATTTTTCGCACCAAAAATTTCGCACAAAAAAACACTATGAAGTCTAAGTACAGTTTTAAATATTCTCTTTATTTGATACGGGTTCGATTCCCACTCAGAACTAACATTTGTGTGACTAACTTAGGTGTTTGTTCTGTGTGTGGGTGTTATGTATGTATTATAAGTATGTATTGACAAAAAAACCGATCAAGTACGAGTCGGACTCGCGCACGAAGTATTCCGTACCATTATCTATGAAAAAGGCAAAAGAATCGCGTTTGTTGTATGGGAGCCCCCCTTAAATATTAATTTTATTTTGTTTTTAGTATTTGTTGTTATAGCGGCAACAGAAATACATAATTTGTGAAAATTTCAACTGTCTAGCTGTCGCGGTTCTTGAGATACAGCCTGGTGACAGACAGGCGGACGGACAGACAGACAGCGAAGCTTTTTTTTATTATTTGCATATACATAATTATATTTAAAAAAATCTCTGCTATAATATGCATGTATTATACATATAAACCTTCCTCTTGAATCAGTCTATCTATTGATGGAAAACGCATAAAAATTCGTTTTTTTTTTAATTGTAATTAGGCTAGCGTTTGACCGCCATCTCGCCTGATGTCAAGCAAAGATGGAGCACGCTCACCTAAAAGAAACAGATTCACTCGCGACTTGCAGATTAAAATCCGTTGCGTAATTTAAAAGATTTAAGCGTACAGACGGCGAGAAGCGACTTTGTTTTATACTATGTAGATAAACAAAAAGGGGCCATATCTAGTATCTGTAACTCCGTGAAGTTTTACCAATGCTGACGAGTACGGTCAACATAATAAACTATGTCAAGTTTAAACCAATTACTTCTCACGATGATTTTGGTGTTTTCTAACTCTACCTGTGTTGAGTTTTGTGCTGACGGTGGTGCCGCTAAAAAGGAAGTCATGGTTACCGCATTAAACTAACACACAGACGATGTGTGTTGTTTTTAATATTATCACAAGTAAGGGGAATATCTATTTATTTTGTATGAGCCTGAATATTCTTCTCTGAATAGTATAAAACAAAGTCGCTTCCCGTCGTCTCTACGCTTAGATCTTTTAAACTACGCAACGGATTTTAATGCGGTTACCATCAATAGATAGATTGATTCAAGAGGAAGGTTTATATGTATAATACATGCATATGCACCACATTAGTATCTACATTGCACCAGTGCGAAGCTGGGGCGGGTCGCTAGTCTCCACATAGTCGCTTTCCGCCGTCTGTAGGCTTAGTTCTATTAAACTACGCAACGGATTTTAATGCGGTTACCATCAATAGACAGAGTGATTCAATAGGAAGGTTTATATGTATAATACATGCATATGCACTGCATTACTATCTACATTGCACTCGTGCGAAGCCAGGGCGGGTCGCTAGTCTCTACATAGTATAAAACAAAGTCGCTTCCCGCCGTCTGTACGCTTAGATCTTTTAAACTACGCAACGGATTTTAATGCGGTTACCATCAATAGATAGATTGATTCAAGAGGAAGGTTTATATGTATAATTCATGCATATGCACTGCATTAGTATCTACATTGCACTCGTGCGAAGCCGAGGCGGGTCGCTAGTCTCTACATAGTATAAAACAAAATCGCTTCCCGCCGTCTGAACGCTTAGATCTTTTAAACTACGCAACGGATTTTAATGTAGCTACCATCAATAGATAGATTGATTCAAGAGGAAAGTTTATATGTATAATACATGCATATGCACTGCATTACTATCTACATTGCACTCGTGCGAAGCCAGGGCGGGTCGCTAGTCTCTACATAGTATAAAACAAAGTCGCTTCCCGCCGTCTGTACGCTTAGATCTTTTAAACTACGCAACGGATTTTAATGCGGTTTCCATCAATAGATAGATTGATTCAAGAGGAAGGTTTATATGTATAATTCATGCATATGCACTGCATTAGTATCTACATTGCACTCGTGCGAAGCCAGGGCGGGTCGCTAGTCTCTACATAGTATAAAACAAAGTCGCTTCCCGCCGTCTGTACGCTTAGATCTTTTAAACTACGCAACGGATTTTAATGTAGCTACCATCAATAGATAGATTGATTCAAGAGGAAAGTTTATATGTATAATACATGCATATTATAGTAGAGAAACTTTGAAAATTTCAAAGATTTGTAATGTGATGTTGTAAAAGACATGTTTTAATGTGCTGACATTGCAAACGCTGGTAGATCAAAATAATGTACTACGTTACTAAGTATCTATATTGCACCCGTAATAGTTAATATACTTACTATTCTTCTGCGCTTCAAGCTTTTAAGAATATAGGCACGCCAAATACTAGAATTTATTTTTAAATTTTTAGTACATTCCCAGATATAGCGATTATAGCTCAGTGGTTCGCGAGGTCGGTTCGCATGCCGAAGGGCGTGGGTTCAAACCCCAAAAATGAGCTTGAGCTGTCGGTGAAGGAAAACATCGTGAGGAAACCATAGCGTGGTGGTAGAGTACTTTCTAGTACTCGGCTGGCTAGCTACCACCCTCAAGTTGAAAATCTGCCGCCAAGCATCTAACGGTGTGTTCCGGCAGCCTCACTTGAGAGCCAGTTCCATTCCAGGCTAGGTATGCTTTACCATCTTCGACCACACCGTCACCTAATATCAGGTGAGTTGTGGTCAAACACCAAGTCTGTCAGCTATAAAAAAAAAAGAAACCAGTTTTTTTTTTTTACTTTTATGTTATTATACCTATAGATTTACCTTTCATGTGCTCTGAAGTGTCGGCCCTCATGATGTCTGTCAGATAATGTTCTAGAGATCGCATATTGTCCAAACCACTGCGTTCCTGGAACAAGAAAGAGCATTTCATCTCCACGTTGTCGAAATGATGTCCCAATACACTTTTGTTTAGCAAAATGTAAGTATAATCTGTGCTGAAACGTGGTCTCTGACTGTGTGCCTCCTTGATAAGCTCAAAGTCGCACAACGAGCTATGGAGAGGGCTATGCTCGGAGTTTCCCTACAAGATCGAATCAGAAATGAGGAGATCCGTAGACGAACCAAAGTTACCGACATAGCCCAGCGGATTAGCAAGTTGAAGTGGCAATGGGCAGGGCACATAGCACGTAGAACTGATGGCCGATGGGGCTGCAAAGTTCTGGAGTGGAGACCACGGACCGGCAAGCGCAGCGTAGGACGTCCACCCACAAGGTGGACAGACGACCTCGTAAGAACCGCAGGTTCGCGCTGGATGCGAGCCGCTTCCAACAGGTCTTTATGGAGGTCAATAGGGGAGGCCTATGTCCAGCAGTGGACGTCCTACGGCTGAAATGATGATGATGATGATGATGAAGTATAATCAAAATCAAAAAGTCATTTATTCAGTTTAGGCCCTGGTAAGGCACTTATGAACGTTAAGTTACATGTTTGAATCTACCACCGGCTCGTAATTACACTTCAACTTAGTAGAATCCGGCAACAAACTCAGCAAGGCATTTTTTTTTGTGGATCTTTCTTTTCATATTAGGTTACAGTTTACAGTTATAGATATTAATACATTATGTTTACTACAATTGTCACTTAGCCAGGGGGATGCAAGTGCAGAGAGAAGCTACTACAACCATCTATTCCTGTCTTCCACACAATAAGCCACCTTATAGTAGGCTTTGTCAATTAACCTCTGCTTTATAAAATCTTTGAATTTATTATAGACCTTGTTTACGTATATTTGACTTTTGAAACGCGTTATAACTTAAGTTAATTGTAAAAAAAGGGAAAAAGTATATATTTTTTACTGTTGACATGCTAGGTGTTTTGTGTGTGTTGACCACAGCTCACCTGATGTTTAATGACGGTGTGGATGGTAAAGCACACCTTGCCGGGAATGGAACTGGCACTCAAGCGAGGCTGCCGGAACACACCGTTAGGTGCTTGGCGGCAGATATTTTACTTGTGTGGTGGTAGCTAGCCAGCCGAGTACTAATAAGTACCCTTTCACTATGCTATGGTTTCCTTACGATGTTTTCCTTCACCGTCAGCTTAAGTTCTTTGTTGGAATTTGAACCCACGTCACTCGGAACCAACCACACTAACCACTGCTAATAATAATCTTTCAAATAATTTCATAAATGACGGAGTTCTGAGGCAACAAAAAAATACAACCGAATTTAACACCTCCTCTTTTTTTGAAGTAAGTTAAAAATCTACTGATTTTGTAGCGATGATAGCTCAGTGGTTAGCGCGGTCGGTCCATACGCCGAAGGGCTTGGGTTCAAATCCCAACAATGACCTTGAGCTGCCGGTAAAGAAAATCATCGCAAGGAAAGCATAGCATAGTGGGTATTTTCTAGTACTCGGCTAGCTACCACACTCAAGTTGAAAATCAGCCGCCAAGCACTTAACGGTTTGTTCCGGTAGCCTCACTTGAGAGCCAGTCCCATTCCAGGCTAGGTGTGTTTACCATCTTGAAACCTACCGTCACATAACATCAGATGAGCTAAGGTCAAACACCCATCCTGTCAACCATAAAAATAAAAAATCTACTGAATAGAGAACCTTCTCCGTTTTTTTATATCAGTTAAAAACCATTTCATTTAAACCGAAACATTGTGCCTAAAGTTTGCAAACTACTGCTTTGATATAAGTATCAGCTATTCCGTTCAAATGAATTGAAGTCAGACAATTAGTTATTAGAACAGTGTCGCAAGGGTAAATTTGTTATTCATCTCGTGTACAATCGACCATTAAAGATGCGACCGTAGAGCAATTCGGTAAGATAACCTAGATACAGATAAGGCTGTGGTCTTAACCTTTTTTTTTATGTGACATTACTCGCATGTCATTCATTTCTGAAAGCGTGCTTTATATCTACATAGTCTAATTTCCCCATGTACATTCTTCTATCGGACAGCTAGAAGCTCGAAAGACAGACATCGTTTAGTTGACGTTCTCATTAAACATTTCACCCATCTTCATTAAACATTCCACCCATTTTCATTAAACATTCCACCCATCTTCATTAAACATTCCACCCATCTTCATTGAACATTCCACCTGTATTCCTAACACTTTCCACTCCTCTTCATTAAAAATTCCACCCTTCATGAAAAATTCCACCCATCTTCATTAAACATTCCACCTATCATACTGGAGTTACTATGCCAGCTCCCCGAGCCCCGCTCCGGTACTTCAAGGAGCTGGGCTGGCTCGGATAGACCCCGGTAGGGGGAAATGCACAAAACACCCAAAGCGGGACGCCAGTGCAGAACTCATCGCCCCCACTTTAAATAAGAATAAGAATAATGGTTGACGTTCCAAAAACTCTAACGAAACGATTTGATTCCACTTTCATTGTGCGAGCCGCTAAACAGGGCATGCACTGCCCGTGTGGGTGTGCCCCGATGAACAACTGGGTGTCTTCAAGGCGAGAGTGAATCGATATCTTCTTCATCTCGGTATCATCATCATCATCACCTTCGTAGTAATGTTAGCTCAGTGGTTAGCGTAGTCGGTTCACATACCGAAGGGAGTGGTTTCAAATCCCAACAATGAGCTTGAGCTGCCGGTGAAGGAAAACATCGTGAGTAAAACCATAGTGGTAGAGTATTTTGTAGTAATCGGCTGACTATCTACGCTCAAGTTGAAAATCAACCGCCAAGCACTTAACGGTTTGTTCCGGTAGCCTCACTTGAAAATTAGGCTAGCTGTGATTACAATCTTCGTTACTTAACATCAGGTGAGCTATGGTCAAACACCTAGCCGGTCAACCATAAAAAAAACCGGCCAAGTGCGAGTCGGACTCGCGCACGAAGGGTTCCATACCATTATCTATAAAAACAGCAAAAAATCACGTTTGTTGTATGGGAGCCCCCTTAAATATTTATTTTATTCTGTTTTTTAGTATTTGTTGTTATAGCGGCTACAGAAATACATCATCTGTGAAAATCTCAACTCTCTAACTATCACGGTTCATGAGATACAGCCTGGTGACAGACGGACAGACAGACAAACAGACGGACAGCGGAGTCTTAGTAATAGGGTCCCGTTTTACCCTTTGGGAACCCTAGAAACTTGATATTTTTAACACCGTAACAATAATACGAAAAAGAATTGAAATATAAATATTTTTATACAAAGAACATAAATAACGATTTTCATGTCAAAACTAACCTCAATTTAAAGACTGGAATTATTGATTTCGCTTTAAATGGTACAAAAGGAATTAGTTAAAAATGCCTACGAAATTATAGTGCTCAACAAGGACATCAGTCTATCATTTGACGAATCAAAAACCTGCGTACTAAGCGACCAAATTATCTTGACACTCGCAACATCAAGTTCAACCACAAACCATAGCTCTGTTTAAACTGGCTACCGTACTCTAAACCTACTGACCCATTTCCCTGCCTTACGCAGTGTGACGTCACAACGGCAATGCGCCATAACGTTGAAGCATCTTCAAGCCAAACTCGGACGTACAACAAAGCCAACAAGGTCGAGTATTCTGCCAAAAGAGCATCGTCAAAGCAATGAGGAAGAGGAATCCGAAAATGAACCTTATAGCCTAAAGTTTAAGTGTAAAATCGGCCCGGAATTAATTCAAGCCAAAGCCTCGAAAATGGTCAAAGAATGTGCTGTAATTTTTTGATCTAGAATACTGCACTAAGGTCACGGGGTCGGTCGCAGTGCGACCGTTCGAATTTTGAAATCGTAGGCCAGTTTTAAAATAGCTGTCTACATTATCCAATCACAGAGTCCTATTTTCCGTATAATGTCATTCATTGGTGGAGAGACTTTTGATTTTTGCGGGTAGGTGATAAATTAAAAATGGAAGTTGGCTAGCGTATTAATTTGCGACATAATAATATAAAATGTATATAGAAGGTGGGACGGCGCCTCTAGCGAGAGTAAATTGAAAATCCTTTTTGAACATTTGACTATGGTACTGACAATGTTCCATGTTTTTTACTTGTATACCCTTACCAGAAGGTCGTCTAAGTATCACCGTAGTATCAAATATTCTGCCGCCAAGCAGTAGTGTGTAAGCTGTGTTCCGGTTTGCGTCATTACAGAGCCATTAAGAGTAACCATCGAATACATAAAAGCAACTTTGTTACTCAAAGTTTTGGGTACGCTCTGCAATGATCATGGACAGGCGTTATCTATTACCATCAAGAGAAAATCATGTTCGTCTTATTACTTTTACGTAATAATCAATAGCCCTCTACTTCAAGGACACTTCTGCCCTACTTTTATGTTTTAGGTCAAATTAACAATTCCAAATAGATTACAGTAATAAGGTAATGAACGAGTAATTTTTCCAAAATTATGAAAAAGCCTTTTCCAGTTTTTTTTTTAATTAAGTGATATATCGATTTTTTCAATTATAAATATTAAAAAAAAAAACTTAAAAATATTAATACATCTTATTTTGTATGTTAAATAATGTCCTATATTTTAAAATTGTAACTTTATTATATAGAAATCTTTCCAATACATTTACAACCAAATAGAAAAAAACATATATATTAAAAAAAATGTACAGATTTTTTAATGTAAATATAATGAGAAGCTCTCCTGATGGTAAGAGATAACGCCTGTCCATGACCATTGCAGCGATACACAGACGTTTGAGTAGCAAAACAAAGTCCAGGGCATCGCTGCCTTGGCGCTCATTACTTTGAGACTTTCGATGGTTAGGTTGTCCATTAATTGCCCTGTAATTTCTACAGTACCCTTCATACCGGAATACAGTAATGTTTACACACTACTGCTTGGCGGCAGAATATCTGGTACAGCAGTGGTACCAACCTAAACGACCTCTTGCTAAGGAGGTTTAGCACCAAGTAAGTCTGTTAAGCCAAGTCTTCTGTTTAGGGGTGTGTGTGTGCGTATGTGTGTGTGTTTACGTGAGTGAATAAAAAGCGTTTCTTTGATTCCTCGTATCCCCTAAAAACTTAAATTAAGAGAGAAGAAAAACAATTAAAAAAGTATTGAAGGTTAATTAAATTTAATTTATTGAATTAAGGGGACTGATTCTCCGTGAGACGGTGGTACTACTGAGATTTGCTGTGCACTTCTCTGGAGACAAACCGACGGACGAAGAAGCAGGCCCCCTATAGTCATTTGATTATTTATTAATAATACGTTTTCAGTTTTTTTTTTCAATATGTAATTATTCGCTTACAAGTAAAAAATGATGATCACAGAAAAGGGTTTTAGAGTTTTCTGCCTATAGATTGTAGGGCGTGGGTTCGATTCCCACTTAGGACAAACATTTCGTGGTATAAACAAAATGTTTATTATTGAGATGTTATTGAAATGGTTATTGAGACGAATTTAACGATACCTTAATTAAATTATCGTAATCCATTAGGCCGCTTGGAAGATACATCATCATCATCATTAGCCATAGGACGTCCACTGCTGGCCTCCTCCTGGAGGGGGTTTTGCCAATACTCGCCACGCTTGGCAGGCGGGTTGGCGATCGCAGTTAGGAGTGATTGTTCAAGGAAGACGCTGCTGCCCATCTTCCGGATTACATCCCTTAGCCGACTCTTACGGCAACCACGGGCAGAAAGGGTGGGGTACTATTCTTACGCCGGCACCACCACGGCAATTTACGGATATTTGGAAGATACGGTAATAAAGAAATTTAAATACATACATACAAGATAAGATAAGAAAAACATAACCCTTCCTTGGCAGTCGCGTATATAATAAAAGAGGTAAGCACTATTTTACTTAGGTGTTGATTAAAGCCCTTATAAGTAAGGTCATAAAGTTTCTAATAAAAACATACCAATATCCGAGTTTGTTTAAGAAAAATTTATTTTCGAAAATGTCGCTTGAACTGAAGATCTCTGGAAAGGAAACTTGAGAGCTTTGAGACGGATCTGCCTAATGTGATTTTGATGACGCTATTCTTAGCCGTTGTCAGTACCAAAGAACCGTCAACTATCTGTTAATTTGACGGCATCGGTGATGGTCAAGTAAAATTATCTTGTACTACGCCACACGATTACTCCCGTATTTTAAGTTTTGATTCCGGACTATTTTCAAGTGTGTGGTTAGCGCAGTCGGTTCGCATGCCGAAGAGCGTGGGTTCAAATCCTAACAATGAGCTTGAGCTGCCGGTGAAGGAAAACATCGTGAGGAAACCATAGCGTGGCGGTAGGGTGCTCTCTAGTACTCGGCTGGCTAGCTACCACCTGGCTGGCTGACATGCTAGGTGTTTGACCACAACTATTGATCTATGAAGATAAGAGTAGCATCCACTATTTATGTAAATATGTTTAATTGTCAGGAAACCTTAAATTTTATAATTTAAATTCTATGTTTAACTTCAACCCTATTAACCAACAGTTTAAATAATATAATTTTGTTTATGTTAAAAATGTATAAATTCATTTACTATAGTTTTAAGCAACTCGTGCTCTGAACCCCATAGCACAGGCCACGTTGCCTAGTTTGGGGGTCAACGTTACCTTGTAAATGTTTTGTTTTTTTCTTGTTTGGCAATAAAATTATTATTATTATTCCAGTTATTTATTTTTTTAACTTAATTTTGAAATTTTTTACATTAAATATATATAAAAAAATACAAATAATATAAAAAACTTAAAAATTAGGGTGCCGCCGGCAGCGGGGCAGGGCTCAAGCTGCCGGTGGTTAGGGCTGCAGAGTGAGGAACCTTGATGGCATTGTTAAAAACTACACAGGTTTTCAGCAGCGCCATCGGGATGGAGTTTGGGGTAGACAAGTGTGCGGTCATGCATGTACAGCGGGGGAAAGTTGTAAATTGTCCAGATTTACAGCTTTCCGAGACAATGACTCTCAGATCTCTCACCGAAGCCGAGACCTACAAGTACCTTGGTATGTCAGAGTCGTTGGGTATATCGGTAGAGGACATCAAGAAATCAGTGAAGGAGCGTTTCTTTTGTCGCCTGACAAAAGTACTTAATAGTCTTTTGTCTGGTGGCAATAAGGTGCGCGCTTTCAATGGTTGGGTGATGCCTCTACTGATATACTCCTTTGGCATACTGAAGTGGAGTCAGACTGAGCTGGATGCCCTGGACAGAAGAGTCCGTCAACAGCTCACAACTCATCGCATGCTACACCCACGCTCGTCAGTTATGAGACTGTACATTCCACGAAAATGGGGGGGTCGTGGCTTCTTAAACGCCAAGAACCTCCATAATCGTGAAGTGTGCAGTCTCAGGGATTATTTCCGCGACAACGAGTGTGGGATGCATCGAGATGTTGTGGCAGTTGACAAGGGCTTCACACCGCTCTCCTTAGCGAACGAGAACTGGCGCAAACCATCAGTGCTAAGCACCGAAGACCGCAAGGAAGTATGGAGGAGCAAGCAGCTGCACGGGCGGTTCTATCGGGTCTTAACGGACCCCGATGTGGACATGCCCGCGTCGGTGAACTGGCTACGCTTTGGGGACCTCTTTGGGGAAACTGAGGGTTTTGCCTGTGCAATTGCGGACGAAGTCATCAAGACGAACAACTATCGGAAATATATAATGAAGGACGGTACGGTCGACATCTGTCGGGCATGCCACCGTCCCGGAGAATCACTCCGACATATCATTTCCGGTTGTTCGCATCTTGCTAACGGCGAGTATTTGCACAGGCACAACCAAGTAGCCAGGATCATCCATCAGCAGCTTGCTCTTCAATACGGCCTTGTCGAGTCTGAGGTGCCGTACTATAAGTACGCACCAGCGCCAGTTCTTGAAAATGGTCGTGCTTTGCTCTATTGGGACCGATCTATCATCACGGACAGGACTATTGTCGCTAATAAGCCTGATATCGTGATGGTCGACCGAACCCAACGCCGGGCAGTGCTCGTCGACATTACCATCCCACATGACGAGAATCTCGTGAAGGCCGAGAAGGACAAGCTTAGCAAGTACCTTGACTTGGCTCACGAGATAACTGCCATGTGGGATGTTGATTCGACGATCATTGTGCCGATAGTCGTCACGGTGAACGGTCTTATAGCGAAGAGTCTCGACCAACATCTTAAGAGACTCTCGCTAGACGGTTGGGTATTATTATTATTTTGGGAGTGTTTTCCTTCTCAGCTCTTTGGCTGGTTTTTAGCTACATTTACGGGCGTAAGCCAAGTAAATGCAGCATGTGGTGTGTGTTTAGTTTGAGAGTGTGTTGTGGTGAGAATCTGTAGTATTTTCTTCTACTATATTATTATTATTATTATTATTATTATTATTAACTCACCTGATGTTAAGTGACGGCGTGGTCGAAGATAGTACAGCACACCTAGCCTGGAATGGTACTGGCTCTCAAGTGATTCTGCCGGAACACACCGTTAGATGCTTGGCGGTAGATTTTCAACTTGAAGGTAGTAGCTAGCCAGCCGTGTACTTGAAAGTACCCTACCACCACGCTGTGGTTTCCTCACGATGTTTTCCTTCACCGACAGCTCAAGCTCGTTGCTGGAGTTTGAACCCACGCCCTTCGGCATTCGAACCGACCGTGCTAACCACAGAGCTATCATCGCTACAAAACGCTATAAACGCTAATATGATTTGTGCAATTAACGCCTGTAGTATTTCTAGTAGCATAGAGTTGTCTAATCTTTGTAATCTACAGGCGCAAGATTTACGTATATTCTGTCTGTTTTTTCGCGATAAAATTAAAAACTACTGAACGGATTATCATGCGAGTTTCACTAATAGATAGTATTCATTAGGAAGGTTTAGGTATATAGACTGTCAAGGTTTTATACAAATTAGTTGAAATATGATGATAATTGTTGTAAATGTCGGATAAAGTCAAGACACCTGGGAGCTTTCATCGAAAACGCTGCCTAATCCCTTTGATACAGAACAAAAGCCCCGTGTAAGCCCGTGCGCAGTCGGGGCGGGTCGCTAGTGTATTAAAAGTATAGATAGGTATTTACAAAAAAAAAAGTATTTAAGTATTCTGTATACTATCTGATTCCCATAGTGCTTAGGTTAGGGCTAGATGATGAAAACAAAAACCCAGTTTGTTCAAGTAAATCGTGAATAGGTATTCCCTAGCGCGGCAGCTGAAAAAGATTTATATTTCGGCTATTTATTGGCACACTTGAAAAGCTGGTCATTGCTGACAATACTGAAAGAAAGAGGACAGGAAGCCGGTCGCCAACACGATGTTCTAAGTGAAAGATCTCTTTTAAATTCAACCAGGTCTACTTCGGACAGGAGACGATCAGATTGTTCATTTAATAGGTTCTAGAAACCGGCAGGGCTTGGAAACCGGGTTAAAAATTCGAACCGGTTAAGGCCTGAGTATATGATAACTTTATTTTTTGGTTTTGTTCTATTTTAACCCAAATTTAAGGGTTTATGTTCAGTAAATTTCGTAATATAGGTATTGTGGAATAAACCGATATATAACGGTTTTTGCCACCCGCGCACCCCTTCTTCGACTTTTGTAGCATTCGTACCCGCCCTCCCCTACCCTGTTCATATGGCAATGTAGGTACGTACCGCGTCTCGCGGTATAAACCGGTTAAAAAAGGTTTTAATAACGCTCTTTTAACGATTACGCTCCGGACGAAATAATCAAAGAAACCGGTTTTTACAATACAATACAATACAATACAACTTTATTATACACCAAACATTATAAAAATACATACAAAAATTAAAAACAGAAGAGAAAGAAAGTAACAAAACAAAAAAATACAACATAGAAACAACAAATAAACGGTGTACAAGGGCGGCCTTATCGCCTAGAGCGATTTCTTCCAGACAACCTTAGGATGGAAATTAAAAGAATAGATATTTAAGTTGGTGTAAAAAAAGCAAATAATAATAATTATATAAAATGACAGAGAGAGAATATTTATATATATATATATGTATATACAAATAGAAAAACATACTTACTATAAATAAATAAATAAAATAAAAAAAAAACATACAATAAATATACAAAAAAATATACATATAAAATACAAATATACATTAACATGCAGATAAATAATGTTTATATACTTTTACCGTTTTAAATTCGGTTAATTTTAAACCGGTTCCAAGCCTTGGAAACGAGGCACCGATAGTAGATGCAAGCGTGCTCCATCGTCGCTTTCCATCAGGTGAGATCGTGGACAAACGCATTCCTAGTCCGTTGCAAAAAAATATTAAAAAAATATGTTTTCCTTAATTTCTTACGTCACGTGATTTCTATGAAGATTTTTTGGGAACTCTAACAGTCGGTAAATAATCAATCATCAGCTGTCAGGCACTTGACATTTCTTATCAGCGATACTGATAAGATAGGGGAAACTACGTAGGAATACGCACTATGCTTTTCACCTGTCTCACAACACGTGTCCAGCACAGAATCGTAAATAATATAGAGTGTCTCAAAGTAATAAGCGCCAGAGCAGCGATGCCCTGGACTTTGCTCTGCTACTCAAAGTTCTGTGTATCGCTGCAATGGTCATGGACAGGCGTTATCTCTTAACATCAGGAGAGCGTGTCTTTTGTCTCATTACTTTTATATAACAAGCTTATTCCTAATTAAATTTAAATATATAACTTATATATATCGTTGTAATCTTCTTTTATTTGGATACCCTACTCGATAGGTTTTAGTTATTTTTTAGGGTTCCGTACCTCAAAAGAAAAAAAACGGAACCCTTATAGGATCACTTTGTTGTCTGTCTGTCTGTCTGTCAAGACCCTTTTTCTCAGGAACGCGCGAAGGTATCAAGCTGAAATTCATACCAAATACTCAGGTCTACTGTCTTTTGGAGCTGTGAAAAAATCAAACTTCTAAGCCAACGCAATCAAAAGATACAACCATGTATGCTGCAAATTTTTGACACTCGCAAGGGAATCAAAACCTACAGGGTACTTCCCGTGAACTCATAATCTTGAAATTTGGTACGAAGCAACGTCTTATAGCACAGATAAAGGAAAACTTGCGAAAATCAGAAATTACCATAAAAAAATACCATTACTTTTACTTATATACCTACAGGTTTGTACGAACCCTCTGTGCGCGAGTCCGACTCGCACTTGGCCGGTTTTTATTTTTATTAACGTATTATAATTCGCGCTAAAAATCCGTCATTTTTTTTCAAAACTTACCTAAGAATACTTTGGTTTTTAAGACGAATCTAACGATACCTTAAGTAACTGTCGATTCCATCCAGCCGTTTGGAAGATGTGAGGTAATAAAGAAATTTACATACATACAGGATACGCGCGAAAAACGTTACCCTTCCTTGGCAGTCGGGTAACAATACTAACAACTCTCAGATGTAAAACACGGTTCAGAACTAGGGGCAATACGCACGAAATTTAGAAAAATTTAGTATTGAGACGCAAACCTAGTCTTCCAAATTGAAAGTCTTTTTTTATCCTATATAGGTTTGCGTTTGACCACGCCCTGCCTGATGTTGAGCAAGATGTAGTCTAAGGTGAAGCACCTAGAAAAAACCTATTACTCTGGATTTGAAGACACCCAAGTTGTACTTCGCGGGAAAAACAGACGCCGGCAGAGAGTTCCACATCCTCGCTGTACATATTAAGAATGTGGAATCGAAGCGTTTAGTCCGAACATGGGGAATATCCACCTTGTATGGCGCTTTGGTCGTGTCTGCCTCGCCGTCCGGTAATAAAAAGGGGCAGGTGGTACCAAATTATGCAGTTCTAAGGCACACTCTCCCAAATGTATCAGATAGAAGACAGACAGCGACTTTACGTAGGTGCTCAAGGCTTTGCAACTGAGACGTGGCTAGAGTGTCGTCACCTATTAGCCTCCTAGCATGCGTCTCGATCTACTCCAGAGCCTCAATCTGATACTTAGCAGTGCCGTCCCATAGGTGAGAGCAGTACTCCATTCATGACCTTACTTGCGCTTTATACAAACTTAGCAGCTGTTCTGGTGTGAAGTACCACCTCACTAGCGAGGATGCTAAGCTTTTTTGGTGCTGAGCCTTGGACTCCTATATACGAGCCAAAATTTAGATTCGAGAGACACCAAGAAGCTGGAGGTCATCAGTGGACGGCACGGATACATTTCGGAAAGAGGGGAACAGTGAAAACGGCCTTTTTAGGCCTCTTTAACTAAGTTACCGTAGTTTTATCATTTAGTGCAAGTAAGAGCTAAGAATGATGATGATATATTTCCTATTTTTTGTAGCTGACAGGCTTTGTTTTTGACCACAACTCACTTGATGTTAAGTGACGGTGTGGTGTGCACACCTAGCCTGGAATGGAACTGGCTCTCAAGTGAGGCTGCCGGAACACACCATTAGATGCTTGGCGGCAAATTTTTAACTTGAGGGTGGTAGCTACCTAGCCGAGTACTAGAAAGTACTCTACCACCACGCTATGGTTTCCTCACGATATTTTCCTTCACCGACAGCTCAAGCTTATTGTTGGGGTTTGAACCCACGCCCTTCGGCATGCGAACCGACCACGCTAACCACTGATCTATCATCGCTATAAATCTATCTTCAAAATACAAAATATATAACAAAGTACCTCGGGTATGTACTTAACCCAGTGATAAACAAGATAACACAGATCATCTGCTTCACCAGCATGCGCTGATAAGGAGCTGATAACAGATTACCTACAAATTGGGTACAATGGTTATTTGGAGCACAATTTTTAGGGTTCTGTACCTCAAAAGGAAAAAACGGTACCCTTATAGGATCACTTTGTTGTCCGTCTGTCTGTCTGTCAAGACCCTTTTTCTCAGGAACGCGTGGAGGTATCAAGCTGAAATTAATATCAAATACTCAGGTCTACTGTCCCTTGGAGCTGTAAAAATATCAAACTTCTAAGCCAACGCAAACAAAAGATACAGCCGTTTATGCTGCAAATTTTCGACACTCGCAAGGGAATCAAAACCTACAGGGTACTTCCCGTGAACTAAAAATCATGAAATTTGGTACGAAGCAACGTCTTATAGCACAGATAAAGGAAAAATTGCGAAAAGCATAAATTAGCATTTAGAAAAATACCATAACTTTTACTTATATACCTACAGGTTTGTACGGAACCCTCGGTGCGCGAGTCCGACTCGCACTTGGCCGGTTTTTTTTAATGGTTGACCATAGCTCTCCTGATGTTAAGTGATGATGTCACCTTCAGCTTCGTTTAATAATACGTGCAAGTCCCCGTTTGACCACCAACTCACCTGATGGTGAGCGATGATGTGGTCGAAGATGAAGCACGCAGACTTAGGAGATACCTATACACTCTGGACTAGAAAAGATCTAGATTATATCTCTCAGGAAACAGGGAAGCCGGCAGCTTGTTCCATTCCTTGGCCGTACGGATGAGAAACGCAGAGTCAAAACATTTGGTACGTACAGTTCCATTCCAGGTTAGATGTGCTTTACCATCTTCGACCACATCGTCACTTAACATCCGGTGAGCTGTGATCAAACACCTAGCCTGTCAGAGAAAAAAAAAACATACATTAGCATGCAGATAAATAATGTTTATATATACTAAATTATTAAATATATTAACAGAATTAGCTTGTCTGATACTGGAAGGATCTGCGGAGAATGTGGCCATTTTATTCATCGAGAATTAAAAAAAAACTAAATGAAACCTCAATACGAACGAACGTTTATCTGTTCGCGGTGTCGATGACCCGATAAGCTTGCAAATTTTGTATGTTTCCACTAAAGAATACACATGTTCTAGCTTTTTAACCGATTGCTCTAAAAAGGGTGTTTGTTATTTATTGCCTTATGAATGGGATGAAGCCGTGGTGGTGCCGGCGTAAGAATAGTACCCCACCCTCTCTACCCGTGGTTGCCGTAAGAGACGGCTAAGGGATGTAATCCGGAAGATGGGCAGCAGCGTCTTCCTTGAACAATCACACCTAACTGCGCTCGCCAACCCGCCTGCCCAGCGTGGCGAGTTTGCCAATAATTGGCAAACCCCTCCCCAGGAGGAGGCCTATGTCCAGCAGTGGACGTTTTATGGCTGATGATGTGAATGTATAAAAATAGTGGTATTTTATTCATTAAGTGCCGAATTACAAGCTCTAGTGTGGGAAAGTGATATAATGAAATGTCTTTTCGTTTTGCTTCCAAAACTCCATCGAAGAAGTCGCCACTACTTTACTAAGGCATGACTAGATTTGACTGGCTCGGATTGGGCTCGACCAAGACTGGACTTTGATTAAAAGATAAAGAAGCTGAAAAATGTAGACTACACTCAAAATATAGAAACACTGCGACTGGCAGAATGCACAGAATGCGATGCCAAGAAGAAATAAAAAAATTGAAACCTTGTTTTTATATTTATGTTTGAAAGGCGTGTGACCTTCGGCGTGTGTTACAAAGAACCCTAATCCATAATAGTCCTAATCGATATACAAAGAACATCCTACTTAAACTTTTGCATAAATAACGTTTTGCTATTTTCGAGGTTCTGAGGATGGTATAAATGTCAACTAAAGTATATTTTTCTTTTTAGGCGCTGGTCATGGAGACACTTATAAACTAGACTGAGACGTATCGCTTTTGGAAATCGAGTAATATTTAAGTAAGTTTAAAAACATAAATTTCCAATGTATGAAGAAATACCACTGCACTTATCAAACAAAATTTTGTTATGTAATCAATTCTCTAAAACAAACAGCGGCGTTATCAAAATCAGTTTTATTAGAAAAAGCATAATGTGCTACGTCAATAATAAAAAAAAAAAAATTAGGTACCTGCATGTCGTTGCACCAGATCTAAAGACCTCGCAATGGCGTTATCTTCCACCTGTTATAACTTACATCATATTGTTCAAACAATTATTATCTAGAGTATCTTGAATAAGTTTATTTCCCTGTTGAAATAGAATTTTCCGGGGTAATTTTTTCTTATTGCTTTATGCGCCGTACGCCGCTTTTTCATTTCTTAACAGGAAAATTACTAACAATTTATTAAAGTTGCAACGACAGGACCTTCGTCTCTTAATAGACCTTATAACCGTTTTTTTTGTGGCTGACAGACTAGGTGTTTGATCAAAGCTCACCTGATGTTAAGTGACGGTGTGGTCGAACATGGTAAACCTGGCCTGAAATGGAACTGGCTCTCAAGTGAGGCTGCCGGAACACACCGTTAGATGCTTGGCGGCAGATTTTCAACTTAAGAGTGGTAGCTAGCCAGCCGAGTATTAGAAAGTACCCTACCACAACGCTTTGGTTTTCTCACGATGTTTTTCCTTCACCGGCAGCTCAAGCTCATTGTTGGGGCTTG
The DNA here is from genome assembly GCA_950106695.1 of Biston stratarius. Classification (NCBI taxonomy): domain Eukaryota; kingdom Metazoa; phylum Arthropoda; class Insecta; order Lepidoptera; family Geometridae; genus Biston; species Biston stratarius. The sequence goes on along the minus strand of OX467121.1, from coordinate 3,374,609 downwards.
AACCCACGCCCTTCGGCATGCGAACCGACCGCGCTAACCACTGAGCTATCATCGCTACATGTTTATTTCTCTCTGAACCTAATTCTAAAGTTAACGCGAACATCGCAGCGTTAGCTAGTATAAAAAAAAATTGTCATTGATCTTAGAAACATCATCATCGGCCATAGGACGTCCACTGCTGGACACAGGCCTCCTCCTGGGGAGGCGTTTGGCCAATACTCGCCACGCTTGGCAGGCGGGTTGGCGAGCGCAGTTAGGTGTGATTGTTCAAGGAAGACGCTGCTGCCCATCTTCCGGATTACATCCCTTAGCCGACTCTTACGGCAACCACGGGTAGAGAAGGTGGGGTACTATTCTTACGCCGGCACCACCACGGCGTAAACATATAACAAGCATATAACAAGCTAATTTCGTTCATATATTGTACATATACAGGCATCGAACAAGAGTGTAGCGCCTAGCGTCGTAACCAAGTTTTCCGTCTTGTTTTCTCGCATCGCATAGAACGAGATAGAAACTACTTACGCAAGAAAATGGACGCCTGAAAACCTTGAAAATAGCACTGATAAGAGGTAAGCGCTCACGTTTCGAGCTGAAATGTTTGTTTACAAACGTGGATAATTTTAAAATGGAACTTTACTACAAAACATTTAGTTCCGATTTAATTTGATGTGAAACTATAATGATTTTACTAAATGGTCAATCGTACCTATATGCTTTCCTATTGTAATAGGAACTACTGCAGTTAGCCTTGAAGCGAGTTACATTACCATTTTTAGGGTTCCGTACCTCAAAAGGAAAAAACGGAACCCTTATAGTTACTTTGTTGTCCGTGTATGTCTGTCAAGACCCTTTTTCTCAGCAACGCGTCGAGGTATCAAGTTGAAATTAATATCAAATACTCAAGTCTACTGTCCCTTGAAGCTGTGAAAAAATCAAACTTCTAAGCCAACGCAATCAAAAGATACAGCTGTTTATGCTGCAAACTTTCGACACTCGCAAGGGAAAAACCTTCATTGTACTTCCCGTGAACTCAGAATCTTGAAATTTGGTACGAAGCAACGTCTTATAGCACAGATAAAGGAAAAATTGCGAAAAGTATAAATTACCGTAAAAAAAATACCATATCTTTTACTTATATACCTACAGGTTTATCGGAACGCTCGGTGCGCGAGTCCGACTCGCACTTGTCCGGTTTTTGTATGCCGGAAGGACTCAATCTGCGGGTGGTTAGGGCTGCAGAGTGAGGAACCTCCTAACAACGCGCGCCGTGTCAAGGATCACTGCCTTTTGGATCTGACCCTTGACCCAACCGTCTAGCGAGGATGTTGGTTGAGGCTCTTTGCTATAAGACAGTTCACCGTGACGACTATCGGGACAATTATTATTATTATTTTTGGATTTATATATATTTTTTCTTTTTAATTTGATGTGAAATTATGTGACTTATAAATGTTTATCGTTTTTATGTCAATAAAGTAATTTGAACAATGAACTTGAGCTACCGGCGAAAGAAAACATCGTGAGGAAACCATAGCGCGGTGGTAGGGTACTTTCTAGTACTCGGCTGGCTAACTACCACCCTCAAGTTGAAAATCTGCTGTCAAGCATCCAACGGTGTGTTCCGGCAGCCTCACTTGAGAGCCAATTCAATTCCATAATTTCAATTAATTTCAGAATTGGTTTTACTTGGTGCTAGATCTCCTAGATCGTCTAGATAGGTACCACCGCAGTACCAGATATTCTGCTACCAAGCAGTAGTGTGTAAGCATTACTGTGTTCCGGTTTGAAGGGTACTGCAGGGACATTACAGGGCTGTTGAGACTAACCATCAAAAGTTTCAAAGTAATGAGCGCCAAAGCAGTGATGTCCTGCACTTTGTTTTGTTACTCAAAATTCTGTGTATCGCTGCAATGGTCATTGACAGGCGTCATCTCTTACCATCAGGAGAGCGTTTCGTTCGTCTCATTACAAAAAAAATGTGCCTTGACTTTTTAAAAATTTAATTCGTATCGTTAAAGTGTATTTTATTTACTTAAACTATAAAAATAAGACTGTATAAAGCAATTTAAGATAAAATTAATTGAAATTTAAGAAGGCTTAATTAGAGATTACAATCACGCAATAAAAGCCTGTGAAACTTTGATTGATTTTTTTGCACGTTCGCGAAGTGAGTGTATCTTGTACCTCGGATAATTACCTATTCATCTCCTTTAATTTACAACTAGTTGGGAGAACATCTGATGGAGGTCGTGGATTCGAACCCCACGGCACGCCTTCGTCTTTTCTAAATTATATACTTTTTGACAGCTGTTGTCTCATTGGTAATATATCTGCTTCAAGAGCTGTAAGGCGTGGGTTCGATTCCCGCCCAGGACAAACATATTGTGGTGTAAACAAAATGTTTGATCGCTGTCTGGATGTTCTGTATGTATTACTAACTGCGCCCCGCGGTTTTAACCGCGTGTTAATGGATGATGATGATGATAAAATCCTATGTTTTATTCCAGGGTCTAAAGTATCTACATGCAAAATTTCATCCATATCCGTTTAGCCATTCTGGCGTGATTGAGTAACAAGCATCCATCTATCCATCCAAACTTTCACATTTATAATAAGTAAGTATTCAGAAAAAAATATTTAAGTATTCTATCAGTTATCTGACTTCCATAGTACAAGCTTTGCTTAGTTTTGGGTTAGATGGCGCTGTGTATACCTACGATGTTTATTAATTTTATGGTTGACAGGTTATAAGTTGTGATGTTAACATCAGGTGAGCTATCAAACACCAAGCTTGTCAACCATTTGAATAAACCCATAATACTTTTCATAAAGACATCTATTCCTAAATTTTGTAGCGATGATAGCTCAGTGGTTAGTGCGGTCGGTTCGCATGCCGAAGGGCGTGGGTTCAAACCCCAACAATGAGCTTGAGCTGCCGGTGAAGGAAAAACATCGTGAGGAAACCATAGCGTGGTGGTAGGGCACTTTCTAGTACTCGGTACTGGCTAGCTACCACCCTCAAGTTGAAAATCTGCCGTCAAGCATCTAACGGTGTGTTCCGGTAGCCTCACTTGAGAGCCAGTTCTATTCCAGGCTAGGTGTGCCTTACCATCTTCGACCACACCGTCACTTAACATCAGGTGAGCTGTGGTAAAACACCTAGCCTGTCAGCCATAAAAAAAAACTAGTTTTCATTTCAATGTTATTGTTAAGAGAATATAATAAAAAAAAGATATAGGGGTCACGGAGTACAAGCGAGGTCACAATACTAACAACTAGTTTATTAGGAAGTGGTAAACTTCAGGTCGTTAGCATATATATTTATCAGCAATACCACAGCGTTTATCAAGTGGTTAAAAACCAGATTTTTTGATAACGTCATAATATATACCTAACTGTTGATATGGGTAAGCATTGTTATTATTTAAAAGTGGGGCAAATCTGTGCGTTATAATTTGTTTTGATAAATAAATGCGATAGATTACTAATTGAATATTGGAATGGGCCGCGCGAATTGGTGTTTTCCGAAAGATACAATCTCTTGGGTAACTTCGGTCGTACAAGCAACTTAAGAGGGAACGCTAGTAGCGTTTTCCTATACAAATGTATTCCCCTATTTTCTCCCTGGATAATGCTTACAGATCAATAATTTTTTGTCATAAAATCAAGGTCTGCTAAGGCTACGTCCCTATCATTTCTTTTTTTCCACCAACCAATTATATAAGATAATATGACTCTTCAAAATTCGTAATAAATAACCTTTTTATACCAACATAATCAGACGACTATGAAACAAAATTGAAAGAGATATTTCATTCAAAATTTAAGATAAAAAATAAATAGGAACATACAATAGGAACATAGGGACTCATTCTTCTTCAAAATATTTATGCAAAAAATTATTGGATAGGCTCAATTTTTAGAGGAGAAAACAGGGGAATACGAAACCTTAATTAGTCAGAAATTGAGTAGATATAATCGGTCTGAGCTGCCTTAAGCCCTATCGCACTAAACAGCGAAAGGCTGGAAGTGAGGGGGTTTCAGACTAATACGTATATAACTAAGGAAGTATAAACATTATCGAAAAATACACATACACAGACTATTCACATAGACAGCTTGTCTGTTTGGGCGCAGCGCGACGGCAATAGTTTCTTTAAATACTTATTTTTCAAATTCCCCTGGACCTGCGTTCCCTCTTAACAATGGAGTACATTCACACATCATACATATTCAGGGGCGGATCACGAGTTTGTGGAGCCCTGGGTTAACACTACTTAGGGCCCATCCTAAATAATAATCAACCAATTGCCATTTTTTCATAAAACTGTTTTCGATAATGTGTACTAGGTACACTAGATGTACTAGACCGCGAATTGGCAAATGTAGCGTAGGCCGCACTGAGACTCGATGGAGTGACGATATACGTGGTTTAGGGAAAAAGAGCGCAAACAAATATTTTATTTATTTAGTATGACTTAGACGCTCAAACAACAACTGTGGGACATTATTGCAAAATTATGTATGTGTGTAGTACATTTTAAATATTAATTACAAAGCAATATTGTAGCAGTTTTGCGCAGCAAATTGCTATATTTGCTCAACACATTGTAAGTCCTTTGTTAAATCACAATTTACTGAAAGTTTAACTAAATGTTTAATTTGATTGTTTGACATTGTTATGGAAAGAGCATACCGGCATTTCTCTAAGGGATGGTATCCGGGACGAAGTAATTCGCCAGTGAACTAAAGCCTAAAAATTATATATAAGTAATAGCTCAGCGTATTAGGAAGCTGAAGTGGCAATGGGCTGGACATATCTGTCGCAGGACCGATAACCACTGGGGTAGACGTGTTCTAGAGTGAAGACCGTGAATTGGCAAACGTAGCGCCGGACGCCCTGAGACTCGATGGAGTGACGATATACGTGGAATAGCTGGCGGTGGATGGAAGTAAAAAGGCAAGGATCTGGCTGAGTGGTGTGTCTTGGGAGATGCCTATGTCCAGCAGTGGACTACAAAAAGTTGATGATGTTTTTGGACATTTTATTATATGGACAATATTTTTTATATTGACATATTTTTAAGCTGACATATGTTTGTATTGACATATTTTTATATTGACATATTTTATATTGGCAGTATTTTTATATTGACAATATTCTTATGCCGACATGTTTATATACTTTGACATTTCATTTTTATTCCATTGCCATGTAAATAATCATTGGTGTTATCAATAAAATATTTGTATTTGTATTTGTCCTTTATTTGTTTTCTATATACGACATCCTGGAAAAAGAGCGCTCCGCTTCACAGGTAGTGGCAACCTTAAAGAAATCTTTAAGATATTATAATAATTAGGGAAAACAACAACAAATTAGCATAAAAATTTCCCTATACGTTGTTTTGAGGCTGGGGGGCCCTATATATCGACGTGGCTCTGGGCTGTAGCCCAAATAGCTTTTATACATATAGATCCGCCCCTGCACATATCGTAAACCTTCGTTACAATACTCGTAGAATAGAACTTTATTAAACTCTTATGATCGACATATTTTTATATTATTTTATATAATTTGGCACTCATTACTTTGAAACAATTGAACAGTTGTGTTCCGGTTTGAAGGATACTTTTTTTTATGGCTGACAGGCTAGGTGTTTGACCACAACTCACCTGATGTTAAGTGACGGTGTGGTCGAAGATGGTAAAGCACACTTAGCCTGGAATATAACTGGTTCTCACGTGAGGCTGCCGGAACACACCGTTAGATGCTTGGCGGCAGATTTTCAACTTGAGGGTGGTAGCTAGCCAGCCGAGTACTAGAAAGTACCCTACCACCACGCTATGGTTTCTTCACGATGTTTTCCTTCACCGGCAGCTCAAGCTCATTGTTGGGGTTTGAACCCACGCCCTTCGGCATGCGAACCGACCGCGCTAACCACTGAGCTATCATCGCTACAAACTACTGGTACATTGGTACATCGGTCATGCAGCTAGCGAAATTACAGGGCTGTTGAGACTAACCATCAAGTCTCAAAGTAATGAGCGCCAAACCAGTGATGCCCTTAGCTTTGTTTTACTACACAAAGTTGTGTGTATCGCTGTAATGGTCATGGACAGGCCTCATCCCTTACCATCAGGAGAGCGTCTCGTTCATCTCATTACTTTTACATTTAAAAAAAATCGATAGTTAGTCTTAATGGCTCTATAATGTCGCTACAGTACCCTTCAAACAACACAGCTGTGTTTTTGTTTGTTTCTCGGTGAACCCTTAAACATTTGAGTCAATCCCGTATAGCCCACGTGACCTAGTTTGCAATCCGCACTGCGACGTCGTGATTGGTTGCCAGTGGTGTTGCCGCTCGAAAAAAGTAATTACTTTATCTCGACATTCGGAAGTTCTAATCTGGGGTGCTAAATAATAAAAGAAAATGTTATTTGGCATCGTTACGGGATTTATCAGAGACCTACATGGCAATATTATGCTTTGTATGTGGCTTTTAAATTAAGGCTGCTGTTTCTTAGAATTCTGTTTCTAAGGGTGTCCAAGGGTACCCTGTTAAAAAAAAACAGGGTGCCCTTGGACACTGTGGGTTAGTCTGGGCTCAGACCGTGTTCTAGTTATATGTCCGAATTATATCCTTCTTAATAGGTAGAGCTAGCAGGTGATAATTTTCTTTGATACATAAGTGTTTCTTTTGTGTCATTACGAAACAATTGAAATATATTTAAAAAAATATGTATTAATACTTTATATATTAGATTGCCGTGGTGGTGCCGGCGTAAGAATAGTACCCCACCCTCTCTACCCGTGGTTGCCGTAAGAGTCGGCTAAGGGATGTAATCCGGAAGTAGGGCAGCAGCGTCTTCCTTGAACAATCACACCTAACTGCGCTCGCCAACCCGCCTGCCAAGCGTGGCAAGTATTGGCAAAACCCTCTCAGGAGGAGGCCTATGTCCAGCAGTGGACGTCTTAAATGGCTGATGATGATGATGATGATGGTTATGATATTAGAAAATCTACTAATATTATACAAGTATAATACATTCAGAACACTCAGACATAGAACAAACATATTTTGTTTATACCACAAAATGTTTTTCCTTTGCGGGAATCGAACCTACAATAAACGCTCTACTAATAATAAGCCAACAGGGCTGTCATTTCGCTAGCTACACTTCTAACCGTAATATAGTCATGTATTTACTTCTTGGTGTACCTTCTAAGGTGGCAGAACCTCTATATAATAAAACAAAGTAGCTTCCCGCCGTATGTACGCTTATATCTTTTAAACTACGCAACGGATTTTAATGCGGTTTCAATCAATAGATAGAGTGATTCAAGAGGAAGGTTTATATGTATAATACATGCATAAGAACGTTAGTACCTACATTACACCCGTGCGAAGCCGAGGCAGGTCGCTAATCTATGATATAGTACCTCTACATAGTATAAAACAAAGTCGCCCATCTATATACGCTTAGATCTTTTAAACTACGCAACGGATTTTAATGCGGTTTCCATCAATAGATAGAATGATTCAAGAGAAAGGTTTAAAGGTTTTGGTTTGACAGCCCTGTTGGCTCATTGGGAGTATGTCTGCCTGAGCTGTAGGGCGTGGGTTCGATTCCCGCCAAGGACAAATGTTTGTTTGGTATGAATAAATGTTTGTTCTGTATCTGGGTGTTCTGTATGTATTATAAGTATGTATTTACAACAAAAAAAAAGTATTTATGTATTATATCAGTTATCTGACTTCCATCACACAAGCACTGCTTAGTTTGGGGTCAGATGACGCTGTGTGTAATGTGTCCTACAATATTTATATATTTTTATTTTATTTTGATATGTATAATACATATATATTTACCACAATAGTATCTACATTAAACCCGTGCGAAGCCGGGGCGGGTCGCTAGTATCTGATACAATACCTAGACGACATCCACCTAATGAGATCTACCACCAAGTAGAAATATAAATTGTAATGGAAAATAGCGTAACGTGTCCGATGCAAGCCAGCTCCTTAAGTAGGTCAGGTCAACCAGGGCGTATGGGCGTTACGTCGTACCCTATTTCAAATGTAGTGATCTCGTTTAGGAAAAATCTCTATCTTGTGCTGTACTATGGTATAAGGTGGTCAATTATTTGAGAACTGTTTTTCAAAAACACATGCTTAGGATATAGTAATGGTGTAACATTTTTAATGCTGCCAAGAATATGCCGTGGTGGTGCCGGCGTAAGAATAGTACCCCACCCTCTCTACCCGTGGTTGCCGTAAGAGTCGGCTAAGGGATGTAATCCGGAAGATGGGCAGCAGCGTCTTCCTTGAACGATCATACCTAACTGCGCTCGCTAACCCGCCTGCCAAGCCTGGCCAGTATTGGCAAAACCCCCCCTGGAGGAAGCCTATGTCCAGCAGTGCACGTCACGCCAGCACGTCGGAACAGTTGCTAATATTATATCAAGTACAAGTTTGGTCGTGCATGGAATACTGCTCGCACCTTTGGGATGGATCCGCCAAATACCAGCTGGAGGCGTTGGAGTCAATTGAGAAGCATGCCAAGAGACTCATCTGCAACGACTCCCTCGTTCAAGCCAATCTTCATAGTCTTGAACATCGTTAACGTTGCTAGTTTGTCGGTTTTTTATCGGATTCATTTCGGAGAGTGTGCTTCAGATCTGCATGCTCTAATTCCCCCATGCCCATTTTTCTATCGGACTAGTCCTTTCAGACAGCCATCAAATGCGGAACCCTGAACACGTGACGTTTAAGCGATCAAAGCTCATAATGCTGAATATCGCAACACCGAAGCCAATTTAGACATCCCCTAAAAAAATAAAACGTCACAAAACGCGCCAAAAGGAAACGTCATATTCGATTTTAGCGGCAATGTTGCCACACAGCTGAAAACTCCCACAAAGAATGCATAATTTTTAATGTTGCCATTACGGCCGTCCGGGTGTAAACGATAACAAACCGACAAACAATAGGACTGTGTTGTAAGATTGTTATGTGGTTTTCAAAATAAGCAAAGGGAAGCTGCTTACTCGTAAGTGAGAATGACTCGAGATATGATTAGGTTTTTTTTTATAATAATAATACAAAGAAGTTGAGTAGTCAATTTTTATTTCGCCTGTCCATAGCCACTGCGGTACCCAGTGGCGGATTTACCAGCAGGCTGAGTAGGCTGGCATCTAGGGCGGCAAATTTTAGGGGCGGCGAATTTGGCTCAAAATTTAATTTTGCCTTTCAGAAATTAAAAATAGTCTCGTAAATTTAATAAAATTACAATACAGTACACCGAATATTCCAACCACTGTACATGAAAAATTACTAAACGCTGTGTATTTGTAAAGTGTATTTTTGTGGATATTACTTTTTAAAATATTCCAATAGCGTTTCAATAATACAATTTAAAAGTAATTTTGACCTATTGTTTTATTAATTATTACTAGAAAAAGCTAATGTAATTATGACGATAGAGCACAAATCATAAAATTGTAATTTCATTGACAAAGAAAATTTAAATAATATGATTGTAAACTAGGGTATTGAGTTGCAGAGGTTAGTAGGGGCGGCAAAAATTGAATAGCCTACTGGCGGCAAATATGTAAATCCGGCACTGGCGGTACCCAGAAATTTGAGTTTCAAAATCAAAATCAGGCGTTCTATCAGCAATTTGTGAAAAATTTACTGCAGATAAGTAGTAATAGGATAGATAGGTATTTGTATACATTTCGTTTCAGTTTTTTTTACGTAAATACGTCTTAAAATGTGCGATGCAAGTGAAGAGTTGAAACATTTGAAAAACGAATTAGTGTTCAAAAATGTACACAAATTTTACGAACACACTTCGTCCAGGACACTAATATACTCAGATTTATTTTTATTATCTTACTAATATAAACTAGTAGCTGCGCCCCGTGGTTTTACCCGCGTGGTAATGGATGATGATGATGATGAAAAGTATCTTATGTTTTTACTTGGTGGTAGATTTCCTTAGCAGGAGGTCGTCTAGGTAGGTACAACCGCAGTACTAGATATTCTACCGCTAAGCAGTAGTGTGTAAGCATTACTGTGTTCCCGTTTGAAGGGTACTGCAACTAGATAAATTACATGGCTATTGAGACTAACCATCTAGTCTCAAAGTAATGAGCACCAGGGCAGCGATTCCCTGGACTTTGTTTTACTACTCAAAGTTCTGTGTATCGCTGCAATGGTCATGGACAGGCGTTATCTCTAATCTAGGGTATCACTGTTTAGACACTAATTACTTGGGAGACGTTCAGGTGGTTAGATTCAGGTTATCTAAAGCTAATAAGTCTTTTCTCGGGAATTGCGTTAGATTCTATAATAAAATCCCACTTGAGGTAACTAAAATGTCCTATAATAAATTCAAAGATTTTATAAAGCAGAGGTTAATTGACAAAGCCTACTATAAGGTGGCTCATTACGTGGAAGACAGGAATATATGGTTGTTGTAGCTTCTCTCTGCACTTGCTTCCCCCTGGCTAAGTGACAATTGTAGTAAGCATAATGTATGTATTAATATTTATTACTGTAAATTGTAACCTAATATGAAAAGAAAGATCCACAAAAAAAATGCCTTGCTGAGTTTCTTGCCGGAGTCTTCTCAGTTGAAGTGTAATTACGAGCCGGTGGTAGATTCAAACATGTAACTTAACGTTCATAAGTGCCTTACCAGGGCCTAAACTGAATAAATGACTTTTGATTTTGATTTTGATTTTATGGTCAATTTTTCTTTTACTTATGCGGGATTACTCACGTATAATTTTATTCGACTATAGTTTCGTTCACATCCGGTGGCCTTCATCATGGAGACAAAGCTAAGTACAACGCGCGCGCGGCTTCGTCTTGCTTTTCGATATAATTAAACGTGAGTAATCTCGCATAAGTAAAACAAAAATGTATCAAAACCCGTCAGTTTCCATATTCTATGGTGCGTTTATAATTTTGCTACAGTATCCAATCAGAAGCAGAGTTTAAACGACTTGTGAATAAGCATGTTGTTACTTAAGTGATTTGGATGAAATTTTAAATACAAAATCAAAATCAAAAAGTCATTAATTCAGTTTAGGCCCTGGTTAGGCACTTATGAACGTTAAGTTACATGTTTGAATCTACCACCGGCTCGTCATTACACTTCAACTGAGAAGACTCCGGCAAGAAACTCAGCAAGGCATTTTTTGTGGATCTTTCTTTTCATTTTCATTAATACATTATGCTTACTACAATTGCCACTTAGCTCAGATGATTATGCTCTGGATTAAGATATAGGCTAGGTTTTAATGTGGAATACGCGGGGGAAGCTGTGTGGCGTAGCAAGTTTAAAATAAGTATCATGTATAAATAAGTAAAATGAAGGTATAAATTTTCACACATATTTCTAAGGTATTCGTGAAATATCAAGGGAATAGAAAATGATTAATGATACGCAAGGTAATATGACAAAGTAAAAAAAAAACTTTTTTTTTCATTCTAACATTAAAATTTGAACGAAAAATGATTGCAGATAGAAATGGATTATTTATGTTTTTTTTTTTAAATTAAATTGGCTACATATCCTTTCTTCGCGCATATGTTTAAAACTTCAGAATTTTTTTTTTATTAAAATCCGTCGTGTATTATAAAATAAATAAATATTGTAGGATTCAATTATTCAATTCAATAAATACATACTTATAAAACATACAGAACACCCAGACACAGATCAAACATTTTGTTTATATCATAAAATGTTTGTCCTTGGCGGGAATCGAACCCACGCCCTATAGCTCAGGCAGACATACTCCCAATGAGCCAATAAGCATAATAAATACAAGCAGACACACGCGACATGCGATATAAATATTAAAAACAAGCTAAATGCCCGATAGTTCGTCCCGGTGCGGCAGCTCCCGGCCTTCGGTCACCTTAGTCAAAATATCATGAACAACTAAAAAAAAAAATCATTTAAAAATATTGCTAATTCAGTGCATCCGTTCTCAACCTATGCGCTTACCAATAAACATTATATAATGTTTAATTATATAGATTATATTTATAGGGTAAGTTATTTTTGAACTTAAAAAAATTATTAAGAAAAACCCCGGAAAATTTTGTACTGTGCTCCAGTTTGAAGGGTACTGCAGCTAGCGAAATTACAGGGCTGTTGAAAATTTGAAAATCGAATCCTGTATATCAATGGTAATGGACAGGCGTTATGTCTTACCATCAGGAGAGCGTTTCATTTCAACTTTTACATTTAAAAAAACCCAAGTGGATTATTTATACTACAAAAAACAACTCTTATTGAATTTTGTCTTAAGATTCGTATGAGTTTTGTGAAACGTTTTTCAAACAAGTTTGTGCAGTGTAAAGATGGAAATAGAAAAGCATTTTGTGTGTTTCTATTAACTAGAGTTACCTAAGTTACTATGAATAATCAAGTTCTGAGTACAGCTGCAATGGACGTTCGTTGCTACGTCTCATTTCTTGCTACCATATCATCACTACGTATTATAGAACAAAGTTATCCGCCACGTCTGTCTGTTCGCGATAAACTTCAAAACTACTGAACGGATTATCATGCGAGTTTCACCAATAGATAGAGTGATTCACGAGGAAGGCTTAGGTATATAATTTATCAAGGTTTTGTGTAAATTGGTTGAAATATGATGATAATTATTAGAAACGTCGGTAAAACCACCTGGGAGCTTTCATCGAAAACGCTGACAGGCTAGTTGTTTGACCACAGCTCACTTGACGTTAAGTGACGGTGTAGACGAAGATGGTAAAGCACACCTAGCCTAGAATGGAACTGGCTCTCAAGTGAGGCTGCCGGAACACACCGTTAGATGCTTGGCGGCAGATTTTCAACTTGAACGTGGTAGCTAGCCAGCCGAGTAATAGTACTCTACCACCACGCAATCCATTACCATGACAAATCCATTTGAGATATAACAAAACAATGCATGTTGGGATATTCCTCTTTTAAAGATCTAAAAAATAAATCCGCGATAGCATATATCTTTTTATAGCGATGATAGCTCAGTGGTTAGCGTGGTCGGTTCGCATGCCGAAGGGCGTGGGTTCAAACCCCAACAATGAGCTTGAGCTGTCGGTGAAGGAAAACATCGTGAGGAAACCATAGCGTGGTGGTAGAGTACTTTCTAGTACTCGGCTGGCTAGCTACCACCCTCAAGTTGAAAATCTGTCGCCAAGCATCTAACGGTGTGTTCCGGCAGCCTCACTTGAGAGCCAGTTCCATTCCAGGCTAGGTGTGCTTTACCATCTTCGACCACACCGTTACTTAACATCAGGTGAGTTGTGGTCAAAACACCAAGCCAGTCAGATATAAAAAAAAAAAAAAAAAAAAAAAAAAATCTAACTTACAAAATTTACCTAAACTACGCAACGGATTTTAATGCGGTTTCCATCAGTAGACAGAGTGATTCAAGAGGAAGGTTTATCTTATACCTTTATATTTTAGAGCAATTCTTGTATATAATGTATCTTATACCTTTAAACGAACAATTCTTGTATATATGTATATATAAATCATCACTACATAGTATAAAACAAAGTCGCTTTCTCTGTCCCTATATCCCTATGTATGCTTAAATCTTTAAAACAACGCAACGGATTTTGATGCGGTTTTTTTTAATAGATAGAGTGATTGAAGAGGAAGGTTTATATGTTAACCCTACATTGCACCCGTGCGAAGCGGGGCGGGTCGCTAGTATATATATATATATATATATATATATATATAGTATAGTGTATCTGAATCTCGGAAAAGGCTCCAACGATTTTCATGAAATTCAGTATGCAGGGGGTTTCGGGGGCGATAAATCGATCTAGCTAGTTTCATTACAAGAAAACGTCGTTTTATCCGTGTTTTCAGCCGAGCAAAGCTCGGTCATCCGGGTACTATGTATAATACATGCATAAATGCACCACATTATTATCTACATTGAAACACAGATCAGTTGCATGAATATTTCAGTTTCATAGTTAGACGTGTCGCATCTTATTGCGTAGTATTTGTATGTCTCAGTAGAGAATGTGATTTTGCATTGCGAAGCCACAGAAGGTACTAGAATTGCTTCTAAGCTGCATTAAGCTGCTTCGCTGTCATCCATGTCGCCGCAACACCTTGAATTTTCGTCATCAATGTTATCAAACATTCCACCTATCTCACTGGAGCTACTATGCCAGCGGCCCAGTGCCTCGCTCCGGTACTTCAAGGAGCTGGATTGGCTCGGGTAGATGCTGGTAGGGGGAAATGCACAAAACCCCCCAAGCGGGACGTCATTGCAGAACTCATCGTCCCCGCTTTGAATAAGAATGCGTCTCATGGCTTGACTAGGTTAAGGTTTTGACTAGGTTAGGATTTTAAGATGTTAACGTTACCGTCACAGTACATTTATGAAAATATTATGTTTTTTTTATAGCTGACAGGCTTGGTGTTTGACCACAACTCACCTGATGTTAAGTGGCGGTGAGGTCGAAGATGGTAAAGCACACCTAGCTTGGAATGGAACTGGCTCTCAAGTGAGGCTGCCGGAACACACTGTTAGATGCTTGGCGGCAGATTTTTCAACTTGAGGGTGGTAGCTAGCCAGCCGAGTACTAGAAAGTACTCTACCACCACGCTATGGTTTCCTCACGATGTTTTCCTTCACCGACAGCTCAAGCTCATTGTTGGGGTTTGAACCCACGCCCTTCGGCATGCGAACCGACCACGCTAACCACTGAGCTATCATCGCTAAAAATTAAATTTTAAATTAATAATAGCCGCCATAACTTAAACACAAGAAATAAAGATAAAATTGTGACACCTAGATTCAGGTTATCTAAAGCTAATAAATCTTTTCTCGGGAATTGCGTTAGATTCTATAACAAAATCCCTCTTGAGGTAACTAAAATGTCCTATAATAAATTCAAAGATTTTATAAAGCAGAGGTTAATTGACAAAGCCTACTATAAGGTGGCTCATTACGTGTAAGACAGGAATATATGGTTGTAGTAGCTTCTCTCTACACTTGCATCCCCCTGGCTAAGTGATAATTGTAGTAAGCATAATGTAGCTATAACTGTAAACTGTAACCTAATATGAAAAGAAAGATACACAAAAAAAAAAATGTCTTGCTGAGTTTCTTGCCGCAGTCTTCTCAGTTGAAGTGTAATTACGAGCCGGTGGTAGATTCAAACATGTAACTTAACGTTCATAAGTGCCTTACCAGGGCCTAAACTGAATAAATGACTTTTTGATTTTGATCAAAGATCACCAAACCGTTATTCAGATTGGTGACCGTGAGTGGTATTTAAAACTGCGCGATCTTGATTAGACGATACGTTAAGCCGTCAGTCCTAAATTAATAAATATTGTAGTACATTTCACACAATGCCATCTAGCCCTAAACAAACAAAGCTTATACTATTAAGATACCTGCTAGATATTTATATACTTCTTTTTTAAATCACAGAACAAACATTAATTGACTCATAAAAATGTTTGTCCTGGTGGGAATCGACCCCACGACCTACAGTTTTTGAAACAGATATTCTAATTGATCTAACAGGGCAGTTCCTGAATGTTTATTTCATATTTCTATTAACAACCGTCAAGGCATGTCAGAGATTTTCCGACGGCAATTTCTGACACTAGTTACCTAGGTTACGACTTAGCCCATACGAGCTTACTTTTAAGTACTAAGTACTAGTTCAGTGTTTTGTTACTCAAAGTTTTGGGTACTGGCCAGGCTCATCAGGAATGTAAAACTAAATAGGTACTACAACAAAAATCTTATATTATTGCATATTTCATGAAAAAATTACAAGTCACGACAATTGGAGCCTTTCGTAAAATCGGCGTTTAAACTTAATTAATGTTTAAATGTCAAGTTCTCGCTGACATGAAATGTGACGCATAAAACTGAAATAGGCTATTTTAAATATGGATTAACTTTGAGAAATGTTTAAAAGATAGATCTCTAAGTAATTAAGGTGAATTATGAGTAACAAACTAGGTTATAAATTTACGTTTTTATGATCAGTGTTTTAAAACAATTTTTTTAGGTACCGCTGGAATTCCACTCGAAAAATCACGAGAGATTTTTGTTAATTGAAGCAATAAGTTGAAGAACTTAAAAGTCAAGTCACATCTGCTTTGAAAACTAACAACTGTATGCACAATTCCAGTTATGCCATGGATTTCGTTTTGTTACTCAAAGTTTTTGGATAATGCAATGGCCATGGTCAAATGTTATCTCAGTTCATTACGAGAGCGTTTTGTACATATGTTAGTATAAAATAAACGCATATTTGCATTTCCGTTGTAATGTAACTAGCGTAGATTTCCATGACACGTCTGATTCTGAAATGTTTTCAGATAACTGCGTAGAAATAATTACCTGGTAGATGTCATCAGGTTTACCAGGGTAGGAGGCACTGCGCCTGTAGTCGGGGGGCCGCGGCGGTGCGGGCGCCCTACGCCACGGGGCGAACGCCGAAGGTTGCGGCGGCTGCGGCGCGGGCCACCTGTACTGAGGCGCGCGACGGAACGGAGCCCTATATTGGCGTTCATCTTCAGCCACGCTCGGAGCGCCCGGGTACTGTAGCTCGCCCATCACACGTCCACTCGCGGCGGAGAACGGACGGCTACTGCTGCCAGTCCTGCCGATAACAGATATCGGGTCGATGTGTATGCGCGCGCACCACGCGTTACTTTTATAACATGTCTTCGTTTTTTCTAATTTTATGGGATTCCAGCGCGTTAGGTGATTGTCAGTTTTGCCCTAGCCAGCGGAACGGAACTTTTGGAAAGAGATTTGTGTCTCAATTGGACTCGGAGCACGGCTCATGATGATGATGATTATACATATTTTCATTTTTACTTGGTGGTAGATTTCCTTAGCAGGAGGTCGTCTAGGTAGGTACCACCGCAGTACCAGATATTCTGCCGCCAAGCAGTAGTGTGCAAACATTACTGTGTTCTAATTATGGTAGACTAACCATCTAGTATCAAAGTAATGAGCGTCAAGGCAGCGATGCCCTGGACTTTGTTTTACTAGTCAAAGTTCTGTGTATCACTGCAATGGTCATGGACAGGCGTTATCTCTTAACATCAGGAGAGCGCTACGCTCGTCTCATCATTAATGTTACATAAAAAAAAATTGACATGAATACAAACTAATTTAATAAAAATGTTTATAACTCTGTCTGTTTTTACGACTGATTTGATTTTACAATAATTTAACAAGGAGATAATATAAATCATAAGAATTTAACTAGGCTAGTATTTTTTTTTTAATTTTATATACATTTCCACGCGAGCGAAGCTACGGATAACAACTAGTCTTCTACATAATTGTAATTTTATATGCCTAACCAATAAAAAAAAGTTTTAACTTGATTAGTTTTTTTTTTAGTTTGCTTATGTAATCTCTGGAAATAAATATCAAATTTTAAAGTTAATTTTTAAAATACAATAATCCCTATTTTTTTTAACATGAACAATTTGACCAAATGTCTGTTTTCATGATATCCTTGCGACATATACATTTTTTAATAACAGTTTTTTTTTTGGCAAATTAAAATTATATCTAGATGCTCTAAGTATAGAATACCGACCTGTTAATGTTTTTTTTACTAAGTATTTATTTTAAGTTCTAATATCAAAAATGAGATTAACTATCAAAGGTCTGTATAAGGGTTCCGTTTTTTCCTTTTAAAGTCATCATCATCATCATCATCATCATCATCATCATCTTCAGCCGTATGACGTCCACTGCTCGACATAGGCCTATCCCATTGATTTCCATGAAGACCGGTTGGAAGCAGAACCTTTTGAAGTACGGAACCCTAAAAATGGAAGTACCTACTCTCCTTTGCCTATTGTGACCACAAACGTGAATTATTGTCGAGAGTTGGACGAGATGTCAACTAGCCGACTGTAGACCTGAAAACTGAAGTTTACTATATGTGAATTAAAAAAAGCATAGCATCTAACGGTGTGTTCCGGCAGCTTCATTTGAGAGCCAGTTTCATTCCATTAATTATATTATATATCTTCGATCACATCGTCGTTTATCATCAGGTGAGCTGCGGCCAAACATCTAGCCTGTAAAACAAAAAAAAAAAATTGATATTTTTTTTACTGCACGCTACACAATCACAATATAGAGCCTTTTTTTATGTAACAGTAATGTGACGAACGTTACGCTCTCCTGATGGTAAGAGATAGCGCCTGTCCATGACCATTGCAGCGATACACAGAACTTGAGTAGTAAAACAAAGTCCAGGGCATCGCTGCCTTGGCGCTCATTACTTTGATACTAGATGGTTAGTCTCAATAGCCCCGTAATTTCGCTAGCTGCAGTACCCTTCAAACTGGAACACAGTAATGTTTACACACTACTGCTTAGCGGCAGAATACCTAAAATTGTGTAACTATTGGTTATAATCGTACATGATTGAGCTCAGAAATATATTTCTTGTGAAATTTCAACTTAATTGTTTGGATTGTCAAAATAATTTAAGAACTGACAATTGTAAAAGCAAGGGCGGTAAAAACTTAAAACTTGTAATTGGAAATTTGTAAATCTGCCATAGGTATAATATAGGTTTGCGTTTTTCATGTAAAAGTAATTAAATGAACTAGACGTTCTTCTGATGGTAAGAGATACTTCACGTCGACGACCATTGCAGCGATACACAGAAAGAGTTGTAAAACAAAGTCCAGGGCATCGCTGCTTTGGCGCTCATTACTTTGAGACTTTCGATGGTTAGTCTCAACAGTTCTGTAATTTCGCTAGCTGCTAATTTCACTACTGCTTGGCAACAAAATATCTTGTACCTACTGCGGTGGTCCTACCTGGATGACCTTTTGCTAAAGAGATTCACCACCAAGTACAACTACTATTTGGATTTTGTTGATTGACTAAAAAAAATATTCATCTCAGTTCTACCGTTATACGTAACCCTGTATACGATACGCCCACTCTTTCGTCGTTTCTAGTGATAAGAGATATTAAAATGTGAGTCAATGCAATGTGTATTCTATTATTTCTACTTTTAGACGATTATTCGAAGTAAATACAATATTTTTTAAGTTTGCATATTTAGGGCCAATGTACTCTTTTTTTTGTTATAAACTTCCCCGGTTTCGCATGGGTGCCATGTCACTAATGTGGTGCATATGCATGCATTATACATATAAACCTTCCTCATGAATCACTCTATCTATTGATGGAAACCGCATTATAATCCGTTGCGTAGTTTAAAAGATCTAAGCGTACAGACGGCGGGAAGCGAATGGGTATAGTAAGCTATCCTTAAAAGGTAGATATATGCCACCGCGGACTTTTTTGTAGATCTATAACAGAGGAATATCCCACCATGCAATGTTGTGTTATATCTCAAAGGGATTATTACGCAGCGTTTTTGATGAAAGCTCCCAGGTGGCTTGACTTTTTCCGACACTTTTAACATTTATCATCATATTTCAACCAATTTCAACAAAACCTTGACAAATTATATACCTAAACCTTCCTCATTAATCTATCTCTTGGTGAAACTCGCATGATAATCCGTTTAGTAGCTTTTAATTTATCGTGAACAGACAGACAGACGCGGTGGACTTGTTTTGATAATATGTAGTGATAGCAATAAATTAAGCTTGCGTTTGACCGCCATCTCGTCTGATGATAAGCGAAGATGCGGTCTACGGTGGAGCACGCTCGCCTAGAAGAAACCGATTCGCTCGCGACTTAAAAGCACCCAGATTGTATATATTGAGAAACACCCATTAAGGGAGCAAATTCTATTGTTTAGCGGTTCGTACAATGAAAGTGGAATCGGACCATGAAGCGATGTCGCTTTTTTTATTTTTTTTTTATTTATTTATGGCTGACAGGCTAGGTGTTTGACCGCAGCTCACCTGATGTTAAGTGACTGACGGAGTGGTCGAAAATGGTAAAGCACACCTAGCCTGGAATGGAACTGGCTCTCAAGTGAGGCTGCCTGAACACACCGTTAAATGCTTGGCGGCAGATTTTCAACTTGTAGCTAGCCGCCCGAGTACTAGAAAGTACCCTACCACCACGCAAACCTAACCTTAGTATATTGTCTCATTCGACAAACGTAAAATCATAATTAAATCATTTGGATCAAAGATTTACAGCCTTCGTTTTTTGACTATTAGAACAAAACTAAAAAAAAAAACTATAAACACGACATTTTACAAGCTATGTATGGTTTATATCAATGCGCAAAGATTTTGGAGGATTTCTCAATTCTGCCAAACTTTACCGCATTGCAAAATGCGCATAGAATTGACGTAGGTATACTCAAACATATTGCAGATACCTTTGACCTCGACGCAATTGAAAAAATTACTAAAATTGTGAATTGTTAGTCAATAAAAAATAATTAATTCAATCGATATACATTTATTTCCATCTTCAGCTACATCGTCAAAAAACAATTACCATCAGCCTAGTTGGTGGTGGCAAAAAAACATATGCCTACATTATAATAATTAAAATTAAAAATAAAAACATTTCTTCATAAACAAAATTTTTCTTTTTTTCTGGCAATATGACGACCAAACGTAAGTTTTTTAATAAACAATAAAATTAAAATTAAGACCGTGTCTGCCATAGGTTAATATTAATTACTTTTTTTTTATATTTAATACTTATATCACAGGAAATATCCATTTTTCAAACTTAATTAATTAATTTACATCAACATTATATATTTTCGTTTATATTGTAAGCTATCTGTTCCAATCCAAAAGCAGCAATTAAATTTAAAAAAAACGCAACAAATGACAAAAAAAAATTAAAGAACAGTTTCATTTATACTATATTTCATTTTATATGTTTTTCTTAGCGTCGAATTTCGATACTTAAACCAACGTTTGTTTTTACATTTTCAATAATTTCTTTTACGAGCAACAACATTTCAAAGTTTACAACAATTTCAAGGCTGAAATAATACTATCGAGTTTTCAATTCTCTCTCATTCAAAATGGCGACGCTTTGGCGCAGAAATACCCACACAAACAACCCCGCACATAAAAACATATAATACATAAATATTATACATAGCAAGAGAAAACTATGTTACTGTGTCAGTATACACACTACAAGAATCCATAGCTGTACACACACACAAACACACCTATAGCGTAATAAATCGTTACGTCAGCTGGGAAAAATAAAGCTTGTGCTTTGGGAAATTTATCACAGATGGCGTTAGTTGTTGGTATATACCGCTTGGGGTTCGGAAAATCTTAACTAGATGGCGCTAATTATTGCAGCTCAGTAGTTCAAAGAATTAGCATAGATGGCGGTAAACACTAAAAGAAATACTTTAAGTGAAGAATTGCAGAATATGATAATAATTATTAATTATTAACAAACCCAAACAATTTATTATTATTTAATTGGAAAATGCGTATATTATTTTAAAATGTGTTTTTTCTGAGATAAGACCTAGCTAGATCGATTTTTCGCCTCCAAATCCCATATTTGCATAATTATTTTTTATGTGTGTGTGTGTATTATTGCTTAATACCTAAAACTCAAAAACAGTCTTTGATATACGATCCTCTTAAGTCATCGCAGACAAAGTTACGGACGCAAGCTATTATAAGAATAATTATAATATTAAATAGAATTGAATTGAATTCAAAAAGTTGAAGAAAAAGTTGAAAAAAGTTGTTAAAGTCCGGTAAGTGGGTTCATTTTTTTTATCTCACTATCATAATACTTGTATATTAAACTTTTATTGTTTTTGATTGCTAATCTATATTTACAACTTATTATATCTGTAATTTGCGTACAGGCGGCTAAATTGGGAACTAAAAATGTCTTTACAAATTATAATTTCCTTTCAATGAATACGTTTGTGGCTCCCTCGCTCACGTCTAAAGATAAATTGGCCGTGTTGTACTTTGTGTGTGATCTTCTGTGGTAAGTCAAAGATTAAGTAATAATGGTACAGAAGGAATACGGTCACTACTTAGTTACCTAATAAAATTATACCATCTATACAAGGTTATAGGTAAGTTCCGAGTGTATTATTGTCTGTATTAATTAATCAAGTTTTCTTTTAACACCTACTAGCACAACTTTGAAATAGTGAAAAAAAAATGTGCTGTTCTATACAGGGTTGGGGTAGTTTGGGGCACAATGCTGAAAAAGGGACATTGTTTTCATTACTTTAAACAACTTTTATTATGAAATCAACCCTGAAATGGCGAAAAATGTCGGTTTCCTCACGATGTTTTTCTTCAACGGCCGCTCAAACTCAAGCAGAGCCAAGATTCTATAAGTCACGAGTGAATCGGTTTCTTCTAGGCAAGCGTACCATCGTGGATTGCATAACGCTTAACATTAGGCAAGATGGCGATCAAACGCAAGCTAATTTATTTAAAAAAAAAACAACAATAGAGTGTGTTAGTGTCATTTACACAGCCGTGTGTTTATGGATACGTGTACATTTTTGAACAAAGCATGTCCCCTACATAGATATTATATGTTTGTGTTCGTTTTGTGCCGTGGTGGTGCCAGCGTATGAATAGAACCCCACCCTCTCTACCCGTGGTTGCCGTAAGAGTCGGCTAAGGGATGTAATACGGAAGATGGGCAGCGGCGTCTTCCTTAAACAATCACACCTAACTGCGCTCGCCAACCCGCCTGCCAAGCGTGGCGAGTATTCGCAAAACCCCCCCAGGAGAAGGCCGTTGTCAAGCAGTGGACGTCCTATAGCTGATGATGTGTGTTTGTCTTGTAGCAAGTTAAATGTTTTGGTTTCAGGGTGAATATCCGTTGAATTCACCGAGCAGTGTGGCTCAACACTGTACAAACGGTCTATTTTTCTACGTGACGGTGGCGGAGTTGTGAAACGTTTTTACAAAAGTCATAAACCAAATTTCCATGTTTGAAATCCTCAACGTAACGAATTCTTTGATCGTTAAGCTATCGAGTGGTGTAATTGCATTTAGGATGTCAAAATCAAAATCAAAATCAAAAGTCATTTATTCAGTTTAGGCCCTGGTAAGGCACTTATGAACGTTAAGTTACATGTTTGAATCTACCACCGGCTCGTAATTACACTTCAACTGAGAAGACTCCGGCAAGAAACTCAGCAAGGCATTTTTTTTGTGGATCTTTCTTTTCATATTAGGTTACAATTTACAGTAATAAATATTAATACATACATTATGCTTACTACAATTGTCACTTAGCCAGGGGGATGCAAGTGCAGAGAGAAGCTACAACAACCATATATTAGTAGATGTAGATGATAGATATATAAAAATATTTAAAAAAACCTCTTGTTGAAAATCTGCCGTGTACCTAACAGTGTGTTGCAGTAGCCTCATTTAAGAGCCAGTTCCATTCCAGGCTACGTGTGTTTACCATCTTCACGTGAGCTGTGGTCAGACACCTAGCAACCATAAAAAAACACTCATTCACGTAAAAAAGTCTGTATATCTCTATAAGTTGAAGTGGCAGTGGGCAGGGTACATAGCACGCAGAACTGATGGCCGATGGGGCTGCAAAGTTCTGGAGTAGAGATCACGGACCGGCAAGCGCAGCGTAGGACGTCCAACCACAAGGACGTGGACAGACGACCTAATAAAGACCGCAGGAACGCGCTGGATGCGAGCCGCTTCCAACCGGTCTTTATGGAAGTCAATGGGGGAGGCCTATGTCCAGCAGTGGACGTCCTACGGCTGAGATGATGATGATGATGATGATATCTCTATACTTGTACTTGAGTATATTAAAGCCTACAGTTCTGTTCACTTCTGATTTTCATACTCTATGCATGTGTTATCAACATTAATTGACACCGAGATATACAGAATATAACACTCACCAGCACCAGTAGCTAACTAACCTCGGAAGAGAGCAGACGTGTCGCTAGAATGAAGAAATTCGAACCTATTGGCAAGTACTTTTATATATACTTTTAACTTATTATATTTTGATTGTCATTTATTTCTTTAAAAAGATGTTTATTATACTTTTCAATTTCAAAGATATGAAAGTTATGGATAAAACAAAAGCAGTTGAATTCTTTCACTACGTTATGAGGCTCAGATCAAACACTACTAGGTTATTAGGTTTGCGTTGTTAGATATTGTTAAACTGTTCAGCCGTAGGCAAGCGTTCTCTTACCATGATATTTTTTTTACTAATATTATAAATATTAAAGTTTGTATGTTTGGATGTTTGTTACTCAATCACGAAAAACCATTGAAGGGATTTGGATAAAATTTGGCATTACCGATATTAACTTTTGCTATAGGATACTTTTACCCGACTGCCAAGGAAGGGGTTTTCACGGAAGGCAAGTTTTTCACGCGTATCTTGTATGTATGTATGTAAATTTCTTTACAAGGTACCTACCTCATATCTTCCAAACGGCTAGACAGTTAAGTTTTATCGTAATATTCGTCTTAATTGTTTTTTTTATTTTATTGATATTATTGGCCTTATAACAAATTCTGTTACACTAGGCAAGTCATAATTACAAAAACAAAAAAACATATCAATATAATAGCTAATAATAATAATTCCTCATAAAATAAATCTAAATAATTATGTCAGTTTAAATTATAATGTCAATACATACACAAATCATTCACATTTTATAGCGAGGATAGCTCAGTCGTTAGCGTGGTCGGTTCGCATGCCGAAGGGCGTGTTCAAACCCCAACAATGAGCTTGAGCTGTCGGTGAAGGAAAACATCGTGAGGAAACCATAGCGTGGTGGTAGAGTACTTTCTAGTACTCGGCTGGCTAGCTACCACCCTCAAGTTGAAAATCTGCCGCCAAGCATCTAACGGTGTGTTCCGGCAGCCTCACTTGAGAGCCAGTTCCATTCCAGGCTAGGTGTGCTTTACCATCTTCGACCACACCGTCACTTAACATCAGGTGAGTTGTGGTCAAACACCAAGCCTGTCAGGTAAAAAAAAAAAAAAAAAAAAAAACAGAAATTACAATGTACTAACATCAAGTCACTTCAAAGTCACTTAAAAGCTCAAGTATTCTTAGGGTAAAAAAATGGCGGATTTTTGACGCGAAATAATACGTTAATAAATAAAATAAAACAATACCTATCAAGTAGGGTATCAAAATAAAAGTAATAAGTCATTAAATTCTATTAAAAAACTTAATTGTTTTACCATTAGGTTGATTTTAGGAATTTAATAATTTGCGGGGTATTTTTAGACATATTCTAAGACCTTTAATGCAATAAAATGAAAATAGCAAAAATTTAGATCCGACAATGTTAATTGCTACGGTCGATATACAGAACACCCACACACAGAACAAACACTTTTGATTATGCCACAAAATGCTTGTCCTGAGTGGGAATCGAACCCACGCCCTACGGCTCTTGAAGCAGACATACTGCCAATGTGCCAACAGGGTAGTTAGATTATTACGTTTCCTTTTGCAAGAAAAAACTTATTTATATATATTTCAGAGCATCAACATGTGCGGTATAATCCGTTAAAAGATGAATGGATCTTGGTGTCTCCGCATCGCTGCAGAAGACCCTGGAGTGGCCAGACAGAAGCCACTGCTGAGGAGCTGCCTCCAGACCCTGAAAACCCATTGAGAGCTGGAGCCGTCAGGTCTAATGGACAGGTACTGGAAATTATATACGAGAATTTACGTGCATTACGTTTGTAGCAATGATAGCTCAGTGGTTAGGGCGAGCGGTTGACGCGTCAAATGCGGGGGTTCAAACCCTAACAATAAGCTTGAGCTGCCGGTGACGGAAAACATTGAGAGGAAACCATAACGTACTCGGATGGCTAGCTACCACCCTCAAGTTGAAAATCTGCCGCCAAGCGCCTAACGGTGTGTTCCGGCAGCTTCACTTAAAAGCCAGTTCCAAACCACGCTAAGTGTGTTTACCAACTTCGACAACAAACACGTAGCCTGTCAGCCATAAAAAGATAATGTAAAGCCTTAGAATTCAAGAGTGTCTCTTATCGCCACGGAAAGTTGGAGTCAGTTCGAACTGTCTCTTATTAGAGGTAAATAGACACTTGACATTGACATCGTCCTTATTAGACACTTCCTTAAGGTTCCAATAAAATGAGATACGACGATGTACTAAAATTTTCAGCGGAACCCTAACTACGCATCAACGTACGTGTTCCCAAACGACTTCCCGGCGCTCCTGGAGCGCGTACCGGAGCCCCCGCCAGCGGAACACCCTCTCTTCCAAGCCGAGCAAGCCCGAGGCACATGCAGGTAGACCCACAAACTGCAGTTTCAACTTGACATAACCTGAGTGACAACTTGCAAATAACTTACTTTGTACTAACATACAAAGTTATAAACCGAAATGTAACTTTGTTTGTAGCGATGATAGCTCAGTGGTTAGCGCGGTCGGTTCGCTTGCCGAACGGCGTCGGTTCAAACCCCAACAATGAGCTTGAGCTGCCGGTGAAGGAAAACATCGTAAGGAAACCATAGCGTGGTGGTAGGGTACTTTCTAGTACTCGGCTGGCTAGCTACAACCCTCAAGTTGAAAATCTTCTGCCAAGCATCTAACGGTGTGTTCCGGTAGCCTCACTTAAGATAGTCAGTTCCATTCCAGGCTAGGTGTGCTTTACCATCTTCGACCACGCCGTCACTTAACATCAGGTGAAATGTGGCCCCTAGCCTGTAACTCCTGTAATCCGTTAAAAAAGTATTTACTGTAGTAATACAAGTAGAAGAGTCAAAACCGACCACACCGTTTTTACAACGAATTGGTGCAATAAAAAACCCCAAAATACTATAAAAAATAAGTTCTAAACTAAAACCCGACTACTAAAAATCACGCTCTAAATAATATATTAACCGCGGGCAACAACCGGCCCGCGGGCCGGATCCGGCCTGCTTCGGCATTTGACCCGGCCCGCGAGACATTTTTAAATTTCGCGCGAAGAGAAATACAATCAACTGAGAGAGTTCGCGGAAGAATTGTTTGCGTTTGGAAGTACATATAAATGCGAACAATTTTTCTCGATGATAAAGACTAATAAGTCGAAATTCCGTAAGAGAGTCACAGATGAAAATCTGGAAAACTCGTTACGCCTCTGTACAAATGGATTTTGAACAAATTTGTTTCTGAAGTTCAAACACAAATATCACATTAACCGTTACACGTAAATTGACTTCACCAATAATCTAATAAAATTGGCTTTTTTATTTTGTGTTATGGCCCGCGACTGCATTAATATAGTAAGTTTGGCACGCAACTAGCCAAAGGTTGTCCATACCTGCTCTAAATAGTATATGTACATACGTATATAATAGGGGACGTCTTTTTATATTTTTCAATAGTCGGGTTTTAATTTTTGATTTTATTTTTTATAATACATACATAACACCCGTTATAAACAACTAACTCTTAACAAAACTTTGATTTCTTTCCAGGGTAATGTGCTTCCACCCTGATTCCTCGATGACCATTCCACTGATGTCCGTAGAGGAAATCATGGCAGTTATTACTGAGTGAGTAATTTTACTAATGAAATTTTGATGAACAGGACGTTTGTCTGATGGTGAACGCCACTATTATCTCAGTTACAATTAGTAGATGAAAAGAAAGAAGGCGACTATAAAAATTCAATAATTTATTTTTTGTTTCAAAGTGAATATGTAATGTGAATATGAATATGTGAATATATCACTACATTTTGTTACATTTTTCTTATACTTATGTGGGATTATTCATGTTTAATTGTATCGGATACTCCGACTATAGTGTCGGCCACATCCGGTAGTCAACATGAAGACAAAGTTGAGTAAAACGCGTGTGCGGCCTTTCTTGTTTCGCACCTCGCATATTCATCATCATCATCAGCCGTATAACGTCCACTGCTGGACATAGGCCTCTCCCATTGATTTCCATAAAGACCGGTTGGAAGCGGCTCACATCCAGCGCGTTCCTGCGGTCTTTATTAGGTCGTCTGTCCACCTTGTCGTTGGACGTCCTACGCTGCGCTTGCCGGTCCGTGGTCTCCACTCCAGAACTTTGCAGCCCCATCGGCCATCGGTTCTACGTGCTATGTGCCCTGCCCACTGCCACTTCAACTCGCTAATCCGCTGGGCTATGTCGGCTACTTTAGTTCGTCTACGGATCTCCTCATTTCTGATTCGATCTCGTAGGGAAACTCCGAGCATAGCCCTCTCCATAGCTCGTTGTGATACTTTAAGCTTATTATGAAGGCACATAGTCAGAGACCACGCTTCGCATATTAAGTAGTAAAACAAAATATGACATTTTCCATTCTTTTTATTATTTCTTTTTAAAATATATTATGCCACCAAGCAGTAGTGTGTAACCATTACTGTGTTCTCTTTGAAGGGCACTGCAGCGACATTACAGGGTTATTGATTGAGGCTAACCATCAAATGTCTCAAAGCAATGAACACCAAAGCAGCAATGCCCTGGACTTTGTTTTGCTACTTGAAGTTCTGGATGACACTGCAATGGTCATGGACTAACGTTATCTCTTACCATCAATGACTTGTTCGTCTTATTACTTTTACATAAAAAATATGCTTCGAGAAATTAGACGGTAAGTTTCAGATGATACTAGAAAGTAGCATAAGGTTTAAAATTTGGTTCCAGATGGATAAATCAGCTAACAGAGCTGGGTCGCAAGTACACCTGGGTCCAGATCTTCGAGAACAAGGGTGCTGTGATGGGGTGCTCCAACCCACATCCCCACTGCCAAATTTGGGCTTCTAGTTTCCTACCTAACGAACCGAGGATTAAAGATAGGTAGGTATATGGCAAGCAATAGATTGCAAGGTTAAAACTAAATTTAATTTTAACTCCACGTCAAATGTAGTACAGCCTACTATGTGACATCATTAGAGGTCAAATGAAAGTCAAGTATATTTTATTAAAATAAACCCCATCTCATAGTTTAAAGAGTTTTTAACGTAAAAATAATGCACAGGAATGTAATATTTCGAAATGGTTTTTGAATAAGTATCGTATTTTTTTCTTTACATACTGAATTATTTCGTATCATTGTTGAATCAATAAAATCAGAATAAACAAAAAACTTCCGCTAATATTTCAACTCAAATGAATTAAAAATGGCTGCCACTCTAGTTTTGGTTTGCGTCCGCTAGGATCGCTAATTCATTTTAGTATGGAAACTGGAAACACACGTCTAAAGATAAGATAAGATAAGATAAGATAATCTTTATTGCTTAAAACTGTGTACATATTAATCTTATATATAAGTTTTTATACAACAGTTTATCCTAGCGGACATGCAATATTTTCTTATATAACTAGGTTTACTAACTAAAAGGAACAATTAATTAACAATAAATTATTTAACGTAAAATTGAAAACGGTAAGATAGGTAAGATTAGTTATTATTCTAGGTACATATTTTTTATACAGTCATCTGTACATTCATAATATTCTTGTATAGTGTAGAATGCTTTTCCTAGAAGCCATTTCTTTAGAGTGTTTTTAAACATGTTTCCATTTAAAGATTTTATATTCAACGGTAGGCTGTTAAATATTTTTATTGCTGTGACAAATGAACTTTTGTGATACATTTCGTTATTTGAGTGTAAAGTGCGGATGTTGAATTTATGTTTAGGACGTAGAATATCGGCACGAGCGGACTTAGTCTCAAAAAAGTAAATTGGGTTATTCTTTACAAACAAGCAAATTTCTAGTATGAATATACTAGTCAGTGTCAACAATTCGTTTTTTTAAAGATATAATATTTTTTTAAACATATAAAGTTTTAAGACATTCTGGCTTAGGTATTGGAATTATTTATCAATGATACTTTCTATTAAAATCGTCGTTGTTTTACTTTCAGATGTCAAAAAGAATACTTTAGCAAGTATGGAAAATCGATGTTGGTAGATTATTTGGCGAATGAGTTGGAGAAAAAGGTACGAATTTCATCTAAAGGCAATGTCTTACCATCAGAAAAATGTCTTGTACAAATATAAGAAGTTATACTTACTAATATTAAATACTTTAACATTTTTTGCGTAGTCCATAAGACTAGAATTCAAACGCCTAAAAATAAAATCATATATTTCAAGTCTCACTCGCCTGATAAAAAAATCCTATTAAAATTCTGTTACAGGAACGCATAGTCTTGCAGAACTCCGAATGGGTGGCCTTAGTTCCTTACTGGGCCGCTTGGCCGTATGAAACTATGTTGCTACCTTTGAACGGGCAGCCCCAGAGGATGACAGACCTTAGTCCGGTCCAGCAAAGAGCTCTAGCTGAGATTATGAAGGGATTGAATACGATTTACGATAACCTATTTCAATGTAGCTTTCCATACAGCATGGGATGGCACGGTGAGTATGGAATACATCATATAACAACTGGGTAGCCAAACCATAAAAAAAAAATATAACAACTCTGACACATATCAGACAATTTTGTAACTAAAGATGGCTTAGCAATATTGTGTATATAACCACCCTTTTGTTTAGCCCTAAGCTTTAAAAGATGCTCCTCGCCTACAAAACGAAATACTATTTTATTTTCATTCGCCGACTATGTTAAGGTAAATTCTTACTTAGCCTTTTCACTAGCGTTTTTACAAATTCATTTGTCTATGATAATAAATGTATGACAATATGACATTTTTATTACATTTACACTTCGAGTAGACAACCAAAGATTTACATAGTATGTTATGATGGTTATGATATTGATATGTTGTTATTTTTAAATATGAATGAAAAAAATTACCCGTAACTTTGGTGTTATCAATAAAACATTTAAAATAAAAATCAAACACTGAAACCCTTTATTCTCTCACATTTATTTATTTAATTCTTTATTGCACACTTATTACAATATGTGAAAAGATGACTTTAGACTTAATGCTAAAGCATTTTTTGACAACCATGCCACAGTAGACATGAGATGAGGTTGTTGGTGCGCATCAAAATATATTATGATGTAGCGTTGATAGTCCAGCGGTTAGCAAGGTCGGTTCCCAAGCCCCAACAATGAGCTTGAGCTGCCGGTGAAAGAAATCATCGTGAAGAAACCATAGCATGGTGGTAGGGTACTCTCTAGTATTCAGCTGGCTAGGGTATATACATAAGTATGTATAAAAGCAATTATTTCCATTTAATACGTTAAAAAACTTGCGTTTTGTAGACCTTGAATTTTTAATTATTTTTTTTTGCATTGATAGGTGCTCCAACTGGGCCGGGCTCAGTAGCTGGCGACTCTCTTCATTGGTTGATGCACGCTCTTTACCTTCCTCCGCTACTTCGTTCAGCTACTGTTAAGAAATTCATGGTGGGCTACGAAATGCTAGCCCAACCACAGAGAGATCTGACGCCAGAACAAGCAGCGGCGAAACTGAGAGAATGTGATCATTTAGTTCATTATAAGAATTTAAAACGGTAAAATAAAGAGCTTACAAAATGTCACCTTAGTAATAAAGTACTTCAAGCCAATATTTAAAGCTAAAGTTACTTATTTAAAAGTCTAATGCCAACGAAATTTAAATAATCATAAATAATCAGGTTATCATGTCCCCGGATTGTTTGATGGGCTTGGTGTGGTCCTAAAAATATGATTATCTTATTTTTATATATTGTATAAAAATATACAAAAAAATAAATATTAATATATTACATTGTTTAATTAAACATTGAACATCTTTTTTTAAATTGTGTACCACTCATTTCCACAGCTTATTTTAACACTGTATTATAACAAAAACTTAATTCGGTATGTAAAGAAAAAAAATACTTTGCTGATTCCAAAACCATTTCGAAATATTACATTCCTGTACATTATTTTGACGTTTAAAACTCTCTAAACTATGAGATGGGGTATATTTCAATAAAATACACAAGATAAACTTGACTTTCAATGAGTCCCATAATGACGTCATGTAGTTCGCTGTGCAAAAGCAATGGCGAACCTAAACAAAAACTGTCAATGTCAAGTCAACGCAGCGTTGGATTTTTTACTATAATTACAGTATTTGTACAACTATTTCATGCTCCGTACTAGATACTATCCATATCTAAGGATAGTACGGAAAAATACTATAATTTCGTTACTTCATTTATAAAATACCAAAATAGGTAAATATAACACCCGTGCATTGCCAAATCACGTAAAAAAAAAGTTCATTGGGTTTGTCCTTTTTCTTTTTGGCATCATAGTCTGTGCATTCTGTCAGTTCTAATGTTTCTGTAAAACAGCTGTAATAGATCCATATATTTTTTTAAATCTTAATAGATTTGCCAGCGGCGTAATAGCGTAATAATCCATACAAAAAAGTAATAGATTAGCAACATTAAGAAGCTTTGATAAACAAAATTCTTTACTTCATGTCAGTTGTCAAAGTCAATCAAATGTGTCAAAATATTATTTTTTGTTTTACATGGCAAAGGCCTACTAGGGATATTCAGTCAACCTTATGACGTCATCGCTATCGAAAGTTTGAAAACGTATTAAAAATCAACTACCGCATAAAAAGCCAAAATATTCAAATTAGTTTCATGAAATAAAGTTTACTATCAGAAAAAAATATAAAATAAATACCAAAAAAAAACTTTACATACCGAATTCAAATGAAAAAAAAAAAACGTTTTTCCTTGATTCTAGAGCTTTTTATTTGTTGTACTAAAGTTTTATTTTGGCGCGATGGAAAATTGTAATGTGTCTTTTGTATGGAACTAAATAACCTTAGAAAATTTTGACTTTAGATTTGGCTTCGAATCCTCTTGATGAGACTGCATTTGATTGTGTATTACTTATAATTTTATTGTATTTAATTTTAATCTTGGCACTGGCTAAATACAATTAAAGGTATATTCAAAATAATAAAAAAGGAACTTTTTATTTATTATTTCTTCTTGGCATCGCATTCTGTATATTCTGCCAGTTTCAATGTGTCTATATTTTGTGTGCAGTCTTCAGTTTTCAGCTTCTTTATAGTCAAAGTCCAGTCTTAATCAAGTCCAGTCAAATCTAGTCATGCGTTAGTAAGGTAGTGGTTACTTTATTATAAGCTTCGATGGAGTTTATCACTTTATGAATAAAATACCACTTTTTTATACATAAACACACGAAAAAACACTAGTTTTGGAAAAAAAATACAATGGGACGACACGAATCGCTCCGCGTTCCCGCCAAAACTCCTAAAAAAAAAAAAGAATTTGACATTGATTGAAATAAAAAATGTTCCACTCAGAAAATTACGTTTGCTTTAATTTAAGCATAATTGAACCGATTCTTACTCGCTTCATCTCTTACCTCTTTGTTGCGCATTACACTTTTGTGATGTAGCTATTTCAATCGTATTTGATGCTGTAATTATTATTAAAAAATGGAAATGATTTTACGTATCATGTTTTTTTTTTCAATAAAAGCAAAATGGTTGACGGAAAAGAATGCAGCTTCCTTTGTAATTAAATATATTTTTCGCTAATATCAAAGCCGAATACTATGAAAAATGAAGGAAATCAACATAAATATTGAGGGATACAATGTGAATGGAATATGTGTGGGTTGCTTGAATTACAATCGTAAAATGTTCTATGACAAAGATGTTAAAGAGTGTCTTAAAAGAATTGGAGATATCGATGTGAGTGGCATGATTTCTTGTTAATAAATCATTAATCTTAGTCTGGAAGAATGCAGAGCAGTATTTAAAACTTTAAAACCCAATTCCCAGTCAAAAAACAGATCTAACCCAAGATGTAAACAAGAACAAAAAAACTTTAGATTCGCCACATTTTTGTTATTTTTTTCTTTACAAGCAGGTTTTTTCTTAGATTCCAGAGGAACTGTCCGTACAAGTATGCTGGGAATGTTTGGCAGCTATAAAGAATGTTAAAAAATTCCAGGACAAGATACTGAAGTCTTATAATGTGCTCATAGAGTATTCACAGAAGGTAAGATTTATTATAATATTTATATCTATTCTTTAATTGCGCGTTAAATGCAAATACTTTATTGATAACACCAGAGTTACAGCATTTTTTTTTTTTTTTTTTTAATAGCTGACAGGCTAGGTGTTTGACCACAACTCACCTGATGTTAAGTGACGGTGTGGTCGAAGATGGTAAAGCACACATAGCTTGGAATAGAACTGGCTCTCAAGTGAGGCTACCGGAACACACCGTTACATGCTTGGCGGCAGATTTTCAACTTGAGGGTGGTAGCTAGCCAGTCGAGTACTAGAAAGTACCCTACCACCACATTATGGTTTCCTCACGATGTTTTCCTACACCGGCAGCTCAAGCTCATTGTTGGGGTTTGAACCCACACCCTTCGGCATGCGAACCAACCGCGCTAACCACTGAGCTATCATCGCTACAATTTTCCATTCATATTTAAAAATGTCAAAATCATAACATATTAATGTCAATATAATGAAAATATCAATATAATAATGTCAATAAAAAAATATAACTACAGACAAGTTACTCAATAATCTCTAATTTTTTAATAATCGTCAAAGTCATGAAACAAGGTCTATTGAAGCCGAAACACTACTACTATCACTTCATTATTAACCGCATGCCTGCTTCTGGTCGGGATGCACCTTCCACGGTGTGCATCAGAACTAACTAAGATCTTGGCTGCTAGAAACCTTGTTTTATGACATGTCAAGTATTTTAAACTAAACCTATAACTTTGGTGTTATCAATAAAAGATTAATAAATTACTAGTAATTAATTACTAATAATAATTATAGTAATAATTATTATAATTATTTAAAATGATATTACGGAATTTGACTTGTAACATTGGTGTTACTAATAAAATATTTTTATGTTTAGCGTTTAATATTTAATTACTGATTTGTTCATTCCAGCACACATATCTCGATTCACCGGAAGACTTAACCCAACATGGTACCACCAGCTTGGCCACTGTTCAGCTGGCTCAACATGACTTTTCAAATGTATCTGAAAATACAAGCAAAGAACTGGTAAAAGAAGAGTCCGAGGAAGTGCCTATCGAATATAATGTGGAATTTGGTATGATTTCTGATAATGCTTTCGACAGCCCTGTTTGTTCATATCTGCTTTAAGAGCTGTAGGGCGTGGGTTAGATTCCCACTTAGGACAAATATTTTGTGGTATAAAAAAATGTTTGTTCTGTGTCTGGGCAAACTCTGAAATGAGTGTATCTGATAAAGAACCAATATTTACTTTGAGTAATGTTCGACTTGGCAAAGACGAATCCATCGCGATTTTTTTCTGACTGAAACTTCCATATAGCAGTGAAGCATAAAGGATATAATTAAACCAATCTTTTTGTAGCGATGATGGCTCAGTGGTTAATTCCGTCGGTTCACATGGCGTGGGTTCAAACCCAACAATGAGCTTGAGCTGTCAGTGAAGGAAAACATCGTGGGGAAACCTTAGTATTGTGGTAGGGTATTTTCTAGTACTCGGCTGACTAGCAACACCCTCAAGGTAAAAATGTACCGGCAGCTTAATTTAAGAGTCAGTTCTATTCCAGGCTAGGTGTGCTTTACCATCTTCGACCACACCGTACACCGGGTGAGCTGTAGTTAAACATAGCATGTCAACCATACAAAAACTTTTTTTCTCATTGCTTGACCATAGCGCGAACAATATACCCTGGCCTTAATCTTAAACATAACTAGCAGACCCGGCCACGCGTTGCTGTGGCCAAATTGAACACACGCGTGTAACGTGAAATAAATTGTAGCTCATATGAAACGTTTGGTCTTTTAACGTAGCGCCATCTATTGTATACTTATGAAACATTTGGACTTTTAACGTAGCGCCATCTATTGGATACTTACTCATCCAGTTAAGAAATTATCTTACACCGCCATCTATTAGAATTTTATGGAACTCACAGATAATAAACAAATAATTTACAATAAAAAAATATTGCGATTATAAATTGAGATATAAACTATCCTATCTCTCAAGTTGGATCGAACTGCACACAGTGTACAAGATTTGCTTAAAATCGGTTCAGTAGTTGAGGAGTTCATGGCGGACAAACAACGTGACACGAAATTTTTATATATAAAGATAATTCAATTTTAGATTCAGTAAAAGATGAGCCAGAATTCGAAGACAGTCAATTTGAAGATTTCCCTGCTGAAGACAGTGATGATATTAAGAAACGGATACAACATGAATCGGATGAGGACGTACAACTCTCCGAGCTAAAAAGGAAAAAGGATAGAAAAGAAAAAGGAAAAAAGGTGAATAGTTTTGTTATATTCCAAGTCGGTCTTGTTTTTTTAAAATGGCCCACAGCTGGGTCTCATTTTAAGCCTTATTTCAAGAACCTTAATATTCTAACGCTTCCCTCTCTCTACATTCTTGAGGCATCTCTCTTAGTAAGGTCTGAAATCGGAAAGTATAAGACGCTTCTAAGCACTAGGCACAGAAACAAACTATGTCGTCAAAAAGCCAGAACTCAATTTCATAATAAGAGCATTTTTTGTATGGGTATTGAATTGTATAATGAATTGCCAACAGTAATAAAGGAAGCCAGTTCTTTATTTGACGAAAACTTAAAACATTCTTAATAGATAAGGCATATTACTCTGTAAAAGAATTTATTGATGATAAGGTAAAAAATAATTAATAAGTATTGACATTTAAATAAATTGAACTGATTGACATTTTGTAATTGACCTCCTGACATAATTAATTAATCCAAAAATTGACATTATTTAATGTAATTTTATTTTATTCAATGTTTGCACACCCAATTCTGGGTTAAGTATGGTTTAAGTGCCTTTTTAAAGTATGTACCAACATTTTGACACCTGTACTGAGCAAATAAATATATTTTAATTTAGATTTTTTGATTTTAAGAAGAGTAAGGCGAACAATGCCCAAGTGCGGTTTGCAAATTTCAAACATCTTCGAGAACGTTAAGAACTGAGACATGTAGATTTTCTCTCGATTTCAGAGCAAAGACTCAAAACTACCCCGTAAGCTGAAGAACCTACCATCCAGTATTGTAGAGCTCCACACAATGACTGAAGCTGAAATGTGGACCATCAGATCTCAGGATGTCACCAGCGAAGTTTTTCAAAGGCTGCGATACAAGTGTACAGATTGTATTATTGGTTTCAACACGGAGAAGCTAAGGGATTATCATTTTAATAAGAAGCACAAACAGGTGAGTCAAGTTGGTAAGTTTTTTTTATATTGAATGAAGTAATAGAGACACTATATTATAGAAATTTTGTAAAACTAGAATGCTCTGTGAGTTTTCCCCAAGAGAAACTATCTGAGTCTCAAGTCCCTTGTGGATGGGAATCTTAAAGCAAGCACACATGCAAATTATCTCTTACCATCAGGAGACCAATTTGTTTGTCTCATTACGTTTAAATTTAAAAAAACTTGATGGTAAGGTACAATTCTTGTCTGCCTGACAATGCTACTTAGTCAAAGTTTTAAGTAACGAATCCAAGTACAAAGCAACTCTACATTAGCGCTTCGCATATTAAAGTTTTCAAATCGAGTTTCAAAGTTTTCAAATCGAGTTTCAAAGTTTTCAAATCGCATTTCAACGTTTTCAAATCGCGTTTCAAAGTTTGCAAATCGTATTTCAATGTATTCAAATCGTATTTCATACTTTTCTACAATTAACACAACACAAATAACAATGCTTAACCTATTTCAATAAGGAGAAAGGTTCTGAATTTGACCCATACTCTTATATACATATGTATACAAAGTACTCAACCATTCGTGAACCGATTTCCATGTATTTTTTATGGTTGACAGGTTAGGTGTTTGACGATAGCTCACCTGATGTTAAGTGACGGTGTGATCGAAGATTATAAACACACCTAGCCTTTAATGGAACTAGCTCTCAAGAGAGGCTGCCGGAACACACCGTTAGGTACTTGACGCCAGATTTTCAAGTTAAGGGTGGTAGCTAGCCAGCCGAGTACTAGAAAGTACCCCTACCATGCTGTGGTTTCCCCACAATGTTTTTCTTCATCAGCAACTCAAGCTCATTGTTAGGATTTGAACCCACGCCTTTCAGCGTGTGAACCGCTAGCGCTAACCACTGAGCTATCATCGCAACAAAATCTAATCTTTCTTTTTTTTTTTACAGAAAGGTAACAAATATCAGTGTGATGTCTGTAAAGCATATTTCTTGAACAAAGATAACTTGACTGTCCATCGTACACTACACCTGTCTGCGTATCGATGTATTCAGTGTACACTAACCACTACACTGAAAAAGAGAATAGTGAGACACGAGTGTGCTAAACATGTATTTGAAGAACATAAGTGCATTGATTGTGATAAATCTTTCAGGTAAGTCTTTTTTTTCAAACCATCTGCGCCCTGCTGTGTTTACCGCTACATCTTTTCGAGATTAAAAGCCTATGTGTTAATTTAGACTGTCAGCTACCTCCATACCAAATTTCATCAAAATTGGTCCAGCCGTTTGAGCGTGAAGGTGTAACAAACAAACAAACACTCACAAACTTTTGCCTTTATAATATTAGTGTATAAGTAATTATTGTTATATTTTATAAAACATCACTATCTAGTATATAAGCAAAGCCTGTTACTATAGGAAGCATGACTTTGTTTTGCTACTCAAAGTTCTGTGTATCGCTGCAATGGTCATGGACAGGCGTTATCTCTTACCATCATCAGAGCGCCTTGTTCGCCTCATCATTTTTACATATAAAAAAACTACGAAAGCTGATTCAAAGACGTATAAAACAAAACATGTAAAAATAATGTAGGTTTCATAATAGTTTTCCAATCTTTAGCTTGCTGTTATATGGGGATATAATATAATCTACCCGTTATGATATGTTATGTTTTGTAGCGATGATAGCTCAGTGGTTAGCGCGGTCGGTTCGCATGTCGAAGGGCGTGGGTTCAAACCCCAACAATGAGCTTGAGCTGCCGGTGAAGGAAAACATCGTGAGGAAACCATAGCGTGGTGGCATGGTACTTTCTAGTACTCGGCTGGCTAGCTACCACCCTCAAGTTGAAAATCTGCCGCCAAGCATCTAACGGTGTGTTCCGGAAGCCTCACTTGAGATCCAGTTCTTTTCCAGGCTAGGTGTGCTTTACCATCTTCGACTACACCGTCACTTAACATCAAGTGAGTTGTGGTTTAACACCTAGCCTGTCAGCCATAAAAATAAAAATAAAATGACATACGGCGCCAAAACGTGGACACTTACAGCTAGAACGGTTTATAAATTTAAAGTCGCTCAACGAGCCATGGAAAGGGCTATGTTCGGTGTTTCTCTAAGGGATCGTGTCCGGAACGAAGTAATTCGCCAGAGAACAAAAGTCACCGACATAGCTTAGCGTATTAGCAAGCTGAAGTAGCAATAGGCTGGTCATATTTGCTGCAGAACCGACAACCGTTGGGGTAGACGTGTTCTAGAGTGGAGACCGCGAATCGGAAAACGTAGTGTAGGACGCCCTGTGATTAGATGGAGTGACGATATACGTAAGACAGCTGGCAGTAAAACGAAAAGCCGAAGATGGGAAAAATACATTTGATTTTTTTAATTTCAGTTCAAAATCAAAGCTATCATATCACAAAAACGTCTGCCATCAAGAGAAACCACAGTGCGATTGTTGTGGGAAAGTTTTCGCCAACAAAATGACACTGAAGTATCATCTCAAGTGAGTGCAGTTTTAATTTGACTTCATATATAGGTGGGTGAAGTTTCCGCAGCCAAATTAGGAGCCCTGCTTGGGCGAGTGGGCGCCGTGACCTCGTCACAATGGGAAGCTGTCAAGATCGTGGACTTGCTTCTGTGAACAGGTTATGTTCCAGTTGTTCTTGGTGGTAGATTTCCTTAGCAGGAGGTACCATCGCAGTACCAGATATTCTGCCGCTAAGCAGTAGTGTGTAAACATTACTGTGTTCCGGTTTGAAGGGTACTGCAGCTAGCGAAATTACAGGGCTGTTGAGACTAACCATCTAGTCTCATAGTAATGAGCGCCAAGGCAGCGATGCCCTGGACTTTGTTTTACTACTCAAAGTTCTGTGTATCGCTGCAATGGTCATTCGTCTCATTACTGTTACATAAAAAAAAGAAGGAAACAGCGGAGCACCAGCTAGTCACTACAGACCTCCCAATGTGCAACCGGAAAGCCGGGCATCGAAGGAGGATCCACGCCTCTTCCAATCCCCATAACAGGGGCCTTGAGTGGCGGTCTCAGGGGATTCTGTCACCTGAAAGAAAGAGATGGCGCGCGCGGTGTTTCCTCGCTCCTCTAAAGGAAAGACGAATGGAGTCACTCTAAGTCCATCCATAACAGGGACAGGTCATAGGGGTTTTTTTTTTTTGATCGACAGGCTAGTTGTTTGACCACAGCTCACCTGATGTTAAGTAACGGTGTGATCGAAGATGCTGAAGCACACCCAGCCTGTAATGGTACTGGCTCTCAAGTGAGGCTGCCGGAACACACCGTTAGATGCTTGGCGGCGATTTTCAACTAGAGGGTAGCTAGCCAGCCGAGTACTCCACCATATCAATGTTCCGGCAGCCTCACTTGAGAGTCAGTACCATTTCAGGTTGTGTGCTTTCCGTCTTTTACCAAACCATCACTTAACATAGCTGTGGTCAAACACCTAGCCTATCAAACATTAAAAAAAAAAACTACTATAATTTGATCGAATTTGACTTTGACTTGTTTTGTGTTAATTTGACTGTGTCGCGGACTTATTTGACTTCATTTTACTTAATATACTTGAAAATACACTTGGCTTGACTTGGCAAAATTTACATAGTGTCAAGATTCAAGAACATAGACAATTATGATGATAGCTCAGTGGTTAGCGCGGTCGGTTCGCATGCCGAAGGGCGTGGGTTCAAACCCCAACAATGAGCTTGAGCTACCGGTGAAGGAAAACATCGTGAGGAAACCATAGCGTTGTGGTAGGTTACTTTCTAGTACTCGGCTGGCTAGCTACCACCCTCAAGTTGAAAATCTGCCGCCAAGCATCTAACGGTGTGTTCCGGCAGCCTCACTTGAGGCCAGTTCTATTCCAGGCTAGGTGTGCTTTACCATCTTCGACCACACCGTCACTTAACATCAGGTGAGCTGTGGTCAAACACATAGCTTGCCAGCCATAAAATAAAAAAATTTGGCAATAATTCTTCATATTTTCTTTTCTAGAATATATCCACAGAATAAAGATGACAAACCGAAGGAGAAGAAATACATTCCATGCAAGGGCTGCAATAAAGTTTTTCACTCCCAGAAGAGTTATAGAGCGCATGTGTGAGTGTTTTTTTTAATACCAGATAAAATTATGGCAACGCACGTTATGCATTTGCAAATATGTTTACCTAGCTACGAAATAAAATTTGAAGTGATATTTAAGTGCTACATTAGTTTACTTGGCAGGAGGTCGTCAAGCAGTAGTGTGTAGACATAACTGTAGTTAGCAAAATTACAGGGCTGTTGAGACTAACCATCGAAAGTCTCAAAGTAATGAGCGCCAAAGCAGCGAAGCCCTGGACTTTGTTTTGCTACTCAAAGTTCTGTGTATCGCTGCAATGGTCATGGACATGCGAAAACTAATCTATGCTATTATATTTTAGTGTAATCCACGACGGCCTAACCTACCCTTGTCCTATTTGCGGCAAACTGTTCCAATGGAAACGCAACCTATCCAGGCATACTCGCAATCACAAGGAGCGAGAAGCGGGCACAGCACACGAATGCCGCGAATGCGGCAAAACTTTTGCCTCTAGGGATTGCTACAACAACCACATGAGACTTAGTAAACGGCACGCGGAACCGGATACTTACGTGTAAGTCTTACTTATTTACACGTGAATCTTTGTAATTTAAGTGTAAGTCTTACTAATTTAAGTGTAAGTCTTACTAATTTAAGTGTAAATCTTACTAATTTAAGTGTTAGTATTACTAATTTAAATGTAAGTCTTACTAATTTAAGTGTAAGTCTCACGCATTTACATGTAAGTATTATTAAGCTAATAAAAGCGATCGATTTCGGCACTGTCCGGGTAAAACTTTAGCTTCCCGGTATTAAATAAATATCGTAAAACCAGATTAACCGGACTTGTCGTGTAAGTTTTACTGAGTTTTGTGTGAGTCTTACTAATCTAAGAGTAAATGTTAGTAATTAAAGTGTAAGTCTTACTAATTTAAGTGTAAGTCTCACGTATCTACATGTAAGTTTTATTATTCGAATAGAAGTGGTCGATTTCGGCACTCTCCAGGCAAAAAGGTTAGCTTCCCTGTATTAAATATATATCATAAAACCAGATTAACCGGACTTGTCGTGTAAGTTTTACTGAGTTTTGTGTGAGTCTTACTAATCTAAGAGTAAATCTTAGTAATTTAAGTGTAAGTCTTACTAATTTAAGTGTAAGTCTCACGCATCTACATTTAAGTTTCATAATTGAATAAAAGCAGTCGATTTCTGCGCTCTCCGGGCAAAACGTCAGCTTCCCGGTATTGCTACAGACGTAAACGGCACATGGAACTATCTGGGAATTAATTGGATTAAAATGAAATTATTGTTACAGACACGAATGTAACTATTGTGGCAAGAAATTCCCCACAAAATGGTGTATGGTGGACCATATAGATTGGGATCACTTGAAACACGTCAAATACCAGTGCAGTGTCTGTTTTAAGGTAAATATCGTCATCGAATTTTAAAATGTTTTCCTTTTCCGTAGATAAGTTTATATCAAGGTTGATAAGCATTAAAATCACATAATTTTACTTGGTGATTGATCTACTTAGCCGGATGTCGTCTACTGCCGTCAAGCAGTAGTGTGTAAACATTACTGTGTTCCTGTTTGAAGGGTATTGTAGCTAGCAAAATTACAGGGCTGTTGAGACTAACCATCGAAAGTCTCAAAGTAATGAGCGCCAAAGCAGCGATGCCCTGGACGTTATTTTGCTACTCAAAGTTACGTGTGTTGCAATGGTCATGGACAGGCGTTCTTTTACTATCAGGAGAGCGCTTCGTTCGCCATATTACTCATTACATCGCATCACACATCATCAGCCATAGGACGTCCACTGCTGGACATTGGCCTCCTCCTGGGTGGGTTTGCCAATACTCGCCACGCTTGGCAGGCGGGTTGGCGAGCGCAGTTAGGTGTGATTGTTCAAGGAAGACGCTGCTGCCCATCTTCCGGAT
Organism: Biston stratarius; assembly: GCA_950106695.1. NCBI lineage: Eukaryota > Metazoa > Arthropoda > Insecta > Lepidoptera > Geometridae > Biston > Biston stratarius. The sequence continues at coordinate 3,331,383 of OX467121.1, read as the reverse complement.
TACATCCCTTAGCCGACTCTTACGGCAACCACGGGTAGAGAGGGTGGGGTACTATTCTTACGCCAGCACCACCACGGCACTCATTACATCGCCTATATCAAAAGATCCCAATTTTCTAAATCTATGTTGATGATATTGACCTCTTCTTATTGTGAGATAAAGCCACACCACCACGCTGGTCAAATCTGGGTCAGACTTACAACATCATCATCTCAGCCGTAGGACGTCCACTGCTGGACATAAGCCTCCCCCATTGACTTCCATAAAGACCGGTTGGAAGCGGCTCGCATCCAGCGCGTTCCTGCGGTCTTTATTAGGTCGTCTGTCCACCTTGTGAGTGGACGTCCTATACGCTGCGCTTGCCGGTGCGTGGTCTCCACTCCAGAACTTTGCCCCATCGGACTTAACACATCTTAATATTAAAATCTCAAAAATGTAATCATTGGATGTAAATAGTAATAAGTATTGTGTGTATGCCTCGAGCATTCATGCTCACCATCGAAGGCTCCTTCTTGCGGCGGCGTCGTGTCAGATCGCTCTCTTCCCTCAGATATGGTTGAGGAGGACGATGGCTGGCACATGCGTCATACTCGTGCTCGGGTGCTGCTTGCGGGTCGTTGGTCTGCTCGCGGTATACACACAAACCAGTACTTTGACCCTAGTTAAGATTTAAATTTCATCTTACTATATTGTAAAAAAAATACTTTCAGCCGTTTAAGACAGCAAAAATAATGGTAGCTCACATGAATAACATTCACGGCGGGAAGAAAAGAGAAGCGGAAGGTGAACATCTGTGCGAAGTCTGCGGGAAGTCTTATAAGGTTGGTATAAAGTCAAATCCAAGTCCGCATCACAACTCATGTCAAAACCCCAACGTAATGATAGAATACTAGCTGCGCCCCGCGGTTTTACCCCCGTGGTGATGGATGATGATAATGATGAAAAGTATCCTATGTTTTATTCCAGGGCCTAAAGTATCTACATGCAAAATTTCGTCCAGATCCGTTCAGCCGTTCTGGCGTGAATGAGTAACAAACATCCATCCATCCAAACTTTCACATTTATAATATTAGTGGGATATACGTTTTTTTGTAAATACATACCTACAGAACACCCGAAGGTTTTGACGTAGAACGTCATTTTCGCACAACGTCAATTTCTCAAAACGTCATTTTCGTACAAAGTCACTTCAATGTCATTTGAGTATTTTTAGGAGATACCTCGGTTCTTAGTCACACTAATATTCTAAATGGGAAACACACTTCAAAACCCCAAATTAAGCAACGTATGGATAGAATATATACATTTTTGTAAATACATACCTACAGAACACCCGAAGGTTTTGACGTAGAACGTCATTTTCGCACAACGTCAATTTCTCAAAACGTCATTTTCGTACAAAGTCACTTCAATGTCATTTAAGTATTTTAAGGAGATACATCGGTTAAGTACATCACACTAATATTATAAAGGTGAAAGTTTGTGAGTGTGTTTATTACTCTTTCACGCTCAAACTGCTGAACCAATTTTAATGAAATTTGGTATAGAGGTAGCTGACAGAATGTAGTGTTCACGTGGGAACAGCGGGGCGCAGCCAGTAAATAATATGTATGTAAAAATTAACAATCGAAAGAAAGTGAAAAATATAGTATGTTTTATTTTAAATGTTTGACTAGCTTGGTGTTTGACCACAGGTCACCTGATGTTAAGTGACTTCAAGATCATTCAAATTTTCAACTTGAGGGTGGTAGCTAGCTAGAGTACCAGAAAATACTCTACCACCATGCTGTGGTTTCCGCAAGATGTTATTCCTTCACCGACAGTTCAAGCTCATTATTGGGGGTTGGACTTGCGACCTTCGGCGTGTGAACAGATCGCGCTAACAACTGAGCTATCATCGCTACACAAATACACTAAAAATATTCCTCTTGAATCAAGTATGACTTATTCTTATTCAAAGTGGGGCCGATAAGTCCTGCACTGACGTCCCGCATCTATTACAATTGTAATAGATTGGCAACATTGAGAAGCTTAAATTAAAAAAAACATTACTTCATGCCAATTGTCAAAGTCAATCAAATGTGTCAAAATATCCTTTTTAGTTTTACATGGCAAAGGCCTACTATGGATATTCAGCCGACGTTATGACGTCATCGCTATCAAAAGTTCGAAAACGTATTAAAAATCAACTACCACATAAAAAGCCAAAATATTCAAATTAGTTTCATAAAAATATAAAATAAATATCAAAAAAAAAATTTACATACCGAATTCTAGTACCTTTTGTCGCTTTGCAATGCAAAAGCACATGCTATGAAACTGTATTTCTACGATTTGTCTGGTTCCCATAATACACGCTAGATCAGAGGTTCCCAAACTTATTTTGTCTACTGCCCACTTTGAGAATAAATCATTTTTTAGCGCCCCCATTTTTTCACCTACTTAAAAACCACTATGACTTAATCACCCCCAAGCCTCTACACAACGCCCTAATTTTTTTCTGGGTCTCTTACCGCCCCTGCAGCGCCCACAAGGGGGCGTTATCGCCCACTTTGGGAAAGGCTGCGCTGGATGATGATGTGTGAAATACCGACCAATATATTTTATTTCCAAGACGGAGAAACGGCTCAAAGGCCACGTGTGGGCGATGCACACGCAGCGTTCTAATACGAAGAGCTTCAAATGCAAATTGTGCGCTGCGACTTTCCTCTGGCAGACCTCCATATACAAACACGTCAGAATGATGCACGATAACACCAGAGCCAAGGTAAAAACAACGCGGCGTGCTAGTGTCATGAACACTAAGAAGTTCTTTGGATTCATGTTACAACTTCACATTCAACGAGTTCTTTGATCCTTTAGCTATCTAGTGGTATATTACATTTCGCATGTAGATGACACCGTGAAAGTTTGAACATTAGCAATATTGATACAGGGGGTTCAGTACTCGATTGTCGTTTCAAATAATAATAAAAAATAGGTTGTTAATATTTGACCTAATTGTCCTGAGCAAACACGAAAATATGGACACTCAAATCACGCGCACCGAAAATGACATGGTAGTCGCGCGCGATCACAGATTAGATAACAGTTGCTGCGCAGTCTACGTATGGTAGTTATGTCTCGCGCTAGCTCGGCGCGTGAGGCCGCGCGCTGTCCATACATTCTGGAGTCTTGGGGAAAACTTTAACCAAGGTTTTCTTAGTTTTTTTTTTTGTGTTTGTTTCGATTTTATTTCTTTATACGTTTCATATGACCACTAACTAACATATATTTGAATATTGCTAATGTTCAAACTGTGAACCCATATATATAGCTGCAAGACCAAACTGTATTTGTTACTTTCTGAATTGCCTTCCACTTCGGAAGTTTTTTTTTTTTTTATGTGAAAGTAATATGACGAACGAAACGCCTCCCTAATGGTAAGAGATAAGATAACGCATGTCCATGACCATTGCAGTGATACAAATCTTTGAGTAGCAATACAAAGTCCGGGGTATCGCTGCTTTGAAACTCATTACTTTGAGGTTTTCGATGTCAACAACGAATTTCGCTAGCTGCAGTAACCCTTAAAACCGAAACACAGTAATGTTTAAACACTACTGCTTGGCAGAATATCCTATACGACCTCCAGCTAAGGAGATCTGCCGCCAAGTAAATTTAAACACATATTCGCATCAAAAATACACAACCCACAACCATTATACACTAACAACTCTAAACAAAATATACAGGGTTAAAAGCTTAGGGTGCATTAAATCCAAAGGGGGTCATTAGTAAAACTTTCTGTTAACAGCCAGCAAGATCCGCACCAGTGAAGAAGCAAGAATCCTACCCTGAAATGGATACATCTAACCGGATGTACTTTCAGAACGTGGCTTCCGTTACAAGCGCCGCCATGCCACTGTCGCATCCCGTCGTGATTGGACTTTAAAAAATAACTAATATACCTAAAAACTTTTATTTTATTTATATGGTTGCGCACGATTTATTTTTTAGGAACAATTTTTGCTATAGACTAGAGATGAAACGGATATTCGTAACAATCCGGCCGGATACCGGATAATATACAAGTATCCGGCCAGATACCGGATTTAAAAAAAAAACGATATAAAATTTAGAGGCACTTTATTTAATCCTCATAACAAAGAGGGTCCATCATATTTCATTACAGAACAAAGAAAATAAATATTTTGATATTATGATGACCTAGCTTTTGCGTAGTGGTCGACATCAGACGTTGTAGAATATGCCTATTTCTATTTATTATTATTTTATTTTTGATAGAGAATATGATTAAACTGAGAGTAATGGATAAGTTAAAAAAAAAATAGTTCTGTATAGAAACTTGCACTTTTTTGAGGGTAGTTTTGAAAAATTAGTAACAACGCTTTTTTAATAATTTTAATAAAGGGTATTTACTGTGAGTTTGAAAACGCTACTACCAAAAATAATGAAGTTTCATATAAATTTCTAACCCCTCTTTGCGCCCTTAGGGGTGGAATTAAAAAAAATCCTTTCTTAGTGCACACTTAGGTACGTTACCTAAGGAACTTTTGTGCAAAATTCGTGTTTCTAGGGCCAGCGGTTTGACTACTGTACTGAATTCAAATAAGAATCAATTTCACATGCAATCGCGTTTTTTCCTTGGTCGTGATATATTCGGCTAAAACGGTTATATTTGGCCGGATATGTCGGCAAAACATCATCCGTTTCATCTCTACAATAGACAATGCTGACATCGTAAAAAATCATAGAAAAAGTTAATTGACTTTTGACCTAATCATATGTGTTGTAATTTGACCAAAATCAACTAACGTAATCAAAATATTTAGCTCATCATTTTTGGCTGAAGAGTTTAATTTATAACCCGACTGCGATTTAAAAGCTATAATTAAAGGAAAACACATTTTGAACAAATTTTTTATATATATTTTTGGAATCCTCTTTTGATTTCCATTATCTAGACACCCTACTTGATGGGTTTGGTTATTTTTTTTTAATTAACTTAGGGGCTGTTCAAGTATTACGTAAGCACCAAAGGGGGTGGGGGGAGTCTTTACTTTGCTTATTTTTGACGACATTGGGGATTTGGCGATCTGTATGGTGATAATATCACTAAAGTCGTATAAATTATGCTGATTGTTTGTTTTCCTTGTTATCGGCACACCTCGTTTTAGCAAAATGGCTGCCTGCTAATTAAACCAACATTTACTTAAGCATAGGAGAGGGATGTAAGAGCATTGCTTACTTTTGCTGACAAAGGGGAGGGGGGTGCGATGGGTGTATTAATTACTAAAATTCTGCTTACGTAATACTTGAATGGTCCCTTATTACTATTTCGCTCCAAAAATCCACCATCTTGTATTATTTTTAATCCGCCCTTTATGGACACTTGGGTTATTGAGACGAATCTGACGATACCTTAATTGTAATCCATTCGTCTGTTTGAAAGATACGAGGTAATAAAGAAACTTATATACGTACAAAAAACCTAGCCCTTCCTTGGCAGTCGGGTAAAAATACAATCAAAAATAAAAGCTTTAAGAGAAAAGTACAGTATGCTCTGTTCCCACCAAAAAACTTAAATCAATTAATTTTATTTGAGATAAAATCAATCAAAATCAAAAGTCATTTATTCATTTTAGGTCCTGGTAAGGCACTTATGAACGTTAAGTTACATGTTTGAATCTACCACCGGCTCGTAATTACACTTCAACTGAGAAGACTGCGGCAAGAAACTCAGCAAGGCATTTTTTTTTTTTGTGGATCTTTCTTTTCATATTACGTTACAGTTTACAGTTATAAATATTAATACATTATGCTTACTACAATTGTCACTTAGCCAGGGGGATGCAAGTGCAGAGAAGCTACTACAACCATATATTCCTGTCTTCCACGTAATGAGCCGCCTTATAGTAGGCTTTGTCAAATATATTTTCATGTGTGTCTGCTGTCTTTATATTTAAAACATCACGAAAATCACAATATTTCCCAATGAAAGCTTGTGTTTACTTGTAGTCCAAATATTCATTAAACATAATTATTTTTATATATTGTAAAATGCCATTAATGTATTATTAGATATAACTGCCATTTATACAAATAAATAATAACTAAGGGCTTTACTTCTAAATATTGATTATAGTTAATCTATGCTTAAAATAGTTAGTCTTATTTCCATTGTCGGTGAAAAGTTAATAGACCATTTTGAGGTACTTTTAAACATTTACTGAGAGAAGTTACTGCACCCATCACTCATAGTTTTTTTTTTTTTTTTTTATAGCTGACAGGCTTGGTGTTTGACCTCAACTCACCTAATTTTAAGTGACGGTGTGGTCGAAGATGGTAAAGCACACCTAGCCTGGAATGGAACTGGCTCTCAAGTGAGGCTGCCGGAACACACCGTTACATGCTTGGCGGCAGATTTTCAACTTGAGGGTGGTAGCTAGCCAGCCGAGTACTAGAAAGTACTCTACCACCATGCTATGGTTTCCTCACGATTTTAATTTTCCTTCACTGACAGCTCAAGCTCATTGTTGGGGTTTGAACCCACGCCCTTCGGCATGCGAACCGACCACGCTAACCACTGAGCTAAAATCGCTATAATAAATTAATATAGTCAAGTCGAAAGTCTTCGACCAGTGTGTGTTACCAGTGATAACTTAAGGTGCTGAAAAATGGTCTCTATGTACCTTCTTGGTAAGCTCAAAGTTGTACAACGAGCTATGGAGAGGGCTATGCTCAAAGTTTCCCTACAAGATCGAATCAGAAATGAGGAGATCCGTAGACAAAGTAACCAACATCGCCCAGCGGATTAGCAAGTTGAAGTGGCACATGGCTGCAAAGTTCTGAAGTGGAGACCATAGACCGGCAAGCCACGTCATCCACCCACAAAGTGGACAAATGTCGTAGTAAAGACCGCAGGAACACACTGGATGTTAGCCTCTTCATTTCTAGAAGTCAATGGGGGAGGCCAATATCCAGCAATGGACATCCTACGGCTAAGATGATATGATGATGATGATATGATGATGATAATGATGAAATTGATATCTATATCTTAAAACGAGCAATTCTTGTATATATATATATATATTCTGAATCTCGGAAACGGCTCCAACGATTTTCATGAAATTTTGTATCCGGGGGCGAAAAATCGATCTAGCTAAGTTTCATTTTCAGAAAACGTCGTTTTACCCATGTTTTCAGCCGAACAATGCTCGGTCAACCAGGTACTAATTTTAAATTGACATATTTATTTGCAATCATTTTTATAAAATAATTATGTGTTATTGTATGTACACAATATTGACTTGTAAATTGAATTAACCAATAAATATGAATAAGCATTTATAAGTAAGGCTCTTAGTATGAAATCAGTGACTTATTTAACTGAAAATAAATCTTTTGTAGTACATTTTGTGTTTTCTTTTTATTTTCAACAGGATGGATAGGTAGAGGAACTATAGGCATAAGATCCATAAGTGGATCTAATTCTAGAGATACAATTTTGTTGTTTTTAAATCTACTGATAATCTTTAGCCTCAATGACAAACTTTTTATCATTCAATAGACAATAATAGACAATATTTTATTATGACATAAAACAAATTTCTTGGACATTAACAAAATAGGTATAAAGAAACAAAAGAAATAACAAACAAAGATAAAACAAAACTAAATTCAAATTCTTCATTCAATGTATGGATGTTGGTTCCATTCCATTGCATAGAGTTTGCATTTGTAGTGGTGGTATTAAGAAGCCTATGCATTATGTTCAGCATTTCTCTGAGCACATCAAGTGCAAGTTTAATATCATTTATATTTTTCATGCTATTCTAATATAACTTAAAAATTTACAATTTGAACACCAGTGGTGTAGCTTGCCTTAGACGGGCCCTGTTTCAAGATTTGTCGGGGGCCCTTCTCCCAGACTTTTATTTCATAGCTTCACGGGGGTCATGTTTATTATTCTTTCACTAACTTACAATCAAATGAAGTCTAACCCTGGACATCCGTTGTCGCCGTGGCCTGAAGGTTTACGAATCTTTGCTTATACATAACGGGGACCCGTATCATTGATATGGCGGTAGCTATGCCCTTGTTGAACAGTATGCCATGTTTTCACCAAGGAGATCTGCACTCACCAATCAACGTTTGACCACAGTTATTTCAACATATTAAATTAATATTAGTAGGTAGGTAGTATTAATTTTAAGTTGTCATTTGTATGCAAAACTTCATATGAAATAAAAAAAAATTGTTGAGGTAAATAAAGAAGGTAGGTTTGTCAAAATTATATTAATAAACCTACATATAGGACAGTGGCGTGTAAATCAAAAGTCTTTTTAACCTTAGCCAAATCTTAATTTATTAAATTAGAATACAAAACCTAGATTACTTTTTGTTTTTGTTCTGATTTCTTGGATTCCCTCCGGCAGCGCCGCCTCGGGCGAGAGGTGCAGGTCTGCCACGGTTGCCGAACGCCCCACGACTCCCGCCACGACCTGACCGCATATTTTGCCCACCTCGACCTTTAGAAATGTCCGTACGACTCCTCGCTTTCACTTGAGTTTCTTCCTTCACCATGTCTATCACTTCGTCTGGTATCCGCAAGTATTTGATGGTAGACCCTCGAATGTAGCACTCGGGCATCCTCCAGAACTTGTCGCCATCCCTAGATGTGCAAATTACTTCACGTAAGTTGATATTCATCCAGTTGTCGCAGCTTACGAGATGACCGTTGTATGTTTCTCCATTTTTCAATTCTACAAGCATTGGGTGGTTTTGCGCCGTTCTTAATAACGATAGAGGAAGCATTATTGAAGCTCTCAATGGTAAAATAGATGAAGAATATATCAATTTAACGAGTTAATGAGTTATTATATTCGAGCTTACATTACGTTATGAAAATTATTTTTACAAACATAATGTCAAACAAAACAAAAAAGAGAGGTTATGTTTTTTTTTCTTTTTCCTTCTGTTTTGTTTTTGACATCGCATTTTATGCATTTGCCAGTGTCAAATTTAAGTTATATCTTGGAAATTTAACAACTGATTTTTAGTAATATTTTATTTTACTACTGTAGTTTTTCTAAAAAAAGTATTTTTAAGTTCGTGTCCACCTATACGGTGCTATATCCTATTACTGTAGTAATAGTAATTGTAGTGGTACTACAAGATTGGATGGAGTTTTAGAAGTAATACGAAAAACTAAGTTTCACTACATTAAATATCTTTCCAACGCGCTTGTACCTAATTCGGCACTTTTTAAATAAAACACCACAATAAAAAAAATAACAAGTTTTTGAAAATCATTCACCAACATTGATACAAGTTTTAAAGTTTTAACGAAATCGCGGAAAGAGTCATGTCGGCCTATTGTATTTTTTTTCTAAAACTAGTGTTTTTATAGTGTTTAGCTATAAAAATAGTGGTGTTATATTTAAAAAGTGCCTATTTAAGAGCGCGAGTGTGGAAAAGTGATATAATGCAGTGCAACATGGCTTTTCGTGTTGCTTCCAAAACTCCATCGCAGCTTAAAGTCGCCACTACTTTAAAGGCATGACTTGACTTTGACTGTAACGAAATAAGACATAAATTGCAAAAAAAACAATTCTTCTTTCAGAATTTAAATATCATTTCAAATTAGAATATTAACTTCAACATTAATGCTTAAATAAAGAATTTAACACATTGTTTAAAGTATAATCTCAAAATAATTTCAACATTAAACAAACCTTCCAGTGCTTTCATACAGTCCGGAGTAAAAACTATATCTATATTACAACGGGTTCCTAACTAGTTGGTGATGCGAAACTTTTTTTAAAATTGAAAAGTAATGAGATGATCGAAACGCTTTCCTAAGGGTAAGGGAACAAAAGTTCATGGCCATTGCAGCGATACACAGAACTTTGAGTAGTAAAACAAAGTTCAGGGCATCACTGCTTTTGTGCTCATTACTTTGAGACTTTCGATGGTTAGTCTCAACAGCCTTGTAGCTGCATCTTTAAGTGCCGAGTGTTTTATTGCAGGAGAAAAATACAAAACTACAAATATGTTTATACAAACTTTATTAAAAATAAATAGTTATAATTTAAATTATAAGTAATAGTAATTATAAAAAAATATTGGTGTTTTATTCATAAAGTGCGAAATTATAAGCGCGTGTGGGAAAGCGATACAATGTGGTGAAAATACATTACTTTTCGTGTTGCTTCCAAAACTCCTTTGAGGCTTGTAGTAAAGTCACCACTAGTTTACTAAGGCATGACCAGACATGACTTACTTTACTAGATTTATCTTAAAATACTTGAAAGCAAGCAAATAAGACAATGCTATGTTTTAGATATTTTGTTTTAACAATCAAAAAACTGAATCGATTCAAGTTTCTATATGACGGAGTTCTGAAGTAACATTAAGCTAGCTCTAGGAATAGTTTAATACTTTAAAGAGCTAGCTTATATAGAGAGACAGAAATTGTGACTCAACACAACTGTCATTGTGACAGTTGTATGGGGACACAATTATTTTTCTGGTTGTTCATTTCAAGCCATAAAAGAACTAATTCTCGAAATGGCAAATTCTAATGAACTCTCTCTCTCTCTCAATGAGTACTCTCTTAATAAGGCATTTTACAAGACACATTCTGCAAACGTCAAGTTCTATAAATGAACAGTACATCTTATCGAAGAACTCTTACTCCTAATGAAGTATTTTACTAGACAAATTAAAAAAATCTACTCTAAAGAGGCATTTCGCGATATCTATTCCGGAAATGGAAAATTCTATAAATAATTCAGTAATGGCGCATTATACAATACAAATTCCGGATACGGCAAATGCTATAAATAGTCAGTATTCTTAATGGCCCATTATACAATACAAAATTCGGAAACGGAAATTTTTATAAATGAACATTACTCTTAATGGGGCATGATATAATACAAATTCCGGATACGGCAAGTGCTATAAATAGTCAGTGCTCTTAATGGCACATTATACAATACAAATTACGGAAACGGATTTTTTTTAAATGAACTTTATTGATACTCTTAATAGCGCACAAAACAAATTCCGAAAATAGCAAACAACGACAACAAAAATGAACAGTACTCTTAATTTCGCAGTTTACAAGATGAATTAAGAAAGTGACAAAAAGTATGAAATTATCACTTCACAGGCACATAATGGTCAGTTCCCTTCGATATTTAAAGCTACACTAAAGAAGTTTCTCCTAGATAAGATGTACCAATACGAGACATCTTAGTTGACAAGAATGTTTGAGTGGTAATAATTAATAATATTTTATGATTGGTTTATATTCCCCCTGACATTTGACATTTATTTTATATTTTAAGCTTATGACCAGATTTATTTAGATGAAGAATACAATATACTTACTATTGTAATTAAACTCAATAACTATGTCATCTAATGTTATACATATACATTTTATTTGTATTTTGCACGCCTAGTGATGGCTGAATATAGAGATGCCTACTTTTGTATGTTCGACCTGACCTGAGCCTATATTTACTCAAATAAAACATTTGAATTTGATATCTATAGAATTTCCCATTTTAGCAATTTGTCTTGTAAAATTTGGCATAAAGAGAAGTTATAAATTACCTATTAATAATATTTGCCATTTACGCAATTAGTATTGTAAAATGCGCCATTAAGAGCATGAATAAAAGTGAAATGCAATTTTTAGAATTTATCTTCTCAAGAATTAATTATGCATATAGCAGATTGTAATAATACACGTCATAAAATAACAGTTTTGCTATTATGATTAACACAATCTATATGAATATGAGATAAGGTGTTTTTTTATATCCAAGTTCAGCTGCATAATTTCAGAGCCCAATTTTTAATCATCATTAACTAAAGCAGCAAATTTGTTAGCCATAGCAGTGGTTTGCACTTCGTCATCGGAAGACTCTTCTTCCTCGCTCTCAGTCTGTCTGTTAGCTAGAACAGCATCATTTTCGTCCGAGTCGATGTCAGATATAACGTCCGCTTCATCGTCTCTGGAACGGGCTTGAACCCACTTTACGTATTTAACTTCTTCTGATGATTCGAATTTGTCTGGAAGAAATTTGAAGCTCATTACTTTGATAGTTTCGATGGTTGGTCTCAACAGCCCTGTAAATGCCCTACCCTAAAGCGGAACACAGTTATGTTGACACACTACTGCTTGACAGCAGAATATCTGCTACTGCGTTGGTGCCTTGTGTGCCAGCAACCAAGTGGAGATCTACAATCAGGAATTTCCGGAGGTTGTATGAAGTACATAACAAACAAGTTTGTCGTGGTGGTGCCGGCGTAAGAATTGTACCCCACCCTCTCTACCCGTGGTTGCCGTAAGAGTCGGCTAAGGGATGTAATACGGAAGACGGGCAGCAGCGTCTTCCTTGAACAATCACACCTAACTGCACTCGCCAACCCGCCTGTCAAGCGTGGTGAGTATTGGCAAAACCCCCCCCAGGAGGAGACCTATGTCCAGCAGTGGACGACCTATGGCTGATGATGATGATGACATAACAAAAACCGGGACCAACAATTTAAGTGTTACAGCATATGGTAGCGTTCAAACGTAAATATCACTCACGGCCACCTATCTAAACACTGACGGACCGTCCATTGTGTGATTGCGACGAGCGCTACCTTTTCGTAATTTCCAAGTACAATAAGCTTAGTCATACCCTTTCTGTGTAACCCCACATACCTTTTTGCTCCGTGTATCTAGGCGGTCGAAGCCATAAGCACACTTTCCCATCTAACGCCATTCTAAGTAGACTGTTTGCTGCTCTATACGTGTCTAACCTAAAAACAAAGAAATCCATTCGTTATTATATCCGTTATTATACAAGGTTAGTGCAGGACCGGTAGGAGTCTGGGACCTGGAAGCGGATATCTATGCGAACATGTACGCATGGCGCATGGAGCTCCGCCGACGCGGACGGTGTCTTACACAAAGGGAGGTTGAAGTGAGAGGTTCCACGCTCGTCGGTCCGTGCTGGAAGTTGGACGGTCGAGGCTTTCCAGCTTGGTCTGTGTGTTAGCTGGACAGGGCGTACGTGTGGCTTGCCTTCCGGCTTGGGCAGGTGCTTTCGGGGTATGGATGTTTCGGAAAGTATCTGTGCCATATAGCCGGAAGGCAAAAGAAGGAAGCCGCGGTGGTGCCGGCGTAAGAATTGTACCCCACCTTCTCTACCCGTGCTTGCCGTAAGAGTCGGCTAAGGGATGTCGTCCGGAAGATGGGCAGCAGTGTCTTCCTTGAACAATCATATCTAACTGCGTTCGTCAACCCGCCTGCCAAGCGTGGCGAGTTGGCAAAACCCCCCCAGGAGGAGGCCTATGTCCAGCAGTGGACGTCCTATGGCTGATGATGTGAAGGTGATAGCCGGAAGGGAACCGACAATGGCGTGCCATCATTGCAGCTGCGACGAGGATATGGCGCAACACACGTTACGAGTGCCCGGCATGGGTCATTAAGCGCCGTGATATCGTCTCAATGGTGGGGAGCAATCTCTCTTTAACAGCGCTGATACGCTCAATGCCCGTATGTCAGAGAGAGGCGGTCTTCTGTCAACAGGTTATGTTCCAGAAGAAAACGGCGGAGAGCGAACGGGGTCACAACAGATCTCCCAATACGCAGCCTGACAGCCGGGCATCGGAGAAGGATATTCCTCGCCCTTCTCCAACCCCCATAACAGGCCTTGGGCGGCGGACTCGGGGAGGTCAATCGCCCGACAAAAGTAGCCCCTAAGATAATTTTCCCTCAAGAAAAGAGAGATGGAGGCTTTCCATCTTTAACAGGGAAGGGTCCCAGAAGACCAGCGCTTTCGGAGCTACGGACAGGTGCTAAGCCATCCCCGTAGCCCCGGCATATAGGCGCAAGGCAGAAATACCCCAGGGTTTTTAGTGGAAGCCCGCCATTGGATTTGCCGCCATCTTGATTTGAACTTAAATTTTTTCGTTTTTCTGAAATAGCTCGTTAATTTGCAACTTTAGAGCAAAAATTTACAGCCCTGTTGGCTCATTGGGAGTATGTCTGCCTGAGCTGTAGGGCGTGGGTTCGATTCCCGCCACGGACAAATGTTTGTTTGGTATAAACAAATGTTTGTTCTGTGTCTGGGTGTTCTGTATGTATTTACAAAAAAAAAAAAGGATTTATGTATTCTATCAGTTATCTGACTTCCATCACACAAGCTCTGCTTAGTTTGGGGTCAGATCGCGCTGTGTGCAATTGTGTCCTACAATATTTATATTAATTTAAAATGGTGGTATCCAAAGTTGTTGGAAATTTAATTTCCCACAAGTTTGTTCATTATCATTTTTACGCTAGGATCAATATTTGCAGAGTTATACTATCAAGATTATCAAAAAAATCATAATGGGTGCAATTTTATTTCCTTCAACTTTGGTACTCGCACTTATTTTACTTCACGATCAACATTTTCGGATTTATATACATATGTTTGTATATTGGAATTGAAAAACTGAACTGAACTGCAAAAATATCATTTTTATAGATAACTAGCTGTGCCCCGCGGTTTCACCCGCGCTAGATGCCTACGTCATAGTAGCTTTATGCATGCAAAGTCTCAGTTTCATACAAATTTTCATCCCCTATTTTATCCCCTTGGGGGTAGAATTAATCAAAATCCTTTCTTAGCAGATGCCTACGTCATAGCATCTACCTACATGCCAAATTTCAGCCCGATCCGTCCAGTGGTTTGGGCTGTGCGTTGATAGATCACTATGTCAGTCACCTTTGAGTTATATATATTTAGATATATATATATATTTAGATGGTGTATTTTTTTTATTGTTATGTTGATGACCTTTATGAATGTACAAAAAAGTGTCTTAGGATAATTATATTTACCGAGCCGCTTTGGCGGTGAGGTAGCCTCTTTTCTTGGCCCATCCGTCGCAGATGTCTCTAGGGGACCACGTGTCATCTCTATCTGGATGCTCGATCCGAAGCAGTTTCGGCAAATCCATTCGTTCAGCAATGTACCTGATATAGAAATTACTAGTTTGAAGGCCTCGTGAGAAGAAATCTATTGAATATCATTCACTAGTATAATAATTTTTGTAGCGATGATAGCTCAGTGGTTAGCGCGGTCGGTTCGCATGGTGAAGGGCGTGGGTTCAAACCCCAACAATGAGCTTGAGCTGCCGGTGAAGGAAAACATCGTGAGGAAACCATAGCGTGGTGGTAGGGTACTTTCTAGTACTCGGCTGGCTAGCTACCACCCTCAAGTTGAAAATCTACTGCCAAGCATCAAACGATGTGTTCCGGCAGCCTCACTTGAGTGCCAGTTCTATTCCAGGCTAGGTGTGCTTTACCAACTTCGTCCACACCGTCACTTAACATAACGTGAGCTGTGGTCAAACACCTAGCCTGACAGCCTAAAAAAAAAACTTAGTGGTTTATTTTTCCATCTACTAAAGATTTCAAAAACCCAAACTCTCTCATTTTATTATTCTCAGCTCTCGTCAGATCTGTGTTAGAGTAGGGGGGTTGGGGGGTTCAAACCCTAATTTTGTATTTCTGTTGCCGCTATAACAACAAATACTAAAAACTGAATAAAATAAATATTTAAGGGAGGCTCCCATACAAAAAACGCGATTTTTTCGCCTTTTTCCATAGATAATGGTATGGAACCCTTCGTGCGCGAGTCCGACTCGCACTTGGCCGGTTTTTATAAACTTTATAATAGACTTGTCACTCACTTATACCTAAGCTTGAATAGCCGAAACTCATATTGTACACATGGTCTGAATAGCAATCCAGCTTAGATCCAGAAATCTTTTAGATTAGTTTTGTTGATTGTAATAAGTTTTGTGTTCAATAAATTAAAAAAAAAAATATCTTTAGGTGATCGTCTAGATAGGTACCAACGCAGTACCAGATATTCTGCCGCCAAGCAGTAGTGTGCAAATATTACTGTGTGGAAAACATTGGAAGGAAACATAAAAGTCCGAGTTCAAAAAATTTTCGGGATGTGTGAAGTCTACTAACTCGCACTTGGCCAGCGTGGTGGACTGCCTTACCCTTCTAACAATGAACACAAGAAGAGCAGTAGCAGTTTCGGAAATGCCACTCGCGGTTACCAATACAAAAAATGACCAACTTCACTGAAAGAAAGCGTTTAATGAGTGTATTTTAACAAATTAAGTTTCTTACCTTATAGCGGTGTATGGTTCCCTTAACTGAGCTATTGGATAGGATCCCATCAAAATCTGTATAGCCCGAGGTACTTTTGAAGGAAAAACCAAACCAGGGCAATCGCAGAATCGAACCTGCGTACATAAAACTTATTAAACTAGACCTTTATTATAAAACCTTCAAGTTGGGAACACTGATTAAGCCTGATTCTAGTGGTGTCATCTAGTATTAAGTAGATTAACTACGATATATTTGAATATTGAGTTTAGTTCTGTTGCAGCGATGTTAACTCGTTGGTTTCCTAACAGATGGCGTTTAGTAGTACAATAACATTCTGTCCAATGAATAAAAAATTTTTAATGTTCATTTATTTTAATGGTTATAACATTATGGTTTTTTTTGACAGATAACACATCTAGATATGAAGTTAAATTACTATGTTAAAGCACAAATCTATAGGCGTGATAGTTTTTCAGTAAAGTGTACCACAATAATGCTCAGGTTGTGGGATAGTGTTAGGGCTCTCTTTACTCGCCCTGATAAATAATAATTATATAGTACCTGTGGTGTTGTATAAATGGTTTGAAAATGCTTCGTGTGTCCCGGAGTTTTTGAAACGGAGAGCCTCTTTTTCCCCAACACCGCATTCATAAGAGATGATTTGCCAACGTTAGGTTGACCACAGCAGCCGACAGTTAAAACACCGCCTTTGAAACGCTCGTGCGTATAGAACGAAGTGTCAGGCTTTTCGATTATAGTCTCACCTGAAATAGACCATATCCTATTTGGTGGTAATAAATATTTAAAAAAAATTGGAAAAATGGTATGGTAAAATGGTGGTCTTTTAGAATTCCCCGGACTTTTTAGAGCTTACCAGATTACTTCCGCGTTCCCGTATAAAAATTGTTTAATTCTTTCATTACTTTTAAAAGCTTTTATTTGACTTGCAATTATGTATGTATGGATCAAATCTTGCAAGTGACCCACTTCCCGATGTCTGGTTGGACTCAAATTTGGTGTACTTATGTATCTTTGGTGACAACACAATGATATATATATGGAGCTGGTCTGATGATGTAGACGGAAGATGGCTATTGGAATTTCTGAACTAAACAAGATAAGCCCATCGAGTTTGAGCTCGATTGATTCGTCTTGAGGAGTACTTTATGCTAAAACGATATCCAGGGTCTGATGATGAAGGTAGAAGGTGGCCACGGTATTTCTGTGATAAAACGACATAACCCCACCGAATTTGTGCTCGATTGATTTTGTCTTGTAATATCCACTATATAGATAAATACCTACACGCCAAATACTAGAAATTATTCATTGTCGTAGAGAATAAAAGCTTGTTTTTAAAAATATTTCTTTTATTTTAATCTCTTATATCTGTTTTTTTTTTTTGTATTTTTGGACACACAATCTCAATTCAAATTCCATGGCTATTATATATCATGTAGTTTGGAAAATATTTCGGGCTATATTTCCTACAGGCACATGTGATGTGATGTGATGTGTGTGTGGGTGTGTGAGTGTGTGTGGATTCCTTTAATTCAACTCACCGACTTCGATTTCGTCATCTTCCCGTTCCTCTCCCATTTCGTCCCGTATTTTGTCTTCCCACGGGGTAAGGTTCACTTCCCCCTTGACAAGTTCCTTGCAAGCTTCTAAGAGCTGTGTGGCTCCTTCCACACACATGCGCTGCCTCCCTTTGCGACGACGCACTTGGAGCCCTGGAATTTTTGAAATGAGTATTTAAATTTGCTACCGTAGTGGGAAGCAATTCAGTTTTTAGGGTTCCGTACCTCAAAAGGAAAAAACGGAACCCTTATAGGATCACTTTGTTGTCCGTCTGTCGGTCTGTCAAGACCCTTTTTCTTAGGAGCGCGTGGAGGTATCAAGCTGAAATTCATATCAAATACTCAGGTCTACTGTCCCTTGGAGCTGTGAAAAAATCAAACTTCTAAGCCAACGCAATCAAAAGATACAGCCGTTTATGCTGCAAATTTTCGACACTCGCAAGGGAATCAAAACCTACAGGGAACTTCCCGTGAACTCAGAATCTTGAAATTTTGTACGAAACAACAGATAAAGGAAAAATAGCGAAAATCATAAATTACCATTTTAAAAAATACCATAACTTTTACTTATATACCTACAGGTTTTTACGGAACCTTCGGTGCACGAGTCCGACTCGCACTTGGCTGGTTTTTTATGGTTGACAGGCTAGGTGTTTGACAATAAAGATGCGCTTTCACGGCAGTTGTTTAAAATAAGGACCATGATGTGGCTTGTAGAGCAAGCATTGTACAAAGTAGATGGATCACATCATCAGCCATAGGACGTCCACTGCTGGACATAGGCCTCCTCCTGGGTGGGTTTGCCAATACTCGGCACGCTTGGCAGGCGGGTTGGCGAGCGCAGTTAGGTGTGATTGTTCAAGGAAGACGCTGCTGCCCATCTTCCGGATTACATCCCTTAGCTGACTCTTACGGCAACCACGGGTAGAGAGGGTGGGGTACTATTCATACGCCGGCACTACCACTGCCTATGCCCTATACACTATTTATATCTATACATTTATTAATTTTTCAATTTAATTTTGTACATTTGATTTGTAATTTTTTGTAGCGATGATAGCTCAGTGGTTAGCGCGGACGGTTCGCATGCCGAAGGGCGTGGGTTCAAACCCCAACAATGAGCTTGAGCTGCCAGTGAAGGAAAACATCGTGAGGAAACCATAGCGTGGTGGTAGGGTACTTTCTAGTACTCGGATGGCTAGCTACCACGCTCAAGTTGAAAATCTACCGCCAAGCATGTAACAGTGTGTTCCGGCAGCCTCACTTGAGAGCCGGTACCATTCCAGGCTAGGTGTGCTTTACTATCTTCGAACATCATGTGAGCTGTGGTCAAACAACTAGACAGTCAAGCTATAAAAAAAAAAAAATACTTGTACGATAACATGTAAATAAAAATAAAAAATATATAAAACTAATTGAGAACGGTAGCTTACCAGCTTTGTCGCTGGTGGCGCCGCGTAGATTGTATCCGGGACAGCAAGTAAAGTAAACAACCCTAAGTCCCGGATAAACTGTAGTGAAATGTTCCTTCCAAGCTGCCACGACATTCGCCGGGACCAGGTCGATTTTATTCAAGACCAGAATCATGTCTTTCCCTTGTTCCTTCACTATGTACTCATATAATGATGGAGGGAACATCATACCCTGAAAACATATTTTGTACATTAAAACAAACAACTTTTGTCCTAAAACCTTTGCCAAAACACAACATATAGAAGGTCGAAGGAGTACCTTACTCTTAAGACCCCTGCTGCACGCTGTGAAACGTTTTACGGTAAGTCCTTTGCATTCCAGGCAGTCCAACTATGGAATGCGTTACCTGTTGCCATTAGACGTGCTCCATCGATCGCTGTCTTTAAAGAACACGTCAAACTATTCTATCTCTCGCAGTTATAATTATAACTATCTGTCGCTTATTTGTATATATATCCTCTTTATACAAATATTTATTTTATATATATTAGTGTATTTTTTAGTTATTCTAATTAATCTATGTATTAGGATATATTCTAATTATTAGAATGTAGATATATGTCATAATTTTGTATTCTCCTACATGCATATCCTCGTTATTGACACACCCCGTTTTTTCTTCCTCTAATCCTTTCCATCCTGAGGTTGCCTGGAAGAGATCGCTTTTAGCGATAAGGTCGCCAGTTGTTACACCTATTTACTAGTTAATTTCTTCTGTATTATGTAATTTTAAGTGTGTACAATAAAGAGTTATTCATTCATTCATTCATATATCCCAAAATTGCGTGGTGGCAGGGTACTTTCTAGTACTCGGCTGGTTTGCTCAAGTTGAAAATCTTCCGTCAAGTTAGATGCTTGACGGAAGAAGACGGTGTGTTCCGGCAGCCTCACTTGAAAGCCAGTTCCATTCCAGGCTTGGTGGTGTGCTTTACCATCTTCGATCACACCGTCACTTAACATCAGGTGAGCTGTGGCCAAAAGCCTAGCCTGTCAGCCATAAAAAAAAAACTTTTTGTTTTACGCTCTAACAGTCTTTAGTTCTCTATTTGCCTATTGTTGCTTCATTCATCGTAGAATCGTGCGAGTAGTTTTTGTTCTTCAAAATTTCTTACGGGCCGGATCCGGCCCGCGAGAAATTTTGAAATTTCGCGCGAAGAAGAGAAATACAAATAACTGAGAGCGTTCGCGAGAAGAATTGTAAGTACATACAAAAGCGAACAATTTTTCTCGATGATGAAGTCAAATAAGTCGAAATGCCGTACGAGACTAACAGGTGACAAACTGTACAAGTGGATTTTGAACAAACTTGTTTCTGAAGTTCAAACACAAATATCACATTAACCGTTACACGTAAATTATCTTCACTAGTGTTACGGAAAATAATTATCCACTCTGAGTGTTGTTCAACACTCAGCGTGGATAACTATTTGTTTAATCCAAAAATCGAATAGGCAGAAAAATGGCTTGGCTTTTAAAGACTACCCCCCTCCAAGGCAGGCTTGGCATGGCTGGCGGCAGGAAATGGCGTGAGGGGGCGTGTCCAATATGGCATGGCTTGGCTTCCGGTTGTCAGGTTAACGGGTGCTTCCGTTATACTAGTAACCTAATAAAATAAGCTTTTTTTATTTTCTTTTATGGCCCGCGACTTTATATATATTGTAAATTTGGCACGCAACTAGCCAAAAGTTGCCCATACCTGGTATAGGGTCTCTGATAGAGAATTCTTTTGTAATTTGTCTTTAGTCGAGACACGAGAAATCAATTCCGTGCGCTGTTATACATTTAGAAACTGGTAGAGGCACAATAATTATAAAAAAGATAAATATTATTTTACTCTTTACTTTTAATATAAGACTTTTAACATAGACCGAGCATAGTTTGTTGATTGGTTAATAAATGAAACTTATGGTAAATAAAAATGTAGCGAGGAAGCGTGATGGTCCTTCGAGCCGGTTTTTATAGATTTTTGCTTCCATTATGTTTGGGTTCACGCTTGCTGCACTAAATGAAAGATGAGTGGACCGTAACACTGATTTACTGCATTATATGTATTTAAACGGGAGAACGCATAATAAGGAAGACTAAGACGACACGCGTGCGTGGGAGGCGCTCGGTAGATTGTGTTGTGTCATGTCTTGTGTTGTCTGTTGCCGACGAAGCGTCGGTGTTCCTACAGAGTGAAATAGCAACTCACCGCATATCGGACGTCCACAATGAGCAGCAAAATGTCACACATTTCCATGACGCGCCACAACTGTCTCCATGTTTCTAGATTCAACTCGAAATACGACATGTCCTTCCAATGCTCAGATGCTTGCAGTTTGTCTATGTAATTCTGAAAGCGATTTGTAGCGATGATAGCTCAGTGGTTAGCGCGGTGGGTTCGCATGCCGAAGGGCGTGGGATCAAACCCAACAATGAGCTTGAGCTGCCGGTGAAGGAAAACATCGTGTGGAAACCATGGCGTGGTGGTAGGGTACTTTCTAGTACTCGGCTGGCTAGCTACCACCCTCAAGTTGAAAATCTGCCGCCAAGCATCTAACGGTGTGTTCCGGCAGCCTCACTTGAGAGCCAGTTCCATTCCAGGCTAGGTGTGCTTTACCATCTTCGACCACACCGTCACTTAACATCAGGTGAGTTGTGGTCAAACACATAGCCTGTCAGCCATTAAAAAAAAATAGTTTCTTTTTAATATTTCCACATCTAAAAATTTACATTATTTAATAAGTATGTAATTCTATTTTATCCAATGTTTGCACATCCAATTCTGGGTTAAGTATGGTCTAAGCGGCTTTTTAATTTATATAACAACATTTTGACATCTGTACTAAGCAAATGGTTTTTTGACCTTTTTTTATTTCTCGAGGAACGAGAATTCTCAACAAGGTGAGATGATTTAAATCAAATGGCATATTTTTAGTACTACTACTACTTTTGAGGTTAAAGTGTAGGTAGTTGCAACTAATTATTTTATTAATATGTTTATGTGAGTAGGAATAAATCAGTGATGGCTACATAACTCGTTTCATTGGATTCGATCGCTAATTATAAATAGTTTTACAAGAGGGCGCAGTGAAATGAAATGTTCTACGATATTTACCTTAAAATACCTATGCTCTTGTGCGTCTAACTGTGCCGGAGTCATGTTGAAATCCCAGTGTGGGCGTCTGGGAAACGACACGTCTGGAGGGAAATACTTCAAAGGGTCCACTTCGAGATCCTTCTCTGGCACTGGATTTAAAGCTTTCCTGCAATTAAAATATAGTTCAATTTCATAAACTCTTTCAATTAATTACGTGTCATCAACTGTTATTAAAACAAAAAAATGGAATGTTACAAAGCTACAATGCCCTGGACTTTATTTTGTTACTCAATGTTCTGGGTTTTTTTTCCCCTTGGGTTTCTTTTGTGTTTGTGGAGTCAGTGCTTTCGGCTTACACCTTCTCCCCACCACACTCAGGAAGGTAGTGTAGTAATAATAATATGGTGGTAGGGTTAAAAAAGAGTCTTGGAGAGTTGTTGGTGGCGGAGAGGATATGGTGGTAAGGGAACAGAAGAGATAAAACCTGTAGTCATGAACAAGCATAATATTTTTCATCAAGAGTGTTTTGTTTGTCTCTTAAGATAAAATAAAAAATATAACGGACATGTTCTTTGCTATCAATTTATATTACTAGCGACTCGCCCCGGTTTCGCACGGGTATAGTAAGCTATCCTTAGAAGGTAGATATATGCCACGGTGGACTTCTTTGTAGATCTATAACAGAGGAATATCCCAACATGCAATATTTTGTTATATCTCAAAGGGATTAGGCAGCGTTTTCGATGAAAACTCCTAGGTGGTTTGACTTTTTTCGACACTTCTAACAATTATAATCATATTTCAACCAATTTACACAAAATATTGACAAGTTATATACCTAAACCTTCCTCATGAATCACTCTATCTATTGGTGAAACTCAAATAATAATCCGTTCAGTAGTTTTGAAGTTTATCGTGAATAGATGGACGCAGCGGACAACTTTGTCTTATAATATGTGATAACTTAAAATTAGGAAAGTGATAAGATTAAGCCCAACAGTGGGATCTTAATACTCACAGAGCGTATTCCTTTTTCTGTGCCAGTTCCTCATCATTCTCTCTGTAGAACTTAAGAGCGTATCGGTTGGATTGACCCCGGCTTTGGGGCTGGTAGTTGATTGATACTGCCTCATAAGCTGCTGTAGCAGACGATGCTGTTGAATAAGAAGCAAATTTTTAAAAGATTCCTCTTGAGTCTTGGGACCCACCATGCCATGCAATTAACTCTTATGTATCTATCTAATACCTTCAAACGAGCAATTCTTGTATATAAAAGTACAATATGAGTGTCTTCAAATCAAGAGTAAATAAGTTCCTTCTAGGTAAGCGTGTTCCATCCTAGGCCACATCTTTGCTTAACATCAGGCAGGATGTGGTCAAACGCGAACCTATTCTGTATAAAAAAAAAAAAAAATATGTATATTTATAATCTGAATCTCGGAAACGGCTCCAACGATTTTCATGAAATTGAGTGTGCAGGGAGGGGGTTTTGGGGGCGATAAATCGATCAAGATAGGTTTCATTTTTAGAAAACGTTTTATCTGTGTTTTCAGCCGAGCAAAGCTCGGTCATCCAGGTACTATCTATAAAAGAAGAAACTGACAGACTGATTAATCAACGCACAGCTGAAAGCGTGGTGGTAGAGTACTTTCTAGTACTCGGCTGGCTAGCTACTACCCTCAAGTTGAAAATCTGCCGCCAAGCATCTAACGGTGTGTTCCGGCAGCCTCACTTGAGAGCCAGTTCCATTCCAGGCTAGGTGTGCGTTACCATCTTCGACCACACCTTCACTTAACATCAGGTGAGTTGTGGTCAAACACCAAGCCTGTCAGCTATAAAAAAAAAAAAAACCGCTGGCTCTAAAAGCAAGAAATTTTGCACAAATGTTCCTTAGGTGACGTAAGTATGCACTAAGAAAGGATTTTTAAAAATTCCACCTCTAAGGCTGCAAAATACGGGTTGGAAATTTATATGAAACTCACAGTAAATACCTACTCTTTATTAAAAGTAATAAAAAACGTTGTTACTAAGTATTCAACACTACCCTTAAAAAGGGGTACATGTTTGTATGGGGAACAATTTTTTTTTACTTATCGATTCCAAACTCTCAGTAGGTATAATATATATATTCTATCTCAGTATATATTCTCTATCATAGAGGTAGATATGTCCCATGTACGCACAAAGCATTTTGATTCCACATTTTTTATTTGCACAGCGAGGTTGTGAGCATTTGGTCAGAGCGTTCCATTAGGTACAATATGGATGTCTTCAAATCTAGAGTGAATAAGTTACTTTTACGTAAGCATTCCCCATTTTAGTGTGGTTAAAACGTGAACATACTTTAAATTAAAAAAATACAAAGTTTATACACAAAGAATATGCTTGTGTACACCAGGAATATATGGATGAATTAGATACTAATGATTAGTCTAAAAAAAAAAAATGACATGTAAGTAACAAAAAGCAAAATTATTTATTACTAGCTAGATCCCCAGTACTTCATATCACATACA
This sequence comes from Biston stratarius, assembly GCA_950106695.1. Taxonomy (NCBI): domain Eukaryota; kingdom Metazoa; phylum Arthropoda; class Insecta; order Lepidoptera; family Geometridae; genus Biston; species Biston stratarius. The sequence continues at coordinate 3,306,540 of OX467121.1, read as the reverse complement.
TACATAAACCTCGTTTGAAGTTTCACAACCATTTAAAAAAGAATCATCATCATCAGCCATAGGACGTCCACTGTTGGACATACGCCTCCTCCTGGGGGGGTTTTGCCAATACTCGCCACGCTTGGCAGGCTTGCGTAAATCGAGTGGGCCCGATGGTATCCCGGCCATCGTACTTAAAACCTGTGCTCCCGAGTTGGCTCCGGTCTTAACGCGTCTTTTCCTACTTTCTTATTCAACAAGATGTGTACCATCTTCGTGGAAGATTGCCCTAGTGCACCCGATCCCTAAAAAAGGTGATCAATCTGAACCTTCTAACTACAGGCCCATAGCAATTACCTCTCTACTTTGTAAGGTGATGGAGCGAGTAGTAAATACTCAGCTTCTCGGTTACCTTGAGGAACATCAGCTGATCAGTGATCGTCAGTACGGCTTTCGTCATGGTCGATCGGCTGGTGATCTTCTGGTTTATCTTACTCACCGCTGGGCTGAAGCCGTTGAAAGTAGAGGGGAGGCGCTTGCAGTTAGTTTAGATATTGCCAAGGCTTTTGACCGGGTTTGGCATAGGGCATTATTATCCAAGCTACCATCGTATGGCCTTCCCGAGGGATTATGCACTTGGTTTGCTAGCTTTCTATCTGATCGGAGCATAAAAGTCGTTGTAGACGGTTCTTGCTCCGACTGTATGCCTATCAATGCTGGCGTGCCGCAAGGGTCTGTGTTATCCCCGACACTCTTTATTCTGCACATCAATGACATGTTGCTTAATAGTAGCATGCATTGCTATGCAGATGACAGCACCGGCGATGCGCAATATACCGGCCGTGCTAATATCCCTCGTGCCGAAGTTGAAGAAAGTAGGAACAAACTAGTGTCTGAAGTTGGCACTGCTCTTAAGCAAGTTTCGGATTGGGGTCAATTGAATCTAGTTCAATTCAACCCCAAAAAGACACAGGTTTGTGCGTTCACCGCTAAAAAAACCCCATTTGTTGTCGCTCCTCGTTTTCAGGACACTCCTCTACAGGTTTCGGAGGGCATTGGTATTCTAGGCGTTGACATTTCTGCAAATGTACAGTTCCGCAATCATATTGCTGGTAAGGCCAAACTAGCCTCAAAAAAACTTGGTGTGCTCAACAAGGCAAAACGGTACTTCACGTCTGGTCAGAGACTTCAGCTGTACAAAGCGCAAGTCCGTCCTCACGTGGAGTACTGTTCACACCTTTGGAACGGAGCACCCAAGTATCAACTTGAGGCCCTTGATGCAATACAGCGTAGAGCTGTCAGAATTGTCGACGACCCTGGGATCACCGATGACCTAGAGCCACTTAGTTTGCGTAGAGACGTTGGGTCTTTGTGCGTTTTCTACCGCATATACAACGGGGAGTGTTCTGAAGAATTATTCGATCTTATGCCGGCGTCACGGTTTCATCACCGCACTAGCCGCCATCGTTTAAAAGCTCATCCACATATAATCGATTCATGGAAATCGCACACTGTGCGATTCACGCGATCCTTTTTGCCATACACTTGCAAATTGTGGAATGATCTTCCTTCTTCCGTATTCCCGCGGAGTTACAACATTGGGCTCTTCAAAAGGCGTGTAAATAGAATCTTAAAAGGTCGGCAACGTATTTGTAGTGCCCCTGGTATTGCAGGTATCCATAGGCGACGGTGATTGCTTACCATCAGGCAACCCGTCAGCTTGATTGCCACCTATGGCATAAAAAAAAAAAAAAAAAAAAATGGCGGTTTGCAGAGCGCAGTTAAGTGTGATTGTTCAAAGAAGACGCTGCTGCCCATCTTCCGGATTACATCCCTTAGCAGACTCTTACGGCAACCACGGGTAGAGAGGGTGGGGTACTATTCATTATGCCGGCACCACCACGGCTAACCATACAGATATGATTAATTCATAAAGCACCATGACAATCCAGGCAGGTTATAGCGATAAATTTGAAGTGTTTAAAAATGTACATGTTAAAAATTGAAGCTCAGCTAGGATTCCATTGTACTATCTATCTGGAAGTTCCGAGTTCAAATCCCACTGTATACACTAAGCTATGTGCATATTACCACTAACGTTAAACAGTAAAGGTAATAAATATAAAAACAGGACAGTACATTCTCAAATCTTTGAACTTACTCGGCATAAGCAAGACTTTACTTTGCTTCTTATTTTGTAGCTGCTGTTTTTTAGCTTTCCCGCTAAATGGGGTCTTACGTCGAGCTTGAGGCATTATGAATATCTCTGTAACAAAAAAGAATATAATTGGTGATTGTTATTATGGTTGTCTCATTCCATATGAAGACAGACTCAAGTTGTAACAATGAGCTTGACCTGATAGACATAATAAGCTTTATGATGCTACAACAGAATTAAATCTACCATAATCCACAGTTTATTAAATGCTAAATTTGTACGAACAGCTGGTTATCCATCAAGTCTTAAATACGTACCTGGCTTAGCATGAAAGGTAATAAAGACTGGTCTTTATGTCATATGCATTTACCTCTTTGCATATATATTTAAAAAAAAGTATATATCTATTATATCAGATATCTAGTTCCCATAGTACAAGCTTTGCTCAGTTTGGGGCTAGATGACATTGTGTGTAATGAACCCTGATATTTATTTTATTTGACGTAAGAGTTGATATTAGAATTTTAAATTAATATTAAGCAACTAGCTACGCCCCGTGGTTGTACCCGCGTGGTGATGGATGATGAAAAGTATCCTGTTTTATTCCAGGGCCTAAAGTATCTACATGCGAAATTCCATCCAGATCCGTTCAGCCGTTCTGGCATGATTGAGTAACAAATATCCATCCAAACGTTCACATTTATAATATTAGTAGGATAATATTAGAATTTTAAAGTAAGAGTTGATATTAGAATTTTAAATTAATATTAAGCAACTACCTGCGCCCTGCGTTTTACCCGCGTGGTGATGATGATGAAAAGTATCCTATGTTTTATTCCAGGGCCTAAAGTATCTACATGCAAAATTTCATCCAGATCCGTTCAGCCGTGATTGAGTAACAAACATCCATTCATCCAAACTTTCACATTTATAATATTAGTGGGATAAAACCTAAACTAAATTAACTTCAAATTAATTATTTTAAAACTAATTTGACGCAACATGCCTCTAGATCCCAAACGCAGGCCGCGGCCCGCGTTGTACCCATAGGATTGCAAAGGTAACTTCTTGCGCAAAATATACACCAGCATTTTAATCTAACATTCTACATGGTGATAAATAAGTTTTAATTAACTAAAGTCAGAGATACCGCAAAAACATGTGGTTGCGCCACCGGTCTAACATGAATTTAATTTTTCGGTTTCCCAGTCTGAGTTTTGTTTTAGGATGCCAATACGAAGATTTTGCCTGATTTTATTTATGGTAGATGTGTGAATAACTTTATTCTTCTAATTACATGTTTCACTTACATGAAAAGATTTAAAAAACAAGCACGCAAAAGCCGAAGACTAAAGTTTTTTCACTATTTATTTTTTACACCTGACATTTATCTTGAGAAAACACTTGACATTGACACTGGCAAATACACAAAGTGTGAAATAACAAACAAAAAAGTTATTCTTTAATGTCATAGAAGACAAGAGTTTTGGCGGGAAAGCGGTGAGCGTCGTGTCACCCCATTGTATTTTTTTCTAAAACTAGTGTTTTTATGCATAAAAATAGTGGTGTTTTATTTTTAAAGTGCCGAATTACAAGCGTGAATGTGGGAAACTGATATAATGTGGTGAAACATATTTTTTTATATTGCTTCCAAAACTCCATCGAAGCTGTTAGTAAAGTCACCACTACTTTACTAAAGTATGACTAGATTTGACTGGCACGAACCGGACTTGGCCAAGACTGGACTTTGACTATAAAGAAGCTGAAAATTGAAGACTGCACACGAAATATAGATACATTGAAACTGGCAGAATGCACAGAGTGCGATGCCAAGAAGTAAGAATTTTCAATCGTTTTCATTTGGGGTTGTTATTACGTTTCCCCTCAGATCAAAAACTACCGTTTCCCCGTTTTAAAAGTAAGAAGCAAACATGTGAATTGGCACCATACACGAACGTGCCATGACAAAAGAAAAAAAAACACTCAAATTTTAATTACATACATTTGTGATTATTTCATAATATTATCATGTTCTTGTTTTTACTGTGCAAACTAGGAAATCCTTGTTCAGAATGTTAAATCGCGACCTTGGTTTTAATCTTATTTTACTGTGATTCAAACGAAATTAAAGGAATACTGAAATTGCTATTGAATTAGAGAACAAGGAGTGTTGTGATTGAGATTTACATTCAAACGGCTGCCTCTTGTTTAATATTTATCATATATAAATCTGGGAAATCAAACAACACGGATAGGTAATGAACTTAAACATGAGGCAAGTCTATCAGAGACTATCATGGATTTGTACGGTATGGTTGCACTAACTTTAGAGCTATTGATTAAACAATCACAATCAATTGCTTGAGGTTAAACATTTATAAACATGGGTGACGAAATTGTAAAACAGTGTGTTACTATCAAAAGTGAACCAGAAGATTTATCAGAATCAATGATATTTTTGCCAGGACAATATTGCTCAAGTACTTTGCAGATGAAAGAAGAAAAACCATTTGAGTCTGGTCTACAACCATTTAAGTCTAGTCTACAACCTTTTGAGTCCACAACGCTACAACCAAATGTAAAACATGAAATATTATATTCATTACTTGCTTCTAAACAAAATATAAAGTTGACATTACCTGAATCAAGGCCATTCGAACTAAAATTTCAGTCAAGAATTATACAATCGGGACCAAATCAAAATGAATCTGATTCAAATTTCCATCAACTCATAACGGAGAATCCCAATCAGTCAAAACTACAACCAAAACCAATTGAATCTAATACTCAACAAGTGATAGGATCACAATTAAATATAAAGGTAGAGAAATCAATTGAGACATATGATCTACAATCACAACAATTTCAGTCTAGTAATCTACAACAGAAACCTTTCGAGCCAAGTACTGTACAACCATTAGAATCAAGACTGCAACCTCTTGTGTCAAATATACAGCAAACAGACCAAAATCTTGTAAGTCAAACCCAATTAGAACCATACAAACCTTTCCAGTGCTACATATGCCTTTATAAATGTGTTAAAGCGAGCCTTTTAAAAAGACATATATTAACACACTCTCAAGAAAAGCGGTTTACATGTGAAATATGTAGTTTCAAAACCACACGCCTGGACAATTTGAAAAAACACATGAAAACTCACAGAGACAAGATATACACTTGTGACATATGTCTTTACATTTCAAAATGCAAGAGCGAAATGAGATGTCATATAAAAAAATTGCACTGTGATAGGATAATTTATGAATGTGACATTTGTGATTACAGATGCTTGAAAAAAGTGTCTTTGAAACATCATATCAAAACGCATACAGGGGAGCGACCATACTCATGCAATTTATGCGACTTTAAATGTGTGCGGCCAGACGCATTAAAAACTCATAGAGGCACACATACGGGGATAAAACCTTATGCATGTCATTTATGTAAATATAAAACTCTTAGGTCTGATTCTTTGAAAAAGCACATGGTCGTCCACACAGACGACAAACCCTTTTGCTGTGACATTTGTGATTTCAAAACTGTCAATTCCAGAGATTTGAAGCGCCATATACATAAACATACGGGTGAGAAACCTTTTTCTTGCGACTTGTGCGATTTCAAGACAGCCTCATCATATAATTTGAAAAATCATAAGCGAAGACATACAGGAGAAAAGCCATATAAGTGTGGCTTGTGTGATAATAGGTATACAAGAGCGGACACAATGCAGAAACACATGAAAGCACATACCGAAGAAAAACATTTAAAGTGCGATATATGTGATTATAGATGTAATCAGAATGGCATGTTGAAACGGCATATACGTAAACACACAGGAGAGAAATTCAAATGCAGTTTGTGTGACTTTCAATGTTTTAATGTTAGTTATTTGAAAAAGCATAGCAGTAAAAAACATTCTGGTGTTGTGTCTAAATGTTGAAAACACAGAGATGTTATTTTATAGAGAGGCCAAAAAATATTACGCGTATTTTTTTGCCACCCGCATACGAAAACGCATTCGATTTCGCAAGAAAGGAAGCTAATGTTTGACAAACAAAAAGGAAATTTCTATGGACTTATTTACTTCATCATCGTCAGCCATAGGTCGTCCACTGCTAGACATAGGCCTCGTCCTGGGGGGGTTTTGCCAATACTCGCATGCTTGGCAGTACAATTCTTACGCCGGCACCACTACGGCAAACTTATTTACTTATAATATTAATAATATCTAGGTCTAGTAAGAATTGTACCCCACCCTCTCTACCCGTGGTTGCCGTAAGACTCGGCTAAGGGATGTAATCCGGAAGATGGGCAGCAGCGTCTTCCTTGAACAATCACTCCTAACTGCGCTCGCCAAAAAATATTATTAATTATAATATTAGTATTGGCAAAACCCCCCCAGGAGGAGGCCTATGTCTAGCGGTGGACGACCTATGGCTGATGATGATGAAGTAAATAAGTCCAATGGAATTTCCTTTTTGTTTGTTTGATGATCGCGAAATGCGAATCTTCGAAATCTAACGTTCTTTACATCACTAGTACCAGGTACTAACTACTGCATACAGTTGACTCAAGCACCGAGTCTTTGGGCCTCTCTATAGTGTATCATCTGTGTATTCTTAGCCACCAGAAAGTTCATCCATGGAATTACATATAGATCTATGAATTTTTATTTATTTTTTTATAATTATCAAGCTAGACGTTTGACAACAGCTATATTTTTTAACATAGGCACAATTCAAAATGGTTGTTATTTATGCTATCTTATATAAAATAAGTAGTATTTATGATGTTCTAAGACTATGGTATACTGTTTTTTTTTTGGGTCTTAAATGTTTGTTAAATCTAATCAGCGTTTTTAAGTAAAAGCCTTAATGGGCCTTATGCCTCTCTTAGTTAAGTTGTAATGTATTTTTTATTTGTATTTTATTTAGAATGTAATGTAATGTACATTTCATTTTTGTATTGTGCAAAAAATTAAATGACTTTTGTCAAATTAAACACGAGCTAGAAACTTTAAAAAAATTAAACTATTGAAGTTATTTGGTATTTTTTATTTGCATCAAAGCCAGCTATATTACTATCTACTATCGTAGTCCAGTCATTATATACATTTGGAAATGCAAATGAACCGAGAAAGCCAAATTTTGGATATTACGTGGGGGATGGCTAGAAAAGCTTAAGTTCAAATTGTCGACCAAAATAACCTTGTGGGTTTTCCGCCATCTTGAAAAAAGGGTTAAACTCAGTTTTTTTATCATAACTCGGTTCCCCGTCGAGATACGAAAATTTTTATAGAATACTTTTTTATTGCTCTTTGTACGATCTACAATTAAGGTCCTATACATTTTTCACGTATCGACCATCGTTATCGAGATATCGATAAAAAAAGCCACAAAATTTGGGAGAAAAAATCGTCACAAAAAAAAAAAATGACACCACATCGTCTTTTTGTAATATTGGAAAGTCGAAATTCATCAGCACCCTCGAGAAGAACCCGAAGCTGCGGTCATCGGTAGAACTATTCAAGCAAGAAAAGGTCGATCCGGAGATGCTAGCTTGCGCAGGAAAGCTCTTCCTTATCGCTCTGTATGGTGGTCGTAAAGAGGACACGACGATGGATATTTTGCGATTCCACCGTTTTGCAAAATCTATGACGACAAATAAGACGAATAATCTTTCACTACTCCCACCAACAGAAAACGCAGTCCGCCAACACTTTTTCCGGACATATTTACAAGTACAAACGTGGCTCGGAATTTTTAAAGATCCTCAGGAATGGGATTGGCGACAGACGAATTACGGGCTTGAGCCAATTTGCACCACAGCCGCTTACAGTCTTACTCACTTTGCGGCGCGCTAGAGGTCGTAATTTTTCTCGAAAATGAAAAATTAAAAAACGAATTTGTATGTCTGAACAGGCTCTACAAGTTTTATTCGAAACATTTTTCGATATTTTTCGCGAGAAAAAAGGAAATAGCGAAAAACAATTCTTTCTTCCAAAATTTGTGGCTTTTTTTATCGATATCTCGATAACGATGGTCGATACGTGAAAAATGTATAGGACCTTAATTGTAGATCGTACAAAGAGCAACAAAAAAGTATTCTATAAAAATTTTCGTATCTCGACGGGGAACCGAGTTATGATAAAAAAACTGAGTTTAACCCTTTTTTCAAGATGGCGGAAAACCCACAAGGTTATTTTGGTCGACAATTTGAACTTAAGCTTTTCTAGCCATCCCCCACGTAATATCCAAAATTTGGCTTTCTCGGTTCATTTGCATTTCTAACCCGATTTTTCCGACGTAATGACTGGACTATCGAAGCGCCAGGCGCTTTGAAAAGCCATACCTATATCGTTTTAACCTTTTGAGCGCCAAAGTCACCTATACGTGACTAGCACTTGCGGGTTCTGTGCGCCGACGACGTCTATAGGCGACAAAAAACCCCGCCCTCAATAATATGAAACAAAAATATTAAAAAATTATTACTGGTATTCTAATTCAACATTCCTCAAAATAGAATATCTCAGCAACATATGAGTATAAGAAACAAGTCTCTAGAGCCACAAGTACTGAGAAATATTGAAATAAAAAACATGGATTCTCATTCAAGCAATTTGTTTGCTTTGGGCCTCGGCGTACAGGACACGGGAATGCGTTTGTGGCGTGGCGCTCAAAAGGTTAGGTTGATAAATTAATACATATTGTAGGATATTTCACACAGCGCCATCTAGCCCTTAACTAAGCAAAGCTTGTGGTATGGGAACCAGATAACTGATCTTCACTTATGTATTTTCTTTTTAAATCGTTCTTGTTATACAATTGGTAATATTTGACAGCCCTGTTGGCTTATTGGTAGTATGTCTGCCTGAGTTGTAGGGCGTGGGATCGATTCCCACCAAGGACAAACATTTTATGGTATAAACAAATGTTTGTCTGGGTGTTCTGTATGTATTATAAGTATGTATTTACAACAACAAAAAAAGTATTTATTCTATCAATTATCTGACTTCCATCACAGCTCTGCTTAGTTTGGCCAGATGGCGCTGTGTGTAACGTGTCCTATGATATTTATATTTAAAAACATACAGAACACCCAGACAGATAAAACACATTTACAGACACAAATGTTTGTCCTGGCGGGAATCGAAGCCACGCCCTGCGGCTCTTGAAGCAGGTATTCTACCAAATGAGCAAACAAGGCAGTCGAAGATGTTATGAATCAAAGAAGCCGGATTCTTTGTTTTCTATGAACTAAAGTTTGTGCGTTTTTATGGCTAGAGTGCATAGATTTCATCTAGATCAACGTGTTCCATCCTCGGCCGTAACGTTGCTTTCCATCTGGTGACTTAGTGGTTAAACGTAGATCTATTCGTATATAGTATACAACAAAGTCGCTTCCCGCCGTCTGTGCGCTTAGATCTTTTAAACTACGCAACGTATTTTAATGCGGTTTCCATCAATAGACAGAATGATTCAAGAGGAAGGATTATATGTATAATACATGCATATGCACCACATTAGTGTCTACATTGCACCCGTGCGAAGCGGGGGCGGGTCGCTAGTTTTATATAAAAAAAGCAAGAGACGTTCTCGAAAGGTATTTTTTTTATTATATGGTTGACAGGCTATGTGTTTGACCACAGCTCACCTGATGTTAAGTGACGGTGTGGTCGAAGATGTTAAAGCACACCCAGCCTGGAATGAAACTGGCTCTCAAGTGAGGATGCCGGAACACACCGTTAGATGCTTGGCGGCAGATTTTCAACTTGAGGGTGGTAGCTAGCCAGCCGAGTACTAGAAAGTACCCTACCGCCACGCTATGGTTTCCTCGCGATGTTTTCCTTCACCGGCAGCTCAAGTTCATTGTTGGGGTTTGAATCCACGCCCTTCGGCATGCGAACCTACCGCGCTAACCACTGAACCATCATCGCTAAACATATAAGGCGTTAATATCGGTAGCTTAAATTAACTGACTCACCTTAGTCCGACCTATGATTTAACTTGACTAGTTAACCTCTCCATTAACCTGGGCAGTAAAACCAAACGATCACAGCACCGGACCAAAAGGCATCCAAAACTCACCGAAGGGTTAACTTAATTTGTACTCATGGGTCAATTAGAACAGGCGAGGGTAGGTTAATGTTCCGCGACACGACTTCTATGCATCATAGCGATTGACATGGTTTATATCAATGTAGAAACAAAATCAAAATCAAAAGTCATTTATTCAGTTTAGGCCCTGGTAAGGCACTTATGAACGTTAAGTTACATGTTTGAATCTACCACCGGCTCGTAATTATACTTCAACTGAGAAGACTCCGGCATGAAACTCAGCAAGGCATTTTTTGTGGATCTTTCTTTTCATATTAGGTTACAGTTTAGTTATAAATATTAATACATACATTATGCTTACTACAATTGTCACTTAGCCAGGGGGATGCAAGTGCAGAGAGAAGCTACAACAACCATATATTCCTGTCTTCCACGTAATGAGCCACCTTATAGTAGGCTTTGTCAATTAACCTCTGCAATTAACTTAACTTTACTTAAATTAACCTTGTTACCTACTTCGCATTTAGTTAATATTTATATTATAGGACACTTTACACACAGCGCCATCTAACTCCAAACTAAGCAGAGCTTGTGTGATGGAAGTCAGATAACTGATAGAATACATAAATACTTTTTTTTTGTAAATACATACTTATAATATATACAGAACACCCAGACACAGAACAAACATTTATTTATAACATAAAATGTTTGTCCTTGGCGGGAATCGAACCCACGCCCTACAGCTCAGGCAGACATACTACCAATAAGCCAACAGGGCCTTATAACCAGTGGCGGATTACACATTTTCAAAGTATAGGCTATTAAGTTTTTGCCGCCTTTTGCCTCTACAATTGTTAGTTCCTAGATTATTTTCACAATCCAACAATTTCGTTGAAATTGCACAATAGTTTTTTGGGTATATTACTGTTTGACTATAGACTATAGAAGTTTGCTACACCGTTGAATATACAATGAAAAAGCCTCTATGTACTCTATCTCTCTCTCTTACAGACATCATAAAACCGTCATACAGAATTCTCTTTGATTTATTTGAAGTAGCAAAAGTTCCCAAATCTACCGCCCTAGGCTCAGGCCTACTCAGCCTGCTGGTAAATCTACCATTGCTTATAAAACCGGGCATTCTAATTTGAATAGTCACATGTTTGAAGGAGAAAACATGTTAAAAAGCAGGGTGCGAACCATGGCTTCCTCGTAAATGGTTTCGAAAGAAATAGCTTCAACCATCTTTTGGTGGATGAACGATGCGCGCCGTGTCAAGGATTTTGGATCTGATGATCTTTTGGATATGACCAAAATCAAAGTCAATCAAAATCAAAAAGTCATTTATTCAGTTTAGGCCCTGGTAAGGCACTTAGGAACGTTAAGTTACATGTTTCTCATGCCATGATATGATGGCAGTCAAACGTAAGCCTATCCATAACAGCGATAGTCATTTGTAGCGATGATGGTTCAGTGGTTAGCGCGGTAGGTTCGCATGCCGAAGGGCGTGGGTTCAAACCCCAACAATGAGCTTGAGCTGCCGGTGAAGGAAAACATCGTGAGGAAACCATAGCGTGGTGGTAGGGTACTTTCTAGTACTCGACTGGCTAGCTACCACCTTCAAGTAGAAAATCTGCCGCAAAGCATCTAAGCGGTGTGTTCCAGCAGCCTCACTTGAGAGCCAGTTCCATTCCAGGCTAGGTGTGCATTACCATCTTCGACCACACCGTCACTTAACATCAGGTGAGTTGTGGTCAAATAACTAACCTGCCAGCCATAAAAAAAAAAAAAAAAAAACCACGCGAAGGAAGTCGCGGCTAACAGCTAGTACTTTGATTTAAAAAAAAATAGTATGAAATTAGTTATGCGTATAAATGAAATATCAGGTGCTATATCCCCCTTATAAAGTTAGAGAACATTAATTTATAAATTCAAAAAACAATTGTCTAAAACTTTGCCGAAGCATCTGTTGATTTTTCCGTCTCACCGATCGTCTAAGGAATGTAAATTGGAGACAAAAATCGGGGGTCGGTTTTTATTTAATTTAACAAATTGAGGAACAGGGGTGGTTTTACATCATTTTTATTTCAAGACGGTGTTTTTATTAGCATTATAGCCTTTGACAAGTTTGTAAGACGCAAATTATAGGGCTATTGTGACTAACCATCGAATGTCTCAAAGTAATGAGCGCCAATTTGCCGTGATGGTGCCGGCGTCAGAATAGTACCCCACCCTCTCTACCCGTGGTTGCCGTAAGAGTCGGCTAAGGGATGTAATCCGGAAGATGGGCAGCAGCGTCTTCCTTGAATAATCTCACCTAACTGTGCTCGCCAACCCGCCTGCCAGTATTAGGAAAACCTCCCCAGGAGGAGGCCTATGTCCAGCAGTGGACGTCTTTAATGATGGCTGATGATGATGAATGAGCGCCAAAGCAGCGATAGTACCGGACATTGTTTTGCTACTCAAATTTCTGTGTATCGCTGCAATGGTCATGGGTAAACTTATCTCTTACCATCAGGAAAGTGTTACGTTCGTCTCATTAAAAAATCAGTAAGTTCAACTCGCAGTTTACTGGTTTTATTACATTTGGTTTCTTTAATGGATTAGAAGAAAAGTAAAAGTAATGAGACGAAATGGACATTATCCTGATGGTAAGAGATAACGCCTGTATATAACCATTGCAGCGATACACAGAACTTTGAGTAACAAAACAAAGTCCAGTGCATCGCTGCAAAGTGAACGAAAGATCAAAGTGATCACTTTATTTCCTAGTTTTAAGTATGTTTATAATTTGTGATGTGTGACGTGTCCAAGAGTCCTGTAAGGTCTAAAGGAAATAAAGCACTTTGAGTTTTGAGTTTTGTCGCTCATTACTTTGAGACATTCGATGGTGAGTCTCAACAGCCCTGTAATTTTACTAGCTGTAAACTGAAACACAGTATGACAACACACTACTGCTTGGCGATAGGATATCTGGCACTGCGGTGCAGTGGCATAGCGAGGGTATCAGCCGCCCGGGGCGGAAGAAAGTTTTGCCGCCCTCCTATTTAATTTCCTCACAGTATAAGTAATGGAGAATTCCGTGCTCATTTCAATCGGTCCGAATCGTAGGTGCGACAAAAATATTAAATGGTTCAAATACTTACAAGATATTATTATTCTTTATTGTAACATTTTGCCGCCCCCTAAAGGTGCCGCCCGGGGCGAACCGCCCCTGCTGCCCTCACTACGCTACGCCACTGCTGCGGTGGTACCTCGTGCTAAGGACATATACCACCAAAGAAAGTAATAAACGCCAAAGCAGCGATGCCCTGGACTTTGTTGTGTACATAAAAGTTCTGGATACCGCTTTGCAATGGTCATGGATGTGTTATTTCTTACAGTTAGAAGAGCTCATTCTACTTACCATAATTATAAAACTAAAATAAAGTTTTAGTAGTCTACGGGCTTTATTGGAAATTTTGTCATAATCAGCCATTTTGGTTTGTCTAGAATTTAGACGAATCTTGGCAGGACTCTGATAGGCGTGTCAAATGCCACGCCTCAAAATACGCCCTTTTACCTCCCTCCAAGCCAGTTTTAAACCAAATTTCGAGACGATCGGACGTGCCCGGAATTCCCCTTCGATTTTCAAATAAAAACTTGTTTTCTTTTTTCAAAAATGTGAAGATTAGTGCCGGTTTTAATGTGGCATTTGGATGGATTGTTAAAGTTTTGACAGCTGCGATTGGACACGTGTTTTTGGACACTTGTTTGTTGTTCGCATTTGTTTGTTTGTAAACAAATAACCACGTGGTCGGGATTGAAGGTCAATGAACTTTATGAATTTTTGTGTGAGTTATCTGTAAGTTTTTCTTGAATAGTGCTTCATTGCTAATTCATTGATAAATAATTTATGAAATATAAACACTATTGCATGAGTAAACTGACTTTTGAATTATTTCTGTGCGTAAAGTGTAAAAGTTTGTGAAGTTTTGAGTTGTCATAAATAACTTAGTAACATAACTCTATGACATTAAGTGAGAAAACTTGTTAGAAGTTTGGAGTAGTTACTTACATGTGCATAGAAAAAGTACAATGACATTTAAACAAATAAAAATATATAATGAAAATAATTGTTGTATGAAATGGTGAATGAAACTCAATAATAAATGCAAGACTTAACAACCATTTCAAATCTATTAATTTAAATAAATTTAAGTTTTGTATTAGACAGCTAAATTGGATGCATCAAGATCATAAATGCTTTATGTTAAAAAAACATTGACATTTCAATAAATAAAGTGCTAAATTGTGACTGACAGTAAAAAAATAATTTTAAGACTGTAATTACTTTAAAATCCTTTGAAGTTTGATTTGTTTCGAAAGTTGTGTTAAAAACTGTCAAATTGGATGCACCAAGATCACCCGAGGCCCTGTCAGGGGCCTCAAATGTGGGATCAAACCGAAAGACATTATTAGTACATCCTTTTTTAAAAACAAATGAAAATGACCCAAAAGCAAATAAATATTTACTAGAGACACCCAAACAGTTTAAAAGAAAAACACCTCTATTAGAACTACCCAAAGATTTTACCAAAAAACCAAAACTATACAAGCAAAACAACAATTTTCAAGAGCGGGATATGAAAAACTCTTCAATTCCAAAAGCGGCTAAAGAAAATAATCAACGACAAATTGAGAAAGAGGACTGTCAAATCATAAATCAAGACAGCCAAAAAACTACGCAAAATTGTCAAAAAAATACACAAGACAGTCGAAATAATTCTCAAGACTGTCAAAACAATTCGCAAGACTGTCAAAACAATTCGCAAGACTCTCAAAACAATTCGCAAGACTGTCAAACCGAAACAAAACAATGTCAAAGTGATACAGTGAAGTGCCATCACTGTTGCTGCCACAAAGAGCCTGTCAAGAGTGACTGTCAAAGTGGGTGTAGCTGTCAGAACCAAGCTGTCAAAGTCATATTTGCTCCAGCTATGATGCCGTCAATTTTTGGACCAATGCCTGGCATTCCTTATATTGTCAAGCAATCCGTCAAAGTCGGTGAAAAGGTAAGTTATAAGTTTACTTGGTGGTAGATTTCCTTAGCAGGAGGTCGTCTATGTAGGTACCACCGCAGTACCAGATATTCTGCCGTCAAGCAGTAGTGTGTAAACATTACTGTGCTCCGGTTTGAAGGGTACTGCAGCTAGCGAAATTACAGGGCTATTGAGACTAACCATTTAGTCTCAAAGTAAGGAGCGTCGAAGCAGCGATGCCCTGGACTTTGTTTTACTACTCAAAGTTCTGTGTATCGCTGCAATGGTCATGCACAGGCGTTACCTCTTAACATCAGGAGAGCGCCTCGTTCGTCTCATATATGTTCTCGACCAAGTGCGAGTTGGAGTATGAACTCGCTCATGATCGATATAGTGCATTCCTACAAAGGAGATGTTCACGAAATATATGACGCTCTGATTAAGATTTTGTACATGGTACAGTTCCACGTTGGCGAACACTAGTACATTAATAAACCTGTGTAATGTTCGTATGTTTTTATTTTTCAAATATTTGCGAAAATTACATAGTTAAAGTTTGGATGTTTATTACTCAATCATGCAAAAACGGCTGAACGGATTTGGATGTTTGGCACTCGTATAGTTTATTACCTGGATTAAAATTCGTTGAATTACTTAAATACAAATACAAATATTTTATTGATAACACTAATGTTACAAGTCAATAAATAAAACAAATCGTCAAAATACGAGTCAAAATCAAAAAGTCATTTATTCAGTTGGTAAGGCACTTATGAACGTTAAGTTACATGTTTGAATCTACCACCGGCTCGTAATTACACTTCAACTGAGAAGACTCCGGCAAAAAACTCAGCAAGGCATTTTTTTGTGGATCTTTCTTTTCATATTAGGTTACAGTTTACAGTTATAAATATTAATACATTATGCTTACTACAATTGTCACTTAGCCAGGGGGATGCAAGTGCAGAGAGAAGTTACTACAACCATATATTCCTGTCTTCCACGTAATGAGCTACCTTATAGTAGGCTTTGCCAAGAGTAAAATAATATGTCAATATAATAATAATATTATATAGAATACATCTGTTTAAAAATACCTATCTTAATATAAAAAAATATTGTTAAAATAATAAATTAATTGATTGAATCAGGCGTTACTTTGCGGAAGTCCATTTTGAGTGTTCTATGTATATATTTAGTTTATCTCCGCCCAACAGTCGTTCCAGCACATATCCTCTTCGCTGCAATAATCACTTGCCGACACGTGTTTCGCCTCTACACGAGGCATCCTCAGGACGTGTTGACTCTCCGAGCGCTTGGCCGCAAAATAATAAATTGTCATCATCATCATCATCATCAGCTGGTCGTCCACTGCTGGACATAGGCCACCTCCTGGGGGGGTTTTGCCAATACTCGCCACGCTTGGCAGGCGGGTTGGCGAGCGCAGCTAGATGTGATTGTTCAAGGAAGACGCTGCTGCCCATCTTCCGGATTACATCCCTTAGCCGACTCTTACGGCAACCACGGGTAGAAAGGGTGGGGTACTATTATTACGCCGGCACCACCACGGCTGTAAAAAAATCTGTAAATAAATTGTCAAAAAATCATAATTAGGTACTCACTAATCACTATCATCACTACATAGTATAAAACAAAGTCGCTTTCTCTGTCCCTATATCCCTATGTATGTTTAAATCTTTAAAACTACGCAACGGATTTTGATGCGGTTTTTTAAATAGATAGAGTGATTGAAGAGGAAAGTTTATATGTATAATACATGCATATGCACCACATTAATATCTACATTGCAACCGTGCGAAGCGAGGGCGGGTCGCTAGTACCTAATATAATAATCTTTTAGTTTAAAATACTCGTCAATGTCATAAAACATGGTCTCTAGCAGCCAAGATCTTAACTTGGTTCTGAAGCACGCGGTGGAAGGTGCATCCCGGACGGAGGCGGGTACACGGTTGTAGACCGCGGGCCCCAGAATGTATACCGACCTCTCCGACTTGACGAGCCGAAGTTAAAGACGATAAGCACCTGTTTTATCTCAACTCGTTCCTGTCAGTGTAACATGGCGTTATCCAGGGCGGTCTAAATGGCCGGATGGCAATAAATCCATCGCGTGTCCGCCAAAGGGTTCCCATGTCAAGACGCTATCTAGTAAATGGAGCTCAAAAGCTAAGCCTTCTTTACCCCACTACCGCAAAGATTTTACTAAGGAAATCTTACCAGGTCGTAGGTAGGTACCTCCGCAGTCAGTTCCAGATCTATGACTGTTCTGCCCGGGGCAAATCAGAAATTACAGGGCTGTTGAGACTGTATAACCATCGAAAGTATCAAAGTAATGAGCGCCAACGCAGCTTATTAAAATTTATTTATTTTCTTTTTTAATCGTGAATTATTATTATTTTATACGAATACTTAAATTAAATATTATTTAATTTAACATATTTATTAATTTTCTTATTATTGACATTTGTAAATGTTTAATTGTTAACATTATATTTGTATGCACGTCGTCGTCACATATAATTGCTGTGACATCTAGGTTTTTTATTTTATTTTATTTTTTTATGGCTGATTGACCACAGCTCACCTTATGTTAGGTGATGGTGTGGTCGAAGATGGTAAAGCACACCTAGCCTGGAATGGAACTGGCTCTCAAGTGAGGCTGCCGGAACACACCGTTAGATGCTTGGCGGCAGATTTTCAACTTGAGGGTGGTAGCTAGCCAGCCGAGTACTAGAAAGTACTCTACCACCTCGCTATGGTTTCCTCACGATGTTTTCCTTTACCTTGCAGCTCAAGCTCATTGTTGGGGTTTGAACCCACGCCCTTCGGCATGCGAACCTAACGCACTAACCACTGAGCCATCATTGTTACAAAATAGTACATACAGCCTCACTTGAGAGCCAGTTTCATTCCAGGCTAGGTGTGCTTTACCATCTTCGACCACACTATCACTTAACATCGGGTGAGTTGTGGTCAAACACCAAGCCACTCAGCCATAAAAAAAAAGATGTGTGGTGTGCTGACAGGTACCCAAGACCTACCGAATATTTTTTTTGCGTTTAGTACATTATCTACATCAAGCCGTTTAACTGTAAGAAAATGCATACTTTTCTATTAGCGTTATCGATAATCGAATGTGAGTTTGTCTAGGCCAGTGGTTTTCAAACTTTTTTGGTGACGGAACCCTTTTGGGAAGCAAAATACTTGATGGAACCCTACAATAAAACAATCGTTTTTAAATGTTTATTCTTTATTAATAAGCATAATAAAAGTACAATGTAACAGTTACTAATTATTACTTACTTTACCACATGGCAAGTACAATAATAGTTTTTAATAATAATATAGATATTTTAATAATAATAATAGAATTTAAATACTAGAAATAAGAATAAACTTGCTGTGCCCAAAACTAGGCTAAACAAGATAAATGTATCCTTTAAAGGGCAATGTATACGCTTCTACAACAAAACTCCTAGTGAGTTGCAAAAATTATCAATAAATAAATTCAAACAAATTGTCAAAAATATCCTATGTAAAAAGGCTTACTACAAAATATCAGATTATCTAGACGATAAAAAAGCTTGGGACGAGTTTTGCTCCAACTTGAAAACTAACAATCTAACAAGGTAAAGGTTTCTTGTTCGCTTCTTTACTTTACCTCAAAAAGATTGAAGTGAACGAAAGATCAAAGTGATCACTTTATTTCCTAGTTTTAAGTATGTTTATAATTTGTGACGTGTGACGTGTCCAAGAGTCCTGTAAGGTCTAAAGGAAATAAAGCACTTTGAGTTTTGAGTTTTGAGTTATAGAAGATATTAAAAAAGAAAAAATCTAACTAATGGGAGGTATGAAACTGTTTTTGTTTTTTTTTCTAAATTCTTGCGGAACCCCTACAGAGGTATCGCGGAACCCTAGGGTTCCGCGGAACACACTTAGAGTATAGCTGGTCTAGTCCCTCTGGCCCTTTACGTTGAATGCAGTTTCGTCTCGTTTCAGATATCGTTCGTTGTGTATGCGTTATAAATTCCTCAAGTGTAATTTTATTCATAGGATTTTTTCCGCATCTGTACGCACCCACTTGAGTTGCAGGACTGTATAAGTACTTTTATTAGGGTTACGTACGTGAAGGGTGTCTACGAGACCATATATGCGTTTTTTTTATATTCAAAATATGTTTGTATTTAATCCTGCGTGATGTTTTTTAGTGATAAGATCTAATATGGTGCACGCATACTAAAAGAATCATTATGAAAAAGTAATGAGACGAACAGGACGCACTCCTGATGGTAAGAGATAACATATGTCCATGGTACACATAATTTGCCGTGGTGGTGTATAAGAATAGTACCCCGCCCTCTCTACCCGTGGTCGCCGTAAGAGTCGGCTAAGGGATGTAATTCGGAAGATGGGCAGCAGCGACTTCCTTGAACAATCACACCTAATTGCGCTCGCCAACCCGCCTGCCAAGCGTGGCGAGTATTGGCAAAACCAGGAGGAGGCCTATGTCCAGCAGTGGACGTCCTATGGCTGATGAGGTGATGTGACATATAATTTTGATTAGCAAAACAAAGTTCAGGAAATCGCTGCTTTGGCGCTCATTTTGGGACTTTTAAAGGCTAGTCTTAACAGCCCTGTAATATCGCTTAAGTACTTTTCAAACCGGAACACAGTAATGTTTACACACTACTGCTTGTCGGCAGAATATTTTATGCTGCGGTAGTACCTAGCCAGACGCTCAGCTAAAGAAATGTATCATATAAAATATATTTATATGCATACCTACATAGCCTGCCAAAATCGTTGCATAGTCGAGTAGTTAAAACTAACCAGAGATCGTGCAACTCTACATAGAATTCTATTAATGGCCTCTGTAAAGTGGTGAACGGTGTATTTCCTTGCGTTTGGCAGATTTATGGAGACGGTCTAAGTATACTTATACATAACTAGCTGTGCCCCGCGGTTTCACCCGCGCTAGATGCCTACGTCATAGTAGCTTTATGCACGCAAAGTCTCAGCCCGATCGGTTTAAAATTGACAAAGTTTCATACAAACTTTCATCCCTTATTTTATCCCCTTAGGGGTAGAATTAATCAAAATCCTTTCTTAGCGGATGCCTACGTCATAACATCTATCTGCATGCCAAATTTCAGCCCGATCCGTCCAGTGGTTTGGGCCGTGCGTTCATAGATCACTATGTCAGTCAGTCAGTCAGTCAGTCAGTTACCTTTGAGTTATATATATTTAGACTACAAAATGGAATGTTCAAAGTTGGTATATATTTATTTTCTTTCCGTTTAAAAGTCGTTTCGATTACAAAAATGATGAAAATGATGATAATTAAAAAAAAAACTATCCAAATATTTAATTAAAATAACTTCAAGTGTGTATATCCTCGTTCTTTTAGGGAGGGGTTTTTATGTAGCTTAAGTTTTTTTTTACTATGGACAGGCTAGGTTTTGACCACAGCTCATCTGATGTTAAGTGACGGTGTGGTCAAAGATGGTAAACACACTTAGCCCGGAATGGAATTAGTACTCAAGTGAGGCTGCCGGAACACACCGCTAGATTTTCGGCAGATTTTCAACTTGAGTGTTTTTTGTTTAATGGCTGACAGGCTAGGTGTTGACCACAGCTCATCTGGTGTTAAGTGACGGTGTGGTCGAAGATGGTAAACACACTTAGCCCGGAATGGAATTAGTACTCAAGTGAGGCTGCCGGAACACACTGCTAGATTTTCGGCAGATTTTCAACTTGAGGGTTTTTTTTAAATGGCTGACGGGCTAGGTGTTTGACCACAACTCACCTGGTGTTAAGTGACGGTGTGGTCGAAGATGGTAAACACACTTAGCCTGGAATGGAACTGGCACTCAAGTGAGGCTGCTGGAACACACCGTTAGATTTTCGGCAGATTTTCAACTTGAGGGTTTTTTTTTTAATGGCTGACAGGCTAGGTGTTGACCACAGCTCATCTGATGTTAAGTGACGGTGTGGTCGAAGATGGTAAACACACTTAGCCCGGAATGGAATTAGTACTCAAGTGAGGCTGCCGAAACACACCGTTAGATTTTCGGCAGATTTTCAACTTGAGGTTTTTTTTTAATGGCTGACAGGCTAGGTGTTTGTCCACAACTTATCTGATGTTAAAAGTGACGGTGTGGTCGAAGATGGTAAACACACCTAGCCCGGAATGGAATTGGCATTCAAGTGAGGCTGCCGGAACACACCGCTAGATTTTCGGCAGATTTTCAACTTGAGGGTAGCTAGCCAGCCTACTAGAAAGTACCCTTCCACAACGCTATGGTTTCCTCACGATATTTTCCTTCACCGGCAGCTCAAGCTTTGAAGGTTTGAACCCACGCCCTTCGGTGTGCGAATCGACCACGCTAACCACAAAACAACAACTCGCTACCAAACTTAATACTATGGGTAAATTTGAAATACACCTACAAGTTACTATCTTACTCCGGAAACCGCAGACAGCAGCTTGGACCGACATATTATTATGTATATGATGGTCTTTGAAAACTAACCCTATTTTTTGCGTCGTCGGTTAAATAAAAAAATATATACCTACTTCAAAGTTTGTGAATTTTCACGTATTATTTCTGTATCATAAGTCAAAAGCGGGTCGTAACATATTCTTTGCACGAAATTTACGACTCGAATAAAGGGTGCTTGGCTTTACACCTGGCCTCTAC
The DNA here is from genome assembly GCA_950106695.1 of Biston stratarius. NCBI lineage: Eukaryota > Metazoa > Arthropoda > Insecta > Lepidoptera > Geometridae > Biston > Biston stratarius. The sequence goes on along the minus strand of OX467121.1, from coordinate 3,284,603 downwards.
AGGGTGTATAAAGTATATTTAATTGATTTTGCATCCTGTAACGAATTCCGTATAGGCTATCCGCTTTTAATATTTCGTTCAAATCTGTTTTCTTTTTATTAAATTTATTCGATACAATACAAACATACAAATAAAAACTGGCCAAGTGCGAGTCGGACTCGCGCACCGAGGGTTCCATACAAACCTGTAGGTACTACATATATAAATAAAAGTTATGGTTTTTTTTTCAATGGTAATTTATGCTTTTCGCAATTTTTCCTTTATCTGTTCTATAAGACGTTGCTTCGTATCAAATTTCAAGATTCTGAGTTCACGGGAAGTACATTTCATAGTAAAAAGTTTGGAACGTAAAAATAATGTACAGGAGTGTAATATTTCGAAATGGTTTTGAAATCAGTAAAGTATTTTTTTCTTTACATACCAAATTGTGAAAATACTTGTATTTTTTTATTTTTTTTATGTTATATAGGCTTGGTGTTTGACCACAGCTCACCTGATGTTAAGTGATGGTGTAGTCGAAGATGGTAAAGCACACCTAGCCTGGAATGGAACTGACTCTCAAGTGAAGCTGAACACACCGTTAGATGCTTGGCGGCAGATTTTCAACTTGAGGGTGGTAGCTAGCCAACCGAGTACTAGAAAGTACCCTACCACCACGCTATGGTTTCCTCGCGATGTCATCATCGCTACAAATTATCGCTATATTTTGTAATTCAGGTTACTGTCTAAACTTGTAACAGATCCTTCATCTGGAGTATATATTGAATTTCCTCGTTTTAAAAGTAAAAAGAAAACACGAGAATTGGTACAATGCACAAACGTATCATATCTAAAGAAAAAAAAAAAGATTTCGTTGATTTTTGGCATCATACTGTACGTATACTACCTTAGTAGGTGACGCTTCCTGCTATAATAAAGCTACTTGCGGCCAAATTATTGCGAATACGTGACTATGGCTCTGTAATACTTTCTTTGTACTGTAAGTATTTATGGTTTACTAGTTTTAAATCGTGGTTTTGCCTGCTATCCTTCGCGATCGTTCTTCTTTTAAAGTTTTTTTTTTTAATTTAGTGGTTGGCTTGCGTCCGCCAACTCGCCTGATGTTAAGTGCGATCTACGAAGGAGTAAGCTTGCCTAGAAGATATCGATTCACTCGCGACTTGAAGACACCCAGATTGTGACATTGTGAACAATATTATGACATATCTAAAACCTTTAAACGAGCAAATCTTGTATATATGTATATATATGTAATCAGAATCTCGGAAACGGCTCCAACGATTTTCATGAAATTTTGTATCCAGGGGGTTTCGGGGGCGATAAATCGATCTAGCTAGGTTTCATTTTTAGAAAACGTCGTTTTATCCGTGTTTTCAGCCGAGCAATGCTTGGTCAACCAGGTACTATGTATATATATGTAATCTGAATCTCGGAAACGGCTTCAACGATTTTCATGAAATTTTGTATCCAGGGGGTTTCGGGGGCGATAAATCGATCTAGCTAGGTTTCATTTTTAGAAAACGTCGTTTTATCCGTGTTTTCAGCCGAGCAAAGCTCGGTCATCCAGATACTTTATTTAAAGCCAAGATAATTCATCAGCAACGTGCTCTTCAACACGGCTTTGTAGAGTGAACTTTTATAAGTAAGTAGGCACCAGCGCCAAGACGAGACAACATCTTAAGAGACTCAGAGCACAGAACTTTGAGTAGTAAAATAAAGTCCAGGGCATCGCTGCTTTGGCGCTCCTTACTTTGAGACTTTCGATGGTTAGTCGCAACAGCCCTGTAATTTCGCTTCAGTACCCTTCCAACTGGAATACAGTAATGTCAAATAAGAAAATGAAATCCAGGAAAGATAAATAATTAACTTTTGCTTTAAAAGTTTGACGTGTTTAGTGATAAAATAAAACAAATAAATACTATTTTGTGTTTATTTTCATTCACATAATCAATTCTTTATTCACTGTTGTTATAGGTAAGTAAGTACATTTACATGATAAACTCTGACAAGAATTTTGATAAACGATAATGGCTTATGCAGTTTGTCTCTCTTTAATACTGAAGAGAAAGTGAGACAGCAATTCTGTCATATTTTGGCTTGTACCGTGTTCTATAAAATTCTTGTTGGTCGACTCGTTGAAATATAATATACGTATTCATTATTTGGATATACTGCGAATGAGAAGTTGAAAGTGCTGAATGTGTTGTTTACTTTTATCCCTGGGAGAAAGGCTGGAGTGGGTTGGTCCTCAAATGGAAAATGCCGGTGTTTCTGCAATAAAAAAATACCGAGTTTTTTTTTTGTATGATGATTTCTCTTTCAGGTTTTGTTTTGCCAAAACCCTAAATCTATCTTTCTCTCTTTGAATCTCTTTTAAAAGCATGAGCTGGGATTCATGACAAGAAAAAATGGCGTAATGTTGAAAATCAATTTAAAAAAAAGCTAACGTCAAATATGACTTTTATATAACTTTTTTTATTTTAACCACATCCTATCAAATGACATTAGATATTATTTATTTATAATTATAAAAATTTCACGCCAGTTTTTTTTAAATCTTTGACAAGCTATGTGTTTGACTACAGATCACTTGATGTTAAGTGACGATCTGTTCAAAGATGGTAAAACACACCTTGTCTGGAATGGAACGGGCTCTCAAGTGAGGCTGCCGAAACACACCGTTAGGTGTTTGATGGTAGATTTTAAACTAGCCAGTCGGGTATTATAAAGTACCCTACCACCACTCTATGGTTTCCACACGATGTTTTCATTCACCGGCAGCTCAAGCTCATCGGGGCTTGAACCCACGCCTTTACTGCGCTTACCACTGAGCTATCATCGCTACAAACTAATAACTTAATGTGACGTTGCTTAACTTAAGACTTACATCAGCAAAGTATACCGACTCAGTAACTTACCCAGTCTTAGGCTCGAGGCCACCCATTCTGAGGGTACCGACGCCGGTGCATTGGTTGGAGGTAGCTTCCTGCAAGCTCTGGCAGCGTCTGCCGGTGAAGCCACCAGTCCGGAGCGACTCGCCTAGGTAATAGTATGACCTGCAACAAATAGGGGCTTAAAAACCAAAAGCAAACTGCGTGAAAGTAATGAGCGTCAAAGCAGCCATTCCCTGGACTTTGTTTCGTTACTTAAGCTTTTGTATCCATCTTACATGAACAAGTTATTGTCCCTTTGAATTGGTTTACGTTTTACTACAACCTGCCTGATTTTGACTGAACAGGGAGAGACCATTGTCTCCTAAAACACGATTTGCAGAAAATTCGTCGAACCACAATTCGTCGAATCACAATTCATCGAATCACAATTCGTCGAATCACAATTCGTCATAATAATAGAGATTGTTAACTATAGAGGAAAATAGTAATAAAGAACCCAACTACTGCGGGTAATATTCATAGAAATTGTCAACTAAAGCAGAAATAGTCATAGACCATTCAAACTATAGCGGAATATTCTTAGAGATATTTAACTATAGCGGAGAATTGTTAGAGATTTTCAAATATAATAATAGAAATGTTGAAAACACTCAATTTTTTTTCGACGAATTTTCCGCAGACTATAACACAGCTTATTATAACTGGCTTAGGAGCTTTTGAATATAAGACACTGTTTATTTAAAATTTTACGAGCGACCCGCCCCGGCTTCTCACGGGTGCAATGTAGATACTAATGTGGCGCATATGCATGTATTATACATATAAACCGTCGTCTTGAATCACTCTGTCTATTGATGGAAACCGCATTAAAATCTGTTGCGTAGTTTAAAAGATCTAAGCATAAAGATATATTTGCCGTGGTGGTGCCGGCGTAAGAATAGTACCCTACCCTGTCTACCCGTGGTTGCCGTAAGAGTCAGCTAAGGGATGTAAAGATGGGCAGTAGCGTCTTCCTTGAACAATCACACCTGACTGCGCTCGCCAACCCGCGTGCCAAGCGTGGCGAGTATTGGCAAAACCCCCCAGAAGGATGTCCAGCAGTGGACGTCCTATGGCTGATGATGTGATGTGTGTGATGTGAAGTATACAGACGGCGGGAAGCGACTTTGTTTTATATTATGTAAAGATTTTGGGTTTATGACACTGTTTATCGATAATTTTATGCCAAATATAAATCAATTGTTTGTTTGCTATCTGGTACGGAATCCTGTAGAATATCTAACCTGTAATGGTCGCACAGAGCTGTCATGCAGCCAGGCATGTTACTGCCTCCGTTAGGGTAGAAATCAACCTGTCCCATCGGCTGGATCTCTCCCATGGTGCTGGTGTGAATAACTTCCGTGTATAGACCGTCATTGGGGCTGAACAGCCAGCCGGCTTCCCAACGCTCAGCGGGGTCCAAACCTTAAAATAATAGTGTTTTGTTAAGAAATCCTCACAAGTTTAGACTTTTTGTTCTGATGTCAAATGACGGTGTGGTCGATGATGGTAAACACATAGCCTTGAATGAAACTGGCTCTTAATTTCTGATAATGAACGATGTTTTCCTTCACCGGCAGCAAAAGCTCATTGTTGGAGCTTGAACCCTCGCTTACTCATAACTTAGAAAAGACAGAGGTGCGTGCCGTGGGGTTTGAAACCAGGATTTGGAAACCAGACTATCTCCCAATTGGGCTGCTGAAACTTCTAAGTAGTAATTTATGTTTAATGTGGACGAGATCTAGTTAGTATCAGAATCCAGTATGCTGGTGAGATTGCCAAGTTAAATGACAACGCACTTACCATGGACGTATCCAACGTTGCCATTGACCGTTCTGGCGATGATACCAGCACCGTGACCTCCCACACTGTACCCCACGATGTGGTAGAGATTGGGGGTGCTGCCAGTAATACTGTTTAGCCAGTTGATGAATCTTCCACCAGCCTGACCTGAAAACCAATAGTTTCTAGTTAGAGACGAAATTTTATTATCCTGGCGTTGTTGGTGATATCTTTTAGAGTATCTCCGATTCTGATGGGACCAATTTTTCGTAGCGAATAAGTCTTGTGCGTATCGCAGCGCAGTTGAGTTGAAAGGAGTCGCTGTTCCCTTGTTTCTCAAAAGTTACATAAAAGTTTGCGCTTAGAAAAAAAAAATCGTTTGTCGCGTGAGTTCGTACCAATAGGAGAAAAGATTTCAGTGCACATAAAATAAATATAAGTTACCAGCTTCGATAGCGCGAGGTCCCCAGAAGGCTCCGGCGCTCCAGTCCAAGACGAGAACGTTGCAATCATCGGCTGCCAGAAACGCTGAAATATAACACATAACAAATATAACAATTCAATTCAATTCAATTGTTTATTTTATCTTTTGGCACCATGTCGATGCACTTAGATACGTCAAAAATACACAAATTGTTTACAAATAATAATCGATAAAATAGGTACAAATTATGAGTTGCAGCTGTATAGGGGCCTTGTCAAACTATAGTACAAATATACAATAATCATTATACCATCTTAAAAAAAGAGAAATATACTGCGCAGGGTCAAATTATAGCCAGACCATTTTATCATTAACATAGTGATCATATTCATAGTAAGCATTTTGAATTAGTTTTTTCTTAATGTGAATTTTAAATTGGTGCTCATTTAGATCTAACACATCCTTTGGAAGTCTGTTGTAGAATCTTACAGAGTTACCCATGAACGATCTATTACTTTTTTGCAATCTATAACTTGGCACTATCAACCTATGTCTATTTCGTAAATTATGGGTGTCAAGGTCGCTCAACTTTTTGAAATCATTAATGTGTCTTCTTGTGTACATGATCACTTCATAAATATACAATGAAGGTACGGTAATAATATTAATTTCTCTAAACATTTCTCTGAGCGAATCTCTGGGTTTTAGATTGTAAATAGCTCTAATCGCTCTTTTCTGTAAAACAAATATTTTCTTTATATCCGCCGCTCCCCCCCAAAGTAGAATACCGTAGCTCATAATGCTGTGGAAGTATGCAAAATACACAAGCCTCGCAGTAGCGATATCAGTTAATTTCCTGACTTCTCGTATTGCATAAACAGCTGAACTTAATCTTTTACTGAGTATTTCAATATGATGTCCCCATTGCAATTTTGGGTCTAATGTAATACCTAAAAATATAGTAGTTTGTACAAGTTCTAATTTTTTACCCATCAAATACAGTTTAGGTTCAACTGCGTTTTTTGCATTGCACAGTGAAAACTTAACACATTTAGTTTTATTTGGATTAAGCACCATGTTGTTGGCCGAAAACCAGTCACAAACTAAGCTTAATATTTCATTAATATATTGCATGTCATTATTCTTTCTGTTGATTTTGAACATAAGAGAAGTATCATCAGCAAATAGCACTATATCATTAACAGCCTCTTTTTGTATAGTATAAGGTAAATCGTTCATATACACTAAAAACAGAAACGGTCCCAAGATTGATCCCTGTGGCACTCCCATTCCAATAGAAGTGCCATCAGACTGTGCCCCATTAACTGAGACCCTTTGCTGTCTGTTTGATAAATAAGAACTAATAAGTTCAAGAGCTTTGTCTGCGATACCATAATAATTTAATTTATTTAGCAATGTTTGATAATGGACGCAATCAAATGCCTTAGAAAGATCACAAAATATTCCTATTGCATCATATGACATTTCCCACGCTTCCAGAATATACGATGTTAGTTTAGATCCTGCGTCTATTGTTGATCTACCCCGAGTAAAACCATATTGGCGGTTATGTAGTACATTTTTAAGACTAAAATAGGACAGCAATTGGTTAAGCATTACTTTTTCAAATATTTTGCTTAGATTTTTTTCAAATATTTTAACAACACATATTCAACTAGCTGTGCCCCGCGGTTTCACCCGCGTTAGTCCAGATTCTGTGGGAATGTCGGGATAAAAATTAAATTCAAATTCAAAACATTTATTTTGCAGAGACATGGGTTACATATTTTCATAGTATACAAGTCATAGTATAAGATCGCCATGCTCTAGCACCATGGCATGCATTAATTAATTCAATTTAATGTCAATTTAGGTTATTATAATAATTAATCATTAATTGTATTGCATTTTGTCACTAATTTGTCATTCAAAAACTCACTTATGGTATAATATACCTTATCGACTAAGAGCTTCTTAAGTCTAAATTTGAAAAAGTCAACATTTTCTATATCTTTTAATCTTTGTGGTAATTTATTATATATAGTTCGTCTCATCGTAAATGTGCTTTTACTGTACAGGACGGTTCTGCGGCACAGTTCATGCAGTCTGCCGTCATGTCGCTTACTCTGTACAGTTTCATAGATGCCCAAGTTCTTTACAAGTAAGGCCGATTCATGGATATATATATCGAAGGTAGAGTTAAAAGTCTAAATTTTTTTTAAAACTGCTTGCAAGAATCTCCTCGCTTTAACCCGCAAACTGCTCGAATGCACTTTTTTTGAGCTACGAGGACGGATTGTTTTTCTGTGGAGTTCGCCCAGGCTAGGACCCCATATTTTAGCCATATATTAGCATGTGTTAATCAGGCTTAATGTAGCTTTCTAACTGTGAAATATTTTTTTTAAATTGGTTCAGTAGTTTTGGAGCCTATTCAATGCAAACAATTAATCAAATCTTTTCTCTTTAAAATATTAGTATATATAACTTTATTACAATATCAATCTTTCACTGTATATTGTTTCGTCGTCATAGTATGTTGAGTGAATGCCGAATTAATAAATAAATATCGTAGGACATCACACACAGCGCCATCTGACCCCAAACTAAGCAAAAGAAATAATTCATTGTAAAATTTTTTTTGTAAAGACATTACTTATACAGAACACCCAGACACAGAACAAACATTTTTGTTTATACCACAAAATGCTTGTCCTAAGTGGGGATCGATCCCACGCTCTTCAGCTCTTAAGGCCTATGTTCAGCAAAGGGTTGATGATGATAAACAATATGACAACTGACCTGGAACCAGCACTGTATTGAAGCCTGAAGTCACGGAGCCCATGAAACCATGCATGAGGACAACAGTGCGTCTCCTGCCGTTGAAGTTGGAATTTTGAACTCGGTTCACATCGTTCAGGACGAGGGGCTGGCTGACCCAAGGGTTGGCTCTGGTAAATAAGGAGAAATTGAAATATATAAATGTTTTTTTTTTTTTTTTTGTACCATTCGGTGTCGAGACCCTTGGTCCGTGGGGTCCTAGCGCTATAAGGCTTTTTAAGGAAATAGCAAAAAGGTTAGTCGATATCACAAGAGACCGAAGAGCTGGCAGCTACCTCGGACAAAGAATTAGTCTAGCTATTCAAAGGGGGAACGCTGCCCGTATCTTCGGAACCTTGCCTAAAGGGACTCTATATTTTAGGTATTATATATTTATCATCTATCTAAATATATATAACTCAAAGGTGACTGACTGACTGACTGACTGTCATAGTGATCTATCAACGCACAACCCAAACCACTGGACGGGTCGGGCTGAAATTTGGCATGCAGGTAGATATTATGACGTAGGCATCCGCTAAGAAAGGATTTTGATTAATTCTACCCCCGAGGGGATAAAATAGGGTATGAAAGCTTGTATGAAACTTTATCAATTTTAAACCGATCGGGCTGAGACTTTGCATGCTACTATGACGTAGGCATCTAGCGCGGGTGAAACCACGGGGCACAGCTAGTTATTTATAAGTCCTGCCATATACCTGTACATATGTTGTTAGTTAAATATATTCGAATGATTTTGTCGACAACTCATTTTATGGTAATTAAATTTATAAATCGGAATATACAGCCGTAGCTCTCTGAGAAAAGTTAAGAGTTTATACCAGGCACAACTTCGATGGTGCATGGAGTACTGTTCTCACCTTTAGGATAGATCGGCTTAAGTACCAGCTTGAGAGGTTGGAGGCCATTGAGCAACGTACCAAGAAACTGATAAGCAATGAGTCATTTGTTCGGAAAAGGCTCGAAAGCCTTGTTAGATACAATCTGGGTGCCTTCAAGTCGCGAGTGAATCGGTTTCTTCTAGGCGAGCGTGCTCCATTGTAGACCGCATCTTCGCTTAACACCAGGCGAGATGGCGTTCAAACGCAAGCCTATCTACAATTTAAAAAAATGTAAGATCAATACTTCTAGTACTCGGCTGGCTAGTGACCACCCTCAAGTTCAAAATCTGCCGCCAAGCATCTAACGGTGTGTTCCGGCAGCCTCACTTGAGAGCCAGTTCCATTCCAGGCTAAATGTGCTTTACCATCTTCGACCACACCGTCGCTTCATCGCGCAACATCAAGTGAGCTGTGGTCAAACACCTAGCCTGTCAGCCATTAAAAAAAATTGGTTTCAGTGTCACGTCTTGGGCATATGGCCTATGTCCAGCAGTGGAATACGATAGGCTGTTGATGTTGATATTTACCTAGTAAAAAGATGGTAAACGTTGGAGGAATCTGGGTTGTATCGGGCGAGGCGGTCCAGGTCGCTGAGCTTCAGCCAGTGATCCACGAGATGGGCGTTGCCTTGGTCATCCTCCATGTAGGAGTAGCGTAGACCCTCGGGGTCCCATTTGGTCAGCACTGGGTCATTGGCTGGGAAGGCTGTGGAAGAAAAACATCTATTTTGAAGAAGTTCCAAAAGTTTTTTTTTTTTTTTTCATAGCTGACTGGCTTGGTGTTTGACCACAACTCACCTGATGTTAAGTGACGGTGACAGTCCTCTTTTTTGAAGTCGGTTAAAAACAACTGATATGACGTATTATCTAATCTAATACCTTTAAACGAGCAATTCTTGTATATATGTATATTATATAATTTGAATCTCGGAAACGGCTCTAACGATTTTCATGAAATTTAGTATGTAGGGGGATTCAGGGGCGATAAATCGATCTAGCTAGGTTTCAGAAAAATAATGCGTTGATTCAACGTTTTAAAAACAGTACCTGTTTGACCGAGCATTGCTCGGCTGAAAACATGGATAAAACGACGTTTTCTGAAAATGAAACCTAGCTAGATCAATTTTTCGCCCCCGAAACCCCCTGGATACAAAATTTCATGAAAATCGTTGGAGCCATTTCCGAGATTCAGAATATATATATATATACAAGAATTGCTCGCTTAAAGATATAAGATTGACTGTACCAAATTTTTGTAACTTAAAATCGAATTACTTTATCTTAACTATATATGTATGTGTTTAAAAGGGATTTATACTAAAGTATGTCTATATCTAACGATAATAATGAGATTTGTTTTGATTGTGGGTTATACCTACCCGGTAGATAATTGTTTATATCAAGCTAATATTTATGATAAGAATTATATTACAGTTGCGTTTACGTCAATAAATCATACCACACGTAATAGGGTAGAATTAAAAAATATGTTAATACTGTACGTAAGAGATTTGAAGGTATTGTTCCGCGTTTATTTTTTCTGTCGCAAATGAGCTATTTCGGCCTGAAAACCTGGTAACTTTCATAGGAAAAAACGAAACTTCCATACAAACTTTGGCCTCTTCTTTCTCGAAAGTGGTCAGAGATAGACCGGGGGTGTTCGACCGAATGTCATAGGGGACTCCGAGATTCAACTGCTGGAAGAGGTCTAGGAGGCCTCCGGATTCCTTCGCGGGGCTCCAAAATTTCAAAACGGTTGTAGAGGTCTGAAATTTTGACTCCGGGGGTTCTTGGACCACCCGATTCCGAATATGAAAAAAATTTTTGGAACTTTTTTTTTAATATAGCTGCCGTACATTGCTTTTTTCGGGTCGGCACTTCGACGGTCCCGGAGGCGTCCCCGCGAGGCTGACCTCTCTCGAAATCTCCTAGCTGACTCGGATGAAGACGCGGCGTAAAGGGTAGACTCTGAGACGCTACCGTTAATAAAGAAATGAAAAACCGACGAACTAGCAACTTTGTTTTATAACTTTACAAGAAAAAAACGCCTAAAAAATCTGAAGCAAATGAGGTTTGTAATTAGATAAAGATAAGATAATTATATGATTAAGACGCTCCCAATTTTGGTAGGTAAGTTAATTACTTATATGGCTTAACATAGAGTTGAGTTTAGCGAAGCAACGATATGGCCTTGACGCCGACGTTTGCGATTTGTATGATTAATTGTTTGGTAAATGATTAATCGCAAGACTGTTGCGTTTTTTAGATAACGCATAAATATATCGCATTTTGTAGCGATGATAGCTCAGTGGTTAGCGCGGTCGGTTCGCATGCGGAAGGGCGTGGGTTCAAACACCAACAATGAGCTTGAGCTGCCGGTGAAGGAAAACATCGTGAGGAAACCATAGCGTAGGTAGGGTACTTTCTAGCACTCGGCTGGCTAGCTACCACCCTCAAGTTGATAATCTGCCGCCAAGCATCTAACGGTGTGTTCCGGCAGCCTCACTTTATAGCCAATTCCATTCCAGGCTAGGTGTGCTTTACCATCTTCGACCACACCGTCACTTAACATCAGGTGAGTTGTGGTCAAAAACATCAAGCCTGTCAGACATTAAAAAAAAACATTGTTCGTTAATAGTTTTATTGATATGACTTTTTTATAATTTATTAGTAACTAGGGACTCACCCCGGTTGTAACTGTTACCTAATCTGGGACCGCGCGCGACTACTACGTCATTTTCGTTGCGCGTGATTTGAGTGTCCGTATTTTTGTGTTTGCTCAGGATAATTAGGTCAAATATTAACCACCTATTATTTAACTATTTGGAACGACAATCGAGTACTGAACCCCCTGTAATAATATTGCTGATGTTCAAACTTTCACGGTGTATAATAGGATATATTAAAATCAAGTAAGCGGAGAAACATACAGACGCAGACAGCTACTTTGTTTTGTACTATTTAAAGTCAAGAGATGATTTTAAGTCACTAATATAACAAATTCACAGTTGTCATCTCGTCTGGTCGGGCTACACGTGACTAAAACGCTGGCCTCTATTTTGCCCAACGTTTAAGTATTGCCGTACAACCCGTCAATGGGGCCAGCGTTTTGGGAACTATTTCCATTGATGGTGCCTTTTAGATAGAAACTCTTTATTGCGCACACCAAAAATAGAAAAAAAAAATTACAGATAACAAAATAATCTTTTGAGTTAGTGCCACAAATTGACTTCTGGAGTTTTGGCGGGAAAGCGGAAAGAGTCGTGTCACCCCATTGTATATTTTTCCAAAACTATTGGTTTTACAAGTACTTATGTATAAAAATAGTGGTGTTTTATTCACAAGTACCAAATTACAAGCGCGAGTGTGGGAAAGCGATATAATGTGGTAAAACATGACTTTTCGTGTTGCTTTTAAAACTTCATCGAAGCTACTACTTTACTAAAGCATGACTAGATTTGACTGGCACGGACTGGACTTGACCAAAACTTGGACTTTGACTATAAAGATAAAGAAGATAAAGACTGTAGACTGCACACAAAATATAGAAACATTGAAACTGAAAAAACAATGAACAGAGTACGATGCCAAGAAGAAAGAGAAAAAAATAATAAAGAAAATTATAAAATATATTAATATTTTTTAGTTACTTCGTCAGTCGGAGAATAAGAAAAAGAGATTCTAATTCAGTTTGGAAGATTTGACCTAATCAAACTCACAAAGATTGCAAGTTAAAAACATAAATACCTGAAATGGCAGCAAAGCTGCACGCCAATATTAATGCTGCCGCCTTTACCATCGTGAACACAACAGTTTTGATTTCAGAAATAAATTACCTATTTATTGTAATAGATTACGTGTGATAAAATTACTCTAATTACGTATCATCAGATAATGTTCTACTAATAGCACAAGTCTGTAAGTTTTTTGGTCATTTTAAAAACATGAGCATTCGCTTCGCTTGTGCATCAGAATTGCACGGGTAGCAAGATGGGTATAGTAAGCTACCCTGAAAAGGTAGATATATGCCACCGCGGACTTTTTTGAAGATCTATAAAAGTGAAATATCCCACCATGCATTGTTTTGTTATATCTCAAAGAGATTAGGCAGCGATTTCGATGAAGCTCCCATGTGGCTTGATTTTTTTCCGACACTTCCAACAATTATCATCATATCTCAACCAATTTGCACAAAACCTTGACAAATTATATACCAAAACCTTCCTCATGAATCACTCGCATGATAATCCGTTCAGTAGTGTTTAAGTTTATCTCGAACAGACAAACAGACGCGGCGGAAGACTTTGTTCTATAATATTTAGTGATAATTAATTTAAAAAACATAAATGCCCACTATTAAATTATTAAAAAATTAAGAAATATAGAATTCCATCCAGAAGCTTATAGTAAAGTCGCCAGTACTTTACTAAGGCATGACTTGATTTGATTGTTACGGACTGGACTTGACCAAGACTGGACTTTGACTGTTACTATAGATATAAGACATGAATTGCAAAAGCTGAAGTCAAGGCAGTATGGCTTTATAGCTTTAGCCTGCCCGATGGGGCAAATTAGTAATAAAAATATTTAATCTTGGCAGTATTCTTCAGTATTGCTACTACTCGATTAAATACTTTTAAGCTAACAAATTGGACCCAGGAGAAAACCCTGGTGAATTCATATGTGAAGATAAGCACAGATAAAAATAATAAAGAATCATTCTGCGTCAGATGCAGTGTTACTGTAGGAGTCACGTATATTTAGTTATCAAAGTTTCTATTTTAAAACGACGAAATAAAATTTGTTAGCATTAAATTTCACTGTTCTACTCAATCTAATTTGATATGATTCTATACAAACTATAAATATATTTTGGAAAATAAAATCAGCATAACAAGACTTTCAGTCACGTGACCGTGAACGCGGAATAGAGAGAGCTACGTCACGCCGTGCGAAATACCATTGCTGTTGTTGACGTATAACAACTGTCATACAGATATGATTGTTTCTTATTTATGCATTCCGTTAGTCTCATTACTTTTTTGATAGAGAATATACAGAGAGTTTGGAATCGATAAGTAAAAAAAAAAAGTTCCCCATACAAACTTGCACCTCTTTTAAAGGGTAGTTTTTCGGGGGCGATAAATCGATTTAGCTAGTTTTCATTTTTAGAAAACGTAATTTTATCCGTGTTTTTGTCCGAGCAAAGCTATCCAGGCACTAGGTATAACATAGATAAAATATTTTCATTATATAAATAATTGAAAATATATTTCGACCCCATTAAAGGTCCTAAACAATTTAAAAAAAAACCACTAACGATACATTTCCTCCAAGGAAACTAAATTGCGTATTTTAATTTCATGTGACTTTTTAATTGTGTTTTTTTTTTGTTGGCTACATGTCATGATTAAATCATAAAATTAAAATCAAAATCAAAGTCATTTATTCAGTTTAGGCCCTGGTAAGGCACTTATGGACATTAAGTTACATTTTTTAATCTACCACCGGCTCGTAATTACACTTCAACTGAGAAGACTCCGGTAAGAAACTCAGCAAGGCATTTGTTGTGAATCTTTACGAACTCATCATTAATTTTACGACGAGTAGTAGTAGTGGACGAAAGCCTTTTCCCTTTATAAGAGGCAATACTTGTCTCGCTTATCTGCGGTCAAGCAGCCGACCTGTCATAACAAGGGCAACGGAAGATCGGAACCGTTCGGGACACTCGTGAACAGAATATACTTTAGTGACTAGCATAAAGCGATAATGCAAATTTGTGAGCTTTCACACAAACTTTATATACGGCTCGACAGTTTAAACATTAGCTATATTCAAATACATGTTAGTTAGTGGTCATATGAAACGTACACAGAAATAAAATCGAAACAAATAAAAAAGAAAAATAAGAAAAGCTTGGTTACAGTTTTTCCCAAAACTTCAGAATGTATGGACAGCGCGCAGCCTCACGCGCCGAGCTAGCGCAAGACATAACTACCATACGTAGACTGCGCAGCAACTGTTATCTAATCTGTGTCCGCGCGCGACTACCATGTCATTTTCATGCGCGTGATTTGAGTGTCCGTATTTTCGTGTTTGCTCAGGATAATTAGGTCAAATATTAACCACCTATTTTTTTCATTATTTGGAACGACAATCGAGTATTGAACCCCCTGTATCAATATTGCTGATGTTCAAACTGTCACGGTGTATAACTTTATAACTATTTAAGAACTCTCGGACTTTTTTTTAAATATCGGTTTACGTTTGACCACTAACTCGCCTGATGGTAAGCGATGATGTGGTTGAAGATGGTAAACACCTAGCCTGGAATGAAACTGGCTTTCAAGTGTGGCTGCCGGAAAACTACGTTAGATGCTTGGCGGCAGATTTTCAACTTGAGGGTGGTAGCTAGCCAGCCGAATACTAGATCCTTCCACCATACTATGGTTTCCTTCGTCGGCAGCTCAAGCTCATTGTTGGGGTTTGGACCCGGGTCCTTCCGTGTTCAAAACGACCGCGCTAACCACTGAGCTATCATCGCTACAAATATAACTTTATTATACACCAAACATATTATAACATACAAAACTTTAAAAGAAAGAGCAAAAATAATACAAAAACAAAATAAAATAACAAATAAATGGTGTACAAGGGCGGCCTTATCGCTTAGAGCGGTTTCTTCCAGACAACCTAAGGATGAAATGAAATTAAAAATTAAATGAATTGAAATTTATTTACTAAAAATAGGGTTTAAATTGATGTTATAGATAGTTATTTTATAGATTTAGTTCTCCTATTTGGCCATGTGAATTTGGTCGTGCAAAAATTACGTAAATTAAATATCATAAATTAAAAAAACAATCTCAAGTTTGATACATTACAATATTTACATTTTAGGATCATTTAAATAATCAAAACAGAAAATAACAAAACAGATATTAAAGTAATATGTCTAAAAGTGGCCATTTTCTCAACGATTGTACCAAAATGTATAAAAAGGGCGGTTCTGCCTCGCCCTTCCTATCTATCGGGCGCAGCTAAGTAAAGAAAATATTATCCCTTCGACCCAAGACTTGACCAAAGAAAACATACACGTGACACCTTAAAAGAGCTTCCGGTGAAGGAAAACATCGTGAGGAAACCATAGCGTGGTGGTAGGGTACTTTCTAGTACTCGGCTGGCTAGCTACCCTCAAGTTGACAATCTGCCGCCAAGCATCTTACGGTGTGTTTCGGCTGCCTCACTTGAGAGCCAGTTCCATTCCAGGCTAGGTGTGCTTACCATCTTCGACCACACCGTCACTTAACATCAGGTGAGCTGTGGTCTAACACCAAGTCTCTCAGACATAAAAAAAATATATTATGTCAAACTTAAATACAATGTTAAATAGAAATGAAATGTTGAGTTGTTTTTGTTGTAATGTTGTTGATGTTAGGGGCTCGCTGTGAATATAACTATATTTCCTGCAAACTACTACAATTTAGGTGTCGTCAAATCCAGAGTAAATAGGTTTCTTTTAAGTATGCTCCATCTTAGACCTTATCCTACTTAATGTCAAACACCCTGTTTGCAAAAAAACTATTTTGAATAAAAAAACCGGCCAAGTGCGAGTCGGACTCGCGCATCGAGGGTTCCGTACAAACCTGTAGGTATATAAGTAAAAGTTATGGTATTTTTTTAAAATGGTAATTTATGCTTTTCGCAATTTTTCCTTTACCTGTGCTATAAGACGTTGCTTCGTACCAAATTTCAAGATTCTGAGTTCACGGGAAGTACCCTGTAGGTTTTGATTCCCTTGCGAGCGTCGAAAATTTGCAGCATAAACGGCTGTATCTTTTGATTGCGTTGGCTTAGAAGTTTGATTTTTTCACAGCTCCAAGGGACAGTAGACCTGAGTATTTGATAATAATCTCAGCTTGATACCTCCACGCGTACCTGAGAAAAAAGGTCTTGACAGACAGACGGACAACAAAGAGATCCTATAAGGGTTCCGTTTTTTTCCCTTTGAGGTACGGAACCCTAAAAAATCTCAAAAAAAAAAAGCAATTTTTTAGAAGATTTTCCCCTTCGTAAGAAAACAGTGATTAGCACTGAGCTCCGGCCCCATCTGTATGCTTATTAGAGATCCTTAGGACACTTGACAAAACTTCCCCTTGTGACGCGGTCAACGGCACAAGCGACGGGCGGATTTTATTTTAGAGAAAAAAATATTTATTTTTGTTTTACTTATGCGGGATTACTTAGCTTAGCGTGGTGGTAGGGTACTTTCTAGTACTCGGCTGGCTAGCTACCACCCTCAAGTTGAAAATCTGCCGCCAAGCATCTAACGGTGTCTTCCGGCAGCCTCACTTGAGAGCCAGTTCTATTCCAGGCTAGGTGTGCTTTACCATCTTCGACCACAACGTCACTTAACATCAGGTGAGTTGTTTTCAAAAACCTAGCATGTCAGCATTAAAAAAAAAGATTTTTTAAACTCTTCATTAAAAAATGTTAAAGAATTCTTTTAAATGTTGCCTCCTTCTTATTTAGTAGGCAATAGATTTATAGAAAACTAGCTGTGCCCCGCGGTTTCACCCGCGCTAGATGCCTACGTCATAGTAGCTTTATGCATGCAAAGTCTCAGCCCGATCGGATTAAAATTGACAAAGTTTCATACAAACTTTCATCCCCTATTTTATCCCCTTGGGGGTAGAATTAATCAAAATCCTTTCTTAGCAGATGTCCACGTCATAACATCTACCTGCATGCCAAATTTCAGCCCGATCCGACCAATGGTTTGGGCTGTGCGTTGATAGATCACTATGTCAGTCAGTCAGTCAGTCACCTTTGAGTTATATATATTTAGATAGATAAAGATAATGTTATTCCTAACAAAAGAGTTGTCCGCTTATCGCTTAGCCCATACCTCGACGCTTTGAACTTGCGAAAAAACTTGAAAAACTCTAATTATAAAGATCGTTTTATGGGCAGATGGCAGGCTTCGGGAATATAAAAGCATAATTGCTTGATCTAATAATGGATAATATGTAAAACTTGTTCAAGTTGTCTTTAGTACTTTTTACTAGAAAATTCCTTTTAAGGAGTTGTTTTTTTTATTTTATTTTTTATAGCTGACAGGCTAGGTGTTTGACCACAACTCACCTGATGTTAAGTGACGGTGTGGTCGAAGATGGTAATGCACACCTAGCCTGGAATAGAACTGGCTCTCAAGTGAGGCTGCCGGAACACACCGTTAGATGCTTGGCGGCAGATTTTCAACTGAGGGTGGTAGCTAGCCAGCCGATCTGCTCCTGTACGACGCGACGACCTCATACTGCACAGCAGACAGCCTCCAAGTTGGAAGAGCTGGGGTTGGAAGCTCTCCGTGATCCGCCGTACTTACCAGACCTTGCGCCTACAGACTTCTACTTTTTTCCAGAATTTGGATAACTTCTTGGTGGGATAAGTTTGGATAAGTTCAATACCCGAAAGGCAGTAAAAAATGCCTTTTAAGAATTGCCTCCCGTCCAACTGATTTCTTCAAGAAGGGCATCAATAAACCGCCACTGCATTGGCAAAGATGCATCAATTAAATTGGTCATTATTTTGATTAATAGAAATACAAAATATAAAAAAAAAAATAGTTTGATTTTTTTATATAAAACGGCTATTTCATATGTAAAGGGCCTATTAGTAAACAATACCGCCTTACGGCAGTTTGACTCCCCGCGAAAAAAAAGACAAAAATGTCTGTTATGTAAAATTTAAAATTTACATTTCCTTCACGACTGGAGGGAGGAAAAGGAAAAAGTCTCTTAAAAATACAAGATTGAATCATTCACGTACTTAGAATTATTTGTTTGGAAGAAAATAATTGTGTGGATATACCTTTTTTACCCGACTACAGGGAAGTGTAGCGTAGCGAATTCGTAGCGATGATAGCTTAGTGGTTAGCGCGGTCAATTCACATGCGATAGGGTGTGGTTTCGAATCCCAACAATGAGTACGTACGTAATGAGTATGTAAGTACTTCGACTACTATGATACCTACTACTTGCGATGATAGCTCATTGAGAATAGTACCCCGCCATCTCTACCCGTGGTTGCCGTAAGAGTCGGCTAAGGGATGTAATCCGGAAGATGGGCAGCAGCGTCTGCCTTGAACAATCACACCTAACTGCGCTCGCCAACCCTCCTGCCAAGCGTGGCGAGTATTGGCAAAACCCCCGCAGTAGGCCTATGTCCAGCAGTGGACGTTCTATGGCTGATGATGATGATGAATGTAACTTATTTGTGTGCGTATAACAAGCGAAAACTGTAAGACATACGAGTCTTCATCCATCAAAATTTGATAAATATCCAAAACGTGTAAACGAATTAACAACACTATAGAAAGTTTATCAGATAACCCAACCAAATTTATCAAAATTGATAATTTGGCAATTATATGAATACCTTCATGCTGTGATTAGAATAACAGTTGATTACTAAAGAGTGATTATTGGTAGCCGCAATTAAATTTTAAAATTTCTGCCGCCAAGCAGTTGTGTTTAAATACTGTGCTTCGGTTTGAAGGGTACTTTAACTAGCAAAATTACAGGGCTGTATGAGCGTCAACGCAGCGATGACCTGGACTTTGTTTTACTACTCAAAGTATCACTACAATGGTCATGGACAAGCGTTATCTCTTACTATAAGAAGAACGCGCGCCCTTGTCTGGTGCCGGCGAAGCGTCGGAGTTCCAACAGCCGTATCCATATGTTTTAGACGTGCAGTCACATTTAAATCGTAAAATTGGTAGCCAGTCTTGCGTATGATGCGTTGTTGATCTTTATTTATAAGCGCGCCGAGTCGGGCGGAATGTGTATAGCGAATTGAATCGAAAACGAGCCGAAACTTTTGTTTTTACCCGACTACGTATTGAAGAGGGTTGAGGTTTTGATAGAACATGTATATGTTATCGGAGATCTGTATAATGAGTATATATAAGTAAAACAAAAAGGTGTCAAAACCAGGTCAGTTTTCAAAGTTGTAAGTTTGACAAGATGAATCAGTGAGACATTCAGGATAAGTAAGTATATTATATTTATTAAATACATATACATATAATAAAATAATAATATAATAATTTATTCATAAACTTTAAAGTAGTATATTTATTGACTTTTACATAACATTTTTGGCACTTTTCATGTACAGATGAGTCGCTGCTACCGAGCTAGGATTAACTCCTGTATTACGGCAGACAGCATACTTAACAAAAGCTTCAAGAGACATTGGACAATGGACGTCATTTTTAACAAAAGTATATTAAATTTTACAGTATTTTGATTTGGAATAATGGATATAATTTTAAAAAGAATAAAATAGTCCAGAATAAAAAAAAAAACCCAAACAAAAAAATAATTACATATCTTAAACTAAAAGTGTAATATTGTGTAATGTGAACCTCTCACGATGTGTAATGTATGTGTGAGTGTTTGTGTGTGTGTGTGTGTGTGTGTGTGTGTGTGTGTGTGTGTGAGAGTATGTGTGTGTTGTGTTGTGTCTGTGTGTATGTGTGTGAATGAGAGTATGTGTACCTTGATTGCTGAGAATGGCTTTCTTATTCAATAAAAAAAATATAACTCTTTATTGTTTAAACAAATTTTATTTATTATTACAAATATTTTTAACAATATAAACTTAACACTAGTGAAACAATTGGCGGCCTTATCGCTAAAAGCGATCTCTTCCAGGCAACCTAAGTATGGAGAGGATTTTACTAGAATAAGGATGGGGTGTAATAACAACCGAATTAAAAAAAAAAATATTTATACATTATATATAAAGACATCCATAATGATATACCTACACAAAAGATATACCTACCTAATATAATATATACAAATATAGACATACATATATACCAATAAATATACATTGACATATGCTTCTATATATAAACATTATTTATGTACATATAAGGAGAGAGCGAATTGCAAGATTATTTTAGAAACTGCAGCTTAACTCTACTCTTGAAGACCTTAAGCGTTTGAGCCTTCTGTTTTAAATACTCTGTATTATATATGTGTGTCTCTGTATATATTTAAACAGACAAAATCATGACCCTTCTTTTTATGTTATAGGTTAAAAAAATGAGAACATTATGTTCTTGTAACGCAATGGAGCCCTACAGTCCGGAGCGATATATCATATCGAGAATATTGCATTCGGCTAGCACATGTGACTGGGGGACATTCTAATATGTTTTTAGAGTTCCGTGAAATTACAGACGAATCCTTTAAAGCTAGGAGCCTTTTGAAACATATATGAGTTTATTAAGTAAAACGAAAAAGCTAATACAGCGGGTTCAGAACGCCTGTGCCCGCTTCTGTTTCGAAATTCCGGTCAGAGCAGATGTGACTCCTTTTTTAAATAAAAATGTCACATGGCCGTAAGCTTCACCTTGCGTGTCTTATGTTTGGTGTCATTAAGTGCAAATCTCCGAGTTATCTGTACAATAAGTTGTCCTGGAAGTCGAGTTACACCCCTGTTCGGCAGTGCGCGCCGCAGCTCATGACTGAGCGACACGGCTCCGCCGCTTATAGAGGCAGCTTCCGCTATGCTGCGACGAAGTGCTGGAACAATATTCCCCCGCCAATTCGGAGCCTGCATGGTATACAAGGCTTTAGATCTAATCTGAAAAGATTTATTCTTGCTCACCAAAAGGGGGAGCAGCTTATGAGAAATGATACTAGTGCAATATAGGTAGGTAGACTTTAAAATTGTTGTAATAAATTTACTTACTTATATGTATATAATATATTTCCTTATATATGTCACTTGCTTTCCGCATATTATTTATATAGATAATGTTTATATTTAGTTTAGTATTAGCATATTTTTCTTTTTTATTACCGCCTGGCTCTCTCGTGCGTGACGTCACCTGCCGGCCTTAACGGAAGACCAGCGCCGGCTGGTTGCCGTCGGCATTATGCTGAATTGAGGCCGGTCTGTGACATAAAAATTATTTCTTTCTTTTTGTTCTTTGTGTGTAATTTATCTTTGTTTGTTATTTCTTTTGTTTCTGTATACCCATTTTGTTAATGTTTTAGAAATTTGTTTTATGTCATAAATAAAATGTTGTCTATTGTCTATTATATTAAATAAAATTAGTTCATGTTTTAAGGCCGTTTGGCTTCCAGTCCTACGGCACGTACCTCTGTCTTTTCTAAGTTATATGGTTATTGACACTAACATCAAACGGTGAAGGAAAAACATCGTAAGGAAACCAACTGCAACGCCTGTAGTTGACACCCTCGTTCAAGCTAATCTTAGTCATAGTAAATCATAGTCTTGAACATTGACGCAATTTTTTTTGTAGTTGACAAGCTAGGTGTTTGACCACAACTCATCTGATGTTAAGTGACGGTGTGGTCGAAGATGGTAAAGCACACCTAGCCTGGAATGGAACTGACTGGAATACTGGAATTTGCCGCGGAAATCAAAATGCTTTCAAGTCGCGAAGTTTTTCCATAACTGTTATTAGTAGGTACGTATGGTATGTATTTACAAAAAAAAAGTAACATATTATATCCTATCAGTTATTTGGTTCCCGTAGTTCAAGCTTTGCTTAGTTTGGTCCCCTGACGTTCCGAATCAGACCTTTTATAAATTGTCCCACTGTTGGGCGCAGACCCCTTCTCATTGTGAGAAGGATAAGTATATAGTCTACCACTCTGGCCAAGCGTTGGTTGGCACATCTTCGAGAACTTTTATTTTATGAACACTCGGAAATGCGTCATAGCTTGTCAACCATAAAAATCTATAACTTATTTGCTGGAAAAGGTAGCCATAGCATTATTATATGTACAGAACCTCCTTATCAAAGTATCACGCGCGCTTGTTAACAATTTTTCGATTATTCTATTATTTCTTCTTTACAATCATATCTAACACATTTGCTCTTTATATTATGTCTAGAGTTTTTTTTTTTTTTTTTTTTTTTAATTTTAGTGCATAACCGAATAAAAGTCGAAGACAAGACTTTCAATTGGATGATAGTATTTTTATAGATAAATAAATGAAATGGACGGAATAAACTGAATGGACGGAATGGATGGAATGGACGGAATGGACGGAATCGACGGAATGGACGGAATGGGCGGAATGGACGGAATGGACGGAATGGACGGAATGGATAGAATGGATGGAATGGATGGAAGTATTCTGTCAGCTGTCTGGTTCCCATAGTACAAGCTTTGCTTAGTTTGAGGTTAAAGGCTAAAATAATGAGAAGAACGAAACGCTCTTATGATGGTAAGAGATAACGCCTGTTCATGAACGTTGCAGATACACAGAACTTTGAGTAGCTAATAGCTAAACAAAGTCCAGGGCATTGCTGCTTTGGCGCTCATTACTTTGAGACTTTCGATGGTTAGTCTCAACAGCCCTTTAATTTCACTAGCTGAACCCTTCAAACCGGAACACAGTAATGTTTACACCTGTCACTTGACAGCTTTCTAAAGACAAATTTCTCGAGAATTCTTGAACAAACCCTAATACAAATAAAATAAAAAACATAACCCTATTTTTCGTAAAAATAAAATTCTCAAGCGAGAGATCACAGTGTCCTCATCACCATTGAAACTTTAATCGCTTTGCAGCAATTAAGCAAAGATTCCACGTAAAGAATGTTAAATTTACCCTTCCACGTTAGGGTCAGATTGACCCCGCATTGTTGGGGCGTAGACGTGTTAATTGACAACCCTAAAGTAGGCAGCTATGTTATGCCGGGACCGGACTTTAAATGAAATATTACAAAGCTTTCAACTTGTAGCTAGATAATCGGAACGTGAACAATATTTCGTCCACTTGCGACGACAGTGAGATATTTCAAAAACCATAACTTCACAAAAACGGCTTTTAAATTTTTAAACGAGCATAACTCTTAAATTGTTGTCAAGATAGCTTTATTATGTATGAAGTGATTATAGCATTACTAATATTGAAATGAAATATCAAACAGAAAAAAACACAAGGAATTCAGTAAATTAATTTCACTATGGAGTTTGAAAAACAAAGGCAAACTCACGTTGTTAAAAAAAACAAGTAAGTTTACAAGGTGGTAAGTTTAGTTGTCCCGTTGAAGTAGATGTGGAAATTGACATTTAATACGTGCGATCCGAAAAATCACTTCACACCTCGAAGTGAACAGACAACTGAACTGTCGGAGTTTTGGCGGGAACGCAGAAAGAGTCGTGTCACTCCATTGTATTTTTTCCAAAACTTGTGTATTTTCGAGTATCTAATTACAAGCGCGAGTGTGGGAAAGTGATATAATGTGGTAAAACATGACTTTTTGTGTTGCTTTCAAAAGTCTATCGAAGCTTGTAGTAAAGTCACCACTACTTTACTAAGGCATGACTAGATTTGACTGGCACGGATTGGACTTGATCAAGACTAGACTTTGACTGTAAAGATAATGAACCTGAAAAATGACTGCACACAAAATAAAAAAACATTGAAACTGGCAGAATGCACAGAGTGCGATGCCAAAAAGATAAAGAAAAAAAAACTGAACTGTCACTGTGTCGAAACCAACTAGATCACCAAACGAGACAGTGCTATATCGTGATAATTTGTCTTTTCTCTCTTTACTTTGTTGTTTATTGTAGAAAAAAAATCTCGTTTTCGGAGATAATAGAACGCAAGATCGCGATTCAGAATATCAGTAAAACAAAAAATCGTATAATTCGAGATGCCACACTGTCGTCGCAAGTAGACGATTTAACGATGATAGCCCAGTGGTTAGCGTTGTCGGCTTACACACCGAAGGGCGCGGGCTTAAACCCAACAATGAGATGATGCTACAGGTGAAGGAAAACATAACGAGGAAACCATAGCGTGATTGTGGGGCACTCTCTAGTATTCGAAGATCTACCAGTATCTACAAGTAAAAAAAGCTTCCAGCAATACGCGTATAACTAAGAAAAGACACGGTGTGTCGTTTCAATGTCAGATTGGCATACCGATGATCTCTATAACATAATATTACTTTTTCATAAACATATATCTAAGTTTGCATACTCGTCCCCCTATACAGAGATCGCCATCTGGCAAAAACGAGAAAAATGGTCCTGCGAGCTGTGACGTCAATTAGGAATGTCTGCTAAATTTCAGACAGGGAGAATTTTCATGATAGAGCTATAACCGACTACTGAGAAATTTCGACAGCTCAGTTGGGAGAACACCTGTCTTCCAATCTGAAGGCCGTGGGTTCGAATCCAACGGCACGCACTGTCTTTTCTAAGTTATGTAAGTATTGAAGGAAAACATTGTGAGGAAATGTACAGTTATGTTATTCATAAAGTGCCGATACACATGCCTAGTGAAGGTGATACATGATTTAGGTGAATTTTTGAATGGTGCATTACCCACACGTTCCGCATGGCTTTTAAGCTTAGTGTTTACAAGTATTTTCTAACATCACATCTTATTATAACCCTATTGTGAGAATGAGTCGCCAATACAATGAAATCCTCGTTTCTAACAGACGCACCATCTTTCACTTCTGCCTCAAACTAAGCAAATCTATACCAGTTTCAAAGACAGATTAAGATTGTTTTAGATTTAAATTTTAAAATACAGTTGTAATTTTTTAAGTATTTTGACTGGATAACTTACCTATTATTATTTAATTTTATACCAGTATTCGCAGTACCAGATATTCTGCCGCCAAGCAGTAGTGTGTAAACATTACTGTGTTCCGGTTTGAAGGGTACTGCAGCTAGCGAAATTACAGGGCTGGTGAGACTAACCATCTAGTCTTAAAGTAATGAGCGCCAAGGGAAGCCCTGGACTTTGTTTTACTACTCAGTTCTGTGTATCGCTGCAATAGTCATGGACAGGGGTTATCTCTTACCATCAGGAGAGCGTCTCGTTCGTCTCATTACTGTTACATAAAAAAAAAACAAAACTAATCCTAATTAACCAATGACAAAATTAACTATTATATGAATTCTCTAGTGACTTTTTAAATATGTAGGTAATTATACTGCACCAAGACATACACAGTTTTGGAATCTGAGCCAACCCGCCTGGCGATTATTGGTAAAATCCCCCCAGGAGGAGGCCGATGTCCAGCAGTGGACGTCTTAAGTGATGGCTGATGATGTTGATATACATAAATAAGTTGTGTATGGTTGTAATTTGAGCCTTAGATTTACTGTGATACGTTAATTCAATTTATACACTTAGTAGCCTAAGAAACTGTAACTGTACCAATCTCAATAAGATAAAATAATTAAATAAAAATATACACACAATCTAGTATTTTATCCCTAGATTAAACCCTATATTAAGATTAATTTGACTAACATTCCTCTTCCCATATTGTAAAAAAAACGTTGCTTAACTTCGGTGATCGGACGAGAACCGGTGTTTTCAACGTAGTATGAACGTTGGCGATAGACATATCCAAATTACACTTCTCCTTCCATGCAGTGACGTCAAATTCTTAATAATATTGATGTCACGCAAGACCCAAACTATAATAATACAGTCAGAACCCGCAGCAAAAAGCCAACATTACGCGGTGTTCCCAGGCGGTCACCCATCCAAGTACTGACCGCGCCCGACGTTGCTTAACTTCGGTGATCAGACGAGAACCGGTGTTTTCAACGTAGTATGAACGTTGGCGATAGAAAAGCCCAAATAAGACTTGTATTTCTATGTAGTGACGTTAAACTCTAAATAATATTGTCGTCATGCAAGACCCAAACTATAATAATACAGTAAGCTCCCGCAGCAAAAAGCCAACATTACGCGGTGTTCCCAGGCGGTCACCCATCCAAGTACTGACCGCGCCCGACGTTGCTTAACTTCGGTGATCGGACGAGAACCGGTGTTTTCAACGTAGTATGAACGTTAGCAAAAGGTAATTTAAATATAACAATTTTATTATTTTTATAAGTTTTAACAGTTTTTTGTCAGTACAGGTAAAAGGACAATGTTTCAAGTTTTTTATTGCATCCAAGTTTTACGATTTACTAACAATAACGACAGACGCTACAACCGCTTATAAACTCTATGGGTATAATTCATACAGATATAGCCAGCAGCAGACTGTAAAATTGTCTTAAGTCCATGGTTACATCAGGCTATTGGCAGGGGCAGGTGCTACTTTCTCGGGCTTAGTGTATAGGTAAACTCACCTTAGTATATTGATCTCAGTGCTCCGTTTCTTCTTAACATGGTCGACGGTAATGCCCACCAGTTTCTTTATTTGTACCGGAACTACGCCCCAGCGACCGTGGTTCCAGATTTTCTGTCGGTCTGTGTTTATATCGAGGTTGCGCGAGCTTGCTATTGGCAAACCATAGGCGCTACAGTCACTCTGAAATTAATAACAATAATCGAATACCTATAAACGGGCAATTCTTGTATATGTATTATACATATAATTTTTATATATATAATCTGAATCTCGGAAACGGTTCCAACGATTTTCATGAAGTTTAGTATGCAGGGGGTTTCGGGGGCGATAAATTGATATAACTAGGTTTAATTTTTAGAATACGTCGTTTTGTCCGTGTTTTCAGCCGAGCAAAGCTCGGTCATCCAGGTACTTATATTAATTTCACGAAAAAAGAGTTTAGAACGTTATTAAATTGTGAACGTTGAATCCCACGCTAGTAAGGTTTCTGGTGGTTTTCTCGACCTTTTGCGTGGTGGTAGGGTACTTTCTGATGATGTTTTTTTTTTAATAGATAGAGTGATTGAAGAGGAAGGTTTATATGTATAATAACATCCATTAAATAGTGGAGAAATACTATTATTTTTGAGGTTTATACCCGTGCGAAGCCGGAGCGAGCCGCTAGTTTACAAATAAACAACAAACAATAAATTAAACAAACTATTGGCTGGTCTATATAAAAACTAAAGAGTAGGGTAGTAAGTACTTAACTTTTTTATAATTAAGTCCCTACCAGTTCCCAAAACAAAAACAGTAATTAATTAAATAAAAATTCAGTTGTCTAGTCAGTTTTGTCAGTTGTTACATTAAATCAGCAAAATTACTAATACATAATCAAATAACTGTAAAAACATGTTAGTACCAACTGCGACTAAAAATACCTATATTTTCTAAAATATTACGTTAATATCATCACAGTTCTCGATTAAACACAACATAATGGCTTCAAATACTTTTTTTTTATTTGAGCATACAATAGTATATATTTTATGTGTTATATGCATGTTATTAGGGTTCCGTACCCAAAGGGTAAAACGGGACCCTATTACTAAGACTCGGCTGTCCATCTGTCTGTCTGTCTGTCACCAGGCTGTATCTCATGAACCGTGATAGTTAGATAGTTGAAAGTTTCACAGATATTTTTCTGTTGCCGCTATAACAAATACAAAAAAAAAAAAAATTAAGGGGGCTACCAAACAACAAACGTGATTTATTGCTCATTTTTGCTCGATATTGATAACGGCAACAGGTAGACGCTGGAAATATTCACAGAATATAAATAGAAAGTTATATATTCGCTATAATATTTATATGATTAAAAATAATATTAATATATGTATAATTTAAAAAAATCAGTTTTGATTGGGCAAAATTATCAAATTATTAGACACTGTGTTGTGTGTATGTAAGTGTTTAAACCAAAGGGAGAAATACGATTTAAAATAATAAAAGGAACAATTTTATAGGTCACGGTCCCCAGTGTCTGTGGAGAGTAATTATAAAAAAAAAAAAAAAAAAAAAAAATATATATATATATATATATATATAGATAGCACGTATAGAATTGATACTCAATAAATAACCGAGATGTGAATCTATCGACGTGTTAATTAAAGGACACCCCCTGTGGGGTTAAAAAAGGCTATCGGATGGTCAGCGATTTCGGTTGACCAGCCACTGTCTACCCTTGTTGCGGTCTTTTTTCGTCTGTGATCGAACGGAAATAGAATGGTAAAATGTAAAAGAAAACGGCTTACTGCCGTTTTTACCCGACTGCCAAGGAAGGGTTGTGTTTTCACGCGTATCTTGTTTGTAAATTTATTTATTTATATCTTCCAAGCGGCTGAATGGATTACGACAATTAAAGAAGCCCACGTATACTTAGACTGCACTTAAATAAAAAAAAAAAAATTGTGGATTTTAGCGCGAAATAGCAATATGTTAATAAAAACATTACCAAACCTATCAAGTAGGATATCAAAATAAAGGAAATTAAAAGGGGATTGCAAAAATATATTGAAGTTATATGTTTAAATTTAATTAGGAATAATAAAATTGCTTGCAAAGTTTTTTCCTTTAATTAATAGCTATTTTATTTACAGTCGGGTTATAGATTTTATAAATTCTTTTTAGGGTTCCGTACCCGAAGGATAAAAACGGGACCCTATTACTAAGACTTCGCTGTTTATCTGTCCGTCCGTCTGTCTGTCACCAGGCTGTATCTCAAGAACCGCGATAGCTAGACAGTTTAAATTTCCACAAATTATGTATTTCTGTTGCCGCTATAACAACAAATACTAAAAACAAAATAAAATAAATATATTTTTATGGGGGCTCCCATACAACAAACGCGATTTTTTGCCTTTTTCATACATAATGGTACGGAACCCTTCGTGCGCGAGCCCAACTCGCACTTGGCCGGTTTTTTTTTTTGCGTGTTTGTAGGGTACTTTCTAGTACTCGACTGGCTAGCTACCACCCATCAAGTAGAAAATCTGCCGCCAAGCATCTAACCGTGTAATCCGGCAGCCTCACTTGAGAGCCAGTTCCATTCCAGGCTAGGTGTGCTTTACCATCTTCGACCACGCCGTCACTTAACATCAGGTGAGTTGTGGTCAAACAACAAACCTGTCAGCTATAAAAAACTCTTCAGCTTGTCTGGTACTATACGTTCCAAGAATACAGTCACAAAATGTTCCTAATAGTTTTATCAACAGTATCTTCATAGATTATTCTATTTATATAGAATCTACCCCTTCTTTGACTTCCATCTGGGATCAAAGAGGCCGAAACACCCCCCCGCGGAGGCGGGAGGGGTCACGAAAGTTCCCCAAAGACCCCACCGAGGGGTTATTGTTTGATTTTAATTTCACTAACTCATTCTTTATTCATTAATTTTTCTTTTGAGTCTAACTTTGACTTGTTGCATTGCTGAAATCTGCGCACGTAATGGCTTGAAAATGTTTTGCTCTCATTGAATCTGAAAGGATTATTGTCTATGGATTGGAAATCCTAAGAGCAAGCCCTACTCAATCCTATGCGCTGCGCTCAACTGGACCCATTTTTTGGGAGTTTTGGCGGGAACACAGTGAGCGTCGTGTCGCCCCATTGTATTTTTTTCTAAAACTAGTGTTTTTTCCAGTTTTTATGCATAAAAGTAGTGGTGTTTTATTTATAAAGTGCCGAATTACAAGCCCGAGTGTGGGAGAATGATATAATGTGGTTAAACATGACTTTTCGTGTTGCTTCCAAAACTCCATCCAGAAGCTTATTGTAAAGTCGCCACTACTTTACTAAGGCATGACTTGATTTGACTGGGACCGACTGGACTTGATCAAGACTGGACTTTGACTGTAACTATAGATGATAAAGAAGCTGAAAAATGAAGACTACTCACAAAATATAGAAACATTGAAACTGGCAGAATGCACAGAATGCGATGCCAAGAAGAAAAAAAAAACTGGACTCTCATGATGGACGCGCATAAAAAAAGTCGTTAGTGTTATTGATATTTGTTCAACAGATTCATCATCTGACAAAAATGTACCTACATATCTTGATACGTATATAAACCGTGAAAGTTTGAACATCAGCAATATTGATACAGGGGGTTCAGTACTCGATTGTCGTTCCAAATAATAATAAAAAATAGGTGGTTAATATTTGACCTAATTATCCTGAACAAACACGAAAATACGGACACTCAAATCACGCGCATGAAAATGACATGGTAGTCGCGCGCGGTCACAGATTAGATAACAGTTACACCGTAGTCTCACTCTTTCTTCAGGATGTCGTATATAGAAAACAAATATAGGACAACTAGCTGTGCCCCGCGGTTTCACCCGCGCTAAATGCCTACGTCATAGTAGCTTTATGCATGCAAAGTCTCAGCCCGATCGGTTTAAAATTGACAAAGTTTCATACAAACTTTCATCCCCTATTTTATCCCCTTGGGGGTAGAATTAATCAAAATCCTTTCTTAGCGGATGCCTACGTCATAACATCTACCTGCATGCCAAATTTCAGCTCGATCCGTCCAGTGGTTTGGGCTGTGCGTTGATCACTATGTCAGTCAGCAGTCACCTTTGAGTTATATATATTTAGAGATAGATATAACAAATTTCTTTTGCGATAATGTTTCTCAATTGTTGTTTGCGTGTCTAAAGCATAATAAATAAATAAACTATTTAATTGCCTTATTTTTTTTTAAATTAAACCTTGTACCTAGTTCACATTATCGAAAACACGTTTTTAACAAAATGGCAATTGGTTGATTATTTAAGCCCAGGGCCCCACAAACTCCTGGTTCGCCCTTGGTCATGAGTTAAGGTCTTAGTTAGGGGCAAACAACTAGTTAAACTAAATATGCAGCAGTTACGATAAGCAACTCAATGTTTGACCTACCCAACTTGAATCTTCATTCGAAGGCAAAGCATGATATAAAATAAACAGACACCCCTATTCTTCCTAACTTCTGTATATATGGATATTACAACGACACGCGCAAGATACGCACACTTGCATAGGTTTTGCGTGAAATTAACCATGTTAGATATGACAAATCAGATTAATCTATCTGCCCAGTTTGCCTATTCGGTAGTAGTTCTTCCTCAAAACCCGTAGAGCGTGGGTTCGATTCCAATACAATATTATAATTATAGAAAATAATTTATTGACTTTTTTTGGTCGACAGGTTAGGTGATTGACCATATTTTACTTGATGTTAAGTGACCTGGAATGGAACTGGCTCTCAAGTGAGGCTACCGGAACACACCATAGGTGGCAGATTTTCGACTTGGTGGTAGCTAGCCAGCAGCTACCACCATGCTATGGTTTCCTCACGATGTTTTACTTCACCGGCAGTTTGAGCTCATTATTGGGGTTTGAATCCACGCCCTTCAGCGTATGAACTGTCCGCGCTAACCACTGAATATGTTAGTGAGACGTTGCTAGTTGCTAGTATACGATCAAAAAACAGTTTATCATTTGTGCAAAAACTTGCCTTATCGCTAAACGATCTTTTCTAGGCAACCTGCAAATTCAAATTAGTTTAAAGATGATGTACTGTTTTCCCTCAACATCCCCTATCGTGAATATAAAGGCGGAACTGTGCGCCACAATCGACCCTTTGTCGCTTTGGATTAATATTTAAACAAGAAACCCTTAGGGAGGGGGTGGGACGATTAGAAATTCATGTTATCGATAGTTGATATAATATATTAATTTATTTAAGCAAAAAGTGATTATACAACGAAGCACAAGTTTGATTGTGCATGAAGCACTGTTCTTACTTTTGCGATGGATCTAAGTACCAGCTTGAGGCATTGGAGGCTATAGAGAAACGTTCCAAGAAACTGATAAGCAATGACTCACTTGTTCGGAAAAGGCTCCAAAGCCTTGAACATCGACGCAAAGTTGCATGTTTTTTTTCACTTTAGTTCGGTTCAGATCTGCGTGGTCTCATCCCACCATGCCCATTCTTGTATCGAACAGCCAGGAGCTTTAAAAAGCTAAGTTGGTCTAATCCCACTAATATTATAAAAGTGAAAGTTTGGATGGATGTTTGTTACTCAATCACGCCAGAACGGCTGAACGGATATGGATTAAATTTTGCATGTAGATACTTTAGGTCCTGGAATAAAACATAGGATACTTTAATTATCATCATCACCCATCACCACGCGGGTAAAACCGAGGTAAAACTATTAAATAAATAATTCTAGCAAACATATTGTTTTTCTTTAATTTGATTTGATATGAGTATCGATATGTCGATTGTCGATAGAGGTTTTGTCCCATCACTGGCGTCCCTGCAGGCGACGCGTTCCAATTAGCCAGCACAAACACGCTCCTGGCTACAGACGTAATGTTTTCACTGAAAATTTGGTCATATTTGCGGTTCCGAATGTAGCTAGGTGCCTACGTCGTACCTGTTTGAACATACCTTATTTATGTTTCAATCGTGTTCTATTTTTTAAGAGAAATTCAATATAATTCAAGCGAAAATAAATTGAATCCTTGCAAAGTCGAGCGGATTTTTTAATTTTGGAGTTCCGTACCTCAAAAGGAAAAAATGGAACCCTTATAGGACCACTTTGTTGTCCGTCTGTCTGTCAAGACACTTTTATATCAAATACTCAGGTCTACTGTCCCTTGGAGTGAAAAAATCAAACTTCTAAGCCAACGCAATCAGATACAGCCGTTTATGCTGCAAATTTTCGACACTTGCAAGGGAATCAAAAGCTACAGAGTACTTCCCGTGAACTCAGAATCTTGAAATTTGATACGAAGCAATGTCTTATAGCACAGATAAAGGAAAAATTGCGAAAAGCATAAATTATCATTAAAAAAATACCATAACTTTTACTTATACTCCAAATAAGTCATGTCACACAGTCGTTTGCAGCGATGATAGCTCAGTGGTTAGCGCGGTCGGTTCGCATGCCGAAGGGCGTGGGTTCAAACCCCAACAATGAGCTTGAGCTGCCGGTGAAGGAAAATATCGTGAGGAAACCATGGCGTGGTGGTAGAGTACTTTCTAGTACTCGGCTGGCTAGCTACCACCCTCAAGTTGAACATTTGCCGCCAAGCACCTAACGGTGTGTTCCGGCAGCCTCACTTGAGAGCCAGTTCTATTCCAGGCTAGGTGTGCTTACCATTTTCGACCACACCGTCACTTAACATCAGGTCAAACACCATGCCTGTCAGCCATAAAAAAAAGTCGTCGCATCAAGACTAGACTTTGACTGTAACTATAGACGATAAAGAAGCTGAAAAATGAAGACTACTCACAAAATATAGAAACATTGAAACTGGCAGATTGCACAGAGTGCGATGCCAAGAAGAAAGAAAAAAAAAGATGTAATATTTCTCATATCGGCGGGTACTTCCCCGAGCCTGCGTTAAGGCGACGGCACGCGTGACGTTTGTCGCTTGAGTGGCCAATTATACACGCTGTCTTCAGATCAATACTACGACTGGGTAGTTTTGATACTCGAACTTCTATTTTATCGTGTACGCTGCTAGCATACAGAAGTTTTGTGTTTTGTTTACTTGGTGGTAGATTTCCTTTTAGCAGGAGGTCGACTAGGTAGGTACCACCGCAGTACCAGATATTCTGCCGCTAATCAGTAGTGTGTAAACATTACTGTGTTCCGGTTTGAAGGCTGCAGCTAGCGAAATTACTAGGCTATTGAGACTAACCATCTAGTCTCAAAGTAATGAGCGCCAAGGCAGCGATGCTCTGGACTTTGTTTTACTACTCAATACTACTCATTGTATCGCTGCAATGGTCATGGACAGGCGTTAGACTCCAGAACTTTGCAGCCCCATCGGCCATCGGTTCTGCGTGCTATGTGCCCTGCCCACTGCCACTTCAATTTGCTAATCCGCTGGGCTATGTCGGCTACTTTAGTTCGCTTACGGATCTCCTCATTTCTGATTCGATCTCGTAGGGAAACTACGAGCATAGCCCTCTCCATAGCTCGTTGTGCTAATTTAAGCTTACTAAAAAGGCACATAGTCAGAGACCACGTTTATATATGTATAAATATATATATACCGGACGGTATGAGTTTGATTCCTTGGAAGATGGGCCGGGTGCTGGTATGGGATGCAACCTGTTCAGACACGCTGGCCCCTTCCCATCTACAAGGAACCAACAACAGAGCTGGTGCGGCTTGTGAAGCGGCTGAAAAAGCTAAAGCATGCAAATACAGGGGTCTAGGCTCCGAATATGATTTTGTCCCATTCGGTGTCGAGACCCTTGGTCCGTGGGGTCCTAGCGCTATAAGGCTTTTTAAGGAAATAGCAAAAAGGTTAGTCGACATCACAGGAGACCGAAGAGCTGGCAGTTACCTCGGA
The DNA here is from genome assembly GCA_950106695.1 of Biston stratarius. Classification (NCBI taxonomy): domain Eukaryota; kingdom Metazoa; phylum Arthropoda; class Insecta; order Lepidoptera; family Geometridae; genus Biston; species Biston stratarius. The sequence continues at coordinate 3,249,660 of OX467121.1, read as the reverse complement.
CAAAGAATTAGTGTAGCTATTCAAAGGGGGAACGCTGCCAGTATCTTCGGAACCTTGCCTAAAGGGACTCCTTTTAATAATATATTTTAGTTATTATATATTTATCATTTATGAATATTTAATAATATATACGCTAAAATAAAATCTTGTAAAATATTATATACATAATAAATTTATATATATTATTATAAATGAAGTAAGACGTAAGTATCAAAACCGTTAGACGCATTATCGCATCCGCAAGGGCTGTGTTCTTATCTCGGGTTGTAGCATGAATTTAAATATTTAATTAAAAACTTCGTCGGTTAGGGTTGTCGCACTGTATTATTCATAACTTTACGCTTTTATGTGTACCCTATATACGTACGTAACAATTTTGGAAGAGGTTTTTCAACAATTTGTAAAACTACTTATCTGAATACAGGCATGTGTATGAGTGCGTCAAACTTCGTGAGGATATCATAACATGGTGGTAGGGTGCTCTCTCTTGCCGTGGTGATGCCGGCGTAAGAATAGTACCCCACCTTCTCTACCCGTGGTTGCCGTAAGAGTCGGCTAAGGGATGTAATCCGGAAGATGGGCAGCAGCGTCTTCCTTGAACAATCACACCTAACTGCGCTCGCCAACCCGCCTGCAAAGCGTGGCGAATATTGGCAAAAACGCCTCAGGAGGAGGCCTATGTCCAGCAGTGGACGTCCTATGGCTGATGATGTGAGGGTGCTCTCTAGTACTCAGCTGGCTAGCTACCGTAAGACATGATAATCTGCCGCCAAGCAATCTTTTTTTTTGACAGGCTAGTTGTTTGACTACAGCTCAACTGACGTTAAGCGACGGTGGTGTGGATAACTCTTCAATTCATTATAACGTTGGTTGAGCTCTATAATGAGGGTCTTATGCAATGATATTTTAAATTTATTTGATATGCTTAACTTATATCTAACTAACGGCCCGCGCCGGCTTCGCACGGGCAGTAAGAATGGTTATAGTAAGCTATCCTTAAAAGGTAGATATATGCCACCGCGGACTTTTTTGTAGATCTATAAAAGAGGAATATCCCAACATGCATTGTTTTGTTATATCTCAAAGGGATAAGGCAGCGTTTTTGATGAAAGTTCCCAGGTGGCTTGACACTTCCAATAATTATATTCATAATTTCAACCAATTTACACAAAACCTTGACAAATGATATAAGTACATAAACCTTCCTCATGAATTACTCTATATATTGGTGAAACTTGCATGATAATCTGTTCAGTAGTTTTTAAGTTTATCGCGAACAGCCAGACACGGCGCACGACTTTTTTTTGTAATAATTGTGAGGTAAATATAACTGCGTGTATCAGTCCAGTCTAGTCCAGTCCAGTCCAGTCCAGTCCAGTTCACATTAATTTAATTTAATTTTAATTAAAACTATATTTATATCAGCTTTACTAAGATGTAAATAAATGCCATGTTAATATTAGTTTAAAAAGTCAAAACCGTAAATAGTGAATTATGTTCTTGAATTGACACTCGAATAATAGACACTTCGAACAAAAAAAGTTGTTCGACCCATATAATCTAGATCTTTTCAAGGTATCTTCTGATCTGCGACCATACCACTTACCATCAGGCGTGTTGACTTATAAGTGAAATAAAAAAAAATAAAAAAAAATCATATCTCAAAATTCCTAACAGCGTTGCAAGCCCTATAAAATTAGCGTCTTAATTAAAAATAACAGAAATTCGTTGGCCGATTGAATGTACCACGGGGCACAAGAACTAATTACAGAGAAATATCAAGGGAATAACCGTTATCTTCAACTTTTGATATTTCACAAACGTATTGGGTAAATTACGTCATTTCATCCGACTACACAAAAAGGAGGGTTTTGATTTTGGCAGACTGTACATTACACGTATAGTATATGCCACTACAGAAACAATATTAGGGACATAATTAAACGCAGGAATCGCATAAGTTAAACAAAAACAATTTTTTTTTACCCGACTGTAAAGGAATGGTGATGTTTTTCGCGCGTATCTTGTATGTATGTAAATTTCTTTATTACCTCATATCTTCCAAAAGGCTGGATGGATTTCGACAGTTAAGATTATATTCGTCTTAAAAACCCAAGTGTTCTTAGACAGGTTTTTGAAAAAAAAACGCGGATTTTTGGCGCGAAATATAAGACGTTAATTTAAAAAAAATTACCATAATCTATCGAATAGGGTATCACAATAAAGACAATTAAAATATTATTGACTATTGAGGTTTTGGCGGGAACGCGGTGAGCGTCGTGTCGCCCCATTGTATCTTTTTCTAAATCTAGTGTTTTTTTGAGTTTTTATGCATAAACATAGTGGTGTTTTATTTATAAAGTGCCGAATTACAAGCGCGAGTGTGGGAGAATTATATAATGTGGTTAAACATGACTTTTCGTGTTGCTTCCAAAACTCCATGCAGAAGCTTATAGTAAAGTCGCCACTACTTTACTAAGGCATGACTTGATTTGACTGGGACCGACTGGACTTGATCAAGACTAGACTTTGACTGTAACTATAGATGATAAAGAAGCTAAAAAATGAAGACTACTCACAAAATATAGAAACTTTTTTTTTTTATAGCTGGCAGGCTTGGTGTTTGACCACAACTCACCTGATTTTAAGTGACGGTGCGGTCGAAGATGGTAAAGCACACCTAGCCTGGAATGGAACTGGCTCTCAAGTGAGGCTGCCGGAACACACCGTTAGATGCTTGGCGGCAGATTTTCAACTTGTAGCTAGCCAGCCGAGTACTAGAAAGTACTCTACCACCAAGCTATGGTTTCCTCACGATGTTTTCCTTCACCGACAGCTTAAGCTCATTGATGGGGTTTGAACCCACGCCCTTCGGCATGCGAACCGACCACGCTAACCACTGAGCTATCATCGCTATGCAACTGGCAGAATACATTGAAACTGGCAGAATGCACAGAGTGCGATGCCAAGAAGAAAGAGAAAAAAAAATAGTATTACAAAATTTGTTTAAAAAGTTTTTAATCAAAATCCAAACCAAAAAGTCATTTATTCAGTTTAGGCCCTGGTAAGGCACTTATGAACGATAAGTTACATGTTTGAACCTACCAGTTTTTTTTTTATTATAGCTATTTGAATCACAGTCGGTTTATAGATTTTTTTAACTCTTAAGCTTTTATAATTTCACCACAGTTTAAATTAGAGTAACAAAATACCTACGAAAATTTAAAAGGAAGGAAATAAAATAAAATATTTACTATTGTTTGACCGCCATCTCGTCTGATGTTAAACGAAGATGCGGTCTATGGTGGAGCACGCGGGCGATTGATTACAAATAGTTTTGTAAACACAATTCAATTGTAAGCAGTTTTTATATTAACTTAGTATTTATATATTTTTGTACAAAGGTTACTGGCTACAAAAGCTTTTTGTAGCGATGATAGCTCAGTGGTTAGCGCGGTCGGTTCACATGCCGGAGGGCGTGGGTTCAAACCCCAATAATGAGCTTGAGCTGCCGGTGAAGGAAAACATCGTGAGGAAACCATAGCGTGGTGGTAGGGTACTTTTTAGTACTCGGCTGGCTAGCTACCATCCTCAAGTTGAAAATCTGCCGCCAAGCATCTAACGATATGTTCTAGCAGCCTCACTTGAGAGCCAGTTCTATTGCTGGCTAGGTATGCTTTACCATCTTCGACCCCACCGTCACTTAACATCAAGTGAGTTGTGGTCAAACACCTAGCCTGACAGCGTTAAAAAAAATGCAAAATTTCATCTAGATTCGTTCAGCCGCTCTGGCGTGATTGAGTAACAAACATCCATCCATCCATCCAAACTTTCACATTTATAATATTAGTGGGATATATGCCCCTTTTTAGAGCCGAAACGTGGACACTCACAGCGGGAATGGTCCGTAAGTTCAAAGTCGCTCAGCGAGCTATGGAAAGAGCTATGCTTGGCATTTCTCTGAGGGATCGTATCCGGGACGAAGTAATTCGCCAGAGAACTAATGTCACAGACATAGCTCAGCGTATTAGCAAGCTGAAGTGACAATGGGCTGGACATATCTGTCGCAGAACCGATAACCGCTGGGGTAGACGTGTTCTGGAGTGGAGACCGCGAATTGGCAAACGTAACGTAGGACGCCCTGAGACTCGATGGAGTGACGATATATGTAGGACAGCTGGCGGTGGATGGAAGCGAAAAGCCGAAGATCGGGCTGAGTGGCGTGTCTTCGGAGAGGCCTATGTCCAGCAGGGACTTCGATGGTCTGATGATGATGATGATGATGATGATATGCCCCTTTCTATGGAAAGCCATAAACATACATTTTTCCATGCACACGACAGCTCTGTGGATGATGTAAAGGCACTTCTACAAAGGAAGGGATCGGTCGCCCATGAATTTATAGGTTCCGAATGTTCTCCACAGAACTATACAGTGACTGATGAGGCATTTTGTTATAGAACGTTCTGTCTTGGACTTTGTTACTCAAAGTTCTGAGTACCGCTGCAATGGATATAGGCTAGGTATATCTTACCATTTGGAGAACATCTTCTCTGAAGAGTAGAACTTCTATGAAGTTCGTTGGTAAGGACACTACTTGATAAATGTTAACAGATTCTTTTTTTTCCAAAATGTTTAACATAATATTGTCTTATATTCAAAGGAATTCCACGATTTCTTTCTTGAATTTTCGATCTATTACTAAGTGATAGATCTCCTTAGCACGAGATTGTCTGGGAATCATTGTAGTAAATTCTGCTACCGAACAATAGTGTGTAAAAATCACTGTGTTCCAGTTTGTCACCATCGAATGTTGCGTTAAACGCTGCAATAGTTTTGGCAGTCTAGTGAAGTTTCGGTAACCTAGTGAAGATTCAGTAGATTAGTGTAGTTTTGACTGTCTAGTGAAATTTCGGTAACCTATCACTAGGTTACCGAAATTTTTAAAAAATTTACCGAAGTTTCGGTAGCTTAGTGAAGTTTCCGTAATCTAGTGAAATTTTGGTAACCTAGTAAAGTTTTGGCAGTCTAGTGTCGTCACAACAGCTTAGTGAAGTTTCGGCTTCCTAGTGAAGTTTCGGCACCCTAGTGAAGTTTCGGTAGCCTAGTGAAGTTTTGGCAGTCTAGTGAAGTTTCGGTACCTTAGTGAAGGTTCGGTAACCTAGTAAAGTTTCGGTGACCTAGTGAAGTTTTGGTGACCTAGTGAAGTTTCGGTAACCTAGTGAAGTTTCGGTACCTTAGTGAAGATTCGGTGACATTGTGAAGTTTCGGTAACCTAGTGAAGTTTCGGTAACCTAGCGAAGTTTCGGTAACCTAGTGAAGATTCGGTAGCTTAGTGAAGTTTCGGTAGCCTAGTGAAGTATCGGTGACCTAGAGAAGTTTTGGTAACCTAGTGAAGCTTCGGTAACCTAGTGAAGTTTCGGTAGTCTAGTGAAGTATCGGTGACCTAGAGAAGTTTCGGTAACCTAGCGAAGTTTTGGTAACCTAGTGAAGTTTCGGTATCCTAGTGAAGTTTCGGTAACCTAGTGAAGTTTCGGCAGTTAAATTGGCATTGAATCTAAACGCCTTAGGCTCTAATCTCATAAAACCCACTTCTGCTATCCAAACAAATACCTTCAGACCCAGCATTTCCCAGCGTAAGCTTAATTCAAGATATCCCAAGTTAGTATACTGTGAGGTCAGTATAGTGCGATCCTGGTACCCTTTACAAGTGGTTTCACGCCCCTCAGGGGTTGGTTTTTAAATCGAGTGATGTAGCTCTGGTTTTGAAGGTTTTATTAAAACTTTGGGAGTTTCACTGATGTACTGTTTTTGTTTTATTTTTACAAGCTTTTATTTAACTTGCAATGTATGATACATTAGACATTAGACATTATTTATTAATAAGTACCTGGGTGACAGAGCTTTGCTCCGTTGAAACACGGATAAAACGACGTTTTCTAAAAATGAAACCTAGCTAGATCGATTTATCGCCTCCGAAACCCCCTGCATACTAAATTTCATGAAAATCGTTGGAGCCGTTTCCGAGATTCAGAATATATATTATATATTCTTATACAAGAATTGCTCGGTTAAAGGTATAAGATAATATAAATTGCAGGTCAAGTTACAATAAGGATAAAAGTAATTATAATAGTTAGGTAAAATAAATTATAAAAAACTATCAATTATATATGCGGACATACATTTATTTAAAAAAAAAAACGTTTATCTCATAATATGCTTGTATAGTTAGCCATTTTTAAATTTTGATTTGACCTATGATTATACAGTTATATAATCAAAGAATTTGACCCACTTGACGATGTCTGATTGGACTCAAATTTGGTGTACCTACTTATTTTTTTTAATGACTGAAAGGTATTTGTCCACAGCTTTCCTGATGTTAAGTGGCGGTGTGGTTGAAGATGGTAAACACACCTAGCCTGTAACTGGCTCTCAAGTGAGAACACAGAGTTAGATTATTGGCGGTAGATTTTAATTTGAGAGTGGTAGCTAGCCAGCCGAGTACTAGAAAGTACCCTACCACCACGCAATTTTTCTCTCAAAAACTTATGAATCTTCGGTGACAATAGAATAATATGACACAATGGAGCTGGTCTGATAACGGAGACATAATATAACATTGATTAAGCTATTGCATGCGTGGTGGTAGGGTACTTTCTAGTACTCGGCTGGCTAGCTACCACCCTCAAGTTGAAAATCTGTCGCCAAGCATCTAACGGTGTGTTCCGGCAGCCTCACTTGAGAGTCAGTTCCATTCCAGGCTAGGAGTGCTTTACCATCATCGACCACACCGTCACTTAACATCAGGTGAGCTGTGGTCAAACACCTAGCCTGTCAGCCATAAAAAAAAAAGCTATTGTCTATTTTGTCAACCATTAAAAAACTTCCTTCACTGATTCTTATCTAAAGGATAAAATTATAATATCTATGCAAAATTCCCTGTCTCCCACTAATTGCACCGAAGTGCTACGCAGGCCAACACGAATACTTTGCATGCGGTAGAGGTCACATCAGCACAAATTAGTGAGAGAGAAAGAATGAGTAAGTTTTTGTAGCGATGATAGAACAGCGCGGTCGGTTCACAGGCCGATTGGCGTGTTTCCTTATAATGAGACATAAAAGATTATTACTAAGCATTGAGATATTATTCGTAGTAATATTAGCTCAATGTTACTATAGAACAGCGCGGTCGGTTCACAGGCCGATTGGCGTGTTTCCTTATAATGAGACATAAAAGATTATTACTAAGCATTGAGATATTATTCGTAGTAATATTAGCTCAATGTTACTAAGTAAGTAATTATAATTATTTTATTGACATTTCATTATATTGACATGTTTTTTTTATGGTTGACAGGCTAGGTGTTTTGACTGCAGCTCACCTGATCTTACGTGACGGTGTGGTCGAAGATGGTAAAGCACACCCAGCACGGAATGGTACTGCCGGAACACATTGTTAGATGCTTGATTTTCAACTTGAGGATGATAGCTAGCCAGCCGAGTACTATAAAGTACCGTACCACCACGCTATGGTTTCCTCACGATGTTTTCCTTCACCGGCAGCTCGAGCTCATTTTTGGGGTTTGAACCCACGCCCTTCGGCATGCGAACCGACCGCACTAACCACTGAGCTATCATCGCTACTACATAGTATAAAACAAAGTCGCTTTCTCTGTCCCTATATCCCTATGTATGCTTAAATCTTTAAAACTACGCAACGGACTTTGATGCAGTTTTTTTAATAGATAGAGTGATTGAAGAGGAAGGTTTATATGTATAATAACATCCATTAAATAGTGGAGAAATACTGTTATTTTTGAGGTTTATACCCGTGCGAAGCCGGAGCGGGCCGCTAGTGAATAATAATTTAAAATGAATATTGTTTGATTGTCTTATTTATAACCGACAAATTTTATTAATGCTACAACCCAATATCAATCTGAACTTAAACACCTTTTAAAAGCGGCATAACATGAAAAAATTACTAAATTTTTTAAAGCTCGAATTTTAATTACGAATTTCTCAATAAATTGTTATATATTGGTTTTATTTTGGAACTTTAGAACGTATCCCGATATGATTTCATACTAATGACCATTCTATATCCACGGTTTCTATATTCGTGGCATATTTATGAAACGCGAATCTATTCGCTGACCGTCTTCGTTCCGTCTGCGCCGGTTCACACCGCTTCACGCTTAGATAACCGAAGGGCGGTGTTGCTAATTAGAATTTAACACCCGACTTTAATCCAAGTTAATTTTGACCTACAGTGCCGTAAAAGGGGGTGTAATGTTTTTATATAGTATTATATTTTCACCTGGGTTTTCTTGGAATTTTATGAAATAATTCTAGACCCGTTTGATTTGTTTTAAGAAGTTATTACAAGCTAAGTTTCACGTATCCCGTTGTCTATGATCATATCTTGCAAGCTAAATTAGACCTACTTCCCGATATCCGATTGGACTCAAGTTTAGTGACAATACAATGATATGGTACTATGTAGGTGTTTTTTTTTTTTTTTTTATAGCTGACAGGCTTGGTGTTTGACCACAACTCACCTGATGTTAAGTGACGGAGTGGTCGAAGATGGTAAAGCACACCTAGCCTGGAATGGAACTGGCTCTCAAGTGAGGCTGCCGGAACACACCGTTAGATGCTTGGCGATAGATTTTCAACTTAAGGGTGGTAGCTAGCCAGCCGAGTACTAGAAAGTACCCTACCACCACGCTATGGTTTCCTCACGATGTTTTCCTTCACCGACAGCTCAAGCTCATTGTTGGGGTTTGAACCCACGCCCTTCGGCATGCGAACCGACCACGCTAACCACTGAGCTATCATCGCTATGTATGGATGGATGCTATGGATGGAGACGGAAGATGGCTATAGGAACTTCTGAACTTAATAAGATAAACCCATCGAGTTTGGGCTCGATTGATTCGTTTTGAAGAGCAATCTTTAAAATACTTATCTACTAAAAATATAAAAATAAATTAAAAGTATTTTTTTGATAACAAGCTTTTATCTGCGTCAATGAACTGAAGAGTTAAAAATAAATTCTAGTTAGTGTTTGGCGTGGTTCGTAAAAGCTTAAGGCACAGAAGTATAGTAAGTACCTAACCTTTAACGGGTAATGCCGCAACCTTCACATCAAATACAATAGAATTTATTTTTAATTTTTAGGGTCCCGTACCTCAAAAGTAAAAAACGGAACCCTTATAGGATCACTTTGTTGTCCGTCTGTCTGTCAAGACTTTTTTTCTCAGGAACGCGTGGAGGTATCAAGCTGAAATTCATATCAAATACTCAGGTCTACTGTCCCTTGGAGCTGTGAAAAAATGAAACTTCTAAGCCAACGCAATCAAAAGATACAACCGTTTATGCTGCAAATTTTCGACACTCGCAAGGGAATCAAAAGCTACAGGGTACTTCCCGTGAACTCAGAATCTTGAAATTTGGTACGAAGCAACGTCTTATAGCACAGATAAAGGAAAAATTGCGAAAAGCATAAATTGCCATTAAAAAAAACATAACTTTTACTTATATACCTATAGGTTTGTACGGAACCCTCGGTGCGCGAGTCCGACTCGCACTTGGGCGGTTTTTTTTTAGTTTTTTGTCCCACATAAAAGCTTATTTTTTCCTATGCAAGCGTGCCTCATCTTCGGCCACATCGTCGCTTTCCATCAGAACGCATGTCTGGTGTGATGTATTATTTTGATAAGGTGCTGCACATTAGTGGTGGCACTGCGAGTGGTGGCCGCGAATTGGTAAACTGAGAGTTGGTCGTCCACCAGCTCGTTAGGTAGACGACTGATGGATGTGACCTGGCCACCACCATTGACATCATCATCATCAGCCATAGGACGTCCACTGCTGGACATAGGCCTCCTCCTGGGGGGGATTTGCCAATACTCACCGCGCTTGGCATCCCTTAACCAACTCTTAGCTTTGTAGCGATGTTAGCTCAGTGGTTAGCGCGGTTGGTTCGCATGCCGAAGGGCGTGGGTTCAAACTCCAACAATGAGCTTGAGCTGCCGGTGAAGGAAAACATCGTGAGGAAACCATAGCGTGGTGGTAGGGTACTTTCTAGTACTCGGCTGGCTAGCTACCACCCTCAAGCTGAAATCTGCCGCCAAGCATCTAACGGTGTGTTCCGGTAGCCTCACTTGAGAGCCAGTTCTATTCCAGGCTAGGTGTGCTTTACCATCTTCGACCACACCGTCACTTAACATCAGGTGAGTTGTGGTCAAACACCTAGTCTGTCAGTAATAAAATAAAAAAAAACTCTTACGGCAACCACGGGTAGAGCGGGTGGGGTACTATTCTTACGCCGGCACCACCACGGCAACCACCATTGCCGGCTCAATATCTACTCAATCAATATTTTGAACATACCTTGATCTTTCCTTTAAAAAATAAATTCAACAAACCAAAGTACATCCAATTTGGCGCTAAAAGTATTTTTTCCTGAATATTATCTTAACGAAGCCATGAATATTCATGTTCTTGAATTATTCAATGCTTTAATTCCTCCATTGTCTTCTTTCAAAGATTTTAAAGTCTTTTGCCTTGTCTTTTGAGATGTAGAAAGAAAAGTTAAAACGCCATATTTTTCTACTTTTAGACTTTTAGCAATTTTTGTTTGATTTTTTAGTAACTAGTAAAATATAAAATTATATTTTATACTTTACCTTTAAATATAATTGTATACTTTACTAGGTAAAAAAAAAACTTTACTTTTAAAAATAAAAAATATAATTTTATATTTTATTATAATAGATAAAAAATCGGTACGGTGTGGATTCGGCCAGTGATGTCAGACGTACCAACTTGTTGGTAAACAATAGTTTTTAGTATCACGTACCATGTACCAAGTTTATTCGGTCCTTGTATGCAAAAATACCAAGAATAGCCGTTGACTAACTGACAATTGAATCATGATCAATAACGTATATTTTTTTTTTCTAAATATTTCACCTACTACATGAGGAAAATGCAATATAATATCAAAAAGAAATATTTAAAGTGATATTTCTTCTGTATCTTCGATGATTATTGCTTGGCACAAGTATTTCTGAGTGGCTATCTAACATCCCTGGTTCCAGCAACCCCACATGAGAGCTAGTTCCTTTCCAGACTAGGTGTGTTTACCATATTCTACCACACCTTCATCAAACACCAAGCCTATCAACTATTAAAAAAAAAACAAAATGGCGGCGCGGCGGTTTCTCGAGGTCGTAAATTCGGAATGAAGGATACAATATTGTACTATAGGAATATATAAAACATTCATGTACACAGTTTTAAGCAATAAAGTTTATAATATCTGTAACACTGCCGAATCGCTTACTAGAATACACCTTGACTTTTTGTAAGTCACAGCTCCCAAATGACTGGACTATATATTGATGAGGAGAATAGTGTGATGACTGGTACCTAATATCTACTTAATTCTTTTTCAGCTTTTAATACATTATCTACATCATTATTCTGGTCGTCTAGGTAAGTACCACCGTAGTACCACATATTCTGCGACCAAGCAGTAGTGTGTAAACATTTAACTCTGCAGCTAGCGAAATTGACTAATCATCTAATGTATGAGCGCCAAGAAGCGATGCCTTGGACTTTGTATTGTCAAAGTTCTGTTATTTCTTACCATCAGGAGAGCGTACCTACCGTTTGTCTCACAACGTTTACGTTGAACAAAAAACAATTTCAGCGTCATTATTATTTATTAAAAATTAATAAAAAAAGACGAGACAGAGATATTAACCTCGACACATCTATATACCGCAAACAATTTACTCACACACAGTTTTGTTTTCTTGGATCCTACTTATATAAAAAATTAAACAGGCTTCTTAACTTTTTTCCGCTCACCAGAAAACGCTGTAAATTTAAAGTTAAGAGTTGGCTTCTTTCTATCGATTGTGATGAAACCGAAACATTACTAAAAGTAATAAAATGAATCTACACATAGACTTAATTTATTTCTTGTTTAAATTTGAATTATATAATTAGTGTTCTTACGGGACTATGGTATCGATGCATGGCAGTGGATGTGTTAAACTGTATCTTTTGTATTGAACATCATTTGTTGGTTGTTGGGTTTACATGTCAGCCGTAGGCAATCAGCAATTAAATTAAATCAGATTAAATTAAATTAAAATTAAATTAAATCAGATTAAATTGAATTAGATTAGTGTCTAATAATATTGGTTATAATTGTATTCTAATAATTGTAAAGTATTAATAATGTTACCTGTAATTATGTATAAAGTGCCAACCGCAGGAAGGAGTTAGTGCCCGAGATGCAGATCTTCTTGTTCGGGTGCTAACACTCCCTTTATTTTGTACATTTTCTTAGTTTCAATAAATTAAATTATTATTATTATTATTTATATTATGAACGCCAACATTGTATACATTATCTCATGACAAAAAGTAAGAAGTACAAAATAAGTATACAGTAAATGCCACGACAATTATAGGTGCACACAGCATGCAATAAAATAATCAAACGATAATAAAATCAAAAATAAAAATAGAATTATTCAATTTACATGTCAATTTTTGTCAGAGAGTGATCGCAAAGATCTCTTGAAACTGTTAATATTGTCGCCAAAAATATCTACAACGATTGTCCTGGACATGGCATTATACTGTTGAGTCATCCTAGACAAGGGTGCATTGAATCCCAGGTTAGAGCGAGAATATATTGAAGCGCGACACTCTGGGCAACGTACGAGAATTATGTTTCTTAACTTACTCATTTTATCCATTCGTAGCTGTCAATGGGTATCCGTTAGCTAATGGACGATAAGCTAAGGACGAAGAGCTTTTAATCCAAAGCACTAGGTTTGTAAGTGCTTCCACTATAACGTTAATGCAATTTTTGGCCCTAGCTCCGTGATCAAGTTTAAAAGCCTATCCAGACAGAGTTTTTGAACGAAACTAAAAAGATTTTCTAATTTGATTTCAGAACGTTGAATGCATTTACTAACTTTTTTTTTTGGCCACTTCTTGCCGAAATATGTTTATTTAGGTAATTAATATGTAATTGTATCTACAAATAAATCTAATACCTTTAAACGAGCAATTCTTGTGTATGTATATATATATATATATATATATATCTGAATCTCGGAAACGGCTCCAAGGATTTTCATAAAATTTAGTATGCAGGTGGTTTCGGGGGCGATAAATCGATCTAACTAGGTTTCATTTTTAGAAAACGTCGTTTTATCCGTGTTTTCAGCCGAGCAAAGCTCGGTCATCCAGGTGCTATTTAATTAATTGTACTAACTGTGAATGTATATAATTACTAGCTGCGCCCCGCGGTTTTAACCGCTCGGTGATGGATGATGATGATGATGAAAAGTATCTTATGTTTTATTCCAGGGCCCAAAGTATCTACATGCAAAATTTTATCCAGATCCGGTCAACCGTTCTGGCGTGATTGAGTATCCATCCATCCATCCATCCGTCCGTCCGTCCGTCCGTCCGTCCGTCCGTCCGTCCGTCCGTCCATCTGTCCATCCATCCATCCATCCATCCATTTATAATATTATATTTTATAATATTAGTGAGATTTAAATAAAGAAGTATTAAAAAATATTGTCTTTGATTTTAGTACCGCACTTTGTGGATTTGCTGTTTCAATATTTTTAAGTAAATAAGTCAAGCCTTAGTCTCAAAGTCACACAAGTAAGTCTTTGTCGAGTCCGATCATATCCTAGTAAAAGTGTTTTTTATTTCATTTTATGGTTGACAGGCTAAATGTTTTTGGTTGACAGTCTAAGTTTTTGACCACAGCTCACCTGATATTAAGTGACGGTGTGGTCGAAGATGGTAAACACACCTAACCTGGAATTGGCTTCCAAATGAGGCCGGTGAAACACACTGTTAGGTGCTTGGTATCGATTTTGAACATGGGTGGTAGGTGGTAACCAACCTTGTACTAGAAAAAATCCGCCGAGGAATCTGCCGTCAAGCATTGAACTCACTTCTGAGCCAGTTTTAAACGACTACACTGTCACTTAACATAAGGTAGGCTGTGGTCAAACACCTAGCTTAAAATAAAATATCATCGTTACCAAATTATTGATTCATGAGTTAGTTTGTTTTGTATGTATTACTATGGTATCTGTGGTAAGGTTATGGTTGCACGTCGTAGACTAGTCTCCCTTTATAGTCGACGATGCCAACACGCTGCATCCAACCGATGAAACCAGCATTTTGTCTAAGCTCTGCCTTTTTGCCACCAACACATTCTGACAGCGGTACACTATGCCACACTGGAAATAAAACAAAAAATACATTGAACAGTTTAGCTAAAGAGTTTAAAAAATCTAAGTATAACCCGACTGCTATTAAAATAGGTGTAAATAATTATGGGTAAAATTCTTTTAAAACCAAATTATTATTTCAATTTTTTTTTTTTTATGGCAGGCTGGCTTGGTGTTTTGACCACAACTCACCTGATGTTAAGTGACGGTGTGGTCGAAGATGGTAAAGCACACCTAGCCTGGAATGGAATTGGCTCTCAAGTGAGGCTGCCGGAACACACCGTTAAATGCTTGGCGGCAGATTTTCAACTTGAGGGTGGTAGCTAGCCAGCCGAGTACTAGAAAGTACCCTACCACCATGCTATCTAGTGCTTGACAAGGCACATTCTGCTTTATCAACGTCAGTTTTTTTTCTTTCTTCTTGGCATCGCACTCTGCATTCTGCCAGTTTCAATGTTTCTGTATTTTGTGTGTAGTTCAGTTTTCAGCTTCTTTATCTTTATAGTCAAAGTCCAGTCTTGGTCAAGTCAGTGCCAGTCAAATCTAGTCATGCTTTAGTAAAGTAGTGGCGACTTTACTATAAGCTACACATAGCTTTACACTTGAGAGCCAGTTCCATTCCAGGCTAAGTGTGCTTTACCATCTTCGACTACACCGTCACTTTCATCAGGTGAGCTGTGGTCAAACACCTAGCCTGTCAGCCATAAAAAAAGCTTCGTTGGAGTTTTGGAAGTAACACGAAAAGTCATGTTTCCCCGCTCTATATCACTTTCCCACACTCGTGCTTGTAATACGGCACTTTATGAATAAAAAACCATTACATTTAGACATTAAAAAAAAATAGTTTTGGAAAAAATATAATGAGGCGACACGACTCTTTCCGCATTTCCGCCAAAACTCCATCGTCAGTTTTTCTTTTATTTATTGTAGCTTAGATAGATGTATACAAACAAAACTAATCTCTATAGCCATTGAAATACGTACCGATACTGAACGAGCATGAGTTATGGTCGAGTGCGCAATGGTTGACGAATACTCGGTGTCGCCCAGTGCTCGAGACGGCACACTCCGGCTTATACAGCTCGGGGCACGAGACGGGACACGGGTGAGAACAAAATTGCCCGTGAATGTTCATTGTCATAGATCTGGTCAAAAAGAGAAGGATGATTGATTGATTGATTGTTTGGATGATGGTTTGATTTTATGGTATCTAAAATATTTCATTTTTGGCACGAGTGTTTATCAACTCATCATCATCATCATCTCAGCCGTAGGACGTCCACTGCTGGACATAGGCCTCTCCCATTGACTTCCATAAAGACCGGTTGGAAGCGGCTCGCATCCAGCGCGTTCCTGCGGTCCTTATGAGGTCGTCTGTCCACCTTGTGGGTGGACGTCCTACGCTGCGCTTGCCGGTCCGTGGTCTCCACTCCAGAACTTTGCAGCCCCAATCGCCATCAGTTCTGCGTGCTATGTGCCCTGCCCACTGCCATTTCAACTTGCTAGTCCGCTGGGCTATGTCGGTTACTTTAGTTCGTCTACGGATCTTGTCATTTCTGATTCGATCTCGTAGGGAAACTCCGAGCATAGTCAGTATCCAGATACTGATCGAAGACTTTCGACTTGAGGCACTGATCAGACGAAAAAACGTTGCGCAGTTTTCCGAACGCTGCCCAGCCGAGTTGGGTTCGACGACTGACCTCTTTCTTGAAGTTGGACCTACCTAGTTGGACTGCTTGATTTATCAACTAAAACAATATTATTTTGTAGCGATGATAGCACAGTGATTAGCGAGCTTTACACGCTGTATAGCGTGAGTTCAAACCCTGACAATGAGCTTGAGCTGCCAATGAACACTGATTGTGATATTTTTTATGATAACTTTAATGACCAACTTTTTGACATACTGTGTAACCTTAACTGACCAATGGGACAGGTGTATAAAAGCTGACAGCCCCTTTGACGATTGTGAAAATTTTGACAACTATTGGATATTTTATATTAGCTATTGATAATTGTTTATCTGTTTTTTATTGTTTAATTATTTATCAACTACTTTTGTTCACATTCTGTTATTATTATTTTGTGACATGACAAATTGACATTTACAATAATGTTATTAATACAGTGACAACGTTGGACTCCACGCCAGCGTTGACAGACGTCCCGATTTTGGCGGGACGTCCCGATTTATTAATCAAAATTAAATGTCCTCACAGGCTCAGTCCTGCTTTTCGGAAGTAACTCGATCGTGCGTGCAGCTTGCTGAGGCAGCGCGGGCGGCGCGTAATGAAGATAAGCGCGCGGGAGAGAGGGTTTCGTCACGATAGGGTAAACCTGATTTAAAATATCATATTTTTATTAAAATACATTTTCTAAGGCTATTTTTTCTATCTATTGTCCCGCTTTCGACGAAAGAATCCCGCTTTTTTCACTGAAAAACTTCCAAAATCCTGACTTGGCAAAAAAAAAAAACTGGCATCGCTGCTCCACGCACACATTCGCGCGTGTACAAAAACTACAAGCTTGTAGTGTCTGTGTAATAGGTATTAGGTAGTTATAATGAGGCCTTTGTATGGATGCCCAGGGGGTGTGGAGGGTGCGATTTCGGGAGCTGGGCAACAATGGCAAAATGTGTTGGTTTTGCTTTGAGTCGGCGAGGGATTCATTCCCTCACATGGCGTGCGATGTTCTATTGTGCAAATGTCATTTGACTTACCTCCTCGAAGAAGTAGTTCGTCTCGTGTTATTGATCTGTAAAATTTTCTCATCCAACTTCGGAGCAGCAGGTTTAATTGAAAATGAAAAAGGGGTTTCTGAGTGGGCTCCGACGTTCTTGCATCTGTCTAGGGGCACCTTTCTGAACCCTGAAGAAATGCTGGTGTCTCATTAAATAAACTCATTGATAAACCTTTGCCTTTATAATATTACTAGCTGCGCGCTACATGTATTTGGGATAATGTGTTAATCCAGGCTATCACCATACTGCATTTTGTAGCGATGATAGCTCAGTGGATAGCGCGGTCGGTTCGCATGCCGAAGGGCGTGGGTTCAAACCCCAACAATGAGCTTGAGCTGTCGGTGAAGGAAAACATCGTGAGGAAACTATAGCGTGGTAGTAAGGTACTTTCTAATACTCGGCTGGCTAGCTACCACCCTCAAGTTGAAAAATCTCCCGCCAAGCATCTAACAGTGTATTCCGGCAGCCTCACTTGAGAGCCAGTTTCTATCCAAACTAGGTGTGCGAACAATCATCGAACGCACCTTCGCTTCAAAAAAAAAAAACGAAAGTTATCAAAGTTTGACTTGAATTTGATTTGAGTTACCAGTCGTTTGATCGTCAAAAAGTAACAAACACATATACACACTCACACACTTTCGCCTTTATAATATTGTACAAACTTCGCCCCGCTATCTTACCCGTTGGTTTTTTTATTCCTTGCTCTTCCCACGTGAAAAGTAGTCAAAAACGCGAAAACAATCTTTATTTCTGACCAAAAGTATAGGTGTAATGTTTTTATATCTCTCACTTGAGAAATTATTGGTTTCCCAAACAAACTTTCACCCCCTATTTCACCCCATCCAAGATTTATTTTCGCCAAAAAATTAGCCTATGTCCTTCTCCAAGGTCCCGTCTATTTATAAGCCAAAATTCATCAAAATTGGTTCAGCGTTTTAGGCGTGAAAACGTAATATACTGATAGAGTTACTTTCACATTCCTAATATTAATAATAAATACAATAATATTAATATAATTGATTAATTAATTTCCGCCAGGATCATCCATCAGCAGCTTGCTCTTCAATACGGCCTCGTCGAGTCTGAGGTGCCGTATTATAAGTACGCACCAGCGCCAGTTCTTGAAAATGGTCGTGCTTTGCTTTATTGGGACCGATCTATCATCACGGACAGGACTATTGTCGCTAATAAGCCTGATATCGTGGTGGTCGACCGAGCCCAACGCCGGGCAGTGCTCGTCGACATCACCATCCCACATGACAAGAATCTCGTGAAGGCCGGGAAGGACAAGCTCAGAAAGTACCTTGACTTGGCTCACGAGATAACCACCATGTGGGATGTTGATTCGACGATTATTGTGCCGATAATCGTCACGGTGAACGGTCTTATAGCGAAGAGTCTCGACCAACATCTTAAGAGGCTCTCGCTAGACGGTTGGGTCAAGGGTCAGATTCAAAAGGCAGTAATCCTTGACACGGCGCGCATTGTTTGGAGGTTCCTAACTCTGCAGCCCTAACCACCGACAGCTTGAGTCGTCCCCCGCTGCCGGTGGCACCCTAGTTTTTATATTTAATTCACAAATTAAGAATAAAGGCCAGCGTTTTGTTCACGTGTGGCGTCGATGGGGCCAGCGTTTTGGGAACTCTTCCTATTGATAGCGGTCTTTTATTCATTAGTTCCTCTAGACCAGTAGTTTATATGTTAGGATGTCATTTGTAGATAGTTTTCTTAAATATACAGTTCGTTGAAAAGATCAAAAAATAAAAAAGTAAGAAGAAACATAAATAACTATAATAACAATATAAAGTAAGATTACATGAAGTACGGAGTGTGGATGGACAGCATGGATATACATATATATTGTGATAAAATAAAATAAAAAACTTACTATTTCCAGGGTTTTTAAAATTGCAATTTACTTTTCTAAAATAACAATCGTTCAGAAATAATCTAAATCTCTGATGATGGTTGTCGTCTGTTTTTTCCCCGCATGCGGATTTGATGGCATTATTGCAATTTATATTCGAACAGTTCAGTTTAGGAGATGCTGTGACGACTTGTCTTGACCGATCGTCTTTCCATCTTTTTTCTTCTATATTTTTATCTCCATTGTCTTTTTGGTCACTGTTTTTGCCCATAACGAAGATTATGTCGGAGACTGGTGGTTCTACAAGAAATAATATCAATTTAAAAAAATTAACTCCATGACACGTGATCTGATCAGGGTCTGGGTTAAAAGTCTGATCTAAAAGGTAGTGATCCTTGACAAAGTGCGCATTGTAAGTTCCTCAATCTGCAGCCCTAAGCAGAGCGAGGTACCCATTTTTATTTAAGTTTTTGCTTTTATATTCTTGTGTCATCATCAGACATAGGACGTCCACTGCTGGACATAAGCCTCCTCCTGGAGGGGTTTTGCCAATACTCGCCACGCTTGGCAGGCGGGTTGGCGAGCGCAGTTAGGTGTTATTGTTCAAGGAAAACGCTACTGCCCATCTTCCGGATTACATCCTTTAGCCGACTCTTACGACAACCACGGGTAGAGAGGGTGGGGTACTATTCTTACGCCGGCACCACCACGGC
The DNA here is from genome assembly GCA_950106695.1 of Biston stratarius. Classification (NCBI taxonomy): domain Eukaryota; kingdom Metazoa; phylum Arthropoda; class Insecta; order Lepidoptera; family Geometridae; genus Biston; species Biston stratarius. Next base: position 3,230,043 of record OX467121.1, on the reverse strand, counting down.
ATTCTTGTGTATATTTTACTATAATACGACGGTGCTACGGTGTGTTCCGGCAGTCTCACTTAAGATGCAGTTCCATTCCAGGCTAGGCGTGCTTAACTGCCTTCGGCCACACCGTCACTTATGAAGTGAGCTGTGGTAAAACAACTAGCTTGACACCCTTTGAATGAAAATGCTATGAAAATACTACTATTTACTAGCAAAAAGCTGAGCTTTGTGAGGGCTCGCGTAGTTTTTCTAACGGGTAATCATTTTTATGACAGTTGTTCCTTTACAACGTGATTCTAGTGGTGTCATCTAGTATTAAGTAGATTAACTACGATATAATTGAGTATTGAGTTTAGTTCTGTTGCAGCGATGTTAAATCTTTGGTTCTCTAACAGATGGCGTTAGTAGTACAATAACATTCTATCCAATGAAAACAAAATTGTTACTGTTCATTTTTTTTATGGTTATAAAATTATATTTTCATTGACAGATAACACATCTAGTTATGAAGTTAAAATACTATATTAAAGCACAAATCTATAGGCGTGATAGTTTTTCAATAAAATGTACCACAAAATGCTCAAGTTGTGGGATAGTGAAAAAGACAGTGTACTGTCTTCAGAGTTCTCGTGTATGTATGTGCGTTTGCTTATCCCGCCATAACTTTGAAATGCCTAAACAGATTTGGATGTATGTATCGTTAGAATTCTTACATCATCCCGAGTGACACTGGCTTTACTGTTTGTTTGTTTCTTTCGTCTTTTTAACTAAGACTACAAACTTTGACTTGACTTTACCAACTTACCAGTCTCCAACCTAACATCCTTCTTTGCTAGCAAGTCTTCGAGGGTTTTGTGACCGCCCATGATTTCGCTTATACTGGCACGATCGTTTTGCAGATAATATTCGTTCCGAACTTTACTGTCACCCCTGTCGTTTGGGATAAAAAGTACATCATCTTGACGCTGTAAAGTTTAAAATTGATTATAGGTTAGAGTGGAGACCGCAAATTGGACGTATAAGACGCCCTGAGACTTTTTTTATGCAAAAGTAATTAGATGAACGAAACGCTCTCCTGATGGTAAGGGATAACCATGAAGCTATAGGTAAAGATGGAGTCCAAACTTAGAACATCGACTTGAGTCAAATACCTAAACATCTCTATCTCACTCGTGTGGGCTGAGCTCTCTTTTTGTGTTGGACTACAGTATTGCTATGCCTTAATATTAAATCTCCTATCAAATGCTTAGGTTGATTTGCACACGCTACTAAATCAGAATTTAAATATTTTTCTATCGTTTATCGATGTCAGCCAAGAAGACAGGAACACAACACATTCAGTTTAAGCTTTCTTAAGCAAGAAATAATTAGAAAAGGTACCTACCCAAATCAAACAAATGAGAATTTAAGCACTCTAATAATTTGTGAATATTTAAATAGTTACATTACGATTTATTGTATTCGAAATAATAACACTGTGGTTAACGAGAGCATAATTGTGTTGGTGAATCAATAATTACAATCCCATTTTCTAGGGATTAGATAGTGCGGCAACATTAATCCTTATGTCAACCATCAAGATGTCATATTTATGATAATATGGCGTTTGTTTACATTTGATTCGTAGCGTCGTTTCAGATATTATCCGGTAATTACTGATTTTATTCAAGAAATGGTGGTAAATTGTATTGTACGTGGTTGCGACAGTACGTGGTATCCAGAATGTGGCATAACATTTCACATGTAAGTGTTTAAATCGTGATTTCTGGCATTGAATTATTGTATACTTACTTCTTTACATTTTCACTTGATTTCTTTCTGAAACCTTTGACCAGTGTTTTCAACATGTAAATAAATAATAACTAAGTCAAGATCAAATCGTTTTACATTGGATTTGAGTGACCTAGGGCAATTTTAATGTATTTGTTTGTAATACATCGCATTGCGGTAGTGTTACCATATTGAGTAACTTCTGGGACTTTCAAAGTTTTGTTTCTTATATGATCTTTTTTTTTAGATTTCCCAAAAATGAAAATCAAAGGAATTTGTGATTATTCACTTTACCATTGAAAATTAAGTTTTATGAACGAGCAAGGATTTGCAGTAAGCATTTTCAAAAATCAGATTATGATTTGATAGCAAAGCGCTTAAAACCAACGGCAGTTCCTACTGCTTTAATACAGCGACAAACATTGCCACAAACAAGCACGGTAAATTTTTCATTACCTATTCCATACTAATTATTAATAGTAAAATAAAATTTGAAATCATCATCATTATATTTTCTTGATTTACTCTTGGATGATGCTTTTTCTTCACACATGGTGGTCTTATGCTCCTCTTATACAGTCCTATACACTGTTGCCTGCCTCATCCATGAGCATTAACTTACTACTACATTACTGTGATGGCCAACGATAAACATCCATTTCGGAGAAGGGTCCTGCCCACACTTTTTTTTGTTATGTTAGTAGGTCACTTTTTTCTTAATTTGCATCTGATTATTTCTTTTTCAATTATAGACCATTATAATACTGTTTTGTGTAATGTTGTGTGTAGTTCATGGCATCCTCGACACAAAAGAAAATCTTAGTAGGGAGCTATGTATGTGAAAAACATTTGTTTGCTTGTTTTGTGAATTACATGCTCTCGGCGCTACAGGTGAACACAGGCATGGCAGTTTTCTAAATAGACTGATTGTTTGTTGATTTTGAAATATAATTGTTCAAATCACACATTTATTTAATTTATTATGCAGGTATTTTTAAAATAATATATTATAATTTTCAGACAACAAGTGCTTTACATGAACAGTGTAAGATGCAAATATTTGGTGTGCCTGGACCAAGCAACAGTTCTGGCATTCATGAAAGTAATGCTCCATTTAATGAAACGGGAGTTAAACATGTTGGCTGCAATATTGAAAACCAGAGTAGTAAAAAACCATGTTGAAAAATTCTTGAAAATATTAGCAATTCACCTGTAAGTTTTCCTTTACATTATAAAACGTGTATTTCATTTCTTGTATGTGTATTTCTCATGTTTGACATAGCTTGTGTCAAAATATTTATATTACTATCTTTACCTTGCCAAGCTTAGCTGTATGAGATAAGAAATTAAGAACAAAGACACATAGAGTTTTCTTGTTTTTATTTTCCAGGTCAGCTGTGAAGATCACGATCCCGCAAAGATTGATAGGGGCGTGCAAGTGAATATTAAATCTATAAAATAAGACATTCTTCGGAAGAAAACTAAGCTCCTTGGGCAAAAATGTACATGTACATGTACGTGCTCATTTAAAGACTCGTACTGATAATTTATTGAGTATTTTACGCGGTAAAAGACAAAAACTACATAGAGCGTTGATGTTTAGCCATGTGTAGTAATTAATAAAACATTAAAATATATTTAATTTCAGAAGGGTTTTTATTTTGATGTTTTTTCACATTACCTATATCCATTGTATATAAGCCCAAGCTCAATATGTCGATATATGTCAAAACTTTGTGTGTGTGTATGTTTGGTTACTCCACGCTAAAACGGCTGAAACGATTTTTATGAAATTTGGCATGCAGAAAGATAAGATCCTGAATTAACACGTGTTCTGAAAAGTACCTATATAAAAAGGTGTATGTTTGTCTAAAATGAAAATTGCGGTACGTAACATACAAATGAAATTGCACTCTGGTTTGGCTGACTAACCTAGAAAAACTCATTTATAGGAGTCATAGGCAAGGCGATTTGAACAAACAGCTTTTCTAGTAATTCAATAGAAGCATACGAAATTATTACATATTTCATCTTTATGGGCTAGGTTTATTTTTTTGTATTAAACAAACACGTAGATATTAATAATAATCAAATCTCTTACGTAAATACGTAAGTTATATCCTGGGAAACATTAAATAAAGGTTACCCTATTCAGAAAGAGAGGGTTAGCCAACACAGAGCAAGATAGAAATAAATAGGTATGCTTCAAATAGGTATTCAGAGTTTGGACTCCATCTTTACCTATAGCTTCATGGGGATAACGCATGTCCATAGCCATTGCAGCGATACACTGAACTTTGAGTAGTAAAATAAAGCCCCGGGCATCGCTGCTTCACATCATACACATCATCAGCCATAGGACGTCCACTGCTAGACATAGGCCTTCTCTTGGTGGGGTTTTGCCAATACTCGCCACGCTTGGCAGGCGGGTTGGCGAGCGCAGTTAGGTGTGATTGTTCAAGGAAGACGCTGCTGCCCATCTTCCGGATTACATCCCTTAGCCGACTTTTACGGTAACCACGGGTAGAGAGGGTGGGGTACTATTCTTACGCCGGCACCACCACGGTGCCGCTCAGGAACGCATGGCGTCGCTGCTTATTACTTTGAAACTTTCAGTGGTTAGTCTCAACAGCCCTGTAATTTCGCTAGCTGCAGTACCCTTCAAACTGGAAGACAGTAATGTTTACACACTACTGCTTTAGAATATCTGGTAGTCTGGTACTGCGGTGGTACGTACTTAGACGACCACCTGCTAAGGAGATCTACCACCACCAAGTGAATTTACCAGTAGTGTACATGAAAGTATTAATTCTACCGTGGTCTGCAGAAGTAATGTCACTGGCTCTTAGAGAAACTTTAGTACCGATTGCAGTCCTTATATATACAGTTTTCGTTTGCGCGTACTATTTCAACCTCAGTTCAGCATTTCAGCCGTGAGACGTTCACTGCTGGACATAGGCCTCCCCCATTGATTTCCATAAAGGCCGGTCGGAAACGGCTCGCATCCAACGCGTTCCTGCGGTCTTTATGAGGTCGTCTGTCCTACGCTGCGCTTGCCGGTCCGTGGTCTCCACTCCAGAGCTTTGCAGCCCCATCGGCCATCAGTTCTGCGTGCTATGTGTCCTGCCCACTGCCACTTCAACTTGCTAATCCGCTGGGCTGTTGGTAACTTTGGTTCGTCTACGGATCTCCTCATTTCTGATTCGATCTCGTAGGGAAACTCCGAGCATAGCCCTCTCCATAGCTCGTTATGCGACTTTTAGCTTATCAAGAAGCCCGTCAAGAAAAAGCACCACCGAAACTTATACAAGTAGTATACTTAAGACATACCTCTTCCTCAATGTTTTCTTTTCGTGGTATTTTAGGTCTTCTCGCGTTATTTATATGTTCAACGCTTTTGTTCATGACCAATAGTGGTGTAGCTTTAGTAGAACTGGGAATACTGATAGTAGTTTCAGGAAGTACAGGAGTTTCTAGTATCCTGTCATCGTGACTCGCTTCTGCGTGGTTTGAATAGGTTACAATAACGTCGGAAGGTATGTTACTGTCATTTTTTGACATATGTATACCTTTAGCTGTCATGACCAGAATTGGTATCATGAACACGGGTGCTGGTATAAACGCTTGATACCACATTATTACTGCTTTATATAACAGTCAAATTTTAATGTCGAAAATTGGATCGTCCATTTTCACGGTCACTGTACGGATGACGTGTCTATTGTTTGTTTCGTTGTCGATTTTTAGAACAACACTGTATAGATTATAGACTGACAATGGAATAACTTATACTATAAATATTTTGGCAATTTTTTTTTTGATGTGATTTAGAAATCGAAAAAAGCAAACTTTAACTAACTCGACTTTATACATTAACAAAAAAATTCGTACGCAATCTATCGCCTCTGGTTTACGTATAAAATATCTGATAGGAAACGTAAGAAGTGCAACACAATGGCTGTTTTTAAAAAGTATAAAAAAGCTAGTCCATTGCTTGAACAATAGGTTTTTCGGTCCAAACTGCAATGGAAAAATTACGCTATTTGTGTTATATAAGGTATTCTTATTCGAAATGGGGCAGACGAGTCCTGCACTGACGTTCTGTAAAAACATCTTCCCTGCTAGCGTTGATTCACGCAGGTTTAGTGCGCGGCGCGTGCAGGGTGCCGACATCGCATCTACGAACAAATCTTCCATCCATCTTTTTTGTTCGTACCTTCGCTAACATCAAACCTATAAGACACACGTAAACTTCTGTGACTTTTTAATACCTTTTTACTAAAAAGTCACTAACCTATTAAATTTGAACATGAACACCTGCCTACACAACAGAAAACAATGACATTGACGTGCTAACCCCGCCTGCTCGGCCGGCACTCGCGTAGTGATCGCCGGCAAGCGTCCCCCGCCCCCGCCGCGCCTCCTCTTCCCACTTGTGTCGCCGCGATTTATCGCGAAGATGTTCTACTTATAGATTTTTTACTTACTTTGCCCCTACCAGCAAGCCAGTCTTGAAGTATCGAATCGAGACTCTGGGCCGCTGGTATAGTAGCTCCAGTGATTGAGATGGAAGTGTTGATAATGATGAAAGACAGTACTTTGCGGTGACATGGATTAAGATGAAGCTACCCTATGTGTGCGAAATTAGAGGGCTGTTGAGACTAACCATCTAGTCTCAAAGTAATGAGCGCCAAGGCAGCGATGCCCTAGACTTTGTTTTACTACTCAAAGTTCTGTGCATCGCTGCAATGGTCATGGACAGGCGTTGTCTCGTTCTCTTGCAGGCAGCCACGTTATGTTTTTTTTTTTAATTGTAATTGAATGCTTTTCGTAATTTTTCCTCTATCTGTGTTATAAGACGTTGCTTCGTACCAAATTTCAAGAGTCTGAGTTCACGGGAGTACCCTGTAGGTTTTGATTCCCTTGCGAGTGTCGAAAATTTGCAGCATAAACGGCTGTATCTTTTGATTGCGTTGGCTTAGAAGTTTGATTTTTTCACAGCTCCAAGGGACAGTAGACCTGAGTATTTAATATGAATTTCAGCTTGATACCTCCATGCGTTCCTGAGAAAAAGGGTCTTGACAGACAGACAGACGGCCATCAAAGTGATCCTTTAAGGGTTCCGTTTCTTCCTTTTGAGGCTCCAAAGCCTGGAACATCGACGCAAAGTTGCTTGTCTGTCAGTTTTCTACCGGATACACTTTGAAGAGTGCGCTTCAGATCTGCATGACCTAATTCCACCTTGCCCATTCTTTTATCGGACAGCCAGAAGCTTTAAGAAGCGGCACCGCTTCATGGTGGATATTCCAACAACTCGAACTAAGCGGTTTGGTTCCACCTTCTTCATACGAACCGCTAAACATTGGAATTCGCTGCCCGAGTGGGTGTTCCCCGATAGGTACAATCTGGGTGCCTTCAAGTCGCGAGTGAATCGGTTTCTTCTAGGCGAGCGTGCTCCATCGTAGACCGCATCTTCGCTTATCATCAGGCGAGATGGCGGTCAAACGCAAGCCTATTCGTTATAAAAAAAAAAAAAAAAAAAGGTACGGAACCCTAAAAAGGCCAAGTGTCAACACGCAAAGTCATGTATCACAATATTACATAACTTTACAACACTTAAACATGTAATTCGATCCTTTTTTTTATTATAAAACGCCACTATTGATGTACCAAAACACAAAAAAAACACAAGTTTTGTTTTCAATTCAGTGACATGATTTTTACGTGTTTCCGCTTAAACTCGCTTCCAACTTGAAATGAATTTCTGCATTTTAATACAGCGCCATCTCATAGCGACTTATTGAACTAGGTAGACAATAGAAAACTTACGTTTCGTCTATAGCTTCCCACCGCTCTATTAAAATGTTCCGTAGTGTTAATCAAAGCTGATAGATGGCGTTTTAATAACTTAAAGGAATTGCTTTGGATTCTATAATAAAATCCCACTTGAGGTAACTAAAATGTCCTATAATAAACTCAAAGATTTTATAAAGCAGAGGTTAATTGACAAAGCCTACTATAAGGTGGCTCATTACGTGGAAGACAGGAATATATGGTTGTAGTAGCTTCTCTCTGCACTTGCATCCCCCTGGCTAAGTGACAATTGTAGTAAGCATAATGTAGGTATGTATTAATATTTATAACTGTAAATTGTAACCTAATATGAAAAGAAAGATCCACAAAAAAATGCCTTGCTGAGTTTCTTGCCGGAGTCTTCTCAGTTGAAGTGTAATTACGAGCCGGTGGTAGATTCAAACATGTAACTTAACGTTCACAAGTGCCTTACCAGGGCCTAAACTGAATAAATGACTTTTTGATTTTGATTCGCAATTTTTATTATACTTTTTTTCATTGTTAAATCGAGACAAGTAAAATTAAGTCGCATTTCGTGTATTTGAGTGTAATAAAAAATGCTCATAATGTATCATCATGAGCATTTTTTTATAGTAGCTTGCGTTTGACCGCCATCTCGCCTGATGTTAAGCGAAGATGCGGTCTACGGTGGAGCACGCTCGCCTAGAAGAAACAGATTCACTCGCGACTTGACGACACCCAGATTGTATCTATCAGGGAACACCCACTCGGACAGCAAATTCCATTGTTTAGCGGTTTTAAAATACCTAAATTGAAGGAAAAAAACTTTTAAAACTAATTCATTTTCAATTTAATTTCAACATATTACTTATATATATTTTTTAATTTCCTTTATTTAGATACCCCACTTGACAGATTTGAATGAATGAATGAATGAATGAATAACTCTTCATTGTACACAATTAATTTTGATTAATTTTGTAAATTCCCTTTTTAACAACCTCTACGGGTTACTCTCTTTGTTCTGTCAACCTCGTATCTTCGAAACAGCCGAATGGATTACGACAATTAAGGTATTGTTAGATTCGTTAATAACCCAATCATAGATAGGTGTTTGAAAAAAAATATGGCGGATTTTTGGCGCGAAATAGTGTTTTTTTTTTTTTAAATAAACAAACCTATGAAGTAGGTTATAAGTTGGTTAAGTTAGTTAGTGTCAGTGCAGTGAGTACTACATATTATAGAACACATGAACAAAGTGTCTTCCCCTTAATATAGACAGTAAGAAAAGTGTTGATGGACACATTCTTAGATTTACTCAACTTAGCAATTTAAGTTATAATAATATTACTTATTAGTCTCAACTTGGCTAGATTGTATAACAATGAGGTATCTAAAAACAATAAGATATATCATTAAAAGAAAAAAAAAAGTAGGTTATAAAGGAAATTAAAAATATAATTGAAGTTTAAATGTTTAAATTTAATTAGGAATAATAAATTAGTTCAAAAAGTTTTTTTAAATATAGCTATTTTATTAGCAACGGGTTACAGATTTTTTAAACTCTTCAGCTTGTTTAATACTTATTTTTTAGTTTTATAAAACATTCTGGGTGTATAGAACAATTTTATTAACCTTTTTTAGATACCAATTACGATGAAGTAGGTATTGATAAAACGAGAAAAAGCAGCACATAGATTATAAACACAAAATGTAATTTGTTCCAAGTAATATAATGTATACAGAAAATAAATGGTTTAATTCAATTTGAACGCCAAAACAAAATATTGTTTTCTGAGACCTCATTACTGTTGTTAGAGAATGTTTTTTTAATAAAAATTAACAAAATATAACGAATCTTGTTTAGGCATGTGGCAGCGCAAAAGCGGGGATATTTTTAATACGCTGCAGCGTAATATGCGCCTAATAGTGGTTAGCGTGGTCGGATGACACGCCGAAGGGCGTGGGTTCAAACCCCACCGATGAGCTTGAACTGCCGGTGAAGGAAAACATCGTGATGAAACCATAGCATGGTGGTAGGGTACTTTCTAGTATTCGGCTGGCTACCTACCACCCTATAGTTAAAAATCTGCCGCTAAGCATCTAACGGTGTGTTCCGGCAGCCTCACTTGAGAGCCAGTTCCATTCCAGGCTAGATGTGCTTCACCATCTTCAACCGCACCGTCACTTAACATCAGGTGAGCTGAGGTCAAACACCTAGCCTGTCAGCCATAAAAAAAAAATAATAGAAACGACATTTAAAAAAAAAACTAAAGCCAGGTAAGTATGTCTGCTTGCGCGTATGTGTGTCTGCGTGCGTGAATGTGTGCATATGTATACATAAAGCAAATAAATATGTATAATGTACTATATGATACTACTTAATATACAGTAGGTACCTGGTTGACCGAGCATTGCTCGGCTGAAAACATGCATAAAACGACGTTTTCTAAAAATAAAACCTACTTAGATCGATTAGGGCGAGATATCGCCCCCGAAACCCCCTGCATACTAAATTTCATGAAAATCGTTGGAGCCGAATCGTTTAATCGAGATTCAGATTATATATATACATATATACAAGAATTGCTCGTTTAAAGTATTAGATAAATACATAAACCAACAGTCATATAGGTATGTAAATATACAAAAGAACTAATAAATAAATATTGTAGAACATTACACACAATGCCATCTGACCCTAGCTGACAGTAAAGCTTGTAATATGGAAATGAAATGAAATTTATTCACTAAAAATAGGGTTAACATTGTTATAGATATTTTATAGATTTAGTTCTCCTATTTTGTCGTGACTCACATGTGGATTTGGTCCTGCAAAAATGAAAATATTATAAATTAAAAAACAATCTCAACTTTGATATTACAATATATGTCAATATGAAATATCACATCACATCATCAGCCATAGTACGTCCACTGCTGGACATAGGCCTCCTCCAGGGGTAGTTTTGCCAATACTCGCCATGCTTGGCAGGCGGGTTGGCGAGCGCAGTTAGGTGTGATTGTTCAAGGAAGACGCTGCTGCCCATCTTCTGGATTACATCCCTTAGCCGACTCTTACGGCAACCACGGGTAGAGAGGGTGGGGTACTATTCTTACGCGGTCAAACGCAAGCCTATTTTAAATTATTCTTTTTTATGTAAAATCAATGAGACGAACGAGACGCTCTCCTCATGGTAAGAGATGACGCCTGACCATGACCATTACAGCGATACCTAGAACTTTGAGTAACAAAACAAAGCCCAATGTAACGTCACTTTGGCGCTCATTACTTAGAGATATTGTTAGTGTCAACAGCCCTGTAATTTCGCTGCCTGAAACTTGGTGCTGCAGTACCATTCAAACCGGAGCACAGTAATGTTTACACACTACTGCTTGGCAGAATCTGGTTCTATGGTAGACGACCTCCTGCTAAGGAGATCTACCACCAAATTTTGTGGCGATGATGGTTCAGTGGTTAGCGCGATAGGTTTGCATGCCGTAGGGCGTGGATTCAAACCCCAACAATGAGCTTGAGCTGCCGGTGAAGAAAAACATCGTGAGGAAACCATTGCGTGGTGGCAGGGTACTTTCTAGTACTCGGCTAGCTAGCTACCACCCTCAAGTTGAAAATCTGCCGTCAAGCATCTAACAGAGTGTTCCGGCAGCCTCGCTTGAGAGCCAGTTCCATCCCAGGCTAGGTGTGCTTTACCATCTTCGACCACACCGTCACTTAACATCAGGTGAGCTGTGGTCAAACACCTAGCCTGTCAGCCATAAAAAAAAAACAACACTACTACGCACTTGGCAACAGATTACATATCTACATTGTCTATGGTATAGCATATCACATCATTATAGTCTACGACCTTTAACCGTTGGTATCTGTAAAGCCATGTACTGTGGAACAACTTGCCGAGAGGTAGCATGGCACCTAATTAGACGAGCTCCTGAGGTCTAAGTTCCATTGCAACACGATAAATAAAATCTCGTAACTGCTCACACTTATGGGACGATTATGCCAAGTATCAACGTCAACGTCCGGGATCTACCAATTTTTTCTAATCGGGACAAACACTTGATAATAGAGTCTTCTTTCTTTAGTGTTTCAAAAAGCTCACAAGTATATGGATGGCATATTTGTAAGCGGGAGAATAACCTTTTCATAAATTTACACTTAGTATACCATGCAGTGGTGGTGCCGGCGTCAGAATTGTACCCCACCCTCTCTACCCGTGGTTGCCGTAAGAGTCGGCTAAGGGATGTAATCCGGAAGATGGGCGTCGACTTCTTTGAATATTCACATCTAACTGCGCTCGCCAATTCGCCTGCCAAGCGTGGCGAGTATTGGCAAAACCCCCCCAGGAGGAGGCCTATGTCCAGCAGTGGACGTCCTATGGCTGATGATATGATACGGGCGACCGAGCTTTGCTCTGTGTATATACAATTTAAAATCGGAAAGTGTTTTTTTTTTTATTTTTTTTATGGCTGACAGGCTTGGTGTTTGACCACAGCTCACCTGGTGTTAAGTGATGGTGTGGTCGAAGATGGTAAAGCAACCTAGCCTGGAATGGAACTGGCTCTCAAGCGAGGCTGCCGGAACACACCGTTAGATGCTTGGCGGCAGATTTTCAACTTGAGGGTGGTAGCTAGCCAGCCGAGTACTAGAAAGTACCCTACCACCACGCTATGGTTTCCTCACGATGTTTTCCTTCACCGGCAGCTCAAGCTCATTGTTGGGGTTTGAACCCACGCCCTTCGGCATGCGAACCTGCCGCGCTAACCACTGAACCATCATCGCTACAAAACACAACAAATACAAATATGTTTCCCTAAAGATGGAAACGACGATTTCTTAGATGCGATAGCGACACCCCCAGCGAATCCCCCATGCTCATTTTTCTATTGGACAGCCAGAAGCTCAAAAAAGTGACATCGTTTCATGGTCGACGTTCCAAAAACTCGAACGAAACGATTTGATTCCACGTTCATTGTGCGGACTGCTAGACAGTGGAATGCGCTGCCTGAGTGGATGTTCCCAGTTGGATATAATCTGGGTGTTTTCAAGTCGAGAGTGAATCGGTATCTTCAAGACAAGCGTGTTCCATCTTAGACCGCACCATCAAATATCAGGTGAGGTGGTGGTCAAACGTAAGCCTATTTCATATTTAAAAAAACAACTTAGGATACTTTCAAAACGTTGGATAAGTTTCAAAAACAGCTGGCCGTTTTAAAATCAAATGATTCATCGATAGAACAACGTGCGTTGGATGTTAGGCGCTTTGTGAAATAAGCTTTTACATTTAAGCATTGTAGCATTTAAGCTTTTACATTTTTCGTAGCGATAATGGCTCAGTGGTTAGCGCGGTAGGTTCGCATGCCGAAGGGCGTGGGTTCAAACCCCAACAATGAGCTTGAGCTGCCGGTGATGGAAAACATCGTAAGGAAACCATAGCGTGGTGGTAGGGTACTTTCTAGTACTCGGCTGGCTAGCTACCACCCTCAAGTTGAAAATCCACCGCCAAGCATCTAACGGTGTGTTCCGGCAGCCTCACTTGAGAGCCAGTCCCATTCCAGGCTAGGTGTGCTTTACCATCTTCGATCACACCGTCACTTAACATCAGGTGAGCTGTGGTCAAACACCTAGTCTGTCAACCATTAAAAAAAAACATATTGGGTCCTTTTGGCGCCCCTTAAAGCTGCCGCCCGGAGCAGGTGCCCCGTGTTGCCATCCTCTACATCCAAGGTCGGACCAACATTAGAGTCGGTCGAGACGCGTGCCAGGAGACTAATTGCAACTGTAATTAACTTCAAAGCCTTGAGCGTCGTCGTAGAGTTACTAGCTTGTCAGTTTTTTACGGAAAACGTTTCGACTTGCATTTGAAATACTCTTGGTTCCCTCTACACATTTCTGCTACCGGACGGCCAGACACGTCATCTGTACATTGTAGATATTCCCCATGTACACACAAAGCGTTTTAATTCCATATATTTTATTAGCACAGCGGAGTTGAGACTAATCAGATATCTGACAGAATACTTAAATACTTTTTTTGTAAATACACACTTATAGGTAATACATACAAAACATTCAGAATAAACATTTGTTTATACTACAAAATGTTTGTCCCAATCGAACCCACGGCTGATCTCAAAGCAGATACACTACCAATAAGCCAAAAAAGCTACTACTAAGCCAACAGGGCTGTCATAGCTCGTTGAGTGACTTCGAAACCAACTTTGGACGACATTCCGTCCTCGACTGAAGTTCGCCGTGGTACAATGAACACATTGCTATCCTCAGGCCAACAAGTCTTATCATATTAGTTGTTATTCTATGAAAATCCAGGCCTTTTGTGACGTCAGAGTATTATTAAGAGATTAAATGGTTTTAGAGATCATGGAGAAATTAAACTTGATTAAACTTGAAAAAAAAATGGTTAATACCTTTTATTATTAAGATATTAAATGATTTTAGAGATAATAGAGACATTATAGTTTATTAAATTTGAAAAAAAAAGTAGTGTACGAAGGAATCCCTCTTCTGATGGTCAGAGATAATGCCTGCCCATGACCACGGCAGCCGTGCCCAGAATTTTGAATAATAAAACAAAGTCTAGCGCTGTTAGCGGTGATGACTTATGGCGCTGAAACGTGGTCTCTCTAAGTGCCTTCTTGGTAAGCTTAAAGTCGCACAACGAGCTATGGAGAGGGCTAAGCTTGGAGTTTCCCTACGAGATCGAATCAGAAATGAGGAGATCCGTATACGAACCAAAGTTACCGACATAGCCCAGCGGATTAGCAAGTTGAAGTGGCAGTGGCAGGGCACATAGCACGTAGAACTGATGGCCGATGGGGCTGCAAAGTTCTAGAGTGGAGACCACGGACCGGCAAGCGCAGCGTCAACGTCCACCCACAAGGTAGACAGACGACTTAATAAAGACCGCAGGAACGCGCTGGATGCGAGCCGCTTCCAACCAGTCTTTATGGAAGTCAATGGGGGAGGCCTATGTCCAGCAGTGGGCATTCTACGGCTGTAATTATGATGATGACGATACCTCTGTTTTGGCGCTCATTATTTTAAAACATTTGAAGTTTAGTCTCAATAGATCTGTAATTTATGTAGATTCTTTAACTAATTTGTAAATAAATATATTATATCTTTTTTTCCAGAATCAAGTTCCTGTATCAATGGTAGTCAACGCGGCTATCAACCCTTCTACTAACAAAGGTACACGTGACGTGACATAACTTGGAAGTGGTTAGCGCGGTCGGTTCGCATGTCGAAGGGCGTGGGTTCAAACCCCAACAATGAGCTTGAGCTGTCGGTGAAGGAAAACATCGTGAGGAAACCATAACATGGTGGTAGGGTACTTTCTAGTACTCGCCCGGCTAGCTACCAATCTCAAGTTGAAAATCTGCCGCCAAGCATCTAACGGTGTGTTCCGGCAGCCTCAATTGAGAGCCAGTTCCATTCCAGGATAGGTGAGCTTGACCATCTTCGACCACACCGTCACTTAACATCAGGTGAGTTGTAGTCAAATACAAAGCCTGTCAGCTACAAAAAAAAACTCAAAATTCTGGGTATCAAAATGTTCAACTGTGTGTTTTATGTGCTTATATCACATCTAAAAATTCGCGAAACCATTTTAAATAAGTTACCAAGTACCTAACAGTATGTTCTGGCAGCCTCACTTGAGAGTTAGTTCCATTCCAGGCTAGGTGTGCTTTACCATCTTCGACCACACCGTGTGTTAAGTGTTCTGTGGTCAAACACCTAGCTTGTCACCTTAAAAAAGGTGACCTGAAGCAAATACTTAGCATGTAAAACATAAAAATAAAACTACGTGCAATTTTATTTAAATTTATATTTATCATTTCACGTGTTAATTCCCTGAGATTTGACTGAGGAGCGATGAAAAATCACCCCCCTCCATACCTTCCCCACCTAATAACTCCTCTAAATTCTGTTCCTTACTCTTCTGTACTTGCGCGTGATGTATTTTTCTCAGAAATTCAACCGTGTATATAACATCAATGTATCTTCTAAGAATTGCCTGTTAGAAATACATAATCAATCGTCAATATCATCATCCTTTACCAGCCGTAGCACGTCCACTGCTGGACATAGGCCTCCCCCATCGACTTCCATGAAGAATTGGAAGCGGCTCGCATCCAGCGCGTTCCTGCAATCTTTATTAGGTCGTCTGTCCACCTTGTGGGTGGATGTCCTACGCTGCGCTTGCCGGTCCGTGGTCTCCACTCCAGAACTTTGCAGCCCCATCGGCCATCGGTTCTGCGTGCTATGTGCCCTGCCCACTGCCACTTCAACTCGCTAATCCGCTGGACTTTAGTTCATCGACGGATTACCACATTTTTGAATAAATCGATGATGAATTGTAGCGATGATAGCTCAGTGGTTAGTGCGGTCGATTCGCACGCCTCACGATGTCATGCCTCATGTAATTACCCAATAAAGCATATAAAAGATAAGTAGTGCTGTTAAATCGCGGGCAAATCATTTGGGCCTATCTGGTACCTGGTAATAGACGATATGTCGAAAATTTGTAAAAAAGTAAGGATTATTGCCAGAGTTGTCCTTTGATTTCCATGATCCATAATAATTTACATTAACACGATTATATTTCATGTGTGAGTAGTTGTAAAATTCTTTCATTTCAAGTAGCCATTTGTCCAGTTCTCTGGGGAAAACAGAAATAGAATTAGTAAGTACCATGAACACAGTAATAGAATCAGTAGGTACCATGAACACAATAATTGAATTAGTAGGTACCATGAACACTATAATATAATTAGTAGGTACCATGAACACTATAATATAATTGGTAGGTACCATGAACACACTAATAATATCAATAGGTACCATAAACACAATAATAGAATCAGTAGGTACCATGAACACAATAATAGAATCAGTAGGTACCATGAACACAATAATAGAATCAGTAGGTATCATGAACACTAATAGGATCAGTAGGTACCATGAACACAATAATAGAATCAGTAGGTACCATGAACACTAATAGAATTAGTAGCTACCATCAATACAATAACAGAATCAATAGGTACTATTCATACAATATTAGAACTAGTAAGTACCATGAATACATTAAGAGAATTACTAAATATACTCGCGACTTGAAGGCACCCAGATTGTGGGCAGAAGATTCCGTTGTTTAGCGGTTCGTACGATGAAAGTAAATGAAAGTTCGAGCTTTTGAAATATCGACTAATTTTGCGTCAATGTTCAAGGCTTTTTCTGAACAAACAAATTGGTACTTGGCTAGTTCGTTCCAAAGGTGAGAAGTACCTACCTCATTATAAATGCCATGCGTAGTAATGGGTTATCTTCATACGTTTTGGTGACTCGCTCCATATCTTCAATTCGCTGTTGCAAGCCATAAATAGCTTGTTCGGCCACCTTAGATTTAAAAAAAAACACACAATTCTCTATTTCCTTCTATGAATATACCTTATACATATAATGTTAAACCTTATTATGGAAACTGACTTGGTTTTGACGCATTTTTATTTGACTTACACGGCATTACTCCCTTTGAATTATATCACATTCTTTGAATACAGTTTCACCCATATACGGTGGCCTACATCATGGACTCAAAGCTGAGTATAATTAAAGAGCTTTTATAAATTAGAGTCAAGTTATTTATTTTCTTTGGTATACCTCAATCACTATGACTACATCTTAATAACTGTGATTATATCTTAATAAATATGACTACATTTAAATAACCATGACTATATCTTGATAACTATGACTACACTTAAATAACCATGACTATATCTTAATAACTATGACTATACCTTAAGATTCAATGCGTACAGATTAGTGGAATTATAATCTGCTGGATATTCATAGATGGAGGACGCATGACCCCTAGCCTTATAATTGCTGGACTTTTTCCCGGCCATGTTTAAATCCCAGTATTTATACTGACGGCGGTAGTTTAACAGGGATGCGTTGTTTGGCGGACGGTCACGTCTTCTGCCCAGGGGAGGTGGAGGGGATGAGGGGGGTAAAGTAGAAGACTCCGTTTCCGCCTCTGGCGTTGATTGTGACATCTGAGACGGTGGTGGTATATCGTCATCGCTGTGAAAAGAAATAATTATATATAAAAAAAAAAAGTCATTTATTCAGTTTAGGCCCTGGTAAGGCACTTATGAACGTTAAGTTACATGTTTGAATCTACCACCGGCTCGTAATTACACTTCAACTGAGAAGACTCCGGCAAGAAACTCAGCAAGGCATTTTTTTTGTGGATCTTTCTTTTCATATTAAGTTACAGTTTACAGTTATAGATATTAATACATTATGCTTACTACAATTGTCACTTAGCCAGGGGGATGCAAGTGCAGAGAGAAGCTACTACAACCATATATTCCTGCCTTCCACGTAATGAGCCACCTTATAGTAGGCTTTGTCAATATGTTGTTGTTTATATAATATGTTAATAGATATACAAAAACTCTTTGTGGTGTACCAGAAATTAAAAAGAAAACAGATTTATTTACAGGCTAGGTATTCGACCACAGCTCACCTGTGATGGTGTGTTGAAGATGGTGACAACAACTACCTGGAATGGTACTGGCTCTCAAGTGAGGCTGCCGGAACACATCGTTAGATGCTTGGCGTCAGATTTTCAACTTGAGGGTGGTAGCTAGCCAGCCGAGTACTAGAAAGTATCTTACCACCACGCTATGGTTTCCTCGCGATGTTTTCCTTTACCGGCAGCTCAAGCTCATTGTTGGTGATTGAACCCACGCCCTTCGGCATGCGAACCTACCGCGCTAACCACTGAGCCATCATCGCTACAAAAAATTTAATTTCTTTGAGTAAAAAAAGAGAAGCTAAGCTCTACTCACCGTAGGGCTTCTGGTGGGGGACGAGACTTCGCCATGCGGCGTGTCAGTTCCGCCGCCAGTGCGGGGTCTTCCCCGACGAAATCATAATCTCGCACCGCGATAAAAGAACGCGCTTTATTCATACGCCTCGCGAGTGCTGCATACTCGACCACGCAAACTGACAAGCACAAATTTAAGAGCTTTAAAAATAAATAAATATAGAAGATTTTGTTTTAGTGTTCATTATTCAAGGTTTTGAGTGTTCAAGGTATATATTTAGTTTATTTCCGCTTAACAGTCGTTTCAGTTACAGCAGTGATAAGGATTTCAATATATAAAAAAAAAATGGATTAATAATTATTATTATTTATTTATGTTTTTTTTAAATATTTAACTTACTAAAAAAAATATAATTTATTTTTAACGCACATTTGGTAGTAACAAATCGATCCTTATCTCTACATAGTATAAAACAAAGTCATCCGCCGCGTCTGTGTGTCTGTTCGCGATAAACTAAAAAACTACTGAACGGATTATCATGCGAGTTACACCAATAGATAGAGTGATTCACGAGGAAGGTTTAGGTATATAATTTGTCAAGGTTTTGTGTAAATTTGTTGAAATATGATGATAATTGTTGGAAGTGTCGGAAAAAATAATGGTAATTTTATATGGAATATCGTCTAACTGACGAGTTATGTACAAGGTGTCGTCAAGTGTTACAAGCTGAACTGCCAGATCGAAATATAGGTCCGGAACTTGACAATTATTTTAAAAATCTTATCTGAAACTTTACTTAATATCTAAAACTAAAATTTGACATATATTATTAGTATAACAAAGTCCAGGGCATCGCTGTTTTGGTGCTCATTAGTTTGAGACTTTCGATGGTTAGTCTCAATAGGTCTGTAATTTTACTAGCTGCAGTAATCTTCAAACCGGAATATAATAATGTTTACACACTACTATTTGCAGTGTACACCTCTATACTATTAGAAAAACTGTAGCATGTATGTTAGGTTATAATCTGTAGGTAGTTTTTTTACCAACAATTAAATGGCTGTAGATAGAAAACTATTTTTTTTTAATGGTTGACTGTGTAGGCATTTGAAAACAGCTCTGCTGATGTAAAGTAACGATGTGGTGGAAGATGGTAAAGCACACCTAGCCTGGAATGGAACTGGCTCTCAAGTGAGGCTGCCGGAACACACCGTTAGATGCTTGGCGGCAGATATTCAACTTGAGGGTGGTAGCTAGCCAGCCGAGTATTAGAAAGTACCCTACCACCACGCTATGGTTTCATCACGATGTTTTCCTTCACCGGCAGCTCAATCTTATTGTCGGGGTTTGAACCCACGCCCTTCGGCATACGAACCGACCGCGCTAACCACTGAGCTATCATCGCAATATTTAAGTTTTTTTTTACTCACAGAATACACCCAGGTATATTTTCATGTGATCTATCTGCTTGTATGCTTATCTATATCTGTTATATTTTTTACTACAAACAATTATATTTTTTATTGCTGTTAATTATAATTTTATTGGTATTAATTATTTTTTTATTCTAAGTTGTAAAGTTTTATACAAAGATATTTTTTTATGTTAATAAAATTTAGAGATGAAACGGATATCCGGTAACTATCCGATATCCGGCCTTATCTTTTTACTATCCGGCCGGATACCGGATAGTAAAATTTAAAAAAATCCTATTATTTTACACAAGGCCAATCATACCACAATAAGTTATGGACACCGATTATTTTTATAATCGCACGTTAAAAATGTTTGTTTTATTAATTAGTTTAGTACTCAATATTAACAAGGGGCAAATTGTGGTGAATGAATACCAAATTTTCCGCATTTATTGGTAAGAGGCGACTCTGCTAGGCTTCGTATACCAGACCAGCTTCTGAAAATAGCCTTTCGCTGTAAACGCTACTGCCAGGCGCTGAAAGATAAATTCTAGCAAACCTTGACAACTGCGGGTACTGATTCAAATTAACCGACTACCAAATGTATAGGTCGTGATTGCGATCAAGTCGAGATGTCTTTAAGGAAAAGTCAATCTCGTTAGCAATTGGATTTTGTTTGTTTTTTTTTGATCACGACAATCACTACTATTATCCTTTGCCACTTCATTGAAACAGTAACAGCCGAATATCCGACGCTCCGGCCTCGTAGCTTGCCGAATATCCGGTATCCGGCCAAACCACTATCCGTTTCATCTCTAATAAAATTCTTATTAATTCATAATGATTTAAATTCCTAATTCGTAGATCTTAAAAGATGTAGTAAAGCCGCGATCTTAAAGTGGTAGTGGGCCAGTCATTTTAACTGTATGTGGAAAGATTGTTGGGCCAAAATCACGACACAGTTCCCTCAAGATGTCAAGCGACCTTCTGGACGGCCCAGACGGAGATGGAGGGACGAACTTGGCTCAGTGTTGCCACTCGAAAATTTCGTTCCGTACTAGACAGCGGCAAGAAAACGTACTAAAACGTTACAACTAAAGAAAAAGCTCATTAAATTACCCACATATAATATTTTTGGGGGCTTTTAGGTCTGATTTTCATATAATTGGAAGTACCACAGCACTCAACCACTACTGCTATCTACTGGAATGGAATAGATCTGTCGGCGTACTAAATCATAATTACACAAAAAAGTAATAGACATATTAAAACTGTAACAGAACCATCTTTTATAGCGATGATAGCTCAGTGGTTAGCGCGGTCGGTTCGCATGCCGAAGGGAACACAGTAATGTTTACACACTACTACTTAGCGGCAGAATATCTGGTACTGCGGTGGTACCTACGTAGACGACCTCCTGCTAAGGAAATCTACCACCAAGTAAAACCAAGGTATGTGAGGAGGCTCACACACTATAGTTTTAAAGCATATTCCTTTTTCAATTGATCTTACATTAAAATGTTCTTTCCAAATACTATAGCATTTTTTTATTTATTTATGTAAGTAGTTCCGAATAGTCTGCTAAAATTTTGTAATTTGTTCCCGCTAGAACTGCTTTTTTTGCTAGTAAGTCAGCCTCCTCATTACCTTTTAAGCCAATATATTGTGAACGATAGAATCGGCCAAGTGCTTGAAGAGTCAACACGTCCTGAGGAGGCCTCGTGTAGAGGCGTAACACGTGTCGGCAACTGGTTACTGTAACGAGAAGAGGATATAAACACTTATGGTTATTTCAATTACTTTTTTTTATGGCTGACAGGCTAGGCACCAGCTCACCTGATGTTAAGTGACGGTGTGGTCGAAGTTGGTAAAGCACTCCTAGCCTGGAATGGAACTGGCTCTCAAGTGAAGCTGCCGGAACACACCGTTAGATGCTTGGCGGCAGATTTTCAACTTGAGGGTGGTAGCTAGCCAGCCGAGTACTAGAAAGTGCCCTACCACCACGCTATGGTTTCCACACGGTGTTTTTCCTGCACCGGCAGCTCAAGCTCATTGTTACGGTTTGAACCCAAGCCCTTCGGCATGCGAACCTACCGCGTTAACCACTGAGCTATCATCGATACAAAAGTAGTATCGATAAAAAAATAAAAGTTGTTTTTAATTTGTTTTAAGCAATTTTATATATTGAGTAAATATTTAAGTAACGCCTGAATCAATAAGTTAGTTTCATTTAATTTTTTTATATTAAATACTTTTTTAATCATATAAATTTTTTTTTTTACTATTACCTAATCTAAAAGTAAATTAAATGTATAATATTAAATGTATAATTCTCTGACATTAATGTAATTGATTAATCATTTTTATGTTTTCTGACTAGAATTTCTAGACAAGCGTGCTACATCGTAGACCAAATCCAGGCAAGATGGCGGTCAAACGCAAGCCTATGTGTCATAAAAATAAAAACGTTTTTGTCGAAATTTAAGCTATTACGAAGAAAAAAATCGAATGATATCACGATCCTCCACCTTTTTGAAGTCGGTTAAAAATAATAAAATCCAAACGCGAGCCGCGGATCTCCAAATATACCCTCTTTACAGCAGATCGAGCAAAGGGGCTCGCTATTAAAAATAATAAAAATATCCAATCATCTGTGAAAAGGTCCAACGGAAAACTGTCAGAGAATACCCTTTGGAAACGTAGTGAAAACCATAAAATTTACGGTACTTTACGCTGTGGTAACTCAGTTTTTTAAGTGATTAAGTCTTGAAATTTACTTCCATAATGGTTCATTTTTTGAATTATGTTAGATTATAAACATATCAATTCACGCTCGTAAAATACGAGTGTGGCGCCACCCGCCAATAGTTAGACGCAACCTCGCTAACTTAATTCATCCACGTCAAAATCAAAATCAAATCAAAAAGTAATTTATTCAGTTTAGGCCCTGGTAAGGCACTTATGAACGTTACATGTTTGAATCTACCACCGGCTCGTAATTACACTTCAACTGAGAAGACTTCGGCAAGAAATTCAGCAACGCATTTTTTGTGTGGATCTTTCTTTTCATATTAAGTTACAGTTTACAGTTATAGATATTAATACATTATGCTTACTACAATTGCCACTTAGCCAGGGGGATGCAAGTGCAGAGAGAGCGCGTGATCAAAAACCGCCGCCAAGAAGCCGCACGGCGTTTTTAAATAAAATAAATATTAACGTTTATTGTCGCTTGACCTTCCAAAAACCGTGGCTGTTTGCAGGAGAATGAAACTGTAGAGCAGTGCTTTTGCATTGCAAAGCCTCAGAAGGTACTAGAATTGCCACTAGGCTGCTTGAAGCTGCTTCGCTATCATCCATGTCGCCGCAACACCTTGAATGCTTCTCGTCACCAACGTCATCAAACTTTCCACCTAACTCACTGGAGCAAATATGTCAGCGGCCCAGAGCCTCGCACCGATACTTCAAAGAGCTGGGTTGGCTCGGGTAGATTCTGGTAAGGGGAAATGCATAAAACAAAACAGATACAGATACAGATACAAATTCAGACACAGACACAGACACAGACACAGATACTATTACTTACTTTAGTTTTATAATATGTATTGATGATGATAAATAAATATCGCAGAACATTACATACAGCGCCATCTGATCCCAAACTAAGCAAATCTTGTATGATCAAATTCAGCTAGCTGATAGAATAATTACTTATTTCATACTTTTTTTTTTGTAAATAGATATATACTTATAATACATACAGTTCACCGAGACACAGAACAAATATTTGTTTATACGATAAAATATTTATCCTCGGCGAATGAGGACTTATTCACCTTCGTCGGAATGTTCTATCTCTCTCTTCTCTATAATATTATCTTTAATCTTCAACCCTATCTTTAAAGAAAAGTTTTACGTATTGGAACTCTTTTCATTCCTCTCAAGTCCAAAGATAACCTTACCCTGAAGCCCCCTTCTGTACGTTGTGAAACTTTTTGCGGGAAGTCGTTTGCATTCCAGGCTGTGTAATTCAGTATATAAAGTTTTTTTTTGTATTGATTTATTATTTTTTACTGATAGTAAACTTTATTTTATGAATAATTTGAATATTTTTGCTTTCTATGTGGTGGTTGATTTTTTATACGTTTTTAAACTTTTTGTGGCGATGACGTCATAAAATAGGCTGGATATAAATATGCCCTTGCCGTGTAATGCGTTATGGTAAATGCGTTACTTCACTTTTGTAATTGTAATAGCATTATCCCAAATGGTCAATGCAATACTTCACTTTTGCAATTTTAATAGCATTATCCTAAATGGTAAATGCGTTACTTCGCTTTTGTAATTTTAATAACATTACCCTAAATGGCAAATGCGTTACTTCACTTTTGTAATTTAATAGCATTATCCCAAATGGTAAATGCAATACTTCACTTTTGTAATTTTAACAGCATTACTCTAAATGGCAAATGTGTTACTTCACTTTTGTAATTTTAATAGCATTATTACCCCAAATGGTAAATGCGTTACTTCACTTTTGTAATTTTAATAGCATTACCCCAAATGGTAAAGGCATTACTTCACTTTTGTAATTTTAATAGCATTATCCCAAATGGTAAATACATTACTTCACTTTTGTAATTTTAACAGCGTTACCCTAAATGGTAAAGGCATTACTTCACTTTTGTAATTTTAACAGCGTTACCCTAAATGGTAAATACATTACTTCACTTTAGTAATTTTAACAGCGTTACCCTAAATGATAAATGCGTTACTACACTTTTGTAATTTTAACAGCATTACTCTAAATGGTAAATGCATTACTTCGCTTTTGTAATTTTGATAGCATTACCCCAAATGGCAAATGCATTACTTCATCGGATGCCCTTTAATCAGAGCAATTTAATAACCTTTCAAGATAAGGAATCTAATCTTCTCGAACGCAAATAACTTTATACATAAAAATATATTATTTACTACTATCCATTTATCAAGCAATAATAAACCTTAATATCTCCACGTCAAACGTAAAATTAGCTTAACTATTGCGTTCATAAAGGTTATATGGTGCTGGTTTCTAAAAGTCGGAAGCGGTAGGAAGCTCTATGCTATTATGGTTCTTAATCCCAAGTTATGAGTATACAAAATGCAATGTTCTATTTTAATAGTGTCAGAGTAAAGAGATGTTCCTAAGAGATATTTAACGTGAAGTTCACCTGCACCCATGATAAGGATGGGACAATATCGATATATTTTTGGTGCGAGTGCAATTTTTATAGAATGGGGTTTAAAAATATTTGTGTAAAAGATGTGTTCTTACAGATGATCAATTTCATTGTTCGGATGCTAACTATACTTGAACCAGCGTCGATATGGCTATACTTACGAATATTTTAGTATATTTGTTTAGTTTGGCCTAGGTCTTTTAGTAGATTATAGAGGGATTTTTCTAGTAAACGACTCGCTCCTACTTCTACCTGCATATACATTTACTACAAAGTTATTATTGGTAACGGTGGACCACGGACCGCCAAGCGCAGAGTAGGAAGTCCACCCACAAGGTGGACAGACGACCTAATATAGACCGCAGGAACGCGCTGGATGCGAGCCACTTCCAACCGGTCTTTATGAAAGTCAATGGGGGAGGCCTATGTTCAGCAGTAAAAAAAAATTATTGTTTTACTTATGCGAGATTACTCACGTTTAATTATATCGGATACTTCGACTATAGTTTCGGCCACATCCGGTGGCCTTCATCATGGATACAAAGCTAAGTACAACGCACGCGTGGCCTCGTCTTGCTTTGCACTGCGGGCCGCTGCACGCCTCGCACTTGTAGACAGTCCACAACGCATGCGGGGCGCCACCTGCTGTCCTAAACGGATAACCAGCGTCTTTTTACATTATTTTGTTCATATTTGTTGTTTTTTATGGTTGTGCCTTAATGAAAATGTAACTAGAGAATACTAAATAAATAAATATTGTAAATACTTCACACCATCTAGCTCCAAACAAAGCAAAGCTTTGTACCATAGGAACCTGATAATTTGATAAAATACTTATATACTTTTTATGTAAATACATGTAGAACACCCAGACACATCACAAACATTTATCATCGTGTAAATGTTTAGAAAAGGTGGTCGTGCCATCTACTTGACCAAGTAATGTTAGAAAAAATTTCTTTGAAAGCATTTTATAAATTGAGTGAAACTTTGAAGATCAGCAATATTGATACAGGGGATTCAGTACTCGATTCTCGTTCCAAATTATTAAAAATAGGTGGTTAATATTTGATCGAATTATCCTGAGCAAACACAAAAATACGGACACTCAAATCACGCGCACCGAAAATGACATGGCAGTCGCGCGCGGACACAGATATAACAGTTACTACGCAGTCTACGAATGGTAGTTATGTCTTGCGCTACTCGGCGCGTGAGGCTGCGCGCTGTCCATACATTCTGGAGTCTTAGGGAAAACTTTAACCAAGGATTCCTTAGTTTTATTTTTGTATTTGTTTTAATTTTATTTTTTTATACGTTTCATATGACCATTAACTAACATGTCTTTGAATATGGCTCATATTCAAACTGTCAGCCCGTATGTCAATGCGGTTCTCGGAATCCTTATTTTTGTGTAACACATAAATTACGGAGTCTGCACTGTAAACATAGGCATGTTCGTTGTTGTTAACTTAATAATCAATTATATGGCTTCATCTATTCAAAGTGTAATTGTAAGTTTTATTATAATGAGTGGCCAATAAATATTACTAAGTTATTGATTTGTTCTGTTGGGAATCAAAACCATACCCTACAGCTCTGGAAGCAAATATTCTACCAAATTAACTAACAGGGCATTCAATAGAATAATGGTGCAAAAACTACGATATCGATAGATCGATAGTTGTGTTAGTCCCCTCCCTAATTTGTTTCCTGTTTATGCACAACTGACGCTGTTTGTTCCTCCCGTTACAACAACACTCAGTTTCCACTTAAATACGCAGACACATTACAGGATCATAGCATAATATGCTAGTTGACTAAATTTCGAAAATTGGTTTATAAAATCAAGGTATACTCATCATAGGACGTCCACTGCTAGACATAGGCCTCCTCCTGGGGGGTTTGCCAATACTCGCCACGCTTGGCAGGCGGGTCGGCGAGCGCAGTTAGGTGTGATTGTTCAAGGAAGACGCTGCTGCCCATCTTCCGGATTACATCCCTTAGCCGACTCTTACGGCATCCACGGGTAGACAGGGTGGGGTACTATTCTTACGCCGGTACCACCACGGCAAACCTTAGTAAGGTATACTGTACCTTGATATCTAGTTAACTACCAAGATAAGTTGTTTGTAAAAAAGTCGCAAATTTACTTCAAGTATTTTGTAAAAAACTGATTTTTAATTGGAAATCACTACATATTATAAACCAAAGTCATCCGCCGCGTCTATCTGTCGGTCTGTTCGCGATTAACTTAAAAACTACTGAACGGATTATCATGCGAGTTTCACCAATAGATAGAGTGATTCATGAGGAAGGTTTAAATATATAATTTGACAATGTTTTGTATAAATTGGTTGAAATATGATGATAATTGTTGGAAGTGTCAGAAAATGTAAAGCCACCTAATCAATCACAACAATCTTAGCAATATGACAGTTATTTTACACCTAGACGACCTCAGGTTAAAGAGGATCTACCATCAACCATTTCCAGGACATAGACTAAACTCCATCCCGACTTTACTTGTGAATAAGTTCTTACTTATTCAAACGCAAGTATTTTACAATAAAAAAATTGGTTTTATTTCATTCCAGATTTAGTATGTACACAAAACCGTTTCACTCGACCGCGAAAACTAATTGGGCCAGTAATTCAAGATCACAATTACCGGGAAGCGTAGGGGAGGATGGGGTAATTCGTAAGTAAGACATGAATTTTGCAGGCCATGGGGCGCAGGGCGCGGGGAGCGTGGGGCGGGTGCGATCACCGTTATGATTGATGTTATAGTGATATTCTGAATGTGAATGCTTAGCGTCTACAGGTGCTAAGTACAAAGAAGATAGAGAGAAATGGGGACGTACATGAATTGAGTAAAATAAAAATAAAAACAAAATTATGCCACGAAAATTAAATATCAAAACCATCTCAGTGACTATGATAAAAAAAGGAAAATATTTAAAAAAAAAGTTTTGTCTCACATTTTATTATATCGGATATTCCGACTATACGGTCACATTCAGTGGCCTTCTTCATGGAGACAAAGCTAAGTACAATGCGTGCGCGGCCTCCTCGTCTTGTTTCACGTTTTCACGCCGCCGACAATGAAACTGACGTGGTTTTGACATATTTTAATAAAAATTGAGAGCAGTATTTGCCACCGACATGGAGAACATGTCTTTATGGAGTTCGTGAGTGTAGTCGCGGATCTGAAGGCGTCGTGATGAACTCTGTGTCTTGGAATATTCCTGACACCGTAGAAGAGGACTCCGGAGAAGAAAGGCTCCAGAGCGTGTTGGCGCAACTCGGTACTTTACCCGCTCCCACGTCCGCGCGCTGTCCGTTGTTTTTGACGCAGACGCGCAGTGGCCTGTGATGCGAAACAAGACAAGGACGCGCGCGCGTTGTACTCTGCTTTAACTCCTTGAAGAAAACCACCGGATGATGCTGAAACTATAATCGGAGTACATACATATTATATTTATCTTTTAAAGGTTATTGAATAAAAATGCCATTCTTAGCAATCAAGGTACACATTCTCTCTCTCTCTCTCTCACACACACACACAGACACGCGCTCATAGATACATTACACTTCCCGAGAGGTATATAATACACAATATTACACTTTTAGTTTAAGATATGTAATGTCTTTTGTTTGGGTTTTTATTTTTTACTCCAGACTATTTTCTTCTTTTTAAAATAATTAAATTATATTCATTATTTCCAAACCAAAATACTGTAAAAATATTAATATACAATTTTTTTGTTAAAAATTCTGTTGACTCTTTGAATTAATCCTAGCTCGGTAGCAGCGATTCATTTGTATTCGAAAAATGCCAAAAAAAAAAAACGCTTCATAATAATAAAATAATATATATGTACCCTAGAAATGTTCAATATTATGAATAAATAAATAAATAATGAATATATTAAACGTGAATAATCTCAGAGAAGTAAAACAAAAATATGAAGTAGGTTTTGTATTGCGATTTTAGAGTTGTGGCCGTTGTAAAAGTTGTTCATTGAACGCTGCCGCTCTTACCTCACGCTACCCTTAAGCTATATACACGAGGCATGGGTGTGCGTGTAGTGTAAATACAGCTTGATTTCCCAGCTGACTTTCCGCGGTGTACCGCGCTACTGTGCGAACGAGATACCTACATGATACAAATTGATTTTTAAAAAGTTTACATGGGTAATTTTTATTACGAAATTAATATGGAATAAAATCATGTTTCATGTTATTTGGCTATTATATACTAAATTTTAGAAAATTGACGATTATTTAAAATCTGTATTTGTCTGTAATCTAATATTTTTATGGCTGACGGGCTAGGTGTTTGACCACAGCTCACCTGATGTTAAGTGACGGTTTTTTTTTATTGTAAAAGACTTGCGTTTGACCACTTATTTATTCACAGGTAAAGTCAGGGTGCAGTCTAGTTTTTTATGGCTGACAGGCTAAGTGCTTAACCACAACTCACCTGATGTTAAGTGATGGTGTGGTCGAAGATGGTAAAGCACACCTAGCCTGGAATGGAACTGGGTCTCAAGTGAGGCTGCCGGAACACATCGTTAGATGTTTGGCGGCAGATTTTCAACTTGAGGGTGCTAGCCAGCCGAGTACTAGAAAGTACCCTACCACCACGCTA
This sequence comes from Biston stratarius, assembly GCA_950106695.1. Taxonomy (NCBI): domain Eukaryota; kingdom Metazoa; phylum Arthropoda; class Insecta; order Lepidoptera; family Geometridae; genus Biston; species Biston stratarius. Next base: position 3,200,296 of record OX467121.1, on the reverse strand, counting down.
TGGTTTCCTCACGATGTTTTCCTTCATCGGCAGCTCAAGCTCATTGTTGGGGTTTGAACCCACGCCCTTCATCATGCGAACCGACCGCGCTAACCACTGAGCTATCATCGCTACATATCGCTATATTATTGTTAATATAATGAGACAAATGATTTAAACGAACGTACTTGATTTTATTAGATGTTCGACGGGAACATTCCGTGTTCCCGTCGAACATCTAATAAAATCAAAAAAAACTTTAGCGATATTAGTTTAGTGGTTGACGCGGTCGTTTCACACGACGCAAGGCGTGGGTTCAAACCTCAATAATGTGCTTGAGCTATCGGTAACGGAAACTATTGCATGGTGGTAGGGTCTAGTACTCGGGTGCCTGGCAACCACGTAGAAAATCTGCCGCCAAGCGTCTAACGGTGTGTTCCGGTAGCTTTACTTCAGAGCTAGTTCCATTCCAAGCTAGGTTTGTTTACTATCCTCGACCACACCATCACTCAACATCAGGTAATCAAGACTGTCAACCACAAAAAAAAGTCATTAAAATACGTGAACATAGCAAGGTATATCTCAGTATAGCAAGAGCAAAGACGATCATAGAGCTAGTGACAGCATAGATAATATATATACATATATCTAAATATATATAACTCAAAGGTGACTGACTGACTGACTAACTGACTGACTGACTGACATAGTGATCTATCAACGCACAGCCCAAACCACTGGACGGATCGGGCTGAAATTTGGCACGCAGGTAGATGTTATGACGTAGGCATCCGCTAAGAAAAGATTTTGATTAATTCTACCCCCAAGGGGATAAAATAGGGGATGAAAGTTTGTATGAAACTTTGTCAATTTTAAACCGATCGGGCTGAGACTTTGCATACATAAAGCTACTATGACGTAGGCATCTAGCGCGGGTGAAACCGCGGGGCACAGCTAGTTATAGCATAGCTACCGTCTGTGTACTATGCTATATAGCACAGTATATTATGACATAGTACCTGGATGACTGAGCTTAACTCAGTTTTTTAACGACGTTTTCTAATGAAACCTAGCTAAATCGATTTATCGTCCCCGAAACCCCCTGCATACTAAATGTCATGAAAATCGTTGGAGCCGTTTCCGAGATTCAGATTATATATACAAGAATTGCTCGTTGAAAGGTAATATTACCTGGATGACCGAGCTTTGCTCGGGTTTTTTTTCGTTTTCTAAAAATAAAACCTAGCTAGATCGATTTATCGTCCCCGAAACCCCCTGTATACTACATTTCATGAAAATCGTTGGAGCCGTTTCCGAGATTCAGATTATATATACAAGAATTGCTCGTTGAAAGGTAATATTACCTGGATGACCGAGCTTTGCTCGGGTTTTTTTTTTCGTTTTCTAAAAATAAAACCTAGCTTGATCGATTTATCGTCCCCGAAACCCCCTGCATACTAAATTTCATGAAAATCGTTGGAGCCGTTTCCGAGATTCAGATTATATATACAAGAATTGCTCGTTGAAAGGTAATATTACCTGGATGACCGAGCTTTGCTCGGGTTTTTTTTTTCGTTTTCTAAAAATAAAACCTAGCTTGATCGATTTATCGTCCCCGAAACCCCCTGCATACTAAATTTCATGAAAATCGTTGGAGCCGTTTCCGAGATTCAGATTATATATACAAGAATTGCTCGTTGAAAGGTAATATTACCTGGATGACCGAGCTTTGCTCGGGTTTTTTTTTTCGTTTTCTAAAAATAAAACCTAGCTTGATCGATTTATCGTCCCCGAAACCCCCTGTATACTACATTTCATGAAAATCGTTGGAGCCGTTTCCGAGATTCAGATTATATATACAAGAATTGCTCGTTGAAAGGTAATATTACCTGGATGACCGAGCTTTGCTCGGGTTTTTTTTTTCGTTTTCTAAAAATAAAACCTAGCTTGATCGATTTATCGTCCCCGAAACCCCCTGCATACTAAATTTCATGAAAATCGTTGGAGCCGTTTCCGAGATTCAGATTATATATACAAGAATTGCTCGTTGAAAGGTAATATTACCTGGATGACCGAGCTTTGCTCGGGTTTTTTTTTCGTTTTCTAAAAATAAAACCTAGCTTGATCGATTTATCGTCCCCGAAACCCCCTGCATACTAAATTTCATGAAAATCGTTGGAGCCGTTTCCGAGATTCAGATTATATATACAAGAATTGCTCGTTGAAAGGTAATATTACCTGGATGACCGAGCTTTGCTCGGGTTTTTTTTTCGTTTTCTAAAAATAAAACCTAGCTTGATCGATTTATCGTCCCCGAAACCCCCTGCATACTAAATTTCATGAAAATCGTTGGAGCCGTTTCCGAGATTCAGATTATATATACAAGAATTGCTCGTTGAAAGGTAATATTACCTGGATGACCGAGCTTTGCTCGGGTTTTTTTTTCGTTTTCTAAAAATAAAACCTAGCTTGATCGATTTATCGTCCCCGAAACCCCCTGCATACTAAATTTCATGAAAATCGTTGGAGCCGTTTCCGAGATTCAGATTATATATACAAGAATTGCTCGTTGAAAGGTAATATTACCTGGATGACCGAGCTTTGCTCGGGTTTTTTTTTCGTTTTCTAAAAATAAAACCTAGCTTGATCGATTTATCGTCCCCGAAACCCCCTGCATACTAAATTTCATGAAAATCGTTGGAGCCGTTTCCGAGATTCAGATTATATATACAAGAATTGCTCGTTGAAAGGTAATATTACCTGGATGACCGAGCTTTGCTCGGGTTTTTTTTTCGTTTTCTAAAAATAAAACCTAGCTTGATCGATTTATCGTCCCCGAAACCCCCTGTATACTACATTTCATGAAAATCGTTGGAGCCGTTTCCGCGATTCAGATTATATATACAAGAATTGTTCGTTTAAAGGTATCAGTACCTGGATGACCAAGCTTTGCTCGGTTTTTTTTCTATTTCTAAAAATGAAACCTAGCTAGATCGATTTATTGCCCCCGAAACCCCTTCCATATTAAATTTCATGAAAATCGTTAGAGCCGTTTCCGAGATTCAGATTATATATACAAGAATTGCTCGTTTAAAGAAGTGTGTTTATTAGTTAGTTACGTCTTCACTCACAAACGGCTGGACCAATTATGATGAAATTTTGTATGGAGGTTTATCTCAAAAAAAAGTAGCGGGTAACACCGCGGCGCGCAACTAGTTTATTGTTTATTGATAAATAATACTTAACTATTACATTACACATTTATGCCTAGAATAGTATACAAATAATAGTTGGTATAATATTATTACATCACATCATCAGCCATAGGACGTCCACTGCTGGACATAGGCCTCCTCCTGGGGTGGTTTTGCCAATACTCGCCACGCTTGGCAGGCGGGTTGGCGAGCGCAGTTAGGTGTGATTGTTCAAGGAAGACGCTGCTGCCCATCTTCCGGATGACATCCCTTAGCCGACTCTTACGGCGACCACGGGTAGAGAGGTTGGGGTACTATTCTTACGCCGGCACCACCACGGCAATATTATTACATACGTATATAATATTCGTACATACCAAATTTCATCAAAATAAGTCCTGCCGTTTGAGCGTGAAGAAGTAAAACACAAACTTTCGCCTTTATAATATTAGTGTGATTCTATGACGGCTATAACGCTCCAATGCTTAGTTAAAAAAATATCAAATACCTTTTGAGAGGTTTAGTTATTTTCAAACGATTTCTCAAAGTGAAATCATAATATTCATTTTAAAAAGTTATAAAAAGCCCGAACAGATACAAAGCTTAAAAAGGTTTTATACCTTTTCGGATTCCTTTGATAATTATCATTCATGAATTATTAAATACAGTGTGCCGTCCATTACAGATGTTTTTAGAAATTCCGGCAAAAAACCTCCTATCAGTTAAATATTTTTGTGTATATAAAAAAAATAATTAATTAACATGTATATTGTTCCAAAACTATGTAGAATTCGAAGTGTACTTCGTATTCGAATAATGCGAAGACATTTTTTAGGGTTCCGTACCACAACATGAAAAAACGGAACCCGTATAGAGTCACTTTGTTGTCAGTGTGTCTGTCAAGACCCATTTTCTCAGGAACGCGTGAAGAAATTAAGCTGGTCTTCTATATGTTAACCCAGGCAATAACATTTCATCTAAATCCGTTCAGCTTTTTTTGCGTTGAATAACATACATACAAACATATAAACTTCCACATTTATAATATTAGTCATCATCATCATCATCAGCCGTATGACGTCCACTGCTGGACATAGGCCTCCCCCATTGACTTCCATAAAGACCGATTGGAAGCGGCTCGCATCCAGCGCGTTCCTGCGGTCTTTATGAGGTCGTCTGTCCACCTTGTGGGCGGACGTCCTACGCTGCGCTTGCCGGTCCGTGGTCTCCACTCCAGAACTTTGCAGCCCCATTGGCCATCAGTTCTGCGTGCTATGTGCCTTAATATAATATTAGTAGGATTAATAAAAACCAATTGATGATCTACTGTCGATATAACGACTTTTTGTGTTTCGTACAAAATTCCATTGAAGATCAATCGTAGGCAAGTCACCACTTTACCAGAGCATAACCGGACCATGACTTACTTTGCGTGGCTTTGTGATTTAGACTTATTTAATTTATTCAAATCCGAATCTGCCTTGTTTTTATAACCTTTCCCACTGCTGGGCACGGGTCTCTTATCACCATAAGAATGGCCAAGCCAAAATTCACTACGCTGGCCAAGTGCGAGTTGGCCGACTTTACACATCGTCTAGAATTTTTTTTTATGATCTCTGGCACATGGATGCTTCCTCACGATGTTTTTCTTCAACGTTTGACATATTATAATACTTGAAAATATCAAAAGAGTGTTTTCCATCAGATGAGTTGGTGGCCAAATGTAAACCGTAGTAAACGTAATAGACGTTTCATGTAAAAAAAACTTGACTCTGACAAATGCATAAAGTATTTGTTCTGTGTTCTGTATGTATTATACCTAAGTATTTAAAAAAAGTATATAAGTATTCTATCAGTTATCTGGTTCATATAGTACAAGCTTTGCTTAGTTTGAGGCTAGATAGCGCTTCGTCCACGAATTAAAAAAAAGTTTGTCCATGTTTAGCGAAGATGCGGTCTACGGTGGAGCACGCTCGCCTAGAAGAAACCGATTCCCTCGCGACTTGAAGGCACCCAGATTGTATCTATCAGGGAACACCCACTCGGGCAGCAAATTCCATTGTTTAGCGGTTCGTACAATGAAGGTAGATTCGAACCGTTTAGTTCGAGTTTTTGGAATATTGACCATAAAGCGGTGTCGCTTCTTGGAGCTCCTGGCTATCCGATAGTAGAATGGGCTGGGTGGAATTAGGTCAAGAGAAGTGCACTCACCAAAATTTATCTGGTAGAAAACCGACAAACAAGCCATTTTACGATGATGTTCAAGGCTTTGGAGTCTTTTCCATACAAGCGAAAAATAATAATGTACACAATTATACCCTTTAGGCTCAATATACTCGTGACTTGTAATACGGTATTATAGCTAAGCTAAATGAAAAAGGAAATTAATTCGAAATAGCAAGAGAAATCAACTCCCCAAGCTGGTCGCCGCGGCAGAAAGACTTTAGTTAGAAAGTCATAAATAATTTGTAAAAGTTTTAAAACGAATCAAACTATATGTTTAACTAAACAAAGCCCACGGCACCCATGCTTCATAGCTTGTCTGTTCTAGTTTTTGTAGCAATGATAGTTCAGTGGTTAGCGTGGTTGGTTCTGACACCCCAACAATAAGGTTGAGGTGCCGGTGAAGGAAAACATAGTGAGGAAACCATAGCATGGTGGTAGGGTACTTTAATAATAATAATAGGTCGTGCTTTGCTTTATTGGGACCGGTCTATCATCACGGACAGGACTATTGTCGCTAATAAGCCTGATATCGTGATGGTCGACCGGGCCCAACGCCGGGCAATCTCGACAATCGACAAATCTCGACAAACTCGACAATCTCGTGAAGGCCGAGAAGGACAAGCTGAGCAAGTACTCGACTTGGCTCACGAGATAACCGCCATATGGGATGTTGATTCGACGATCATTGTACCGATAGTCGTCACGGTGAACGGTCTTAGAGTCTCGACCAACATGTTAAGAGACTCTTGCTAGACGTTTGGGTCAAGGGTCAGATCCAAAAGGCAGTAATCCTTGACACGGTGCGCATTGTTAGGAGGTTCCTCGCTCTGCAGCCCTAACCACCGGCAGCTTGAGCCCTGCCCCGCTGTCGGCGGCACACTAGCTTTAAGTTTTTTATATTGTTTATGTGTTTTATATATATATATATTTAATGTCAAAAATAATTAAATTAAGTAATTATATAAATAAATGATAATAATAAAGAGCGGTCTTATAGCGAAGAGTCTCGATCAACATCTTAAGAGACTCTCGCTAGACGGTTGGGTCAAGGGTCAGATCCAAAAGGTGGTACTCCTTGACACGCGATGGAAGGCGCATCCCGGACCGAAGCGGGTACGCGGTTGTAGACCGCAGGCCCCAGAATGTATACCGACTTCTCCGACTTGAGGAGCCGGTGCGACGGCGTTACTAGTTGATCTTTCTTTTTTAAGCTGCAATTTCCCGTTTTTCAAAAGCTATATTGCAGAATGAATATGTAACAAACACTTGCAAATAATCACACTACCCATAAATAACTCAAAATCTTATTCCGTACGGAACTCAGATTAGCTTGAAAGCCGATTGTACAAAAAAAACAATGGTTAATTTACAATACCTGTAAACAGCCCTGTTTTTACAAGCTTTCATTTGACTTGCAATGTTTGTTTGCCGTGGTGTTGCCGGCTTAAGAATTGTACCCCACCCTCTCTACCCGTGGTTGCCGTAAGAGTCGGCTAAGGGATGTAATCCGGAAGATGGGCAGCAGCGTCTTCCATGAACAATCCTAACTGCGCTCGCCAGCCCGCCTACCAAGCGTGGCGAGTATTGGCAACACCCCCAGGAGGAGGCCTAGTATGTCCAGTAGTGGACATCCTATGGCTGATGATGTGATGTGTGTGTGTGTGTGTGTTTGACCAAAATCTTTTTTTTTTTGTTTGTTTTTTTGTGGTCGAAGTAAAGCACAACACGCAGTGTACTAGGAAAAGATACTCTCTAGTACTCGGCTGGCTAGCACCCTCAAGTTGAAAATCTGCCGGCAAGTACCTAACGGTGTGTTCCGGCAGCCTCAACTGAGTGTCAGTTCTATTCCAGGTTAGCTGTGCTTTACTTTCTGGGACGACACCTTCACTTAACATCAGGTGAGCTGTGGTCAAACACCTAGCTTATCACCATTAAAAAAACCAGCCAAGTGCGAGTCGGACTCGCGCACCAAGGGTTCCGTACCCAAAGGGTAAAAACAGGACCCTATTACTAAGACTTCGCTGTCTGTCCGTCCGTCCGTCTGTCTGTCACCAGACTGTATCTCAAGAACCACGATAGCTAGACAGTTGAAATTTTCACAAATTATGTATTTCTGTTGCCGCTATAACAAAAAATACTAAAAACAATATCAAATAAATATTTAAGGGGGCTCCCATACAACAAACGTGATTTTTTTGCCTTTTTCATAGATAATGGTACGGAACCCTTCGTGCGCGAGTCCGACTCGCACTTGGCCGGTTTTTACAAGTCTATAAAAACGACAAAAAAATCTGTATCAGATATGTGTTCGCTGTATTAGATATTCTGCTGCCGAACAGTAGTGTGCAAACGTTATTGTTTTCTGGTTTGTACTACAACGCTATAGTTTCTCCACGATGAGATTCCTCCTATTGACAAAGCCTACTGTAAGGTGGCTCATTACGTGGAAGACAGGAATATATGGTTGTAGTAGCTTCTCTCTGCACTTGCATCCCACTGGCTAAGTGACAATTGTAGTAAGCATAATGTATCTATAACTGTAAACTGTAACCGAATATGAAAAGAAAGATCCACAAAAAAAAAATGCCTTGCTGAGTTTCTTGCCGGAGTCTTCTCAGTTGAAGTGTAATTACGAGCCGGTGGTAGATTCAAACATGTAACTTAACGTTCATAAGTGCCTTACCAGGGCCTAAACTGAATAAATTACATTTTGATTTTGATGTTTTCCTTCACCGACATCTCAAGTTCATTGTTAGGGTTTGAACCGAACGCGCTAACCACTGAGCTATCATCGCTACACAAAGCCGTAGTTGGTATAACCGGCCTTCATTCACAATTAATTAACACGATAGTGCGGGCAGCTATCTCTGAATATTTTAGAACACAATTAGCTCTCTGACAGTACACGGTAGAAGATGGTAGTATTTGTATATTTTAGAACAGGTATAGGCAACCTTTGGCTAGTTGCGTGCCAAACTTACTATATTAATGCAGTCGCGGGCCATAACACAAAATAAAAAAGCCAATTTCATTAGGTTATTGATGAAGTAAATTTAAGTGTAACGATTAATGTGATATTTGTGTCTGAACTTCAGAAACAAGTTTGTTCAAAATCCACTTGTACAGAGGCGTAAAGAGTTTTCAGATTTTCATCTGTGACTCTCTTACGGCATTTCGACTTATTAGTCTTCGTCATCGAGAAAAATTGTTCGCATTTGTATGTACTTCTCGCGAACGCTCCCAATTGTTTGTATTTCTCTTCTTAGCGCGAAATTTCAAAATGTCTCGCGGGCCAGGTCAAAAGCCGAGGCGGGCCGGTTGTTGCCCATATATGATTTAGAGCCTTAAATGCCACGTATGTTAATGCAGTCGATCGATAGATAGGGTCCAGATAGGTACTGCAGTACCAGATATTGTACCAACAAGTTGTATTAAACATTACTGTGTTCCGGCATTAAGGGTACTGTAGCGAAATTTCAGTGCTGTTGAGACTAACCATCTAAAGTCTCAAAGTAATGAGCGCCAAAGCAGCGATGCCCTAGATTTTGTTTGATTTGATTCACAGTGTTCAAAAAAGCGACATCGTTTTTTTATGGCTGACAGGCTAGTTGTTTGACCACAACTCACCTGATGTTAAGTAACGGTGTGGTCGAAGATGGTAAAGCACACCTAGCCTGGAATGGGACGGGCTCAAAAGTGAGGCTGCCGGAACACACCGTTAGATGCTTGGCGGCAGATTTTCAACTTGAGGGTGGTAGCTAGCCAGCCGAGTACAAGAAAGTACCCTACCACCACGCTATGGTTTCCTCACGATGTTTTCCTTCACCGGCAGCTCAAGCTCATTGTTGGGGTTTGAACCCACGCCCTTCGGCATGCGAACCGACCGTGCTAACCACTGAGCTATCATCGCTACAAACCCGAACGGAACGACTTGATTCCACGTTCATTGTGCGGACTGCTAGACAGTGGAATGCGCTGCCTGGGTGGGTGTTCCCAGTTGGATATAATCTGGGTGTCTTCAAGTTGGGAGCGAATCGGTCTCTTCTAGGCGAGCGTGCCCCATTTTAGACCGCATCATCACTTAACATTAGGTAGATGGCGGTCAAACGAAAGCTAAAAGAAATGTTATGTACGCAATGGTCATAGAATTTATTGCTTGTTTTCAGGGTTCCGTACCCCAAAAGGTAAAGGAACCTTATAAGATCACTCTCTTGTCCGTCGGTCTATCCGTGTGTCACCATCGATTTTCGCAGGAACCGGTGAACCTAGCAAAATGAAATTTATACCATATACTGAGGTCTATAGTCCCAATTAGCCGTATAAAAAAATTTGTAACAAAATCTACCTTAGTTAACAACTTTTTTATTTTTCAGAATTGTCTCTTTACTTGATCTGTAAGACCTTGCTTTTAACCAAAATTGACAATTCTAGGTCAACCGGAAATACCCTATAGGTTTTGGGTCGAAAGCCTATAGGTACCTATATGGTAGTTCCCGTTGACCTAGAATCACGACATTTGGCAAAAAGCAAGGTTATACAAAAAAGATAAAGAAAAATTAAAAAAAAAAAAAAAAATACCAATTTTATTATGGCGGAATAGTGGGTAGCTATGGAACCCTCGGCGCACGAGTTCGACTCGCACTTGACTGCTTTTTTATTTTTGTCTTTGTTATATTATTTGTTGGTGAGTAGATTTATTAGTTTTACCTACAAGGGCTCCCCGGAAGCCCAGCACTGGTCATACCACTTAGTATGACCAGCATTATGCAGAGGTGAGTCCTTAATTTGTCTTCGTGTGTTTGTGTTATGTGTGATACAGAATTAAAACTGTCTTTTTAACACAAAGAACTAGCGACCTGCCCCAGCTTCACACGGGTAGTAAGAATGGGTATAGTAAGCTATCCTTAAAAGGTAGATAGATATATGCCACCGCGGACATTTTTGTAGATCTATAAATAAGGAATATTCCACTATGCATTATTTTTTTATATCTCAAAGGGATTAGGCAGTGTTTTCGATTAAAGCTCCCAGATGGCTTGAGTTTTTCCGACACTTCCAACTATCATGGTTGGCTGGAAGAAATCGCTCTTAGCAATAAGGGCGCCTCTAGACTTATAAGACTAGCTTACTTTTTTTTCTACTTTTCTATCTATTTATTGTTGCTTACCATTAAAAAAAAGCCTCCCTTTCCTCTCTCCAGAATGCCCGGTCTTCAGCTTTGGTGACCCAATGACAGTCGTGAAGTTTTATTTCGTTATACCATCTTCGATTGGTTTGTTAATTTCGTTCGAGCCCAAAAGCTATAGAAAGTTAAGCGAAGCGTAAACTGGCAGTAGTTTCCAAGACAAGGAAATTGTCTGGGCGCCTATACACATAGCAGAGTATTTAATAATGTACAAACAGATATATTGTCTCCGAGCGTGACTGAGTACCGTCAGCAAACAAGACTCGCATTTCTTACCCTACTGTAAAAGGAATAGCTCTGTTCACGAACATATCTCTCCTTCAATCGGTTCCTCATGTCTGAGTTTAGTAGCCACTGGAGAACTTTTAAACAGACAATCTACCTCCATCGATTCCAGTACGAAGTTGCCTTCACCATCTGATAGAATTTAGAAAAGGAGGTGGCTTCTTTCTATTGGTCAATTTAATTGAATTTTTAACCGACTTCAAAAGGAGGAGGTTCTCAATTTGATTAAGATTTTTTTTAAATTTATGTACACCGATTACTCTGAGATTTATGATCCGATTTACGTGATTCTTCATTAGTTTGATGCGGAATAGTTGCCATTTGGTCCCATAAAATGAAACATAGTTTCGCCCAGTTGTTTTCATTTGGTGAACATTTTTGTTTATGTGGGCGATGTAATTGTCTTTGGCAAGACATTTTTGAATCTTATCGAGTCTAGCTAGACTCACACTGTTCAAGTGTTTCTTGGCGTGAACATAAATTAACTAAAAATTAAAAAATAAACAAACTTAAAAAAAACTGACTTTAAGAAAAAAACATCAGTACCTAGCAGGTATAATAATACTTTGTGAAGTAAGTTTATTTTTCGCTTTTTAGTGCTGATGTTTTTTTCTTGAAGCCGGTTATTCATTTTTTTTTTATTTTTTTTTATTTTGTGCTGTGTCGTGTTTTGTTGCGTCGCATTGCGTTGTGTAGTGTTTTATTCCATTGAAAGGTAATCGTGACGTCAGTGCAGCTATTATCCCTCGGTTCGCATGCCCAAGGGCATGGGTTCAAACCCCAACAATGAGCTTGAGCTGCCGGTGAAGGAAAACATCGTGAGGAAACCATAGCGTGGTGGTAGGGTACTTTCTAGTACTCGGCTGGCTAGCTACCACCCTCAAGTTGAAAATTTGCCGCCAAGCATCTAACGGTGCGTTCCGGCAGCCTCACTTGAGAGCCAGTTCCTTTCCAGGCTAGGTGTGCTTTACCATATTCGACCACACCGTTGCTTAACATCAGGTGAGTTGTGGTCAAACACCTTGCCTCAGTAATAAAAAACATAAAAAAAATACTCACCTGGTTAATTTTTCTGCGTACAGTACAACGATCAGAGACCTTGCGATTATTCCCTTATTTACGATTACCTTAGGATTCCTCATGTAATTTGTTTACCCCGTCCGTTGTACGGAGACTTTGCTTAATTATGACTCTTTTGGAATTCTTGTATTAACAATTTTTATACAAAAGTAATGGCTCAAACGAGACGCTTTCCTGATCACATCATCAGCCATAGGACGTCCACTGCTGGACATAGGCCTCGTCCTGGGTGGGTTTTGCCGATACTCGCCACGCTTGGCAGGCGGGCTGGCGAGCGCAGTTAGGTGTGATTGTTCAAGGAAGACGCTGCCCATCTTCCGGATTGCATTCCTTAGCCGACTCTTACGGCAACCACGGGTAGAGAAAGTGGGGTACAATTCTTACGCCGGCACCACCACGGCAACCGGCACGGCTTTCCTGATGGTAAGAAGTAATGTTCATGACGATTGCAGCGATACACAGAACTTTTAATAGCAAAACAAAGTCCAAGGCATCGCTGCTTTAAGAAAAGGCTAAGAAAATTACAAAAAAAAAATACACATTCGACGAATTTCTGACAGAAAGATAGTTTAGGATAAAAATTAGACATTTAAAAAGAACTTGAATTTAAAAATTTTAAAATACCTAGTAAATTTATGATTAAAATATGACATTTAAAAATATGACATTTGAAAATAATTTTAATTTTGTATTTTAAAATAATGCTCACTCGCTTTTAAACGTTGTTGTATACGACAGGGCCCATATTTTACTGTGTACCATATAATACTTTATATTTACCACATCTGTATGGAAGCAATAAATATCTTGTATAATTTCTTTAAGACATTAGATGGTTAGTCTCATCAACCCTGTACATAAATTATAAAGTCATAGTTCGTAAATAAATTATAATGTCGCTTAGACCGTACTTAACCCAGAATTGTGTGCAAAACGGAAATTACAAAGCCCAATTACAAAATGTCAATCAATTAAATTGCTCTGTTGAAATGTTAGTTGTATTAATATTTATTAAACATTCATTTTCTTATCAACAATAGAATAACATTCGATTATTCTTTATTCATTATTCATTCATTATAGAATAATGTTCGATTAATAAGGATTTAAGTTTTCTTTGGAATATATAAGTATAATGAACTGGCATAATTTCTACTCAAGTTAATTAGCAATTTAAGTTATATTAAAATGACTTATTAGTCTCAATTAGGCTAGATTGTAATAACAATGAGGTATCTAACAACAAACAGATACATCACAACAACATTGTTGTAGCAATAATAGCTCAGTGGTTAGCGCGGTCGGTTCGCATGCTGAATTGCGTGGGTTCAAACTCCAATAATGAGCTTGAGCTGCCGGTAAAGGAAAACATCGTGAGGAAACCATAGCGTGGTGGTAGGGTACTTTCTAGTACTCGGCTGACTAGTTGAAAATCTGCCGCCAAGCATCTAACGCTGTGTTCCGGCAGCCACACTTGAGAGCCAGTTCCATCCCAGGCTAGGTGTGCTTTATCATCTTCGACCACACCGTCGTTTAACATCAGGTGAGTTGTGGTCAAACATCTAGTATGGTGGTAGGTGGTAGGTGGTAGGTACCCAACCGCCATGCGAGCTAACGTGTTTTGTCGAAGATGGTAAAGCGCACCTAGTCTGGTATGGAACTGGTTCTCAAGTGAGCTAGAACACACCATTAGCGGCGGCAGATTATCAACTAGTCAGCCGAGTACTTGAAGATATCCTACCACTATGCTATGGTTTCCTCACGATGTTTTCCTTCAACCACAGCTCAAGCTCAATGTTGGGGTTTGAACCCACGCCCTTTAGCGTGTGAATCGACCGATTTATCTACGCTACTAAGCGCTCATAAGATTCTTGACTGTATTTAAATTTAAGATGCACACTGTAAAGACATGCTGTCTATCTATATTTATCTATTTAGTTTTATCGTGTGGTTCTTAGAGATACAGTAAACTTTATCCAAGTATTCATTAATTGAAATAAAATGAAGGAAATCGTCCCTTTTCCCATTCGCCCCCTTGCTCGTACCATACGCTAGTTGGGCAAAACTTGTCACAATTAGGTATAACATCATGACCATTAACATTCTTTTGCACTGCAGGACCGAGATGCTCAAACTTTAATTATTAAGTTAAAAAAAAACCTTTAAAATTTAGACCTTTTTTGAAAGGCTATTGAAAAGTTATTAAAAACGGAATTCCTTAGCAACTCCTCAAATGATAATTATTTTGTAATTCTACCTAATGCTTTTATGGAATAGAATACAACTTTATTGTACACCAACAATCAATAAAATCAAAATCATAAAGTAATTTATTCAGTTTAGGCCCTGGTAAGGCACTTATGAATGTTAAGTTACATTTTTGAATCTACCACCGGCTCGTAATTACACTTCAACTGAGAAGACTCCGGCAAGAAACTCAGCAAGGCATTTTTTTTGTGAATCTTTCTTTTCATATTAGGTTACAGTTTACAGTTATAGATACATTATGCTTACTACAATTGTCACTTAGCCAGGGGGATGCAAGTGCAGAGAGAAGCTACTACAACCATATATTCCTGTCTTCCACGTAATGAGCCACCTTATAGTAGGCTTGGTCAATTAACCTCTGCTTTATAAAATCTTTGAATTTATTATAAGACATTTTAGTTACCTCAAGTGGGATTTTATTATAGAATCTAACGCAATTCCCGAGAAAAGACTTATTAGCTTTAGATAACCTGAATCTGAACATTGTAACATAAAAAAGAGAATAAAAAAAACCAAAACAGCATCAAGAGTAATTTGTGTTTTAAAGAAACCAATTACAGAAAACAGCCTTATATCAATTAAGAAACAGTTAAGTAAAACAAAATATGTAATGAATTCACAATATTGAACTTTAATATTTTATTTTTTGGTATAAAGTGCAGAATTTCTTATATTTATCTCTTTATCACCATCATCATCAGCCCATTAATTATACAATGGAATACATCTATATCTACATTAGCATTAATCCGTTTATTAAATCTATCAATTATTATTATACTAGAGAACGTGTAGCATGATGCTACGGATTGTGTAACACAATGTTACGATCACGTTAAAGATCACGTAGCATGCTGCTACGATCATATTAGAGATCGCGTAGTACGCTGCTACGACTGTATTAGAGATCGCGTAGCACGCTGCTACGACTGTATTAGAGATCGCGTAGCACTCTGCTACGATAATGTTATAGATCACGTAGCACGCTGCTACGACGACGTTAGAGATCACGTAGGTTGCTGCTATGATCAAGTTCAGATCGCGTAGCATGCTGCTACTTAATGTGCAATGGCTCTAAGATCATGTTAGAGATCGCGTAACACGCTGCTACGACTGTGTTAGAGATCACGTAGCACGCTGGTACGACAACGTTAGAGATCACGTAGGTTGCTGCTATTATCACGTCGAGATCGCGTAGCATGCTGCTTCTTAATGTGCAATGGCTCTAAGACCATGTTAGAGATCGCGTAGCACGCTGCTACGATCACGTTAGAGATCACGTAGCACGCTGCTATGATCACGTTAGAGATCGCGTAGCACGCTGCTACGATCTCGTTAGAGATCACGTAGCACGCTGCTACGACTGTATTAGAGATCACGTAGCACGCTGCTACGACAACGTTAGAGATCACGTAGGTTGCTGCTATTATCACGTCAAGATCGCGTAGCGTGCTGCTACTTAATGAGTAATGGCTCTAAGATCATGTTAGAGATCACGTAGCATGATGCTAAAGAATACATAACAAACTACTTATCACGATGTTAAAAACATGTGCATCAAAAGTGTTTAACATTGTAAAGTCAACTTCGCCTATTAATATCAATAATATCTTTTAAAGGCGACCTATATTTCCGCCATTTTACCATTCATCTCTAGCGGTGGTACTTAAATTAAACAAAACCCAAAACTTGAGAACCGCAGGCTTTTCGCGAAGCCAAATTTCGTTGCTGCTAACGACTGGACAGCGGAGGGAGCGGGACAAAACACCCACGTGTCAGAGTGAGACGTATATACGCAGTTAGCTTCGCCTAATCAATGCATATAGAGGAACCGAGCCTCTGCAGGCTTTAGTTTGCCGCGTGCTCTCGTACGAGACGGTACTGTCCGATTTTTCAGCAAAAATTAAAAAATCTAATGCAAAAAATAACAATAAACCATTTAAAAATAGAAAATTCACACGCTAACACTCAAATTTGTTTAAATTAATCGATTTTTCATTCGAATTTCGAACGGATCGTTTGAAAAATCGAACGCTGGCTAGCGGCATCGGAACAAAAGAGCGCGTAGAAATTGTGGCCTTTTTCGCATAAAAAAAAAAGAAAACAGGTATTCTTTTTACGAATCCTGTGTCGATATACGTGCAATATTTTTATTTATTCGATTTGAAGTGGTTACTAGTGAAATTTTAATTGTGTGTTCACTCGATTATAGAATTAAACCATAAAATAATTAAAATAAATCGTGTTTTAAGTTGTATCGCTTATAATTAATCTTTAAATATGTTTTATCCGGGATATTTGAGTGGAAAAGTGCCTAGGGATTTTGAAAAGCCTGGTTCTTTGTTTAATACTGCATGTATCCAAGTCGGCGCAACTGCAAAAGGTAATATGTGATTTCGACAAGGGAAAGCACACGGCCATTTTGAATTTTCAACATGTTTATGAACCGTGTTTAATGCTTTCATTAATTAATTTATTAAATGTATAGTTTTACATTTAATCATTCATTACAGGATATGTTATGTGGTAATTATTTTTTTATAAAATTATGATTTATTTCATGTGTATTTTAGGTATAAAAGATGTTTGTTTCCAGACCATCTGTTTTTGAGTTGATTTAAAAAGGTAAGTTTTTTTTTATTTTAACAGAATAAAACACTTAAAATATTGTGTTATATTTAAAATTACCTGTGTTCTGCAATTTCATCTACGTTTTCCGATATAAAATATTGCTTTCTTGCATTTTGGTAGAGTATTTTCTACAACTCGGCTGGCTATATACCACTCTTAAGTTTAAAAATCATCCGCCGAGCACCTAATCGTTACAGGCAGTACATTTGAGACCTAGTTCCATTCTAGGTTAATGTTTACCATCTTCGACCACACCGGCACTTAACATGAGCTGTGACTTGTAATTAGTAAAAAAACCGGTTTCCGTTAAGTCCATCAACAACTGGCACTTAGTTTCCGGTACAGAGTTTAATTTGTAGCGATGATAGCTCAGTGGTTAGCGCGGTCGGCTCGCATGCTGAAGGGCGTGGGTTCAAACCCCAATAATGAGCTTTAGCTGCCAGTGAAGAAAAACATCGTGAGGAAACCATAGCATGGTGGTAGGGTACTTTCTAGTATTCGGCTGGCTAGCTACCACACTCAAGTTGCAAATCTGCCGCCAAGCATTTAACAGTGTATTCCGGCAGCCTCACTTGAGAGTCAGTTCCATTTCAGACTAAGTGTGATTTACCATCTTTGACCATACCGTCACTTAACATCAGGTGAGCTGTGGTCAAACACCTAGCTTGTCAGCCATAAAAAAACGGGGATGTTTGCTGATAATCAAGTCTATGGTTTCCATGTCATACTCCGCAAGCCGCAGAAACTGCACAACTTGTTACACTTAATTATATGGAGACGTGTAATAATGACGAATTCTACATTTTATTATATTACAAGCTTTTATTTAACTTGCAATGTATGTATGTATCTTGCAAGTTGAATTTGACCCACTTCCCGATGTCCGATTGCACACAAATTTTGTGTACTTAAGTATCTTTGGTTACAATACAATTATATGGTACCATGAAGCTGGTCTGATGATGGAGACGGAAGATGGCCATAAGAACTTTAAAACTAAATGAGATCAACCTATCGAGTTTGGGCTCGATTGATTTGTCTTGAGGAGCACTTTATGCCTAGACGACATCCAGGGTCTGATGATGCAGCTAGAAGGTAGCCACGGTATTTCTGTGATAAAACAACATAAACCTATCGAGTTTGGGCTTGATTGATTCGTCTTGAGGAGCACTTTTTTGCCTAGTCGGTATTCAGGATCTGATGATGAAGCTAGAAGGTAGCCACGGTATCTCTGTGATAAAACAACATAAGCCTATCGAGTTTGGGCTCGATTGATTCGTCTTGAGGAGCACTTTATGCCTAGACGATATCCAGGGTCTGATGATGAAGCTAGAAGGTAGCCACGGTATCTCTGTGATAAAACAACATAAACCTATCGAGTTTGGGCTTGATTGATTCGTCTTGAGGAGCACTTTTTTGCCTAGTCGGTATTCAGGCTCTGATGATGAAGCTAGAAGGTAGCCACGGTATCTCTGTGATAAAACAACATAAGCCTATCGAGTTTGGGCTCGATTGATTCGTCTTGAGGAGCACTTTATGCCTAGACGATATCCAGGGTCTGATGATGAAGCTAGAAGGTAGCCACGGTATCTCTGTGATAAAACAACATAAACCTATCGAGTTTGGGCTCGATTGATTCGTCTTGAGGAGCACTTTATGCCTAGACGATATCAAGGGTCTGATGATGAAGCTAGAAGGTAGCCACGGTATCTCTGTGATAAAACAACTTAAACCTATCGAGTTTGGGCTTGATTGATTCGTCTTGAGGAGCACTTTTTTGCCTAGTCGGTATTCAGGATCTTATGATGAAGCTAGAAGGTAGCCACGGTATCTCTGTGATAAAACAACATAAACCTATCGAGTTTGGGCTCGATTGATTCGTCTTGAGGAGCAATATATAAAATACTTATCAACTAAAAAGTAAAAAATAAATTTAAAAAATATTTTTAAAGACAATCTTTTATCTGGGACAAGGAACTATAAATTCAAAAATAAATTATATTAAGTATTTGGCGTATAGGTTACCTATATCTTTAAAAGCTTAAGGCACTACCCGTTACATGTGAGGTAATTTCTATACCTCTGTGCTTCAAGCTTTTAAAGATATAGGTAACCTACACGCCAAATACCTACTTACTAGAAATTTTTAGTTCGGTGTCCCAGATAAAGGCTTGTTGTTAATAATGTATTTTTTATTATTATTCTATTTTTTTGACATTAAATTGCATTTAGTAAATTAATGTATTTATTTTTGTAAGATACTGAATTTTTATATTTAGTTATAATACAAACATATGTGTAATAGTAACCTGTTATTTTGTTCCCCAAAGTAGACAATTTGCCGTGCCACATGCCGTGGTGATGCCGGCGTAAGAATAGTACCCTACCCTCTCTACCCGTGGTTGCCGTAAGAGTCGGCTAAGGGATGTAATCCGGAAGATGGGCAGCAGCGTCTTCCTTGAACAATCACACCTAACTGCGCTCGCCAACCCGCCTGCCAAGCGTGGCGAGTATTGGCAAAACCACCCCAGGAGGAGGCCTATGTCCAGCAGTGGAATTCTTATGGCTCATGATGATGAGACAATTTTGTCTAAAAACCTTGTTTATTTTTCATTTTCATGGATATAGAAAACATAATTTGGTCACATTCGTTTATTTCTGACAGTTTTCCGTGAACCAATTTAACTTGTATATATTATGTTGCCTTTAAAAAATGTGAGGCGCGGTTTTATTCTTGGGGTTCCGTAGTAAATCTTAAGCTAATAAAGATAACATACTAACTCTACTCGGAGTTTTTCTTAATGAAAAAGTTGTTAGGCAAATGGCACACGTCTCTGATGGTAAGAGATAGGACCTGTCCACGACCATTGCTGACCAAGAACTTTGAGTAACAAAATAAAGTTCAGGGCATTTCCGTTTAGGCGCTATGAGGCATTCGATGCTTAGACCCAATAGTCTTATAGCTTGATTGTTATATAGTTAATAGCGTTTCTGCTAGTTTATGAGTTTGAATCAAACCAAAAACAAACATTTTTGTTTATTCATTTAGTAGAATATCTGTTTCAAAAGCAGGTTGAGCATGGATTCAATTCCCATCTAGGTCAAACATTTATGCGACGATAAATGTTTGTTCTGTCTAGGTGTTATGTATCTATAATAAATATGTATTTACAAAAAAAAAGTACATGAATATTCTATCAGGAATCTCGTGCCCATAGAACAAGCTTTGCTTAGGTTGAGGCTAGATTTGAAATTGTCTACTATTAACTTCACATTATCAGCCATAGGTCGTCCTCTGCTGGACATAGGCCTCCTCCTGGAGGGGATTTGCCAATACTCGCCACGCTTGGCAGGCGGGTTGGCGAGCGCAGTTAGGTGTGATTGTTCAAGGAAGACGCTGCTGCCCATCTTCCGGATTACATCCCTTAGCCGACTCTTACGGCGACCACGGGTAGAGAGGGTGGGGTACTATTCTTACGCCGGCACCACCACGGCACTATATTTACTTATAATAATAAAACAGATCCAAAAAGTGCTTACTGTATTAACAATAGAAAGTTCTGCAGTTTCTAATATTTGCCATACCATAATAGGGTTATTTGTATTGGGTATAAAAATGGTATATTATGATTATAAGATTTGCATCTGTACAGAACATTGCTGCTATGAAGTATTGAGTATCGAGGTTCCACACTCTGTAGGCTTAACCACTAACCCTTCCTCACCAGAGTGCCTCTAGTTTTTTAAAAGACAGATTTAATTTAAAAATTATGACTAAAAATTTACGTTATATGTGAATAATTAATACTTTTATTTCAGACAATGTTTATAATTATATTTCACAAAATAAATACAATGATGATTAAAATATGAAAAATAACGCGAAAATTAAATTAAAGTATAATAAAAATAGGCACATCTTCATAATTTGATATTTAATTGAAAATCGGTCATAAAATGACAAACTTCATGGAAATTGAATAGTCATACCGACGTAACAAACTGAAAAGTTTTAACTATGTAATTTTGAAATGGAAGAGCTGGTGTTAGAACATGATCTTTGATGGGATAAAGTACCATAGATTCAACTGGGTTGCACATCTGGAAAAGATGGGGGAATATCGAATCGTTAAAAGGGATTATCTCGGACTGCCGGAGGCCAAAAGGCCCGTTCGCCAAGTACAGATGGAAAGGCAAGACGGCTAAAAAATTTCAAGGAGTAGTTCAAGATCAAGATAGACGGTGTTTTTTAATCAACTTCAAAAAGGAGGAGGTTATAATTCGATTGTTGTTTTTTTTTTTTTTGTTTGATTGTTGTTGAACTGTTTTGTTTTATTAATTATTTAATGATTTAGTTTTAGATTGGTGATTTTAAACCGAAATACTTAGCCGTGTTTGGGGTTATGGTCTATAATATAGCGTCTGAAGTGGCAATTGGATGGACATATCTGTCGCAGAACCAATAACCGCTGGGGTAGACGTGTTCTGGAGTGGAGACCGCGAATTGGCAAACGTAGCGTAGGACGCCCTAAGACTCGATAGAGTGACGATATACGTAGGACAGCTGGCGGTGGATGGAAGCGAAAAGCCGAAGATCGGGCTGAGTGGCGTGTCTTGGGAGAGGCCTGTGTCCAGCAGTGGACTTCGATAGGCTGATGATGATGATGATGGTGGGCTTATGGTCACAGAGTCATTATTTTATTAATTGTTAATTTATACTTGCTTAATATTTGAAACTAAGACACATCTTCGGGTTCTATGCTTGCAAAATTAATTACGGCAACTTTTTATATATTTATTTTCCCAAAAACTTATTTTCTAGTACTCGGCTGGCTGGATAAATCGATCTAGCTAGGTTTCATTTTTAGCAAACGAAAAAAAAAAACCATCCAGGTACTTATATATTATATGCTGTGTATTACATGTCGGTGTCATCAAATAGGTATCAGCCGCCATTTCGGGCATACAACGTTTAGTACCTATTGGTAAACTTAAATACCGATTAATTATTCTATAATTACATTTGTCAAAAAAAAATATATTTTTATTTAATTGGTAAATAGCATAATACTAGATTATAAATTTCATAAAATTATTATTAAAGTCAAAGGAAATTATCAATGTCATAGTGTCATAAAATTATAAAAATATAAATTAAAAATATAAATATATTGTAGGACACATTACACACAGCGCCATCTGACCCCAAACTAAGCAGAGCTTGTGTGATGGAAGTCAGATAACTGATAGAATACATAAATACTTTCTTTTTTGTAAATACATACTTATAATACATACAGAACACCCAGACACAGAACAAACATTTGTATATATAAAACAAACATTTGTCCTTGGCGGGAATCGAACCCACGCCCTACAGTTCAGGCAGGCATACTCCCAATGAGCCAACAGGGCTGTCAAATAGGAATGTTATGTTTATGTTTTGTTATGTTTTGTTCATGTTTTATTTAAGAATTTGTTCAATATCTTATTTGTCTATATACTAATCAAATTCCGTAATAACATTTCAAATATATCGTTAATATAGTTTTAAAACACTGATAGCACAAACAAACAGATTCACTTTGATGCAAATCAGAAGCCAGTTTATCAAAACCTACATATCCATACCTGAATATTTTGGTTCCGCGCGCGTTCCCCGGGACCCCTAAAACCATCGGCCCAGGGCGGTATTATTTCGTTTTTAATTTCCCCAAAAACAATGAGACTTTTCCTTTTACTACGTAAATACAAAGGGAATAAAATATTAGAAAGTATCCTTTAATGGAATATTCTGAATGCTTTGAGCTTCATGGCCGCTCGAATGAATACACAGATTTAGACGAATAGATAGATGAAATTGAATAGTTATCTGTCCAAACTATATATAATATAATCAATCTGTGTTAGATTACCTTAACAGGAGATCGTCTCGGTACAAAAACAAATATTTTATGAATAACACCAAAGTTACAAGTCAAATTTCGTAATATCATCACTACATATTATAAAACAAAATCCGCCGCTTCTGTCTGTTTATCTGTTAGCGATAAACTTAAAAACTACTGAACGGATTATCATGCGAGTATCACCAATAGATAGAGTGATTCATGAGGAAGGTTTAGGTATATAATTTGTCCAGGTTTTGTGTAAATTTGTTGAAATATGATTATAATTGTCAAGTGTCTCGGAAAAAGTCAAGCCACAGCTTTCATCGAAAACGCTGCCTAATCTTTAAGATATAACAAAACAATGCATGGTGGGATATTCCTCTTTTATAGATCTTCCTTTTTTAGATTCCTTTTTTATAGCGATGATAGCTCAGTGGTTAGCGCGGTCGGTTCGCATGCCGAAGGGCGTGGGTTCAAATCCCAACAATGAGCTCGAGCTGTCGGTGAAGGAAAACATCGCGAGGAAACCGTAGCGTGGTGGTAGAGTGCTTTCTAGTACTCGGCTGGCTAGTCACCACCCTCAAGTTGAAAATCTGCTGCCAAGCATCTGTGTGTTCCGGCAGCCTCACTTTAGAGCCAGTTCCATTCCAGGATAGGTGTGCTTTACCATCTTCGACCACAACGTCACTTAACATCATGTGAGTTGAGGTAAAACACAAACCTGTCAGCTATAAAAAAAAAAGTCCGTCCATTTAGCCGTTAGTTGACGTTCCCGATATAAATTAAACGTGAGTAACCAAGAATAAGTCTAAAAAAAAAATATAAGTACCTAAAATTCGTTAGATACTTTTTGTTTTAACAAAAACAAACAAATTAATTCTTTCAAATTGATCAGCTGATGCTATCGGCTCGCGTTTTTCTTCCTCATAATTTCACCACAGACTAAATAGGTCACGCAATAATACCTTGCAGAACACAATCAATCTTTTTCATAACGCGATCTATCAGCTGTTAGTCTATGGCATACGATATTACGTAACAACAATATATACGATATAATCATTTGGGAACTCAATCGCAAGGAAATCATGGTCATCTGTATTCGGAGCAAACATAGGCAATGGTGACAGCTATGAATAATTCTATTATCTTTTTATTTTATCTTTATACTAGCTGTGCCCCGCGGTAGATGCCTACGTCATAGTAGCTTTATGCATGCAAAGTCTCAGCTCGATCGGTTTAAAATTGACAAAGTTTCATACAAACTTTCATTCCCTATTTTATCCCCTTGGGAGTAGAATTAATGAAAATCCTTTCTTAGCGGATGCCTACGTCATAACATCTACCTGCATGCCAAATTTCAGCCCGATCCGACCAGTGGTTTGGGCTGTGCGTTGATAGATCACTATGTCAGTCAGTCAGTCAGTCACCTTTGAGTTATATATATTTAGAAGATAGATTATTATACTAGCGACCCGCCCCAACTTCACACGGGTGCAATGTAGATACTAACGTAGAACATTATTTTAATCTAACTCGTATGGTTTAGCGTTAGCTATATAAGCGCACAAAAAATGTTTTTTACGTCATCACATTACAAATCAAAATTCTCTATAATATACATATATATTATACATATAATCCTTCCTCTTGAATCACTCTGTCTATTGATGGAAATCGCATTAAAATCCGTTGCGTAGTTTAAAAGATCTACGCGTATGGACGGCGGGAAGCGACTTAGTTTTATACTATGTAGAGACTAGCGACCCGCCCCGGCTGTGCACGGTTGCAATGTAGATACTAATGTGGTGTTTATGCATATATTATACATATAAACCTGCCTCTTGAATTGCTTTGTCTATTGATGGAAACCGCATTAAAATCCGTTGCGCAGTTTAAAAGATCTAAGCTAAGAGACGGCGGGAAGCAACTTTGTTTTATACTATGTAGAGAAACACAAAACTATTTAGGGTAAAATCAGTTGTAAAGTCATAATATGGGTTTAGTTTTATCGTGTGGTCTTTAAGGATTTCTCTCCTTTCCGTTCGGATGTGGTTCTCTGAAAAAGGTTTGAAATTCCCCGCCATTTGCTGATCCAGGTCAGTTCTCTATTGATCTCTCACAAAACGCTGTGATCGGCAATTTGCGAGCTGGAATTTCTCTATTCAACGCTACCAGTTGAAATATGACTGCAGGACTGTGTTTCAGCGAAGTCACAGACTTACGAAACAATAGACACTGCAAAATTATTTTCTACCGAAGATAAATATGAGTAAATATCGTAGGACATTTCACACAGCACCAGTAATTGTGTTATTAATTATGATTTTTTTTGACATTTTATTATATTAACAATATGTTTTTTTCTTCAAATGGGATCACTTTCTATTTTTATAAATTTTATTATGAAATTAACTATAAGGTACTACTTTAACCCTAGATTAAGATGACTTGATTAATTTCACCTACATTGTTAAATGATGCTGTGGTCGAAGATGGCAAAGCACACCTAGCCTGGAATGGAACTGGCTATCAAGTGAAGCTGCCGGAACACACCGTTAGATGCTCGGCGGCAGATTTTCAACTTGAGGGTGGTAGCTAGCCAGCTAAGTACTAGAAAGTACCCTACCACCACGCTATGGTTTCCTCACGATGTTTTCCTTCACCGGCAGCTCAAGCTCATTGTTGGGGTTTGAACCCACACCTTTCGGTATGCGAACCGACCGCACTTACCACTGAGCTATCATCGCTACAAATATATAAATATCTGTATCGATACAGACGGACAAACTTAGGGCGCAATAAACCGTGTCCCCTTCAAGAACTCCCACAATAAAATAAACGGTTTAGAGCACAAACCGTGTTTGAAAGTTTTCGGGAATCTGGAGAGCACAGTAATGAATTCCAAAAAGTTATTTCGGAGATGACGAAACTCGTCTGTACCCAGCATTAGAATTGCTAAATCTGATATATACAGGCGGCTATGAAAATGTGGAACTTAGCTTTATTTTACCAAGGTAAAATCTGTGGTCCATTTTTGCCAAGCTTAAAGCTGTGGTCCATAATTACCTGATTTAGTATGACGAGGTTATGAATTTAGCAATCTAAATATATATAACTCAAAGGTGACTGACTGACTGACTGACATAGTGATCCATCAACGCACAGCCCAAACCACTGGACGGATCGGGCTGAAATTTGGCATGCAGGTAGATGTTATGAAGTAGGCATCCGCTAAGAAAGGATTTTGATTAATTCTACCCCCAAAGGGATAAAATAGGGGATGAAAGTTTGTATGAAATTTTGACAATTTTTTTCGATCGGGCTGAGAATTTGCATGCGTAAAGCTACTATGACATAGGCATCTAGCGCGGGTGAAACCGCGGGACACAGCTAGTTTTATATAAAAAACTTACAACCCGCTTCGTCTTCGCACGGGTAGTAAGGATTACGTAGTACAGTAAACTATCCTTAAAAGATAGATATATGCCACCGCGTACTTTTTTGTAGATCTATAAAAGAGGAATATCCCAACATGCATTGTTTTGTTATATCTCGAAGGGATTAGGCAGCGTTTTCGTTGAAAGCTCCCAGGTGGCTTGACATTTTCCGACATTTTAAACAATTATCATCATATTTCAACCAATTTACACAAAACCTTGACAAATTATACACTTAAACCTTCCTTATGAATCACTCTATCTATTGGTGGAACTCGCATGATAATCCGTTCAGTGGTTTGTAAGTTTATTGCGAACAGACACAAACAGAGACACATAGTAAGATATGACACCTGTCCATGACCGTTGCAGAGATGTACAGAACTTAGAGTAACAAAACAAATAGCAGGCTTGCATTGGCGCTCATTAATAAGAGACATTCGATGGTTAGTCTCAACAGCCCTGTAATTTCGCTAGCTGCAGTATCCTAAAAACCTAAAAATTGAAATATTTACACACTACTGCGTGGGAGAATATCTGATACAGCAATGGTAGTTGCCTAGACGATATCCTACTTAGAAAATACAATATATCAATGACACCAAAGTTAAAAAAAAAAATCATCAAAGTCTCTAGTAGCCAAGATCTCAGCTTGATTCTGAAGCACGCAATATGCATCTCGAATGAAATGATTGTAGACCGCGGGCCCCGGAATGTATACCGACCTCTCCGACTTGACCAGCCGATGCGACGGCGTTACTAGTTGGTCTTTCTTTTTATTGCTGCGAAGATCCAACGTGCTGTGGAAATCGTTGAAGTTATCCACGTTTGTATGGGTGTACAGGACTACCTGGTAGATAAGCTCATAGCTCACCTAAACAGCCCTACACTTGAGATATCATCCTAAACCCACCGAGATACTATCCCACTATTGGGCGTGGGGCTTTCCCCACACTGTCCTTGCAGGCAGAATTTACACCGCTTCAAAGACACTTAACACTTTCTGATAAGCACGTTCCCTCATGATGTTTTCCTTCACCGTTTGAAGCTAGCGACAATACCCTTGTCTCTGTTTTTTCCCATAGCATTTAAAATCCCTCCCTGTATAATGTTTACTTGATTTTGCAAGACTTTTTAGCTGAAACTCTGGAACGAGCGATGCGGGAGCAGTCGGTACTGTTACCCTCAGAATACTTACACAGTAATTGCAGTGAAGTTTTTTGTTTTTATTAAGAAACTTTGGTAAATAGGAAGTAGCATTTTAAAACAAAACATTTTAAGGAAACGCGATCGAAAAGCAAGATCGTGTACGTAGTAACCGTTTCGTGTACATATTTTTATATTGTCATCTTTTATTATTTTTTATAAGAATATTGTCAATATAATAAAATGTCAAAAATAAAAACCTAAACACTTACTAGCAATTTAATTATTTTATTTTGAAATACTTAATGTCATAAAACAAGGTTTCTAGCAGCCAAGATCTTAACTTGGTTCAGAATCATCTCTAACCCCCACACTCCTTATAAATTAATGAGCACATGCCCTCTTTCTCTCCCGCATCGTAAAACACATTAAAAACTGTGTATCTGTCGTCTTCCTCGATCGGTTTCGTCCATTAAGTAATCAGGTCAAACCGTACATTATCAGATCTCATGCTGAGCTGGCGAAATCTACAGACAAAGCGAACGCAGGGGAAATTGTTGTTGTTCTATTTTTACCGTAATCGGTTACACGAAACGTAAGGAGCCTGGACTTTGTTTTGTTACTCTGGCCTAATGAGATTCACTATGGAAATAGTCAAAGTAATGAGCGTCATTGCAGTGACGCTTTGGACTTTGTTTTATTACTCTGTCTTTATGAGATTCACTGTGGAGTCTCAAAGTAATGAGCGTTATTGCAGTGACACTTAGGAGTTTGTTTTGTTACTCTGTCTTTATGAGATTCACTGTGGAGTCTCAAAGTAATGAGCGTTATTGCAGTGACACTTAGGACTTTGTTTTGTTACTCTGTCTTTATGAGATTCACTGTGGAGTCTCAAAGTAATGAGCGTTATTGCAGTGACACTTAGGACTTTGTTTCGTTACATTATGTCTTTAATGAGATTCACTGTAGAAAGTCTCAAAGTAATAAGCGTCATTGCAGTGATATTTTGGACTTTGTTTCGTTACATTATGTCTTTAATGAGATTCACTGTAGAAAGTCTCAAAGTAATAAGCGTCATTGCAGTGACGCTTTGGACTTTGTTTCGTTACATTATGTCTTTAATGAGATTCACTGTAGAAAGTCTCAAAGTAATGAGCATTATTGCAGTGACGCTTTGGACTTTGTTTCGTAACATTATGTCTTTAATATGATTCACTGTAGAAAGTCTCAAAGTAATGAGCGTTATTGCAGTGATGCTTTGGACTTTGTTTCTTTACATTATGTCTTTAATGAGATTCACTGTAGAAAGTCTCAAAGTAATGAGCATTATTGCAGTGACGCTTTGGACTTCGTTTTGTTACATTATGCCTGTAATACTCGTAAGATTCACTGTAGAAAGTCTCAATGTAATAAGCGTCATTGCAGTGCCGCTTTGGAATTTGTTTTGTTACTCTATGTCTTAAAGAGACGCACAATCGAATGTCTCAATGTAATAAGCTTAATTAATTGCACTAATGCCTTGGATATTGTGTTGTTACTCTATGTCTTATTAAATTCTTATTGCTTTGAACTATGTTTTGTCACACTACATATGTTTTAATGAAACTAATAATAGAATTTCTCAAAGTCATGAACGTTATTGCAGTGATGCTTTGGACTTTGTTTTGTTACTCTATGTCCTAATAAGACTCACCAGCCAATATCTGAACGTAATGAGCGTCATTGCCGTGATACCTTGGGCTTTATGTTGTTACCCTATTTCGTAACGAGACTCATCGAGAATTCTAAGTTTTCAAATTAAGAGCGCCAATGTCATGACACTGTAAACTTTATTTTGTTATTCAAAGTTCTTGACACCGCTGAAATAATCATGTGCCATCTTTATTTGTTAAGTTTGTTCCTAAAACATAACAGGTGATTATGAGACTATTGTCAGTTTGTGAAAATTCTATTATTAAACACAATTATTGATATTCAAGCAGCATCTTAATTGACATTTCAGGCGCGCGAAGATGTCCTAATTGACATTTGCGCAAGAATGACAATTTGAACGTCCCGTTCGACATCAATTAATGTTTGGTCGTAGATTCGTATGATCAAAATTCGGATAAATTAGCGAAGGTCATTCTTTTTCTATTAAAATGACGTACTGACAGGCAATTCGTCTCATTATTTACTATCAAAAATAAAATACAAATATATTAGGTATGTGGCTTAATCAAATCATCGAACAGTTTAAAAAAAATGAGGGCAATTTTTTTAAATTATCCAATCGTATATATGAACCGAATTATAATCGCCAGTGTAGGCAAAATAATACTTTGTAATACATGCATTTTCGTGTAGTTTACTGAACTCACACTTTTAATAAAGTCAATGACATGATTGATTGTGTAACAATTAGAATGTGAAAACAATTGGAAATATGAAATACTTGACACTGGTAGAATGAACAAAATGCAATGCCACAAATAAAAAAATAAAACTTGACACTGGCATAATACACTAAGTGCGATACGAAAAATGAAAATGAACGTGTCAAACAGCCACAAAAATATTCCCGTGATAAAGATACAGTCACATCTTTCTAACTTAACACGAAGCAGAATAAGCTCGAAAACTCTCGAAATCTCTAAATATTGTTTCCGTCAAGCGCACGAAGCCCGTAAATAATAATAATAAATCCGTGTATGATATTTGTCCCATTCCATAGGAGACGTGACGGGCGCGGGAAGTGGGGCGCCATTTTGCAATATGGCCGCCGCAGCTGTCAAACGAGATGGTTTCGCGCGTTTTCGCGAGTAATAAGGAGGTTGTGTTTGCGAGGTTTTATTTGAATTCTCAAGGACGTAATAAGAATCAACTATATTAGCTCGTGCCTGCTGCTTTTGTTTTATTTGAAAAATTTTGCAGTTACCGTAGCTTCATTAGGTATTTAACTTACATAATTATGTAAGTTAGATAGTAACTGCTATGGAAAACTTTACGTTAGCGGGGAAATTTGAGCTGTTTTTGGAAAGGAGTTCCTTATCGCACGTTATAGTTCTCATTTGTTTGCGGGCTGTGGAGCTAGACCGAAAACTGTGTAACAACTAAAAACGACACCAAAAACCGACATCTTTTTCGAGTGATCTTGACACCGCTAATTTATGCACCGAATTAACATAATGAGTGCAACTAAATGTTTAAAAAGTTTACATACATTAAAAAATCAGGGGTTTTTTTCTCTTTCTTCTTGGCATCGCACTCTGTGCATTCTGCCAATTTCAATGTTTCTACATTTTGTGAGTAAGTAGTCTTCAGCTTCTTTATCATATATAGTTACAGTAAAAGTCTAGTCTTGATCAAGTCCAGTCGGTCCCAGTCAAATCTAGTAAAGTAGTGGCGACTTTACTATAAGCTTCTGGATGGAGTTTTGGAAGCAACACGAAAGTCATGTTTAACCACATTATATCATTCTCCCACACTCGCGCTTGTAATTCGACACTTTATAAATAAAACACCACTATTTATATACACAAAAACTCGAAAAAACACTAGTTTTAGAAAAAAATACAATGGGGCGACACGACGCTCACCGCGTTCCCGCCAAAACTCAAATTTAGATTTAATCAGTTAATAATAATAATATAATATCTCAGTCAAATAAAACATTCAAACAAGACAACACAGATGAATATAAAACAAAATAGTACATTCATACATAATTACAGTCAAGCTTTCAATCAAAATAAAAAGTCATTTATTCAGTTTAGGCCCTGGTAAGGCACTTATGAACGTTAAGTTACATGTTTGAATCTACCACCGGCTCGTAATTACACTTCAACTGAGAAGACTCCGGCAAGAAACTCAGCAAGGCATTTTTTTGTGGATCTTTCTTTTCATATTAGGTTACAGTTTACAGTTATAAATATTAATACATTCATTATGCTTACCACAATTGTCACTTAGCCAGGGGGATGCAAGTGCAGAGAGAAGCTACTACAACCATATATTCCTGTCTTCCACGTAATGAGCCACCTTATAGTAGGCTTTGTCAATATGCCAAAAATGCAGAAATCAAATCCATCCAACCATTCTCAAAGTCACATTCGGGATTGGCCTTCAAGAGTGCGTTGAGTGCGGTGAGAGTTCGCTTACATCTAATGTCACAAAAGAATGAGCGTCAAATCAGCGATGCCCTGGACTATGTTGTTTCTCAAAGCTCTGTGAATCGCTACAATGGTCATGGACAGGCGTTATCTCTTAATGTTAAGAGGAGTAGTAAAACAAAGCCCAGGGCTTCGCTGCCCTGGCGCTCATTACTTTAAGACTAGATGGTTAGTCTCAATAGCCCTGTAATTTCGCTAGCTGCAGTACCCTTCAAACCAGAAGTTTACACACTACTGCTTGGCGGCAGAATATCTGGTACTGCGGTGGTACCTACCTAGACTATCTCCTGCTAAGGAAATCTACCACCAAGTAATTTTAAAGACGTGAAATTAGCCGCTTTTTGGTCAGCACAAGGCGAGTCAAGGATCGAAGCCTAGTTTTTCTCTGATCAATTAAAGTTCGACTGCCAAGTCACATCTAAACCTCGGATATACGACTTGAACTGTCGCCAAAAAGAGTCGCCATTTTGTTATGAAAATTAATGGTCTTGGCGACGCTGGCATGTCGCCATGAGGTCTTCTGTCATTCCGGATTTCAATAAGCTGAACGAGATTGAACGTTGATTTGCAAGAGAATAAATTACATGCAGCGAATGCTACATCTTATCTTATCTAAATATATATAACTCAAAGGTGACTGACTGACTGACATAGTGATCTATCAACGCACAGCCCAAACTACTGGATGGATCAGGCTGAAATTTGGCATACAGGTAGATGTTATGATGTAGGCACCCGCTAAGAAAGGATTTTGATTAATTCTACCCCCAAGGGGGTAAAATAGTGGATGAAAGTTTGTATGAAACTTTGTCAATTTTAAACCGATCGGGCTGAGACTTTGCATGCATGAAACTACTATGACGTAGGCATCTAGCGCGGGGCACTGCTCGTATATAGATAAAATACAAAACGAAGAAGTGTGCTCAAAACGGCCAGTCGATCTGTGTGATTGTTCTGTAGACGACTTTGACATTTGCGAAGTTCGTGTCATAAGTACGTGATAAAAAAAAATGCCAAAAACAATTGAGTTTTGGCGGAAACGCGGTACCTGAGAACGCAGAAATGATGATGAATGTGACGAGAAACTGGTCAAATTTAAAATTGGCAAAACCCAGGTATGTTTTTTCTCCGCGAAAAAGTGTCCGCTCACACTAACTCCTTCATACCGAAATGTTTCTGTACCTTTGGCAGACCACCTTGAACTTCTTAGGTTAACCCTTACCCCAACACTTAGCTTTGGGACCTACCTGGAGTCAAGAGCTAAATTAGCTGGGAAAAAACTGGGCGTCTTGC
The DNA here is from genome assembly GCA_950106695.1 of Biston stratarius. Lineage (NCBI taxonomy): Eukaryota > Metazoa > Arthropoda > Insecta > Lepidoptera > Geometridae > Biston > Biston stratarius. Next base: position 3,167,527 of record OX467121.1, on the reverse strand, counting down.
GTAAGGTTGGGCGATATTTCACATCGGGCAGTTGCTTGCCTTGTATCAAGCACAAGTCCAGTCGAGTGTGGAATATTGCTGCTAGCTTTGGGACGATTCTGCCAAGCACCAACTTCTGTAGAGCGGTGTGCTGTTCGACTTATTGGTGATAAAAAGTTGGTAGAAACAAACTAAAGCCTTGAACACCGCTGGAAGGTAGCAAGTCTGTCAATTTTCTACAGGATTCATTTCGGAGTATGTGCTACTGTACGACCTTGTACTTCCATCAACTTTTTACTACAGGACAAGTAGAAAGACGGCCCACTACTACCCATACATAGTGGAATTTCCTTGGGTACCAAACGTTTTGACTCTACGTTTCTCATCCGTACGGCCAAGGAATGGAACAAGCTGCCGGCTTCCTTGTTTCCTGAGAGATATAATCTAGATCTTTTCAAGGCCAGAATAAATAGGTGTCTTCTAGGTCTGCGTGCTTCGTCTTCGACCACATCATCGCTTACCATCAGGCGAGTTGGTGGTAAAACGTGGACTAATCCGTATTTTAAAAAAATCCTATGTATTATGAAATAAAATAGAATTAACTCGATTAAAAAAAAAAAACTCATGTCTTCGACACAATATCTTTTCTTAGGGCGTTTCTTTTACTTTTATGTGTTGGACAAAGAGACAAACATTTCTAAGCTGTCTTTGTGTCGAGTTATTTTTTATCTCTCCCACTATGTCTGCAAAATTTATAAATAAGTATCTGAAAGGGCATTAAAATAATGTTCTTGGGGTAAAATACTTATGTGGAAAGAGTGGGTGTACTTATATCTATTAAGAATGACTAAATTAAAACTAAGTAGGTACTTCACACCAGAATAGTTCTTCTATGTTCTTCTATCTTCTTTGTTATACTTGGTGGTTATACCAACCATAAAAGAACGGTCAAGTGCGAGTAGGACTCGCGCACTGAGGGTTCCGTTCAAACCTGTAGGTATATAAGTAAAAGTTATGTTTTGTTTAATGGTTATTTATGCTTTTTGCAATTTTTCTTTTATCTGTGCTATAAGACGTTGCTTCGTACCAAATTTCAAGATTCTGAGTTCACGGGAAGTACCCTGTAGGTTTTGATTCCCTTGCGAGTGTCGAAAATTTGCAGCATAAACGGCTGTATCTTTTGATTGCGTTGGCTTGAATTTTTTCACAGCTCCAAGGGACAGTAGACCTGAGTATTTGATATGAATTTCAGCTTGATACCTCCACGCGTTCCTGAGAAATAGGATCTTGACAGACAGACAGACGGAAATATAGTGATCCTATAAGGGTTCCGTTTTTTCCTTTTGAGGAACGCAACCCTAAAAAGGAAATAAGGATTATATTTTTTTAGTACAATAAAGTATGTAATTACTATTCAAAGTTACAATATCCATCTTATGAGCTAATAAAGCTGATTCAATATTAGAATGTCTCAGAACGAGAATTGTACAATTTATTATTAAAACAAAAAGTAATTGGAGTTGGTTGTTTAAAGCCCAATTCACATTCACATTTTGACAGCCCTGTTGGGTCATTGGCAGTATATCTGCTTTAAGAGTATGGGGATGTGTATGTAGGGCGTAGGTTCGATTCCTACCCAGGAGTTTTTTTCTGTTGTATACAAATATTTGTTCTGTATCTGGGTGTATATTATAATTATGTATTTACAAAAAAAAACAGTATGTTTTCTATCAGTTTATCTGACTTCCATAGTACCAGCTTTACTTAGTTTGGGGTCAGATGGCGCTGTGTGTAATGATGATAAGTCTAACGATATTTATTTACTTATTTATTTACATACACGCTTGCTAGAAACATGATCTTACAACGATGAATAGTAAGTCTGGTAGAAAATGTCATTTAACTTTATTTTTTGAACTTTTGGGACTTGAACATATCCTTTTTTGCACGGGTGTAATGTAGACACTTATGTTGTGCATATGCATGTATTATGCATATAAACCTTCCTCTTAAATCACTCTATCTATTGATAGAAACCACATTATAATCCGTTGCGTAGTTTAAAAGATCTAAGCGTACAAACGGCGGGAAGCGACGTTGTTTTATACCATGTAGAGACTAGCAACCCGCCCCGGCTTCGCACGGGTGCAATGTAGACACTCATGTGGTGCATATGCATGTATTATACATATAAACCTTTCTCTTGAATAATTCTATCTATTGATGGAAACTGCATCAAAATCCGTTACGTAGTTTAAAAGATCTAAGCGTAAAAACGGCGGAAAGAGGCGTTGTTTTATACTATGTAGATATTTACGGTCACTTAAATAGTCTCAATAAACTGTCCAGTTTCATCATCAGAACTGGAACTACACAATAAAAATCGTCTTTAACTCAGCCGTGTTTGTGTTTAGTAGAATGAAGTCAGATATTTTTATTGTAAAAATTATACTTGTCTTATAAATGTTGTGTAAGATAAAAATCTTAGTGTGAATTGAACTTAAAGATCGCTCAAATACAAAAGTTTGAATCGGACGGTGAGCAAATACGGGGCTTAAAACGAAACAGGGTTACTCGTGGGTTTTAGGTTTAAAAAAAAAGCAATGATAAGGATTTATTAAAAGGATATCATGTTAAGTTAAGGTTAGCAAATCCGTCGACGTTCCACAATGTCTGAAGAACCATCTGTATAACCGACTAACTGTTACCCGGGAATTCGTCCGCGTGGAATTTAACAATAATTTTGTTCAGTTTGCAGTATAAATGTATTCTATATGTTAATCTATGCTATAAACTATATGAGTGCCAAATTTCATCGAAATCTGTTCGGCAGTTTTTGCGTGAAAGAGTAACAAACATCCATCCATCCTCACAAACTTTCACATTTATAATATTACCAGCTACATTTTTTCGGAATAAATAGTAACCTATATGTTAATACAGGCTGTCAGCTAACTTTATACCAAATTTCATCAAAATTGGCCCAACCGTTTGAGCGTGAACAAGTTACAAGTATACAGACACATTTATACACTCACAAACTTATGCCTTTATAATATTAGTGTGATAGGAAAGGGTATAGGATAGGGTATAAGATAGGATATAGGATAGGATAGGTAGTCGCCACTACTTTACTAAAGCATGACTGGATTTGACTGGCACGGACTGGACTTGACCAAGACTGAACTTTGACTATAAAGATAAAGAAACTGAAAACTGAAGACTGAACATAAAATACAGAAACATTGAAACTGGCAGAATGCACAGAGTGCGATGCCAAGAAGAAAGAGAAAAAATCTCTTTGTGTGGCAGTCTATCATTCCACGTGACATTGGCAGTAGTGTGAAATGACTTCGCAAAGGCCTTTTATCCAGAGTTGAAGTGACGGATTTAAACACGAAAATCCTAGCAAACAATTTTTATAATTTATTTTTACCCTTTGTTCCAAAAAGCTTGCTATACAGCAACCCAATGAAAAGCCGGCCATCTAACTTGTCTTCTGAAATTGTCATTGGGACGGAATTTCGCCACACCTGAATGTTATTGGCCGTGAGCCAAAGGTTGGGTACACCTGCCTCTATTTATGTCCTACTACGACCATAATACCGTATATTTACGGATAGTTTTGCAAGAAAATTGTTTTGATAAGGTTGTAAGAATAATACAAGATATTGGTCGGTAAACTAAAATCTAGCGTAGGTAGGAACTTACGCTACAATATGTTTTTCAGTGTTACCACTAACACGAATCATCCCATAGTGTCCATTCGCTTCCATTTGGGATGCAACTAGCATCGTGTGCTTCAGAAGCAAGCTAAGATCTTGGCTACAAGTAACCTTGTTTTATAACTTTGACGATTATTTAAAAATAGGAAAATATTAATTATAATTTTTTCATCGACATTTAATCATATTGATATATTTGACATATTGTGATATTGACATTTTCATTATATTGACATAATAATTATTTATTGTTACGATTTTGATATTTTTAATGTTAATTTTAAATATGAATGGAAATATTACTTGGAACTTTGATAATAGCAATAAAATATTTGTATTTGTGTTATCAATGAATTATACAGAGTTTTAATCTTGGAGTAGTGTAACAGAATAAAGGACGCCCTGTCACTCGGTGGAGTGACGATTTACGTAAGTGACCGGAATCTAAAAGCCGAAGATTGGACTAGGGTCCGTGCATTAGGAAAGGCCATGCCCAGCAAAAGTGGACTCATGAAAAGTTGTTTTTATTGTCGCAAAAGTTAATAATTTCGTAATCCTCGCAAAGAAATATCTTAATCATTGGTAACCTAACATTCCGGTATGAAAGGTATCCTATGCTTATGTTAATTACAGGTAATAAAACACATTAACGACCCGCCCCGGCTTTGCACGGGTGCAATGTATAGAATCAACTATTTATTTATTCCATTGCAATAAGCCATTGGGTCTATCTTCTTATCGTAGGTCCAACTTCGAGAAAGAGGTCAATCGTCGATTCCAACTCGGCTGGGCAGCGTTCGGAAAACTGCGCAGAATTTTCTCGTCCGAATTACCTCAGTGCCTCAAGTCGAATGTCTTCGACCAGTGTGTGTTACCAGTGATGACATATGGCGTTGTAACGCGGTCTCTGACTATGTGCTTTCTTAGTAAGCTTAAAGTAGCAAAACGAGCTATGGAGAGGGCTATGCTCGGAGTTTCTCTACATGATCGAATCAGAAATGAGGAGATCCGTAGACGAACTAAAGTAGCCGACATAGCCCAGCGGATTAGCAAGTTGAAGTGGCAGTGGGCAGGACACATAGTACACAGAACTGATGGCCGATGGGGCTGCAAAGTTCTGGAGTGGAGACCACGGACCGGCAAGCGCAGCGTAGGACGTCCGCCCACAAGGTGGACAGACGGCCTAATAAAGACCGCAGGAACGCGCTGGATGCGAGCCGCTTCCAACCGGTCTTTATAGAAATCAATGGGGGAGGCCTATGTCCAGCAGTGGACGTCATACAGCTGATGATGATGATGATGACTATTTCGCACCTAAAATCCACTATCTTGTTTTTTTTTAAAAACCCTCTAAAGATACTTGAGTTATTGAGACGAAATCCATTCGGCCGTTTGGAAGATACGAGGTAATTAATAAATTTACATTTATACAAGATACGCGCGACATAACATAACCCTTCCTTGGCAGTCGGGTAAAAAAAGTAAACAAAAGTTATAAAAGCAGGTCTCGCTAGAGCCCAGAAGCACTATATTGGAGTAACCCAGCCTAAGGGAACGCCAAGCTTTATGTTCCTTGATCCCACGGGCGCATGTCTATTACGATAACCTTATTCTAGGGCACTCGAGATTTCCGCATTTTTCAATTCGAAATGCCTTGTTTTTGTTTTTCACATTACTTGATCGATCGCAACGAATTTTATTACTTTGATTTTTATTAGGTGGTGTATCTCCTTGCCGTGGTGGTGCCGGCGTAAGAATTGTACCCCACCCTCTCTACCCGTGGTTGTCGTAAGAGTCGGTTAAGGGATGTAATCCGGAAGACGGGCAGCAGCGTCTTCCTTGAATAATCATACCTAACTGCGCTCGCCAACCCGCCTGCCAAGCGTGGCGAGTATTGGCAAACCCCCACAGGAAGAGGCCTATGTCCAGCAGTGGACGTTCTATGGCTGATGATGATATAAGCTACGTGCGAAAAACATAACTTAACATATTTTGTTACCCGACTGCCAAGGAAGGCCTTGGCAAAAAATAGTGGCTGACGTAGGTAATTTCGAGTGCGCCAGAATAGGGTCCCTAACCGGACATTGTATAATTTTTTATACATAAAATGAAATGGCTTCGCTGGCTCGCTCTTTCAACCCTTTGCGTTATTTCCGAGTGTTTTTAAAAAGGCAATTGGGTACAATATATTTTGAAGAAACATTTTAAACGCGTCTACAACACAAGGTACTTTAATACTGCTAGTGTCATAAAAGCTTTGTTCTAAAGAGTTTTTATATTCTACTTTGTTTGAAAGTACACATTTTTTTTTTTATGAATCCCTTCACAAAACTGGACATATACAAAGAGCTGTGTTACAATTACAAAATTAAAAAGCTAAACAATATGCATACGATATTCTGGATGCGAACACAGCACTGCAAGCGTAAATTTGTAGCGATGATAGCTCAGTGGTCAGCGCGGTCGTTTTGCATGCCGAAGGGCGTGGGTTCAAACCCCAACAATGAGCTTGAGCTGCCGGTGAAGGAAAACATCGTGAGGAAACCATAGCGTGGCTGGCTAACTACCACCCTCAAGTTGAAAATCTACCGCCAAGCATCTAACGGTGTGTTCCGGCAGCCTCACTTGAGAGCCAGTTCCATTCCAGGCTAGGTGTGCTTTACCATCTTCGACGACATCATCACTTAACATCAGGCGAGTTGTGGTCAAACAACTAGCCAGTAAGATAAAAAAAAAATTATGTGCCTTCACTTTGTAAATTTTCCAGTATCAAGTTTTTTGATATAATATAAAAAAAGGAAATAAGACTTAGATACACGCTCAATTTGAAAAAAAATTAGGTCAAAATCGAGTCCGGTCTTTTAAAGGTTTTTAGGGAGTTTTAGAACTTTAAAGTTATAGTTAAAGTACTTACAGGAAAATAATCCATTTTTTTACTCTAAAAAATATATGTTTTGGAGAATAAAACAAACAAATATTTTCTTCTGGCACGTATTGGACTTGACCAAGACTGGACTTTGACAGTAAGATAAAAAAGCTGAAAAATAAAGGCTACACACAAAATACAGAAACATTGAAATTGGCAGAATGCACAGAGTACGAAGCCAAGAAGAAGAAAAAACCCTTTTTTTTATCTTACCGCACGAAAACATCTGCTACGGAAAACGAAATTTCTCGTCCACACTACAACGATTTGTACTTAAACGAATGTAATCTCTAAGATAATAAATTGAATTGAATTTTCCATAAATTTTGGTATCGAAACCTTAAATGTTTTTTCGCAAATAATCTTTGTAGACCCACTGCCCTTAACAACCCGAGGCAACTTGGAAGCAATTCTAAAACATCATAAATTAGATTTATGGTTCCCACTTCCCAACATAAATCGATTCAACGATTCTAGTAATCGTAAATCGTAGAACCGAACGGTTTTAATCGATATTAATTCTCAATTATTGAATTCTTGAAAATTCTTGCGGGGAAACAAAATGGCGGCCGCATTTTGGCGGGAAACTTCAGCATGGTTTTCTAGCTATGCGAATGAATAATTAATCTTTAAATATTTAAATGAGTAAGTTTGTATAGGCTGAGTGGCCATCCCCAATGTCCGAGATATTAATGAAGACTTACTTATAATTTTTAATGGGTGACAAGCTAGGTTTTTGACTACAGCTCAGTTGATGTTAAATGACGGTATGGTAGAGCATGTACCCTACCACCATGTTATGGTTTCCTCACGATGTTTTCTTCACCAGCTCAAAATCATTATTTGGATTTGAACTCAGGCCCTCCAACCTAACCTAACCCCTGACTTATTATTGCTACTAATCTATGTTCATTGTTTGTCCTGGGTAAGAATCTAACCCACCACAGCTCAGCTAATTGATGTTTATACAAGAGAAGCTGTATCAAAATCCGAAGAGTATCAAAATCCATTGCGTGGCTTAGAAGTAAGCGGAGAAATAGATATAGGAACAATTTTATGCTGTTGAGAAAGATTAAAAAAATATAGAAGCATAGATATTTAAAGAACGCACAGGGGCGAATTGAGAAGGAACAGAAAACAAAGATGACGGTTGAGCATTAAAATTAAAAAACTAAGATGGCGGTTGATATTTAAAATTAGAAAACTAAAGTGACGGTTGAGAGTTAAAAATTTAAAAAAGATGCCAGTTCATAGTTTAAATCTTAAATAAAAGTTTTTTTTCTCTTTCCTCTTAGCATCACACTCTGTGCATGCCAGTTTCAATGTTTCTGTATTTTGTATGCAGTCTTCAGTTTTTAGCTTTTTAATCTTTATAGTCAAAATTCAGTCTTGGTCGAGTCCAGTCCGTGCCAGTCAAATCTAGTCATGCTTTAATAAACTAGTGGCGACTTTACTATAAGCTTCGATGGAGTTTTGGAAGTAACACGAAAAGTCATGTTTCACCGCATTATATCACTTTCCCACACTTGCGCTTGTAATTCGGCACTTTATGAATAAAACAACACTATTTTTATACATAAACACTCGAAAAAACACTAGTTTTGGAAAAAAAAAAATTACGGTAGAGAGTTGAACTCAAAAAACTAAGATGACGGTTGACAGTTAAAATCAGAGTTGAAATTAGAAACCATATATACTTAAGATAACACTAAAACCTACATATCTATTATTTACAAACTGGGTTATCCACGTGGTTTTTTACCCTAGAATATTAAAGTTTGCAGTACCATTGAATGCACAATAAAAGGAAAGAAGGAAGTCATCAGAAATACTTCTTTCTACAAGATATCAAAAACTGTCTCATTTAAAATACATCAGGCAGACGGTTTTCTGTATTAAACATTTGGTCCAATAACTTGCCGCCCTAAGCATCAAACCTTACTTGATTATAGATATCTTTAGCAGGAGGTCATCTAGGTAGGTACCACCGCATTACCAGATGTTCTGCCGCCAAGCAGTAGTGTGTAAACATTACTGTGTTCCAGTTTAAAGGGTACTACAGCTAGCGAAATTACAGAGTTGTTCACTAACTATCCATATCAAAGTAATGAGCGCCAAAGCAGCGATGCCCTGGACTTTGATTTGCAACTCAAAGTTCTGTGTATCGCTGCAATGGTAACGGAGAGGCGTTATCTCTTACTATTACGAGAGCGTCTCGTTCGTTACTATTATAGCAGCTTGCTGGAGTACTGCCCCACGGACTTCTACGGAAGTACTTGAAGCGCGTGGACCCAGTAAGTAGATCTTCCCTACTAGCTTTGATTCACGCAAATTTTTACGTCCGACACTATAAGACACACGTTTCTATGACTTTTTAATTACTTTTACTAAAAATTCACTAACCTATTAAATTTGAACATGAACACCTGCCTACACAACAGAAAACAATGACATTAACGTGCTAGCCCCGCCTGCTCGGCCGGCACTCGCGTAGTGATCACCGGCAAGCGTCCCCCGCCCCCGCCGCGCCGCCCCTTCCCACTTGTATCGCCTATTTATCGCGAAGATATTCTATTTATAGATTTTTTCTACACCACTTGTTTCACTGGATATCCTGGGTGCGTTATCTTATTCCATAGATCAACGGTTAAGACCAAAAACTCTTAACTGTCCTTAGTGACATTTGGAAGTTAACAACTTACGCAACAATTGATTAAAGTTTTAATTCAGGCCCGCGGGCCAGCGGCTTTCCTTTGATGTCAGGCCTTTGTCGGCACCCGTTTGAAGTGGCTAAAGTTTACGGAGTCTGACTATGGAGTTAGCCTTCTTGTTAAACTTGAGGTCAAAGTGTTTTAAAAACGGACATAATAGTTACTTGAGAGTCAGTTCCATTCCAGGCGAGGTGTGCTTTACCATCTTCGACCACACCGTCACTTAACATCGGGTGTAGTCAAACACCTAGATCTTTCTTTCGTTCGTTACAAGTACAATTTTAACAAAAAAATTACCGAGTTCTTTTGGTTTTCTCATGGATGCCATTGTCAGAACTGGACCAAATGGGACCACACAGGAAGCATCAGCTCTCAAATAAAAAAAAGAATCATAAAAATCGGTTCACCCAGTCGAAAGTTTTGACTAAAAAATAACAATTTAAAAAAAAAGTCGAATTGAGAACCTCTCCTTTTTTCAAAAGTAGATTAAAAATGAGGAACCGAAACGCTCCGTGCGTACATGGGAACTTCCACCATGTACCATCAACGTCAAACGTCTAACGGTGTGTGCCGGCAGCCTCGCTTGAGAGCCAGTTCCATTTCAGGCTAGACTTACCATTTCCGACCACACCGTCACTTAACAGCTGAGCTGTGGTAAAACACCTGACTTACCAATTAAAAAAAATTAAAAAATACATCGTATAAGTGTTTATTTATTATTCATCTATCTACAGCAACTCAATAGTTCGTAAGAAAGTTTATCTAAAACTACCTACAAATTATAACCTAACATACATATTACAGTTTTACTGCAAGCAGTAGTGTGTAAACATTACTGTGTTCCGGGTTGAAGGGTGCAGCTAGCGAAATTACAGGACTGTTCAAACTAACTATCAAAAGTCTCAAAGTAATGAGCGCCAAAGCAGCGATGCCCTGGACTTTGTTTTACTACTCAAAGTTCTGTGTATCGCTGCAATGGTCATGGATAGGCGTTATCTCTAACCACCAAAAGAGCGTCTTCTTCATCTCATTACCTTTGCATAAAAAAATAACTTAAATAAACTTATATTACTCAGTCTCGGTTAAGCGCTCGGAGAGTCAACACGTCCTGAGGATGGCTCGTGTAGAGGCGACACACGTGTCGGCAAGTGGTTATTGCAGCGAAGAGATAAATACTGGTTTTTGTTTTTATTTTAATTAGTGTTTTGTTTAAGCTTTTTAGTTAATTTAAAATTTAGTTTTAGATATTTAGTAAAGTTCCGGATAGGTTTTTTAATTATCATATATTTATATATATATTTTTTTTATTATTTTCAAGTGTTTCATATTAATGTCAAGTTTAAAAAATTTAAATCCTCTTTTCTATTGTAGCTGGAACGACTGTTAAGCGGAAATAAACAAAATATATACCTAGAAGTGCCGTGGTGGTGCCGGCGGTGCCGTGGTGGTGCCGGCGTAAGAATAGAACCCCACCCTTTCTACCCGTGGTTGCCGTAAGAGTCGGCTAAGGGATGTAATCCGGAAGATGGGCAGCAGCGTCTTCCTTGAACAATCACATTTAACTGCGCTCGTCAACCCGCCTGCCAAGCGTGGCGAGTATTGGCAAAACCCCCCCAGGAGGAGGCCTACGTCTAGCAGTGGACGTTCTATGGCTGATGATGTGATACCTAGAACACTCAAAATGGACTTCCGCAAATCAACACCTGATTCAATCAATTATATTACAAACATAAAAAAAGATTTAACTTTTTTTCTTTGACAGGCTAAAAGGTCTCGTTCGTCTCATTAATTTTAGATTGTACTGCAAAAAACAGTTTTGTTATAGAACAGTTATTTGATTCTTATTTGAAGTATCTGATATTTGCAATGACCTCTTTGTCGGTTTAGTAAAAAGTTATATCCCTGTAGAATGAGGGCGAGTTTAATTTTTCTCTGTTTACCGCTATACTCTCTTGAATTTTAAGCAGGGCGGATAAGGGCGGTGTAAAAATGTGAACACAGAGATATGATTTATCAAACCCCAGTTTAAGGTCATTTATAAGGTGTATTAAAGATTTCTAATTTGAGATTCGCTGGCGAGGCTACATAAATACCAAGCAATGTTAAAAATTCGGCAGTGTTGGTTTGTAAGTTGATTGGTTTAGCGATGATGGGTCAGTGGTTAGCGCGGTAGGTTCGCATGCCGAAGGGCGTCGGTTCAAACCCCAACAATAAGCTTGAGCTGCCGCTGAAGGAAAACATCGTGAGGAAACCATAGCGTGGTGGTAGGGTACTTTCTAATACTCGGCTGGCTAGCTACCACCCTCAAGTTGAAAATCTGCCGCCAAGCATCTAACGGTGTGTTCCGGCAGCCTCACTTGAGAGCCAGTTCCATTCCAGGCTAGGTGTGCTTTACCATCTTCGACTACACCGTCACTTAACATCAGGTGAACTGTGGTTAAACACCTAGCCTGTCAGCCATAAAAAAAAGTAAATACTATAAAATAATGTTGTATTGATAAAAAAAACAAAGCTTTTTTTTTATGTAACTGTAATGAGACGAACGAGACGCTCTCCTGATGTTAAGAGATAACGACTGTCCATGACCCTTGCAGCGATACACAGAACTTTGAGTAGTAAAACAAAGTCCAGGGCATCGCTGCCTTGGCGCTCAATACTTTGAGACTAGATGGTTAGTCTCGACAGCCCTGTAATTTCGCTAGCTGCAGTACCCTTCAAACCGGAACACAGTAATGTTAACACACTACTGCTTGGTGGCAGAATATCTGGTAATGCGGTGGTACCTACCTAGATGACCTCCTGCTAAGGAAATCTACCACCAAGTAGTGCTCAAGGTGCATATTTGTTAATATTTAATACTATAATGCACTCCACGCACTAGACAATTCTCTTTCTTCCTTCTTCAATTCTCCATTCCAGGCTAGGTGTGCTTTACCATCTTCGACCACACCGCCACTTAACATCAGATGAGCTGAGGTCAAACACCTAGCCTGTCAGCCATTAAAAAAAAAATAAAAAAAAATATATATATATATATATACAATCTAGCTGGGCAGATAGGAAAACATAAAATACGTCTGGCTGCCACAATAAGTGCGCGGATTCAAAGTTGACAAAGGTCACGGACCCCGGTGTCTGTGGCGCATATATTATAAATTAAAATATATATATCTGATACCTTTAAACAAGCAATTCTTGTATATATATATATATAATCGGAATCTCGGAAACGGCTCCAACGATTTTCATGAAATTTAGTATGCAGGGGGTTTCGGGGCGATAAATCGATCTAGCTAGGTTTCATTTTTAGATAACGTCTTTTTATCCGTGTTTTCAGCCGAGCAAAGCTCGGTCATCCAGGTACTTATATATAAAAACGAGGTGTGTTACTCCCGTGAACACGGCCATGTGTACGTGAACACGTGTACATTTTTGAACACTAAGAAGTCCTTTGGATTTCCATATTTCAAATTCTCACTCGATGTAACGAATTATCAGACCCTCAAGCTATCGAGTGGTGTAAATACATTGGCTTGTCTGTCGGTTTTCTACCGGATAGACTTTGGTGAGTGTGCTTCAGATGTACATGATCTAAATCCACCCAGCTCACTCTACTATCGGACAGCAAAGAGCTCCAAGAAGCGACACCGCTTCATACTCAGTAATCCAAAAACTCGCACTAAACAGCTGGAGTCTACTTTTATTGTGCAAACCGCTAAACAATGGAATTTACTGTCCGAGTGGGTGTTCCCTTATAGATACAATCTGGGTGTCTTCAAGTCGCGAGTGAATCGGTTTCTTCTAGGCGAGCGTGCTCCACCGTAGACCGCATCTTCGCTTAACATCAGGCGAGATGACGGACAAACGCAAGCCTTTTTGCAATAAAAAAACACCGAACTGATTCCTTCGATTTTGGTACACCAGTTTTCTGAATTGCTTCTCATCAACCCTTTTAGGACCAGAAGACTTTGAGAGCTAATTATATTCAGTTTCGCTATTTAGAATGATTATTTGGGTGTCAAAATAACTTATTTAAAAAAAATTGTTTTTTTTGAAAATTCTTGGGATGAATTTGTCTCCATGGTCGTCAAAGGGTTAAGGACGTAAATTGAAAGACGTACCTAATCACCTAAACAGTCAGCGCGTGACCACGGCTATTGTAAATATACAAAACATAATTGAAATCATAGCTTTCAAGAACGCGTCAAATACACGAATCTGACATTCCATGGGCAAATACCTTGTAACAGTAAAATTGTTAAAATAGACGAGTAGAATATATTTCTATCATTATTTAGGGCAAACCACCCAACCTGTTGAACGGAACGCGCCCGGAAAACAAAATGGCGGCCTGTCACTTTGACATTTGACAAATGCGCGAGCCTTAACCCGTACGCCGAACTAACAAGAGCCCAATACTTAACGTATTTAGCCAGAAAAAGGGGTCAAAATATGTTGGACGATTTTGTATTCAATTGGCGAGAGAAAAAAATACACTCTTTCATAGATTGACGCTTATAATTTGTTATTTGTGCGTGTTTTTGTTTCAAAGGCAAATTAGTGTTTTTCTAGGCTATGTCTCTCGAAGCTGTTTTGGAAAATTTAGAGCTAATTAATCTAAGCTTCTTTTTATAGCAAAAGAATAAGGTAGTAGATTATAAGACGATCTCTTGTTAGTAAAAGATAACGCATGTCCATGACTAATGCAGCGATACACATTGAACAGCAAATAAAATCCAGGGCGCTCATTATTTTGAGACTTTTGATGGTTAGTCTCGTCAGCGCTGTAATTTCGCTAGCTGCCTTTCAAACCGGAAAACAGTAATATTTACACACTACTGCTTGGCGGCAGAATATCTGGTACTGCAGAGATACCTAGACGACCTGCTAAGGAGATCTACCACCAAGTAAATAAATAAATATTTTAAGACATTACACACAGCACCACCTGACCCCAAACTAAGCAAAGCTTATACTATGGAAGTCATTTAACTGATAGAATACATAAATACTTTGTGACTGCCCTGTTAGCTTATTTGCTAGAATATCTGCTTCAAGAGCTGTAGGGCGTGGGTTCGATTCCAACCAGAACACACATGTGACGACATGTATGTTCTGTGTCTAGGTGTTCTGTATGTATATACAAAAAACCGACTTCATATGGTTTTCTCTCGAATGCCATTTTCAGAACTGCACCAAATTGAAATGGGACCACACGGGAAGCACCAGCTTTCAAATACAAAAATGAATCATCAAAATCGATTCACCCAGTAGAACGTTCTGAGGTAACAAAACTACAAAAAAAACCCAGTTGAATTGAGAACATCCTCCTTTTTTTGAAGTCGGTTAAAAAGTAGATGAGTATTTTATCAGCTTTAGTTGAACCTTTGCTTGGTTTGTGGCTAGATGGCGCTGTGTATAAAGCCCTACGATATTTATTTTGTAAATTCATAACTAAGGAGGTCAGCAAAAAAATTCTGTGAAAATCGTTCAAATATTCCAGTCAAAGCTTTATCTTATAATATTTTGTGAAAGATGCTGACTATGTTACTGGCAGACAGAACAATATCAGAGGTACGAACAGGGGATCGCGCATGTCATCAGATGAAGGGTTAAGCTGTGCTTAAGACACAAGCGAAAGCGGTTTGAACGGCTAATGAATGCGCGACGAGTTTTACAAAACAGGACGTTGTAACTTTTCTTTCAATGTAATTCAGCATGGCAACTCTAAGTTAAAAATCCGGAGTGTAGCTGTGTTACTGTGACAGGGCGTGTGTGAGAACTAAGAAGTTTTTGGCTGTCCATTTTTAGGGTTCCGTACCTCAAAAGAAAAAAACGGAACCCTTATAGGATCACTTTGTTGTCCGTCTGTCTGTCAAGACCCTTTTTTCTCAGAAACGCGTGGAGGTATTAAGCTGAAATTTATATCAAATACTCAAGTCTACTGTTCCTTGAAGCTGTGAAAACTTAAAACTTATAAGCCAACGCAATCAAAAGATACAGCCATTTATGCTGCAAATTTTCGATATTCGCAAGGGAATCAAGACCTATAGGGTACTTCCCGTGAACTTGAAATTTGGTACGAAGCAGGGCGAGCGAAATGAGCCCTAACACTATCCCACAACCTGAGCATTTTTGTGGTACACTTTACTGAAAAACTATCACGCCTGTAGTTTTGTGCTTTAACATAGTAATTTAACTTCATATCTAGATGTGTTATCTGTCAAAAGAAATATAATTTTATAACTATAAAAAAAATTACATTAACAATTTTGTATTCATTGGATAGAATGTTATTGTACTACTAACGCCATCTGTCAGAAAACCAAAGAGTTCACTGCAACAGAACTAAACTCAATACTCAAATACATCGTAGTTAATCTACTTAATATTAGATGACACCACTAGAATCAGGTTGTAAAATAACAACTGTCTTAAAAATTATTACCCGTTAGAAAAGCTCAGCTTTTTGCTAGTTTAATAATCTTTTAGCTTGAATTACTCGTCAATGTCATAAAACAAGGTTTTTGCAGCCAAGATCTTAGCTTGGTTCTGAAGCACGCGGTGGCGCGGTGCATCCCGAATGGACCTCTCCGACTTTTATTAAAGAAACCGTGATACGAGTTTCAATCCCTTTACGTTTATGACTTGTACCACATCAAAGTTCATAAATAAACGCGTTTGATATAGGCAAGCGTGAATAGTTAATAACATGATTATATATAGAATAAGTAGATATATACACCACCTTTGTTACAACATAAACTGATAAGTATCGCGATTTAACATAAAAGTAATGTTTTGTGTGTTGGCTTTACATAATCCTACTAATATTATAAATGTGAAAGTTTGGTTGAATGAATGAATAAATGAATGAATAACACTTTATTGTACACACTTAAACACATAATACAGAAGAAATAAACTAGTAAATAGGTCGACCTTATCGCTAAAAGCGATCTCTTCCAGGCAACCTTAGGATGGAAAGGATTAAAGGAAGAAAAAAACGGGGTGTGCCAATAACGTGGATATGCATATAGGAGAATACAAAACTATGACATATATCTACATTCTAATAATTATATATCGTAATACATAGATTAATTAGAATAACTAAAAATACACTAATATATCTTCATCTCAACCGTAGGACGTCCACTGCTGGACATAAGCCTCTCCCAGTTTCCTATGTTTTATTTAAAGAACTAAAGTATCTACATGCAAAATTTCATCCAGATCCGTTCAGCCGTTCTGGCGTGATTGAGTAACAAACATCTATCCATCCACCCAACCGCAGTTATAATTATAACTATTTGTCGCTTATTTGTATATACATATATCCTCTTTATACAAATATTTATTTTATATTTAAATAATATTAATTATATATATATATATTAGTGTGCCGTGGTGGTGCCGGCGTAAGAATAGTACCCCACCCTCTCTAGCCGTGGTTGCCGTAAGAGTCGCCTAAGGGGTGTAATCCGGTAGATGGGCAGCAGTTACTGCCCCCAACTCTGCTTGCCAACCCGTTTGCCAAGCGCGGCGAGTATTGGCAAAACCCCCCCAGGAGGAAACCTATGTCCAGCAGTGGACGTCCTATAGCTGATGATGTGTGTATGATGATACATATAAACCTTCCTCTTGAATCACTCTGTCTATTGTTGGAAACTGCATTAAAATCCGTTGCGTCGTTTAAAAGATCGACGCGTAAATACACACAAAAACATTTTAAAAAAAATATAGTCGAATTGAGAACCTTATCCTTTTTTGAAGTCGGTTAAAAATTAAAATCATCCGCACAATTTAATCCAATAAAAAGTAACCACAAACATCTAAATACCATAATTACATTCTTTAAAAAAAATACCTAATTGCTAATTTCCACTTGAAATTTCTGTGTTGAGATATCTTAGAAAGCGGCAAGATCAAAAGCAGCGGCTACAAAGGCGGGATCAAAGGGATTGAATATTTATTTGGTTCGTACATTTTAGAGGAGGCCTCCTCGATTGTTTTCCGAGCGATGCTGTGTTTTTGTTGAATTTATATGGGGATCAGTGCCACGGGATAGCTTATTAGATAACCCGGAATAGCAAAGGAAAGTAAACATAATGTATATACTTTATGAAAAAGTTGCTTCGGGCGTAAAAAGATCCCTTAAAGGTAACCTCGACATAAACTCGGGTAGTATTTAACCTTTTTACCCGACTGCCAAGGAAGGATTATGTTTTTCGCGCGTATCTTGTATGTATGTATCTAATCAAGATACATCTCATCCATGGAGCTTTTTAGAGATCTTAAGATACTACCGTTGCCGTGTGAACTTATTTACCAGGTAGCCCTATTCACCCACACGAACATTGATAAATTTCAACGCAGGGGCGTCCACAGCTCGTTAGATCTCCGCAGCAATAAAAAGAAAAACCAGCTTGTAACACCGTCGCACCGGCTCGTCAAGTCGGAGAGGTCGGTATACATTCTGGGCCCCGCGGTCTACGACCGTGTACCCGCCTCCGTCCGGGATGCACCTTCCACCGCGTGCTTTAGAACCAAGATAAGATCATGGCTGCTAGAGACAATGTTTTATGACATTGATGAATATTTCAAATTAAAAGATTATTAAATTACTAGTAAGTAATTTCTGGACATTTTATTATATGGACAATATTTTTTTATATTGGCATATTTTTATGCCGACGTATTTTTATATTGACATATTTTATATTGGCAGTATTTTTATATTGACAACATTCTTATATTTACATGTTTATATACTTTGACATTTTGTTTTTATTCCATTGACACTAATCAGTGTTCTACAACTCAATGTAATGATATTACGGAATTGACTTGTAACATTGGTGTTATCAATAAAATATTTGTATTTGTATTTGTAAATTTCTTTATTACCTCGTATCTTCCAATCAGCTGAATGGATTAACATCAATTGAGGTATTGTTATTCGTCTCAATAACACAAGTATCCTTAGAAGGTTTTAAAAAAAAAACAAGATGGTGGATTTTTGGCGCGAAACAGAAATACGTTAATAAAATTAAAATTAACCAAACCTATCAAGTAAAGTATCTTAATAAAGGCAATTAAAAGAGGATCACAAAAATATATATAAGTTATATGTTTAAATTTAATTAGTAATAATAATACTGTTTAAAAAGTTTTTTTTCTAGTTTCAACCCACCTGGGGTTGGCGAGCGCAGTTAGGTGTGATTGTTCAAGGAAGACGCTGCTGCCCATCTTCCGGATTACATCCCTTAGCCGACTCTTACAGCAACCACGGGTAGAGAGGGTGGGGTACAATTCTTACGCCGGCACCACAACAGCTTATTAGTTTTACACTCTTCTTGTTATCTATCAACACAAGGTCATCGCTGCTTTAATAATAATAATAATAATCGACGGTCATTGTACCGATAGTCGTCACGGTGAACGGTCTTATAGCGAGGAGTCTCGACCAACATGTTAAGAGGCTCTTGCTAGACGGTTGGGTCAAGGGTCAGATCCAAAAGGCAGTGCCCTTGATACGGCGCGCATTGTAAGGAGGTTCCTCGCTCTGCAGCTCTAACCGCCGGCAGCTTGAGCCCTGCCCCGCTGCCGGTGCCATTCTAGTTTTTAAGTTTTTTTGTATTATTTATCTATGAAAAAAAAAATTGCTTTAACCTCTGTATTGTTCACATCTGAGATGATAGTTCAGTGGTTAGCGCGGTCGGTTCGCTTGCCGAAGGGCGTGGGTTCAAACCCCAACAATGAGTGTAGGCTACCGGCGCAGGAAAACATCGTGAGGAAACCATAGCGGGGCGGTAGGGTACTTTCTAGCACTCGGCTGGCTAGCTACCACCCACTAGTTGAAAATCTGCCGCCAAGCATCTAACGGTGTGTTCCGGCATCCTCACTTGAGAGCCAGTTCTATTCCAGGCTAGGTGTGCTTTACCATCTTCGACCACACCGTCACTTAACATCAGATGAGTTAAGGTCAAACACATAGCATGTCAGCGTCAAAAAAAAAAAATTACAATCATACGTGTGTTTGTCACCTAACTCTTAAACGGCTGGACCGATTTGGATTTGTGTTTTCAATGCCTTCCTGGATGGTTTAAAAACACAATTGGACCCGGTAGGTGACGCTGTTGTCGGTATGTCTGAATGTTACACTAGTGCAACATTTGGCCTTATCGCTAAGAGCGAACTCTTCCAGCCTTAATATGGAGTGAAATCTACTAAGTTAAGGACAGGATGTGTTGACGAAATAATTAAAAAAAGTATTTTAATCCCTCGTCAATAATAATTGTCAGTTCCTAGATTATTTTTATAATCCCACAATTCCATAACGAATAGTTTTTGGGTATATTTGCCAAACTTAGTACATGTTCATCAAACAATGCATATAAAATTAGAATCGTTTTTTTTTAATGACTGACAGTCTAGGTGTTTGACCAAAACTCACCTGATGTTAAGTGACGGTATGGTCGAAGATGGTGACACACCTAGCCTAGAATAGTACTGACTCTCAAGTGAGGCTGCCGGAACACACCGTTAGATGCTTGGCGGCAGATTTTCAACTTGAGGGTGGTAGCAAGCCAGCCGAGTACTAGAAAGTACCCTAGCACCACGCTATGGTGTTTTTACGATTTTTCTTTCACCGGCAGCTCAAGCTCGTTGTTGGGGTTTGAACCCACGCCCTTCGGCATGCGAACCGACCGCGCTAACAACTGAGCTATCATCGCTACATAAACATTTCTATTAATTGATAAAATTATTCGTTTACTATTTTTAATCATTTGAACCGTTCAAAACAAAACATTCCATTTGTAACAAAACATTCTTTCTTTGGAATATTTATTTAATTCAATTATACTCAAGTAATACTAAATACCAATAGGCACGCAAACCACTCAGTCCCCAACGAAAAGTTGGCCTTTACTTGGAACAGTGTGAAATATACTAAATCTCCAAATTTTCCACCCCTCAAATCCGCCGCCCCAGAAATCTGCCGCCCTAAACTCAAACCAACCCACCCTGCTGGTAAATCCGCCACTTAACACAAACACAGTCAGCGTCAGTCCTGTTTTTTTCATAAGCTGGCCCACTGTGGGGCGCGGGTCTTCTCATTGTGAGAAGGATAAAGCCACCACGCTGGCCAAGTGTGGGTTGGCATTCGTACATCTTCTAAAACTATTTTTTTTAAGAACTCTCAGACATAAAACACAGTCACGTTTACAAACTACTGCTTGGCAACAGAATACTAAAATAATAAAGTTCCGATATTACTTTCTCCGCCTTATAAAAGAGACATATCCTATGGTAATCGCCAATTTTCATATTATAGTTTATTTGAATGCCACGTGATAAGCCAACACGCGACTGGTAATTGTGAGGTAGGTGGCACACTGCTTGATATGCTAAACGCTGGATAAATTGAGCTTTGAAATGTTTTTCCTCTAAGTAGATTGTAGCGATGATAACTCAGTGGTTAGCGCGGTAAGGCGTGGGTTCAAGCTTGAGCTGCCGGTGAAGGACAACATCGTAAGGAAACCATAGCATGGTGGTAGGGTATTTATAAATAAATAATATTGCCGTGGTGGTGCCGGCGTAAGAATTGTACCGCACTCTCTCTATCCGTGGTTGCCGTAAGAGTCGGCTAAGGGATGTAATCCGGAAGATGGGCAGCAGCGTCTTCCTTGAACAATCACACCTAACTGCGCTCGCCAACCCGCCTACCAAGCGTGGCGAGTATTGGCAAAACTCCCCCAGGAGGAGGCCTATGT
Source organism: Biston stratarius (assembly GCA_950106695.1). Taxonomy (NCBI): domain Eukaryota; kingdom Metazoa; phylum Arthropoda; class Insecta; order Lepidoptera; family Geometridae; genus Biston; species Biston stratarius. The sequence goes on along the minus strand of OX467121.1, from coordinate 3,146,406 downwards.
CCAGCAGTGGACGTCCTATGGCTGATGATGACGATGATGTTGATGATGATGATGATGTCGAATGCAATCTCTAGACGAGATCGCTAAGTCGAGATCTCGAGGGATCAGAAATTCGATCTCGGCGAGATCTCGGCATTTGCGAGATCTCGAATAGATTTCGAAAAGTATTGTTTTAATTAAATAACTGAAACATGATTGAAACTGCTTAGTAGTTGTGATTATGATGCGAGTAAGAGTTTTTTACTTGGTGGTAGATTTCCTTAGCAGGAGGTCGTCTAGGTAGGTACCACCGCAGTACCAGACATTCTGCCGCTAAGCAGTAGTGTGTAAACATTACTGTGTTCCGGTTTGAAGGGTACTGCAGCTAGCGAAATTACAGGGCTATTGAGACTAACCATCTAGTCTCAAATTAATGAGCGCCAAGGCAGCGATGCCCTGGACTTTGTTTTACTACTCAAAGTTCTGTGTATCGCTGCAATGGTCATGGACAGGCGTTATCTCTTAACATCAGGAGAGCGTCTAGTTCGTCTCATTACAGTTACATAAAAAAAAAAAACAAAATGAATTATAGAAAAAAGACTTTATTTTTATAATTTTATACTTATGTCATATTTAACACAAAAATTCATGCCCATAAAAATATCTCTTCTTATAACGAAAGTACTTATTTTAACAAAGTATAATAGTTAAAACAAAAATTGGTATCTCCAAAATCACTCCTAACTAAATTAAGAGTGATTTTGGAAATAGCTTCTTTAAAAAACAAATAGTGTTTAGAGTGCTGTCGGATAAACGGCATCTTATGTCAGTCGCTATGTAGCCAGCGGCTGAATTGCCCTCTCTGATTCAACACTGGTTGGCACCAGCGTGATTAAATATTTATAAGCGAATTGTACAAAACTAGGTACCCCTTGTTCCTCCACACTCATATAAATCCATCTCTTTATGACTGACTCTAACCTATTTAAACCGCCCAATCCCGTCAATTTCGAGCGGGATCTCTTTATATTATGCCTCGGGATTGACACGAGATCTCGCGCGATCGAGATCCCGCGAGATCGGGATTGCATTCCCTAATTAGTAGTCCTTAATCAACAGATCATTTGCACAAATAACATTATATTAAAGAAAACTCTCGCATAAGTTCTACAACCTTTTATCGCGTAGCATCGCGGTGGGTGCACGCTTTAACTCAGAGTAATGGCGACACGCGACACCGACACGAAACTGAAAATGTATTGTACGAAACGTGAACAGATGCAGATTTTATTTTATACTAGCTGTGCCCCGCGGCTGCACCCGCGCTAGATGCCTACGTCATAGTAGCTTTATGCATGCAAAGTCTCAGCCAAATCGGTTTAAAATTGACAAAGTTTCATACAAACTTTCATACCCTATTTTTTTCCCCTTGGGGGTAGAATTAATCAAAATCCTTTCTTAGCGGATGCCTACGTCATATCATCTACCTGCATGCCAAATTTCAGCCCGATCCGTCCAGTGGTTTGGGCTGTGCGTTGATAGATCACTATGTCAGTCAGTCAGTCAGTCACCTTTGAGTTATATATATTTAGAAGCGTGTTGTTTAAGTTTTGTTTGTAGCGATGATAGCTCAGTGGTTAGCGCGGTCGGTTCGCATGCCGAAGGGCGTAGGTTCAAACCCCAACAATGAGCTTGAGTTGCCGGTGAAAGAAAATATCGTGAGGAAACCATAGCGTGGTGGTTGGGTATTTATAAATAAATAATATTGCCTAGCCTGGAATAGAACTGGCTCTCAAGTGAGGCTGCCGGAACACACCGTTAGATGCTTGGCGGCAGATTTTCAACTTGAGGGTGGTAGCTAGCCAGCCGAGTACTAGAAAGTACCCTACCACCACGCTATGGATTCCTCACGATGTTTTCCTTCACCGGCAGCTCAAGCTCATTGTTGGGGTTTGAACCCACGCCCTTCGGCATGCGAACCGACCGCGCTAACCACTGAGCTATCATCGCTATCAAAATATCATCCAACATCAGAAACATAATAAACTTTTTTTTTAAGATGACTTACTATTCTTAGTGTACTGTGGCCCTACGGCTGAGACGATTAAAACATTTTTTTATAATTTTTTTGGTTCAGTGAAAAACCTCCAAAAAACCCTTAATCTATCTAAATATCTTAATACGTATAAAATATTTTCACCACTACATCATTATAAGATGAAATCTGAAAACGTCAGACCAGAGAAACTAAGCATATCTACGGCCTCGCTTAGTTAAGATGCTGACTAACTTCGCTCACGCTTGCATGTTCAGCTTACTAAGACTGGCTAGCGTAGGGACGAATCTAGGCTGAAAAGTTATGGGCGATAATAAAAAAAGTTTTTTTTTTATAAGAAAAAGGCTTAAGTTTGACCGCCATCTCACTTGATGCAGTCTAAGATAGCACACGCTTGCTTAGTAGATAATGATTCACTCTCGACTTGAAGACACCCAGATTATATCCAAAGGGGAACACCCACTCGGGCAGCGCATTCCACTGTCTAGCAGTCCGCACAATGAACGTGGAATCAAATCGTTTCGTTCGAGTTTTTAGAACGTGCACCATGAAACGATTTCGGTTTTTTGAGCTTTTGGCTGTCCGATAGAAAAATGGGCATGGGAGAATTGGACCATGTAGTTCTGAAGCATACTCTCCGAAATGAATCCGATAAAAAACTGATAAACTAGCAACTTTGCGACGATGCTTTCGACTTTGTAAAAAATAATTAAATATTAGGTCCTTACATATGAAATTGGCGTTTTGTACGGGAGGAATTAAAGTAATTTTTTTTTTTGTAAATGTATTTAATTAATTAAAGTATTCACCGTTGTTATCTCTGCACTTTTGGCATCTCAGAGGTAGTTCTTTGATCCCTTTACTAAAAAAAACCATCGGGGCGAGAATCAATAAACTCTTTGAAGGCGCTTTGAACTGCCGCACCGGAGTTGCATTTTTTTCCTTGTAAGAAGTTGTCCAAATTCTGGAAAAAATTGTAATCTGTTGGAGCAAGGTCCGGGGAGCACGGCGGATGACGCAGACATTCCAATTGTAGCTCATTTAACTTAGTGGTTGTTTGTTGTGCAGTGTGTGGTCTTGCGTTGTGAAGCAGCAGTAGCCTAGAACGATTGACCAATCTCGGTTGTTTAGCAGCTAGTTCTTTCTTCATGGTTTGCAGTCGCTGACAATAGATATCTGCCGCAATCGTTTGGCCAGATTTTAGAAAGCTGCAGTGAACGACACCGGTGCTAGTCCACCAAACACTCACAAGTAACTTTTTCTGAGTCAATTTTTGTTTAGGGCAGGATTCGGCTGGGTCTCCAGGGTTCAGCCATTGCGACGAGCGCTTCCGATTATCGTACAGTATCCACTTTTCATCACAAGTAATGATTCGATTTAAAATCCCTTCATTATTGTGTCGGTTGAGCAAAGTACCACGGCAGTCGACGCGTGTTTGCAAGTTTTTTTTTTTTTTTGTGGCTGACAGGCTAGTTTTGACCACAGCTCACCTGATGTTAAGTGATGGTGTAGTCGAAGATGGTAAAGCACACCTAGCCTGGAATGGAACTGGCTCTCAAGTGAGGCTGCCGGAACCGTTAGATGCTTGGCGGCAGAATTCAACTTGAGGGTGGTAGCTAGCCAGCCGAGTACTAGAAAGTACCCTACCACCACGCTATGGTTTCCTCACGATGTTTTCCTTCACCGGCAGCTCAAGTACATTGTTGGGATTTGAACCCACGCCCTTCGGCATGCGAACCTATCGCACTAACCACTGAGCCATCCTCGCTACGAAACGATGAACGATGGGTACCTCATGAAGTTCGATTCACTCAATTCATGAGGTACCTACATCGTTCAAGTTTTTTTTACTTTCCCGATTTGCTTCAAGTGGATTAATATAGTTTTATCGATTTGCAAAGGAAATGTATGAGGTTATACTCAAAATGAGTATTAGAATGATTAAATTATGTGATCCAATTTTTTTTGATTAAATTCCACGCGGCTTCTTCCCCGTGGAAACAAAAAAGTTTCTAATGATAAAAACTTAATAATTAAAATTTAAACATTAATAATTAAAAACTTAATACTAAAAATTAATTTATTTGGAATAGTTTGTCACAAAAAACATGTAACGCCCCCCCGTCCCCTTCTTCTATATTACATCCACAGCTCAGCTAGTAAGCTTAGGAATATCCTCTCTAGCGAGCAAATATCTGCAAGAATGATAAAATCAGATTTGTAATTTTCAATTGCAAATTTTTCTTTCATTTTACATTGGTCTGAAATGGTTTTTAACATCTATATTAGTGTCACTTTTTTATGGTTGACAAGCTAGGTGCTTGACCACAGCTCATCTGATGGTAAGTGACGGCGTGGTCGAAGATGGCAAAGCATATCTAACCTGTAATGTAACCGGCTCTCAAGCGAGGCTGCCGGAACACACCGTTCGGTGCTTGGCGATAGATTTTCAACTTGAGGGTGGTAGCTAGCCAGCCAAGTACTAGAGAGTACTCTCAAAATTAAGTGTGCAGCTTTATTTGAGAGCTAGTTTCCATTCTAGCCTGCCATTTATATCAAAATTAAACAAGACGCTTCCAACGACATCTTATTTGTCAAATTATGTAGTTTAAATAGTTTACGAGGGAGCAGATACATACATTATGTATGTATACACCCACACATACCGGTCAAAAACATAACCCTCCCTTTTGTTTCGTCGTAGTCGGGTAAAAATTAAACAAGAGGCTTAATTATATTCGTAACTTAGTAAGTAAATTGTGACATTGTCTTAAGTTACCGCGTAGCCGGGTTATGTCGTGGACATGAGCTACGGCGTAGCTGTCGCCTACGGCGCTACGGCGTAGCAAATTATTGTATGCGACATTCCGAATTCAACCATTAATATAACAATTTTTTTTTCAAATTGTTGCTGTCCTTGTCTAACGGACTGCAATGAAGGAGACAACAACGTCTTTAGTAAGTTCGACTAAGCCTTCACGTTTAAATAAAATGGTATTTTTTTATAGTTGACAAGCTAGGTGTTTGTCAACAGCTCACCTGATGGTAAGTGACGGTGTGGTCGAAGATGGTAAAGCACACCTAGCCTGGAATGGAACTGGCTCTCAAGTGAGGCTGCCGGAACACCGTTAGGTGCTTGGCTGTCGATTTTCAACTTGAGGGTGGTAGCTTGCCAGCCGAGTACTAGAAAATATCCTACCACCAACATATGGTTTCCTCACGATGTTTTCCTTTACCGGCAGCTCAAACTCATTGCCATTATCGTATATTTAGCTCGTCAATTGCAAAGCGAACATCCTACTAAAAACAAAAAAAAACTTATAACTGTAAACTAAGAAACCACATTTATACTATACTAGCTGTTGCAAAGGCTTCGTCCGCATATCAAAAAAAAAACTGAAAAGTTTTATGTTTCTGCGCAATTTTCTTAATTTTTTTTCCATTTGAACCTTCATGATGAATGAAGTCGGTGAAGTCGTTTTCAAGTTGTGACGTGAGCAAGGGAATCAATATATCAATTCCAAAACAATTATATCTAAGACCGTTTAGGTTTTCAAATCACATATTTTAATTCATACAACAAAGAAAACTTCATTTTCGATTTCTCATACTGCTTTACCGACGTAGTAAAGCTACTTCGATAAAGCAGATAAGGCTATGTCCGCACTCGAACCTGCTTTGCCGACCGCGCGAATCGCCGATTCAACGAATTCAAATTCAATTATACCAGTTATCTGATCAACTTTCCTTAGTTTGGGGCTAGATGGCGCTGTGTGATTACATACTATCTTTCACTAAAAAGTCTCTTGGATTTCCATTTTTAGAGTTCCGTAGCTCAAAAGGAAAAAACGGAACCCTTATAGGATCACTTTGTTGTCTGTCTGTCTGTCAAGACCCTTTTTCTCAGGACGCGTGGAGGTATCAAGCTGAAATTCATATCAAATACTCAAATCTACTAAATATATAAAATAAATCCCTTGGAGCTGTGAAAAAATCAAACTTCTAAGCCAACGCAATCAAAAGATACAGCCGTTTATGCTGCAAATTTTTGACACTCGAAAGGGAATCAAAACCTACAGGGTACTTCCCGTGAACTCAGAATCTTGAAATTTGGTACGAAGCAACGTCTTATTGCACAGATAAAGGAAAAATTGCGAAACGTTTAAATTATTATTAGAAATATACATACATACATACAAGATACGCGGGAAAACATAACCCTTCCTTGGCAGTCGGGTAAAAATAATCCATTCAAGTTTTCAGTATTCAGTCAAGTTGGGTAACTTTGATAACTTTTCTCAGATATTTACCGATATAAAAATAAAAATTAGTCTTACTATATTATACTTTGTACAATGATGTTGTGTTCTTTCATACTCTAAATTTAAATTAAATAGCCTAAATGATGTATGAGAAATTGTCATTTTAGCGGCTGTTCAAAGTTACAATGACTTTTGGGTAACTTTGAATATATTTTGGTCGCATCCAGCGCGTTCCTGCTGTCTTTATTAGGTCGTCTGTCCACCTTGTGGGTGGACGTCCTACGCTGCGCTTGCCGGTCCGTGGTCCCCACTCCAAAATTTTGCAGCCCCATCGGCCATCAGTTCCGCGTTCTATGTGCCCTGCCCACTGCCACTTCAACTTGACTGTCACATCACACATCACATCATCAGCCATAGAACGTCCACTGCTGGACATAGGCCTCCTCCTGGAAGGGTTTTGCCAATACTCGCCACGCTTGGCAGGCGGGTTGGCGAGCGCAGTTAGGTGTGATTGTTCAAGGAAGACGCTGCTACCCATCTTCCGGATTACATCCCTTAGCCGACTCTTACGGTAACCACGGGTAGAGAGGGTGGGGTACTATTCTTACGCCGGCACCACCACGGCAACCTAAAACCTAATAATACTTGACTGTACCTAATTAAAATTAATACGATTTTTGATTTATAATAGATACTTAGCTTAATACCAAACTGTTTCCCCTCATTTTGTTATCATCAGTTTTCTGAATTACCTCCTACTATAGAAGTAAATTTAACGCGTTTTCAAGTAAAAAGATTGAGTAGCAGGTGTTTATGTGGTTACTTTATATAATATTCTACGCTTAACACTTTTTAAGCGATCCAACTTAGTATTTTACCTTGTTGAGCGTGGTTCCAAAAAGTTGGAATGTTTTAGCTTTCTCCTGATATAAGGCCTTGAAAAGGGTCTGTAATTACGTACTTAGGAAGTCAAAACTTTGTTAAGATAGATTATATTAACTTACTAGTCTTATTTTAATTTATTTTAGCGTTTCTTAAGACTCCATGGTACGTATGGATGCTGGGTCCATCGCGTTGCTGGGGTAATTAAATAAATATGACTATTCTAATATTTTATATCTATCTCACAATTAAAACAAAATCATTATTTAATCTAATATAAATTGAGTAAACGACAAAATAAATTCTTCAGCTGTCAAAATAAATTAGATTTATAAATGTCAAAAAGGTTATACAAATGTCTACAGAAATTGTATTATAAAAGTGTCAATATAGGATTAATCTAAATTTAAATGTTTAAGTTTTGGCGGGAACGCGGAAAGAGTCGTGTTGCCCCATTGTATTTTTTTCCAAAACTAGTGCTTTTTCAAGTGTTTATGTATAAAAATAGTGGTGTTTTATTCATAAAGTACAGAATTACAAGTGCGAGTATGGGAAAATGACATAATGTGTTAAAACATTACCTACTTTTATTTAGTGTTGCTTTCAAAACTCAATCGAAGGTAATAGTAAAGTCGCCACTACTTTACTAAAGCATAAATGGATTTGACTGGCACGGACTGGACTTGACTAAGACTGGACTTTGACTATAAAGATAAAGAAGCTGATAACTGAGGACTGCACACAAAATACAGAAATAATGAAGCTGGCAGAATACGCAGTGATATGCCAAGAAGAAGAAAAAAAATCTAAATGTTAATCTAAAAAACGTCGGGAATTTTTAATTTCCTAGCTTGATAACCATAAAAAATAAGGAAAAGATGGACGTTCTTCTAATAATAATTGTTTTATTTCGTTTCTCTCTATCACACCTATGACTATCTTATTACTATCCCTTTCACACTTCCTCTTTCTCTTTCATATTTACAATTATCTCACATCTAGGCATCTCTTTCATATTGACGTTACGTTCCATTCATATCTTCACATCCTTTCGCTCTTTCAAACCTATGTATCACTCGTTTATTCTGTCTCTTTCTCGCTACCTTACGTTCCCATTTCACGCAGTATCTACAGCTTACAAAAAGTGAAGAAATTTCAATTACTTAGTCTGATAACCTTAAAAAAGTAAAGAAATTTAATGTATTGTAATGAATTCCCCAAAATATATGGCTATATTAAAACCGTGCGAAGCCAGGGTCACTTTTGTATGTTCTTGTTGATACATGATAGCTTTGATACCTTCTCTATTACTTTAGAGATATTTGCAACAAGTGCTAGTGATGGGGTAGACATTCGATATTGCTTGTTAACACGGCGCTACTTTTGAGGATTGAAGTGGTCTGGTCAGAGGAAATTTAATACTGTTTTTGTTTACGATGACCGCGAGTGATATTTCACTTAATTAGATATAAGTTAATAGGAATAATCTTTATTACTATACATACATTGCCGTGGTGGTGCCGGCGTAAGAATAGTACCACACCCTCTCTACCCGTGGTTGCCGTAAGAGTCGGCTAAGGGATGTCATCCGGAAGATAGGCAGCAGCGTCTTCCTTGAACAATCACACCTAACTGCGCTCGCCAACCCGCCTGCCAAGCGTGGCGAGTATTGGCAAAACCTCCCCAGGAGGAGGCCTATGTCCAACAGTGGACGTCTTAAATGATGGCTGATAATGTGAACTATAGGTACATACAATTTACTATTTCACAAATTAATTTACTATTTACTATTTGTATAGCTTAATACAGTGGACCCCATAATAGGCGTAGCCTGTATTTTCGTGACCCTAGTTAACAAAGGTGCCAGCTTTGGTTTCGCGTATCTATATACTTATGGTATCGCTATCGGTATCGGTATCGGTATCGGTATCGGTATCGGTATCGCTATCGGTATCGGTATCGGTATCGGTATCGGTATCGGTATCGGTATCGGTATCGGTATCGGTATCGGTATCGGTATCGGTATCGGTATCGGTATCGGTATCGGTATCGGTATCGGTATCGGTATCGGTATCGGTATCGGTATCGGTATCGGTATCGGTATCGGTATCGGTACCTATCGGTATCCGTATCTATAAATCATCTATTAAATAAAGCCAATATCATAGACATTAACATTATTTTAATGTGTTTATTTCATTCAGAATTTGTATACCTTTAAAAAACATCCTTTATATTATCAGTTTATTAAAGACACATCTGTAATCTAAACAATTTGGTTACTCTCTTTACCATACTTTTATTCATCTTTAACCTTACATTCTCAAAACACAATTATTACCAAACACCTTCTTAGAACATAAGACACATCTGTACGTAATCTAAACAATTTGATTACTCTCTTTAACATACTTTTATTCATCTTTAACCTTACATTCTCAAAACACAATTATTACCAAACACCTTCTTAGAACATAAGACACATCTGTACGTAATCTAAACAATTTGATTACTCTCTTTAACATACTTTTATTCATCTTTAACCTTACATTCTCAAAACACAATTATTACCAAACACCTTCTTAGAACATAAGACACATCTGTACGTAATCTAAACAATTTGATTACTCTCTTTAACATACTTTTATTCATCTTTAACCTTACATTCTCAAAACACAATTATTACCAAACACCTTCTTAGAACATAAGACACATCTGTACGTAATCTAAACAATTTGGTTACTCTCTTTAGCATACTTTTATTCATCTTTAACCTTACATTCTCAAAACACAATTACCAAACACCTTCTTAGAACAGTAATTACAACCAAAAATGTTGAAATTATTTTAAATTACAATTAATTATTTCTGACGCTATATCGCGAACTCCGTAGCTAAATATTATTCTACCTCACCATTTGAATTTATGACTGTCGCCCTCTCTTTCACACTTGCACTTTCAAATAGACTTCGACCGATTGTCTGTCTTTCTCTTTCCGCGCATGCGCTGTGCGTTTTTCTTTGTTCACGGTATACACAAGTATAACACAATGAAAACAGTATGGGTGTTTTTAACTATTTGATGAAATTTTTGCTCCTTAGCAAGAGGTCGTCTAGGTAGGTACCACCGCAGTCTCAGATATTTTGCCGCCAAGCAGTAGTGTGTAAACATTACTATGTTCCGATTTGAAGGGTACTGCAGCTATAAAAATTACAGGGTTGTTGAGGCTAACCATCGAATGTCTCAAAGTAATGAGCGCCAAAGCAGCGATGCCCTGGACTTTGTTTTGTTATTTAAAGTTCTGTGTATCGCTGCAATGGTCACATGGAAATGTGTTATCTCTTACCATCAGGAGAGCGTCTCGTTCGTTTCATTACATTTCCATAAAAAGAAAAAAAATACATCTTGATATCGGTATCAGATATTTTGCCGCCAAGCAGTAGTGTGTAATTGCTGTGTTTTGGTTCGACGAGGACAGTGACATTATAGGGCTAATGAGACTAATCTTCGAAAATTTTTGTTTTTCATTGGAACCTAATTGCACACTAGATAGCCCTGTTGGCTCATTGGAAGTATATCTGTTTTAAGAGCTGTAGGGCGTGGGTTCGATCCCACCCAGGACAAACATTTTTTGATAGAAACAAATGTTTGCCGCGTCTGGATTTTCTGTATGTAGTACAAGTATGTATTTACAAAAAAAAAGTATTTAAGTATTCTATCAGCTGACTTCCATAGTACAAGCTTTGCTTAGTTTGGGGTCAGATGGCGCTGTGTGTCCTACGATATTTTTTATTTTTATTTATATTATTGGACGCGCATATTTTTTTGTATTAATATTTGTATGTTTTTCTATTATTTGCTTAAAATCTATAAAGATTAATATTGTTTTTGGAGTAACTAACAAAGAGCATATCATACACTGCTTTACACTTAGCATACACTGCTTTACACTCTTTTAGCTCATTTGATAGAATATTTGCTTCAAAAGCTGCAGGGCGTAAGTTTGATTCCCACTGGAGCTAACATTTATGTGACGATAAATGTTTGTTCTGCGTCTGGGTGTTCTGTATCAATCACATCACACTTATATTGTAAAGGCGACAGTTTGTATGTTTGTTGCTTCTTCACGCTCAAACGGCTTGACCAATTTTGATGAAATATGGTATGGAGGTAGCTAACACCCTCGATTAACAGATAGGCCACTTTTTCCGGAAAAAAATAGACGGTAATACCGCGGGGCGCAGCTAGTCTATATATCTATATATAGATCTTTATCAGAAATTGATTATGTGCTAATGTCCATACTGCTTGTACGGTATACTAGTTATACGTATGGAGTGTTTGTATGTGAAATTGTGTTTTATTAATGCGGGCAAAGTTTCGCGCGCGGTTTGGTCCGTTATTCATTCATTTTCATGAAATCTTTTTACTATAAGTGTAGTTGTTGGGTACAAGAAGGTGCCTTCGGGTCGTGACTAATTGAAAAAGACACTAACTTTACAGGAAATGTTAATATTCGTTAAATAATTATAAATTCGATAATAATTGTAGCGATGATAGCTCAGACGATCAGTTCAAACCCCAACAATGAGCTTGAGCTGCCGGTAAAGGAAAACATCGTGAGGAAACCATAGCGTGGTGGTAGGGTACTTTCTAGTACACGGCTGGCTAGCTACCACTCTCAAGTTGAAAATCTGCCGCCAAGCATCTAACGGTGTGTTCCGGAAGCTTAACATCAAATCGCAGGTCTAAGATGCTAAACAAACCTAGCCTGGAATGTAACTGGCTCTCAAGCGAAGCTACTGGAACACGTTAGCTTGTCGGCAGATTTTCAAGGATGGTAGCTGGCCAGCCGAGTACTAGATAATACTCTACCACCATGCTATGGTTTCCTCACGATGTTTTTTTTTAATACGGAATAGGTTTGAGTTTAACCACATCCTGCCTGATGTTAAGCAACGATGTGGTCTAGGATGAAACACGCTTACCTAGTAGAACCTGCTTACCTACTCTTGATTTGAAGACACTCATATTCGGGAAATACTGAGTCCGGCAAAGAGTTTCACTATGAGAATAAATAATGTGGATTCGGTTTTCTTTCACCGACAGCTCTAGCACATTGTTGGGGTTTGAACCCACGCTTTTCAGCGTGCGAACCGACCGCGGTAACCACTGAGCTATGAACGCTACAAAACATATAAACTCTAATTTAAATGTTGTCCGTCTGTCTGTCAAGACCCTTTTTCACAGGAACGCGTGAAGGTATCAAGCTGAAATTCATATCAAATACTCAAGTCTACTGTCCCTTGGAGCTGTGAAAAAATCAAACTTCTAAGCCACCGCAATCAAAAGATACAGCCGTTTATGCTGCAAATTTTCGACACTCGCAAGGGAATCAAAACCTTAAAAAGGGTACTTCCCGTAGAACTCAGAATCTTGAAATTTGGTACGAAGCAACGTCTTATAGCACAGATAAAGGAAAAATTGCGAAAAGCATAAATTACCATTAAAAAAATACCATGACTTTTACTTATATACCTACAGGTTTGTACGGAACCTTCGGTGCGCGAGTCCGACACGCACTTAGCCGGTTTTTTGGTTATAAAGCAGACGACGTGTGCAATGAAAGATATATTACCAATTTGTGTTACTTCATTATTTATTACTTACTTGATCCCTCACAGAAATTCTTACTATTAACTCTTTTTTTATTCTGTGTTCTCGAAGCGAGAGTAGTGACTTGCGTTTTTCATTGACTTGGAAAAGTTAGGTACCCTATCTTTGTTGAGTTCAAGGAGTATTGACCGCGAAAGTTTCGATTCATACAAACATGTCGACGAATAAATACGAAAATTGAAAAAAAACCGTTATTAAAAAAAGTACATAGTATTTTGTAGTAATTTTTTGCACGCAGGACTGATGGCCGATGGGGCTGCAAAGTTCTGGAGTGGAGACCACGGAAAAGCAAGCGCAGCGTAGGACGTCCACAAGGAGGCCTATGTCCAGCAGTGGACGTCCTACGGCTGAGATGATGATGATGATGATGATGATGATGATAGTATTTTTGTTCAAAACTTGTGTTTTATGTATAAAAATAGTATTGTTGTATTCATAAGTAGCGACCCGCCCCGGCTTCGCACGGCTGCAATGTAAATTGTGGTGCATATGCATGTATTATACATATAAGCCTTCGTCTTAAATCACTATGTCTGTTGGTGAAACTCGCATGATAATCTCTTCAGTAGTTTTTTAAGTTTATCGCGAACAGACAGACAGACGCGGTGGACGACTTTATTAGTGCCTTTACAAGCACGAGTGTGGGAAAGTGATAAAATGTGGTGAAACATGACTTTTCATGTTGCTTTGACTTTTCATGTTGCTTTCAAAACTCCGTTGAAGCTTGCAGTCAACTTCCAGACTCGACATTGACATAGCTACTTTGCATGACTTTGACTATAACTTAGTTTTTTATGTTAAAGTAATGAGACGTACGAGACGCGCTCGTGATGGTAAGCGATAACGCCTGTCCATGACCATAGCAGCGACACACAGAACTTTGAGTAACAAAACAAAGTCCAATGTACCTATTGCCGCTTTGGCGTTTAATACTTTGAGACTTTCGATGGTTAGTGTCAACAGCCCTGTAATTTTGCTAGCTACAGTAAATATGGTAAAACTTTTTCGTGTTACTTCTAAAACTCCGTTGAAACTTGCAGTAAAGACATCACTATTTTACTAGATCATAGCCGGACTCGACCTTGACATTTGTATGACTTTGACTGTGACTCAGACTTGACTTATCACACAATTTAATTACAGACGCGAATTTCGTCTGGCAAGATCATCTAACTTCGTAAATAAACTGGAAGACTTTCCTAAATTTGACTTATCAAACACTAGTACTAATTTGATTAGACAAAATATGACTACAAAATGGTTTGGTGTGCATCCTGCCTGACTTTTACTTTATGAAACTTACTTTTCATTATCTTATATCTATTAGTAAACAAGCTTAGGTTCAATAAGCGAAAACTGTTTTTTTTTTTTAATGTAACACTAATGAGACGAACGAGACGCTCTCCTGATGTTAAGAGACAACGCCTGTCCATGACCATTGCAGCGATACACAGAACTTTGAGTAGTAAAACAAAGTCCAGGGCATCGCTGCTTTGGCGCTCATTACTTTGAGACTAGATGGTTAGTCTCAACAGCCCTGTAATTTCGCTAGCTGCCCTTCAGTTAGTACCCTTCAAACCGGAACACAGTAATATTTACACACTACTGCTTGGCGGCAGAATATCTGGTACTGCGGTGGTACCTACCTAGACGACCTAACGAAATCTACCACCGAACACATTAATCATCATCATCATTTCAGCCGTAGGACGTCCACTGCTGGACATAGGCCTCCCCTATTGACCTCCATAAAGACCTGTTGGAAGCGGCTCGCATCCAGCGCGAACCTGCGGTTCTTACGAGGTCGTCTGTCCACCTTGTGGGTGGACGTCCTACGCTGCGCTTGCCGGTCCGTGGTCTCCACTCCAGAACTTTGCAGCCCCATCGGCCATCAGTTCTGCGTGCTATGTGCCCTGCCCATTGCCACTTCAACTTGCTAATCCGCTGGCCTATGTCGGTAACTTTGGTTCGTCTACGGATCTCCTCATTTCTGATTCGATCTCGTAGGGAAACTCCGAGCATAGCCCTCTCCATAGCTCGTTGTGCGACTTTGAGCTTATCAAGCACATTAATGGTGTTAAGTTAATAATATTAGCTCTATTCCAGGCTAGGTGTGCTTTACCATCTTCGACCACACCGTCACTTAACATCAGTTGAGTTGTGGTCAAACACCTAACCTGTCAGCCATAAAAAAATTAGTAATTAAGATATTTATCAGTATGTTTTCCGAATAAAATAAAATAAAATACTTGATACTAAAACGCCCTTTTTGCTAAACAGCGATTCAATAATTTTTGTATAAAAATATCAACAGATTTTCTGGGCTGTAAAGTCATTACCTAATTTCCCAGGGTCAGTACCGCCCAAGGGATGGCAGCAGATTGCTCTGCGCGTTGGTAATGCAACCCTTCCCGTCTGTAGTAAAAATAGTGATAGGTCGGTCGTTACCTGCTAGGAATTTTGGGTCGAAAAATGTAGAAGGGATCTTGGAGAGTCATTGCGACGTGCCCAGTAATACCGCTGTTTACTTTACGGTACTCTAATGTTTTTACAAGTTAGACGAAATATTTACACGACACCAAAATTTTAGTTCTTGTTTATCTCTACAGAGTATAAAACAAAGTCGCTTCCCGCCGTCTGTACGATTAAGGGCCGATTTCACCAGTGAATTTAAACGCGTTCAGTGCACCCTGAACTCTGCTTACGAGTTAAAATCGTTGTTGTGCATTTCACCACGACAAACTAAGCGCAGTTTTAGTTAAATCGAGTTTACATTCTGAACACCCGATATTCCGGCGGTTAAGCTCTTGAACTGGTTTAGATTTGACATTGATAGTTTTGAGAAGACACAAATCGGTACATTTTTCTTTCTTTTGGCATCGAACTCTGTGCATTCTGCCAGTTTCAATGTTTTTGTATTTTGTGTGCAGTCTTCAGTTTTCAGCTTCCTTATCTTTATAGTCAAAGTAAATCTTTTAAACTACGCAACGCATTTTAATGCGATTCCCATCAATAGACAGAGTGATTCAAGAGGAATGTTTATATCTATAATATATGCATATCATCATCATCAGCCATAGGACGTCCACTGCTGGACATAGGCCTACTCCTGGGGGGTTTTGCCAATACTCGCCACGCTTGGCAGGCGGGTTGGCGAGCGTAGTTAGATGTGATTGTTCAAGGAAGACGCTGCTGCCCATCTTCCGGATTACATTCCTTAGCCGACTCTTACGGCAACCACGGGTAGAGAGGGTGGGGTACTATTCTAACGCCAGCACCACCACGGCAAAAAAAAATCTCTACATAGTATAAAACAAAGTCGCTTCCCGCCGTCTGTACGCTTAGATCTTTTAAACTACGAAACGGATTTTAATTCTGTTTTCATTAATAGACAGAATGATTCAAGAGGAAGGTTTATATGTATAATACATGCATATGCACCACATTAGTAACTACATTGCACCCGTGCGAAGCCGGGGCGGGTCGCTAGTCTTTACATAGTATAAAACTGGAACACAGTAATATTTATACACTACTTCTTGGCGGCAGAATATCTGGTATTGCGGTGGTACCAAGATTACCACCAAGTTAATTCATAAAGTTATTTATGATGTTTTTAAAGTTGATAGCAGAACTCTATTCTTTGGTAGCCATGGTACCACAATAGATATTCTGGTGGCAATAATATGATGTGTACATAGTAGCGATGATAGCTCAGTGGTTAGCGTGGTCAGTTTACACGCCGAATGGCGTGGGTTCAACCCCCAACAGTAAACTTGAGTTGAAGGAAAAAATCGTGAGGAAACCATAACGAGGTGGTAGGGTTTTCTGGTACTCTGATGGTTAGCCACCATACTGAAGTTGAAAATCTGCCGCCAAGCACCTAACAGTGTGTTCTGGTAGTCTCAATTGAGAGCCAGTTCCATCAAGGCTATGCTTTACCATCTCCGATCACACCGTCACTTAACATCAAATGAACACGAAGCACCTAGTTGTCGACCTCAAGTTGAAAATCTACCACAAAACACCTAACAGTGTGTTTCCGCAGCCTCACTTGAGAGCTAGTTCCATTCCAGGTTAGGTATGCTTTACCATCTTCGATCACACCGTCATTTAACATCAAATGAGCTGTGGTCAAACACCTAGCTTGATAACTATACTTTTGCGTGGTGGTAGAGTACTTTCTAGTACTCGGCTGGCTAGCTACCACCCTCAAGTTGAAAATCTGCCGCCAAGCATCTAACGGTATGTTCGGGCAGCCTCACTTGAGAGCCAGTTCCATTCCAGGCTAGGTGTGCTTTACCATCTTCGACCACACCGTCGCTTAACATCAGGTGAGTTGTGGTCAAACACCAAGCCTGTCATCAATAAAAAAAAAAAAAACATTGATGATTCGCGATTGGACGGTAGGTACTAGATTTTGCCAGTAGGTGTAAAATCGTATAGACCCGTGTTTCTTCACTTCTTAAATAGCCCATAAAAAAACTGTATATAAACGCGACCTTTCGAACCTTTTGAAATCGAAAAATACTTGAATGGGCTCGAACGATTCAATGGTACCCGATATAGATAAACAAAATACAGAGGATAAACTTGACACCTTTAGCATGACTGTGGAAATTTGAACAAAATATGTATGAGACGGTCGGTGGGTGTTCTAGAAGACCTCAAATTAGGATTGTAAAAAAAAATACTTTCACATCATCAGCAATAAGACGTCCACTGCTGGACATAGGCCTTCTCCTGGGGAGGTTTCGCAAATACTCGCCACGCTTGGCAGGCGGGTTGGCGAGCGCAGTTAGGTGTGATTGTTCAAGGAAGACGCTGTTGCCCATCTTCCGGATTACATCCCTTAGACGACTCTTACGGCAACCACGGGTAGAGAGGGTGGGGTACTATTCTTACGCTGGCACCACCACGGCTCACAGTTTGCACGTTACAACAAATAGCGATTTGTATTTTTTGACGTAGGTGATTTTTAAAAGACGGAACCCGTCATTTTTCACGATTCGCGATTCGTGCTAACACGGGCATTAAAAACCATTGCCGACGTCAAAAAATTACAAATCGTCAAAAATGACGACACGGAAAAAAATTACGAATCGTCCTTGTGTGAATCAGTTCTTAGTTTACCACCTATTATACAAGTCTCTGGTAGGGATTGAATACCGGGATACCGGACCGATTTTTCACCGGTATTACAATACCGGTATTAGTAGACAATACCGAAATTTTGGTATTTAAGAAAAAATGTTTCACAGACAGATTTCACCTTATTTTGTTTCATTCAAGTCTCAACTAATGAACTTTCTTTCATGTATTGTTTTCTAAACTCGACGAAGCTAATAACATAATAATGGTAGAATAGATACATAATCCTTTCGGAATAACTCGAGCATAATTCGGGGGTTTTTCTTCAGTTTTGAAATCGATTTCAGAAATTTTAATCCCTAAATTGACTATTATGTTATTTTTAGAACAATGTGATTAACTTCATCGTCGAGATCAGAAAACAATAAAATGAAATAAGATATTTTTTCAAGACTCGATTGATACAAAATTGTTGTCATGTGAATCTTTTTTTTCTGTAAATACTAATATTACGGTATTGACTAATTGTTGACTTGTTTTGTGCCATTTGTTATTGTTCGTTAATTTAAACAAATTTTAATTGTTATCATAATACCGGTATCGATACCGGTATCCCGGTGTAGTTTAGGTACAATACCGAAATGCCGGTATTGAAAAATACCTCCGGAATTGCAATCCCTAGTCTCTGGTGTATAGCTGATCTGTGTAACTCTGAATTTCAAGAGTTAAATCGGGGAATCAATCTCGAGTATAGCTAACCTTTGTAAGGTTCGCATTAATTATTTACAAGGAAGCTAAGCAGTATGGTAGGTAGATTTCCGATACGGAGATACAGAGGGCTCAAACACTAGAGATCTTCAAGAACAGAGTTAAGGTGCACTTTCTAAAATAATCTTGCAATTCGCTATCTCTTCTTAAACGTTTAATGTTTATGTATGGTAGCATATGTAAATGTATAATTATAGGTATATATGTATGTCTATAAGTATATATATGTATATTATATAAGGTATATTTAAGTATTGATATTTTATAATAGATTTAGGTATGTATTTGTGTCTTTTATATATTATGTTTTTAAATGTTATATATATATATATATTATATTATTTTAATTCTCTTACCAACACACCCCGTCCTTAACCTACTAAACCCTCTCCATACTTAGGTTGACTGGAAGAGATCGCTCTAAGCGATAAGGCCGCCAATTGTTCAACTAGTATTAAGTTTTTACTTTAAAATTGTTTTTAGTAATAATTGGTGTGAACAATAAAGAGTTATATTATTATTATTATTATTATTATTATTATACGTGAGATGGATTCTCTTAACACACGCTTCAAATACGAATTTTAACCTCTTCTCAAATCTTAGATAATAAACTATTTGGATGATGGCTTTTCTTTTTAAAGTGGCCCCGCTTCATTGTAAATATTCCAAATTGAACTAAGCGGTTTGATTCCACCTTCTTTTTACGAACTGCTAGACATTGGTATTTGCTTACCGAGTGTTTTTAGTTACCTCAAAAGGAAAAAACGGAACCCTTATAGGATCACTTTGTTGTCTGTCTGTCTGTCAAGACCCTTTTTCTCAGGAACGCGTGGAGGTATCAAGCTGAAATTCAGCAAATACTCAGGTCTACTGTCCCTTGGAGCTGTGAAAAAATCAAACTTTTAAGCCAACGCAATAAAAAGATACAGCCGTTTATGCTGCAAATTTTCGACACCCGCAAGGGAATCAAAACCTACAGGGTACTTCCCGTGAACTCAGAGTCTTGAAGTTTGGTACAAAGCAACGTCTTATAGCACAGATAAAGGAAAAATTGCAAAAAGCATAAATTACAATTTAAAAAAGAAACATAACTTTTACTTATATACCTACAGGTTTGTACGGAACCCTCGGTGGACGTGAAAATTCCCTACCACTACCTATCTACACCTCGGTTTGGGGTTACGTTGCGCTGTGTGTTCCTAATATATTTATGAAGGTTACAGAAATCTACCATTCCGATAGCATCTGGTCCCGATGTGTATACATTCTTGGGGTAAACTTTGTTTTCACTAGCTCGGGTCTAAGGGCTTTAGTTCGAGAGGGTGCTTTGAATCAATAGTTTCAACGTCACCCTACATAGCATGATGACAGTAGCCAATGTGTTTACCCCTGTCAACGATTATTCAAAACTATAGGGTTGTTACCTTATCTAGTGAAATTTTTTGCATATTAAAGGAAATCGCCAGATCGTAAGAAATAACGCTTGTCCATGACCATTACAGCATACCGATATATAAACAAAAAAAAATTGTGCCTGACAGGCTAGGTGTTTGATCACAGCTCACCTGATGTTAAGTGACGCTGTGGTCGAAGATGGTAAAGCACACCTAGCCTGGAATGGAACTGGCTCTTAAGTGAGGCTGCCGGAACATATTGTGAGATGCTTGGCGGCAGATTTTCAACTTGAGGGTGGTAGCTAACCAGCCATTCATTCAGTCCTTAATTAATTCATTCATTCGTTGTACAATTATTCATTTATTCATTCATTCGTTGTACAATTATTCATTTATTCATTCATTCGTTGTACAATTATTCCTTCATTCATTCATTCGTTGGATCAATTATTCTTTCACTCATTCATTCATTCATTCTTGTCTTATGTACCTACTGATTAATGTTTTGTTTGTTACAGATTGCTGCCAGATTGGCGTGCGAGGGAACAAAGAGTCAGGTCTTAAGCTCTTTCTGTGTTAGCTTAGTTGTTATAATCAGGGTAACAAGCTTAGGGTATACAAGCCGAAAGAGGGTCATTGTGCTCATCATTTGGGCACAATTCTGAATCGAAAAAAAATTAGCTCTTTTTAACCGACTTCAAAAAAGGACGAGGTTCTCAACTCGTCGAAATCTTTTTTTATGTTCCCCGATTACTCGAAGTCGCATATATATATTTTTTAAGGGTTGGTTGACAACCAAGTCAGGATCTGATGATGGGATCTCAGAAAAAACGAAGACAACCCTCAAATTTTATCATCATCATCAGCCATAGACGTCCACTGCTAGACATAGGCCTCTTCCTGGGGGGTTTTGCCAATACTCGCCACGCTTGGCAGACGGGTTGGCGAGCGCAGTTAGGTGTGATTGTTCAAGGAAGACGCTGCTGCCCATCTTCCGGATTACATCCCTTAGCCGACTCTTACGGCAACCACGGGTAGAGAGGGTGGGGTACTGTTCTTACGCCGGCACCACCACGGCATTTCAATTTTATAGGGATACATAATGTATTTTTGCGTCTGGTAAATATAATTCCTTAACTATTAGAAGTTAGTGGATAATTGTATAAATACGAGTATGTATTGAAAAGAAAGATCCACAAAAAAATGCCTTGCTGAGTTTCTTGCCGGAGTCTTCTCAGTTGAAGTGTAATTACGAGCCGGTGGTAGATTCAAACATGTAACTTAACGTTCATAAGTGCCTTACCAGGGCCTGAACTGAATAAATGACTTTTTGATTTTTATTTGATTAGAGGCTCGTATAGGCTGCTATTAATGTTCCTTTGAGTTATTCAGGTGAGCTAATGAAGGAAGACAACTCCTTGTTATTTGAAAGGATATCTTTCAGATTGGTCCCCATAAATATTTCATAATCGAGTCAATAGTTAAGGCCATGGAGTCAGTTTTTTTTAATTGTCAATTTATTATTTAAAAAGTATACTACACCAGTTCGATCGTGTATTAAGAACTGCTGCCTTTTGTCTTTAGAGCTGTTTTTTTTTTCTTTATAAGTTGTTCATAATGATGTGTAAAAATACCCCCTTTCGGCGCAATACCCTAAGCTAAAGACCCTGTACTATTGTGTTTCCTTGTAATGGCACATCCCATCCTTTTTACTTCAGTGAATCCTGCCCATTGTAAGGTTGTCTGAAAGAGATCTTTCTAAGCGATATAGCCGCCGGTTATTGTAAATACTATATTTTTTATATGTTTGAATAGCTTGATGTTTGACAACAGCTTACCTAATGTTAAGTGAAGATGTGGTTGGAGATGGTAAAGCACACCTAGCCAGGAATGGAACTGACTCTCGAGCGAGGCTGCCGGAACACACCGTTAGATGCTTGGCGGCAAATTTTCGACTAGCTAGTAAAATCAAGCTTATTGTTGGGACTTGAATTCATGCCCTTCGGCTTGTGAATCGACCGCGCTAACCATTGAGCTATCATCGTATCAACATCCACAGGCCAAATATTCTGCCGCCAAGCAGTACAGTGTAAATATTTCTGTATCCTAGTTTTAAGGGTATTGCAGCGAATTTACAGGGCTGTTGAGACTAACCATCGAAAGTCTCAAAGTAATGAGCGCCAAAGCAGCGATGCCCTGGACTTTATTTTGTTACTCAAAGTTCTGTGTATCGCTGTAATGGTTATGGACAGGCGTTATCTCTTACCATCAGGAGAGCGTCTCGTTCGTCTCATGACTTTTTACTAATAATAATTAAGTACCTGGATGACCGAGCTTTGCTCGGCTGAAAACACGGTTAAAACGACGTTTTCTAAAAATGAAACCTAGCTAGATCGATTTATCGCCCCCAGAACCCCTGCATACTAAATTTCATAAAAATCGTTGGAGCCGTTTCCGAGATTCAAATTATATATATTTATACACAAGAATTGCTCGTTTAAAGATATAGATATATATAAGAATTGCTCGTTTAAAGATATTAGATAGATAGATATAGTTTTGTGCCTCAAGCAACGTCTTATAGCACAGATAAAAGAAAAATTACGAAAAGCATAAATTACCATTAAAAAACAATACCATAACTTTTATTTGTATAGCATAATATATTACCTACAGGTTTGTACGGAACCCTCGGTGCGCGAGTTTGACTCGCACTTGGCCGGTTCTTTTTAAATAAAATTACCTATAAAATTTACGGCCGTGTTGTTTTGCCATCTCCTCTCTGTGATGCTCCATGATATAACCCCGGCTTAGCGATAAGCCTTCTGGCATTATCTATGGCCAGCGCGACGCGACAATTGTTCCCCCGCTTGAATACTTTTACAATATTGAATTCTATCTTTCTTTCTAAATATATATAACTCAAAGCTGACTGACTGACATAGTGTTCTATCAACGCACAGCCCAAACCACTGGACGGATCGGGCTGAAATTTGGCATGCAGGTAGATGTTACGACGTAGGCATCCGCTAAGAAAGAATTTTGATTAATTCTACCCCCAAAGGGATAAAATAGGGGATGAAAGTTTGTATGAAACTTTGTCAATTTTAAACCGATCGGGCTGAGACTTTGCATGCATAAAGCTACTATGACGTAGGCATCCCCTAAGAAGGGATTTTGAGATGCAGGCTATATAAGATTAGTAACTTTTCATCATCATCGTCCATCACCGGCGCAGCTAGTCACTACATATGACTACTTGGAGAACGTTAATTATGTGTTAATTGTTTAGTCTTTAGTATTATTACAAGGTTTTATTTAAATTTACCTGTCCCGTTTTTTATAATCAAATCTTGCAAGCTAAATTTGACCCACTCTCCGATGCCTGATTGGACTCAAAGGTGTACTTATGTGTCTTTAGTGACAACACAATGATATAGTACCATAGAGCTGGTCTGATGATGGTATGTTATTGACAAAGCCTACTATAAGGTGGCTCATTACATGGAAGACAGGAATATATGGTAGTTGTAGCTTCTCTCTGCACTTGCATCCTCCTGGCTAAGTGACAATTGTAGTAAGCATAATGTATTAATATTTATAACTGTAAGCTGTAACCTAATATAAAAAAGGAAGATCCACAAAAAAAAATGCCTTGCTGAGTTTGTTGCCGGAGTCTTCTCACTTGAAGTGTAATTACGAGCCGGTGGTAGATTCAAACATGTAACTTAACGTTCATAAGTGCCTTACCAGGGCCTAAACTGAATAAATGACTTTTGATTTTGATTTTTATGGAGGTCATAGGAACTTCTGAAGTAAACAAGATATACCCATTGAGTCCAAAAACTCGAAGTAAACGGTTCGAATCTACCTTCAGTGTACGAACCGCTAAACAATGGAATTTGCTGTCCGAATAGGTGTTCCCTGATAGATACAATCTAGGTGGCTTCAAGTCGCGAGTGAATCGGTTTCTTCTAGGCGAGCGTGCTCCACCATAGACCGCATCTTCGCTTAACATCAGGCGAGTTGGCGGTTGGCGGACAAACGCAAGCCTATTCGTAACAAAGTGCGATGCCAAAAACTCCAGGTGTGTTAGTGTCCAGGACACGCCCGTGAATATGTGAACACGTGTACATTTTTGAACACTAAGAAGTCTTGGATTTCCATGTTTCAAGTCCTAACTCTTCGTAACGAATTCATTGACACCAGACTGTATCCCCGACTATGTTATCATCAGTTTTCTGAATAACCTCCCACTTTAGAAGCAAATTTACTCGCGTCAAACACACTTTTGTAGCGATGATAGCTCAGTGGTTAGCGCGGTCGGTTCGCATGCCGAAGGGCGTGGGTCCAACCCCAACAATGAGCTTGAGCTGCCGGTGAAGGAAAACATCGTAAGGAAACCATAGCGTGGTGGTAGAGTACTTTCTAGTACTCGGCTGGCTAGCTACCACCCTCAAGTTGATAATCTGCCGCCAAGCATCTAACAGTGTGTTCCGGCAGCCTCACTTGAGAGCCAGTTCCATTCCAGGCTAGGTGTGCTTTACCATCTTTGACCACACCGTCACTTAACATCAGGTGAGTTGCGGTCAAACACATAGCTGGTCAGCAATAAAAATAAAAAAAAACCCAAGAATTAGAAATATATGTGACATTTTTACTTATTCGTGTTTCCTACGGGGTTTGAGCTCACGGGTGATTAACCGGCTCATTTACATCGGGCCGTAACGGGCTCGATTGGGCCGTATTATTTTATAACCCAAGTTACTCTCAACCGTGGATACGTATGGGCCGTTTTGGCGACTAGAATTGCCGTACGGAAATGGAAATGTGAAAAAAGTATATCCTCATGTTTTATCGATGTATCTGAATCGTAGTTTTATTACTTTTTGTATAGCTTTTCTTGTTACGTTTAAAGTGTTATGAGAGCTTATTCTCGATATCATCTGAGATAACTTGCCGAAGACGCCATATAACGTTATGTTTATAAATAAGTTCAATATTGTGGATATGTTAGTGCTTATAAATTTCAACAACTTCAATTCAGATACATCGATAAAAATGGGACGTAATATACTTTTCAACTTTTTTTTTAATGTAACTGTAATAAGACGAACGAGACGCTCTCCTGACCATGACCATTGCAGTGATACACAGAACTTTGAGTAGTAAAACAAAGTCCAGGGCATCGCTGCCTTGGCGCTCATTACTTTGAGACTCAATAGCCCTGTAATTTCGCTAGCTACAGTACCCTTCAGACCGGAACACAGTAATGGCTGCTAAGGGGATCTCTTACCATCACGAGAGCGTCTCGTTCATCTCATTAATTATTACATTTAAAAAAATGCACTTCCTTCCACTTGTGTCGCCTATTTCACATCACACATTATCAGCCATAGGACGTCCACTGTTGGACATAGGCCTCCTCCTGGAGGGGTTTTTCCAATACTCGCCACGCTTGGCAGACGGGTTGGCGAGCGCAGTTAAGTGTGATTGTTCAAGGAAGACGCTGCTGCCCATCTTCCGGATTACATCCCTTAGCCGACTCTTACGGCAACCACGGGTAGAGAGGGTGGGGTACTATTCTTACGCCGGCACCACCACGGCACATTTATAGCGAAGATATTCTGTCTATAGATATTATACTAACTTTGCTTATGTATTAATTTTTAATCTATGTCGTGCTGTTTCGTCCGTCATGTATAAAAAGCAAGTGAAGCCGTAACGTTTATTACATTTACTTTGTTCCCAACCCTTCAACCCTTGCATAGCGAACACCAAAATATTCATCAGACTATTTGCTTTAAGGCTTTAGTTAGAGAATAGGGATGTCTTTCAATTATATCGATAGTAGTCGCTGTTAACAAATGTATCGATGATAAAATATCGAGCAAGATATCACATTTTTTTAACTTGGTGGTTACCTCCTTAGAAGGAGGTCGTCCAAGTAGGTACCACAACAGTACCAGATATTCTACCGCCAAGCAATCACATATTCGGCAATAATCAGATCCCCCGAGCACCGCCTCTTCCCACTTATGTCGCCTATTTATCGCGATGATGTTTTACTTATAGATAGTTTACTTACTTTGATGTGACAAAGGCAATAATTTTTTTAAAAAAAAAAGCTTTTTTTATATGAATTTATGTTTTTTAATTTCCTTAATTAAGCTTGTGTTAAAAACATGAAACACTTGATAATCAGTAATTGAACTATAATTAGATAGCCCTGTTAGCTCATTGGTAGTCTGTTTTATGAGCTGTATGTAAAGCGTGGGTTCGATTGCCACCCAGCACAAACATTTTGTGGTATAATCAAATGTTTGTTCTGTTTCTGGGTGTTCTGTATATATTATGAGTATGTATTTACAAAATATATAAGTATTCTATCAGTTATATGGTAAGTGTTCTATCACATAGTACAAGCTTTGCTTAGCTTGGGGTCATATGGCGCTGTGTGTAATGCCCTAAGATATTTATTAAAAAAAAACGCAAATAGTATCTTTCATTTTTTATTAGTAAATCGATTTGCTTTTGGCCGCCAACTCGCCTGATTTTAAACAAAGATGCTGTCTAAAGTCGAATTATTATTATTTTTTAAATAGCTTTGTAAATGTACACAAATTATATTAACTTTAGCACTGAAGTTATCGATGCGAAAAACGGGAGATGTAATGTTATTTCCCCTCACTAGTGGACCTAATTAGTATAGTCGGGGATATAATGAAATTTCCAATATAAACAGAATTGCTAGGGACGGACAGACGGACAGGGCTTTGTAGTTTGAAGAGATTATTAGCTTCTGTTTGTGGTTTAATGGTAAAATTACGATTACGTTTAATCTTCTAAGAATCATGTAACTTGGTGTCTTGAAAGATATTTAGTTTACAACAGTGAAGTAGTTTGGTCTGAACGGGTATCAAAATTTGTCGGAGTCCCTTCTACTAGACTTTCATTTCATAGCTCTACGGGGGTCATGTCTATTATTCTTTCACAAACTTGGTAATCATAAAAAGTCTCACCTTGGATGATTGTTACCGCGGCTTTTTGCTTGCACATGCTGAGGACCCTGTTTGTAGCGATGATAGCTCAGCGGTTAGCGCGCGTTCGTATGCCGAAGGGCGTGGGTTCAAACCCCAACAATGAGCTTGAGCTGCCAGTGAAGGAAACTATAGCATGGTGGTAGGGTACTTTCTAGTACTCGGTTGGTTACCATATCAAGTTGAAAATCTGTCGCCAAGCATCTAACGGTGTGTTCCGGCAGCCTCACTTGAGAGCCAGTACCATTCCAGGTTAGGTGTGCTTTACCATCTTCAACATCAGGCGAGCTGTGGTCAAACACCTAGACTACCAACCAAAAAAAAAACTTCGGGGGCCCCTATTATATTATTGATACGGTAGTTGCTACGCCTCTGGCTTACAAGCCCTTCTGATTTCCAATCTAGAAACCTGAGTGCTATTCCACGGCACGCATTTCTATATTTTCTAAAATATAATACAGTAGCAACCCGCCCCGGCTTCGCACGGGTAGTAAGAATAGGTATAGTAAGCTATCTTTAAAAGGTAGATATATGCCACCGTAATATATTGACCGATATTGACAAAGCCTACTATAAGGTGGCTCATTACGTGGAAGACAGGAATATATGGTTGTTGTAGCTTCTCTCTGCACTTGCATCCCCCTGGCTAAGTGACAATTGTAGTAAACATAATGTATGTATTAATATTTATAACTGTAAATTGTAACCTAATATGAAAAGAAAGATCCACAAAAAAATGCCTTGCTGAGTTTCTTGCCGGAGTCTTCTCAGTTGAAGTGTAATTACGAGCCGGTGGTAGATTCAAACATGTAACTTAACGGTCATAAGTGCCTTACCAGGGCCTAAATTGAATAAATCACTTTTTTTTTTTTTTTTTTTTGACCGCGGACTTTTTTGTAGATCTATAAAAGAGGAATATCCCACCATGCATTGTTTTGTTATAAGGGTTAGGCAGCGTTTTCGATGAAAGCTCCCAGACGGTTGACTTTTTCCGACACTTCCAACAATTATCATCATATTTCAACCCATTTACACAAAACTTTGATAAATTATATACTCATGAATTACTCTATCCAT
Source organism: Biston stratarius (assembly GCA_950106695.1). Classification (NCBI taxonomy): domain Eukaryota; kingdom Metazoa; phylum Arthropoda; class Insecta; order Lepidoptera; family Geometridae; genus Biston; species Biston stratarius. Next base: position 3,118,177 of record OX467121.1, on the reverse strand, counting down.
TGGTGAAACTTGCATGATGATCCGTTCAGTAGTTTTAAAGTTTATCGCTTACAAACAGACAGACAGACTGACACATAAGGCGGATGACTTTGTTTTATAATATGTAGTGATGATATTGGATGACATTTTAACACAGCGCCATCTAGCCGCAAACTAAACAAAGCTTGCACTTTCATGGGAAATAGATCATCATCATCATCATCTGCCATCATTTAAGACGTCCACTGCTGGACATAGGCCTCCTCCTAGGGAGGGGCTTTGCCAATATTCGCCACGCTTGGCAGGCGGGTTGGCGCGCGCAGTTAGGTGTGATTGTTCAAGGAAGACGCTGCTGCCCATCTTCCGGATTACATCCCTTAGCCGACTCTTACGGCAACCACGGGTAAAAAGGGTAGGTTACTATTCTTACGCCGGCACCACCACGGCAAACTACGGCAATTAGATAGGTGATATAAATTTCTTACCTTTTTTTTCGTGAATACATACAAAATACCCACAGAACAAAATGCACGTCACACAAATGTTTTGTCTTCGGTTGGAATCGAATCCTTGTCCTCAGGATATAGAGCTAATTGTCAAAGTTATGTCCTTATTGCTGCTATTTTCAAACTGGGAAGAGAAAGTATTTTTTTTTAACAAAAACAAAGAGAAAATAAAACATTTCGAACAAAAACACCGTGATAAACGTAATTAGGTGAAGGATAACATTGTAAGGAAGCTTACGGGTTTTTTTTAATTGGGGCCAGATAATTGAACACAACATATCTCATGTTAGGTGACGGTGTATCGAAGATGGTAAATTGGGGCCAGATCACAACTTATCTGATGTTAGGTTTGTAGCGATGATAGCTCAGTGGTTAGCGCGGTCGGTTCGCATGCCGAAGAGCGTGGGTTCAAACCCCAAGAATGAGCTTGAGCTTGTGAAGGAAAAACATCGTGAAAAAACCATAGCGGTTACTTTCTAGTACTCGGCTGGCTAGCTACCACCCTCAAATTGTAAATCTGCCGCCAAGCATCTAACGGTGTGTTCCGGCAGCCTCAATTGTAACTGTTATCTAATCTGTGTCCGCACGCGACTACCATGTCATTTTCGGTGCGCGTGTTTTTTTATTTTTATTTTTTATTTTTATGTAACAGTAGTGAGACGAACCGTACGCTCTCCTGATGTTAAGAGATAACGCCTGTCCATGACCATTGTAGCGATACACAGAACTTTGAGTAGTAAAACGAAGTCCAGGGCATCGCTGCCTTGGCGCTCATTACTTTGAGACTAGATGGTTAGTCTCAATAGCCCTGTAATTTCGCTAGCTGCAGTACCCTTCAAACCGGAACACAGTAATGTTTACACACTACTGCTTGGCGGCAGAATATCTGGTGCTGCGGTGGTACCTACCTAGACGACCTCCTGCTAAGGAGATCTACCACCAAGTAAATTTGAGTGTCCGTATTTTTGTGTTTGCTCAGGATAATTAGGTCAAATATTAACCACCTATTTTTTTTTAAATTTGGAACGACAATCGATTACTGAACCCCCTGTATCAATATTGCTGATGTTCAAACTTTCTCGGTATATGCATACATACAAGATACGCGCGGAAAACATAACCCTTCCTTGGCAGTCGGGTAAAAAGACAAGACTCTATAACGAGCCATTCTGTTGGTTACGGAACTTTTTCCCTAAATTTTTCCGAGAAAAAACATTCCCGCGATTTATTCACTTGTAAAGAAAGCGTTTATTCAAATATCAACCTTTTTACACCCTGGAATAAGGTTACCTCTTGTTTATTGTGTTAGGGGAAGGAAGACTGGGGAAGTCTTTTGCGTCCATTCTTTCATATTTGTGAGTGAATTATTGTTTTTTATGGTTATGGAAAATAGAGTTTATGGGAGAAATGGGTGTTACATTAATGCTAGGGTATGATACAACCCTCGCACACTACTTTTATAAGACTATAAAAATTAAATTTACAATTTTAAAAGTTATGGTGAAATAACGAAACACACTCTTTTTTTAGCAGTCGTGTAAAAATCAAATAAAGTAGAATATCTTTGCGATAAATAGGCGACACAAGTGGGAAGAGGCGGCGCGGCGGGGGCGGGGGACGCTTGCCGGCGATCACTACGCGAGTGCCGGCCGAGCAGGCGGGGTTAGCACGTAAATGTCATTGTTTTCTGTTGTGTAGGTCAAATTTAATAGATAACTTTAATAAAAAGGTATTAAAAAGTCACAGAAGTTTACGTGTGCCTTATAGATTAGCGAAGCTACGAACGATAAAGATCGACGGAAGATTTGTTCGTAGATGCGATGTCGACACCCCTGCACGCGCCTCGCGCTAAACCTGCGTGAATCAACGCTAGTAGGGAAGATGTACTACTTAATCGGGGCCACGCGCTCCAACTACTTTGCTTAAAGTCCAAAACGACTTATAAGAGAAAATACACTAAATTATAATATACTCCAGAATACCATGAGATAAACTTTTTTTATGTTTGACGAGCTAGGTGTTTGATTACAGCTCACCTAAACGGTATGGTTGAAGATGGTAAATACACGTAGCCCAGGATAAAACTTCCTCACTTGAGGGCCAGTTCTATTCCAGGCTAAGTATGTTTACCATCTTCCACCATACCGTCACTTAACATCAGGTGAGCTGTGGTAAGCCATAAAAAAACCATAGCATGGTCTACTGGCTAGCTACCCTCAGGTTGAAAATCTGTCGCCAAACACCAAACAGTGTGTTCCGATAACCTTGAGAACCAGTTCCATTCCAAGCTAGATGTTTCTACCATCTTTGACCACACCGTCACTTAACATCAGGTGAGCTGTAGTCAAACACCCAGCTCGTCAATTGTAAAAAAAAATGCTGTAATTACATACTTATAATACGTATGGAACACAGAACAAATGTTTATCGTCTTATTCATTTTTGTAGGTGGTAGGAATGGTAGGAATCAAACTCATGCCCTATAGCTAATGAAGCAAATATTCTACCAAATGAGATAACAAGGCAGTCGGATTGGTTAACCATTTTTATGTTAATAAATAACTTGAATTGCTTAACACCAGTATATGGTCAAACGCAAACCTATTTAATAAATTATATTAATTCTAAGTAAAAAACTATGTATTTCCTTTCTCATTAAATTCAAAGCTTTTTTGTTTTCCTTTCTGAGTACAGGAAACATAAAAACTGCACAGCCAGCTACACAAAGTCATTTATCTCGCACAGAAAGAATGTTGACTTCATTACGCGTTCCTCGCCTTTTGTTTAATACTTAATGAAATGCTTCCTAAAACGGTATTTGGATTGTAATGTAATGTTGTATATAGTTGTATCCACCATGAAAGTTTGAAGATCAGCAATATTGATACAGGGGGTTCAGTACTCGATTGTCGTTCCAAATAATAATAAAAATAGGGGGTTAATATTTGATCTAATTATCCTGAGCAAACACAAAAATACGGACACTCAAATCACGCGCACCGAAAATGACATGGCAGTCGCGCGCGGACACAGATTAGATAACAGTTACTGCGCAGTCTACGTATGGTAGTTATGTCTCGCGCTAGCTCGGCGCGTGAGGCTGCGCGCTGTCCATACATTCTGGAGTCTTGGGGAAAACTTTAACCAAGGTTTTCTTATTTTATTTTGTATTTGTTTTGATTTTATTTCTTTATACGTTTCATATGAGCATTAACTAACATGTCTTTGAATATTGCTAATGTTCAAACAGTCAGCCCGTAGATATGGTACCAAGAAAGAAGATTAATTATGTCGCCTGATGGTAAGAGATATCGCCTGTCCATGACCAATGCAGTGGCAAAATACTTGAAGCGCGCGGCCCCGAGAAAGTAGTACATCTTCCCTGCTAGCGTTGCTTCACGCAGGTTTAGCGCGCGGCGCGTGCAGGGATGTCAAAAAAAAAATCAAAATCAAAAAAGTCATTTATTCAGTTTAGGCTAAGGCACTGGTAAGGCACTTATGAACGTTAAGTTGCATGTTTGAATCTACCACCGGCTCGTAATTACACTTCAACTGAGAAGACTCCGGCAAGAAACTCAGCAAGGCATTTTTTTGTGGATCTTTCTTTTCATATTAGGTTACAATTTACAGTAATAAATATTAATACATACATTATGCTTACTACAATTGTCACTTAGCCAGGGGGATGCAAGTGCAGAGAGAAGCTACAACAACCATATATTCCTGTCTTCCACGTAATGAGCCACCTCATAGTAGGCTTTGTCGACATCGCATCTACGAACAAATCTTCCATCGATCTTTTTTGTTCGTAGCTTCGCTAAAATATAAGACACACGTAAACTTCTGTGATTTCTTAATACCTTTTTATTAAAGTTACTAACCTATTAAATTTGAACATGAACACCTACCTACACAATAGAAAACAATGACATTGACGTGCTAACCCCGCCCGCTCGGCCGGCACTCGCGTAGTGATCGCCGGCAAGCGTCCCCCGCCCCCGCCGCGCCGCCCCTTCCCACTTGTGTCGCCTATTTATCGCGAAGATGTTCTACTTGTAGATTTTTTGCTTAGTTTGGCAGCGGTACCCAGAACTTTGAGTAACAAAACAACGCGGCCGCGTGCGTTTTATACTCTTTTTTTTAATGGCTGACAGGCTATGTGTTTGACCACAACTCACCTGATGTTAAGTGACGGTGTGGTCGAAGATGGTAAAGCACACTTAGCCTGGAATAGAACTGGCTCTCAAGTGAGGCTGCCGGAACATACAGTTAGATGCTTGGCGGCAGATTTTCAACTTGAGGGTGGTAGCTAGCTAGCCGAGTACTAGAAAGTACCCTACCACCACGCTATGGTTTCCTCACGATGTTTTCCTTCACCGGCAGCTCAAGCTCATTGTTGGGGTTTGAACCCACGCCCTTCGGCATGCGAACCGACCGCGCTAACCACTGAGCTATCATCGCTACTCTGCTTTGACTCTTAAAAGAAGACCGGATTAGGCCAAAACTATAGTCGATTCAACATAAATTATTCGTGAATTATAATTAAAATTAAATTATAATCCCCCTTAGTTAAAACCGTCAGTTTCCGTGGTAGCACAAATATAGTGCTTTACCGCCCATCATACTTCGAGACATCCGATGGTTCTGCTCAATAGCCTTTTAATGTCGCTGCAGTACTCTTCGAACCGGAACACAGCAATGTTTACACACTACTGATTGACGACTGAATATCTGGTACTGCTATGGAGATCTACCTACTATAGCACCAAGTAAAGGTCAGTTTGATGTTAGTCTTATATATATATACATAGCTATGTATGTATTTATTGCTTTATCTGTGAGTTCTTAATACGATAAGTCTGTTAAACGGATAAATCAGATAAACAGACAGACATAACCATGCTTATCACCGAGACCAATTGTACCCTTCAAACCGGAACATAGTAATGTTAATCACTACTGCTTGGCGGTAGAATATATGGTACTGCGGTGGTACCTACCTAGACGACCTCCTGCTAAGGAGGTAGCGATGGTTTCGTAGCGATGATGGCTCAGTGGTTAGTGCGGTAGGTTCGCATGCCGAAGGGCGTGGGTTCAAACCCCAACAATGAGCTTGAGCTGCCGGTGAAGGAAAACATAGTGAGGAAACCATAGCGTGGTGGTAGGGTACTTTCAAGTACTCGCCTGGCTAGCTACCACCCTCAAGTTGAAAATCTGCCTCCAAGCATCTAACAGTGTGTTCCGGCAGCCTCATTTGAGAGCCAGTTCCATTCCAGGCTAGGTGTGCTTTACCACCTTCGACCACACTGTCACTTAACATCAGGTGAGCTGTGGTCAAACACCAAGCCTGTCAGCCAAAAAAAAAAGGAGATTTACCACCAAGTATATAACCCTAATATAAATTATCGATAAACTAGATAGGCCTGGTATGTCCTCACATTCTGTTTCAATGTTTTTTTCACAAACAATAGCCTAAACTTTCTTAGAACTAGATCAAATTGTTCCTAAACGGGCTACGGCTATTTTTAGGGTTCATTACCCAAAGGGTAAAATGGAACCCTATTACTAAGACTCTACTGTCTGTCTGTCTGTCCGTCTGTCACCAGGCTGTATCTCATAAACCGTGATAGTTAGACAGTTGAAATTTTCACAGATGATGTATTTCTATTGCCGCTATAACAACAAATACTAAAAAACAGAATAAAATAAATATTTAAGGGGGCTCCCATACAACAAACGTGATTTTTTTGCCGTTTTTTATAGATAATTGTACGGAACCCTTCGTGTGCTAGTCCGACTCGCACTTGGCCTGTTTATTCGGTTCGTTAAGCCCATGGTTAAATGTATTCTGAAGTTCGAACACAATAGACGCAGTCTGTAGTACAAATTGTTCACTCCGAACATTGACCTGGCTTAATATATTTCAATAGGTATTTTCTCGTGAACAATACAAAAAATTGAAATTCACTAAAACTGACCAATAGTACAAAAAACAGGAGACCGTTTAGGTGGGTACCACCGCATTGCCAAATATCCTACCGCCACGCAGTAGTGTGTACACATTACTGTTTGTTTAGTTTGATATGATAGCTCAGTGGTTAGTGTGGTCGGTTCACATGCCGATGGGCGTGGGTTCAAGCCCCAACAATGAGCTTGAGCTGCCGGTGAAGGAAAAACATCGTGAGGAAACCATAGCGTGGTGGTAGGGTACTTTCAAGTACTCGCCTGGCTAGCTACCACCCTCAAGTTGAAAATCTGCCGCCAAGCATTTAACGGTGTGTTCCGGCAGCCTCACTTGAGAGCCAGTTTTAGTCCAGGCTAGGTGTGCTTTACCATCTTCAACCACACCGTCACTTCACATCAGTTGTAGTCGAACACCTAGCCTGTCAACTATAAAAAAAAGAGTATGTAAGTCTGTTTATGTTTGTTACATCTTTACTTTCAAACGGCTGGACCAATTTTTGGGAAATTTGGCATGGAGGTAGCTGACACCCTGAACACGTAGGCTAGCGAGACAATAGACAATAGACAACACTTTATTTTAACATAAAACATTTAACAAACATAAATGAAAACATAAAAAGAAGAAATAAATACATTTTATGTCACAAACCGGCCACCACCACCAACACCACCACAACACCACCACCGCGACAACACAACACCGCGGGTCGCAGCTAATCTATCTTCTATCTAAATATATATAACTCAAAGGTGACTGACTGACTGACTGACTGACTGACATAGTGATCTATCAACGCACAGCCCAAACCACTGGACGGATCGGGCTGAAATTTGGCATGCAGGTAGATGTTATGACGTAGGCATCCGCTAAGAAAGGATTTTGATTAATTCTACCCCCAAGGGGATAAAATGGGGGATGAAAGTTTGTATGAAACTTTGTCAATTTTAAACCGATCGGGCTGAGACTTTGCATGCATAAAGCTACTATGACGTAGGCATCTAGCGCGGGTGAAACCGAAGGGCACAGCTAGTTTATATATACTTTTCAATTAGTAAAGTTTATCGCCTTGCAGTGGGACTCTGGCTTTATTTATGTGGTAGCTACGTCGTAGCTTCTACGGCGTAGCGCAATAACGTAGCTGCTACGTAAAATTATACCTACATAATTGAATTTTATGAATTTGGGCCGGTTTTTAGCTAGGGTTTAAAATTGATGGTTAATTTAAATCTCGCAATGGGTTTTAGAATTTATTTTTACATTTTAGGTTCAGACGTTTCATTAACGGACATTCTAGATATTTAATTAGAAATTAAAATTAATTTAAAAGCTTGTGTTTTTTATCATATTTTTAATGAGATGAACAAGAGCCTCTCCTAATGGTAAGAGATAACGCCTATCTATAACAATTGCGGCGATAAACATAACTTTGAGTAGCAAAACAAATTCCAAGGCATCGCTGCTTATTATTTGAATCATCGTTTGCTTTTGTGCGTTTATTACGGACACAAATTAATCTTCTACTAAGAATGTAGTATTAGATATTGTACTAGCAAGCAGTAGTGTGTAAAAATGTCTGTGTTTCAGTTTTAAAGGTACTGCAGCGACATTGCTGGGCTATTGAGACTAACGATAGAATGTCTCAAAGTAATGAGCGCCAAACCAGCGATGCCCTGGACTTTGTTTTGTTACTCAAAGTTCTGTGTATCTCTGCAATGGTCACGGTTCTATCCCATCCGGAACAAACTTTAATTCACATCACATCATCAGCCATAGGACGTCCACTGCTGGACATAGGCCTCTTCCTGGGGGGGGGGTTTTGCCAATACTCGCCACGCTTGGCAGGCGGGTTGGCGAGCGCAGTTAGGTGTGATTGTTCAAGGAAGACGCTGCTGCCCATCTTCCGGATTACATCCCTTAGCCGACTCTTACGGCAACCACGGGTAGAGAAGGTGGGGTACAATTCTTACGCCGGCACCACCACGGTAAACTTTAATTAATAACCTAAAATACACGAAAACACACACATTCAATCGGTTAACTATTATATGCACAACAACTAATTTTAGAATTTATACATATTCGGTACGTAATGTTTTTTGTATTCATTATATTTTTTACTGATTGTAAACTTTATTTTTAAAACTAATTTTAATATTTTGTCTTTCCATGCGGTAGTAGGTACGTTGTCAAACTTTTTATAGCGATGACGTCATAAAGCAGGCTGAATATAATATATGCCTTGCCATGTAAAACAAAAAAGTATACATAGCTATTTTGACACATTTAATTGACTTTGACAATTGACATGAAGTAAGCAAATCTTTCATCATAGCTTTATAAGGCGAAATCAGAGTCCGAGTAACGTTTAAAGTTAAATAATCCAGATATTTGTATCAATAAAGCGAAAAACAACTCGACGTGCGTGTATGGAAGAGGTTATTATGGCTGCCGTTGACTTAACATTGACAGATTTTGTTTTGGTTGCCATTGCTTTTTTTAGTCACTGAAAGTAGCGCTATACAGCCTACTATGTAACGTCATTAGAGGTCAATTGAAAGTTTATAATTTAAAGAGTTTTAAACGTAAAAATATACAGGAATGTAATATTTCGAAATGGTTTTGGAATCAGTAAAGTGTTTTCGTTCTTTACATGCCGAATTTCATTAAAGATTTCAACTAGTCTGAGGCTCTTTTTTATTATAGATAGGCTTACGTTTGACCGCCATCTCACCTGATGTTAAGTGATCATGCGGTCTAAGATGGAGCACGCTTGCCTAGAAGATACCGATTCACTCTCGACTTGAAGACACCCACTGGAATCAGTGGAATGTCTAATAATTAAAGGTTCTGCTTTATGTCATTGATTTTTTGTATACGAGTATAAACATTAATAAAACATTTTGTCTCTGCTTTTGATAATACGAAAGAAGTTCTTTGACCACTCATATGTGATTTGGTCCTAAGAACAAAACTGCCCCGTTTCCCAAGCTCTATGCCCCACGCCCCGTGCCCCACGGCCCTTGCCCCCCGGCTGTCCCGGTCATCATAATGAAATATAAACATGCCCCTCGAATTGTTAAACCGTAACATTGTTATTATTCGTTAAAAATACAGTGCTGACCGATTCGCTCGTTTTTTTAATCTATGTCGGACTCTCACATACTCGTGTGTATCTATCTATGTGGGCGCGTGCAAATACATTTGTAAAACTGGCTGTATTTTTGTATGTAGTATAAATAGGTTTGCGTTTGACCTCCATCTCGTATGACGTGGTCTACGATGGAGCTCGGTAGAAATTTAAAACAAAGTTGATACTAAAGTAATCGGAGATGTCGGTATATATTCTGTGTCGCTTCTGTCTGGGATTTTTGTAGCGATGATAGCTCAGAGGTTAGCGTGGTCGGTTCAAACCCCAACAATGAGCTTGAGCTGCCGGTGAAGGAAAACTTCGTGAGGAAACCATAGCATGGTGGTAGAGTACTTGCCAGTACTCGACTGGCTAGCTACCACCCTAAGTTGAACATCTAAGGGTGTGTTCCGGTAGCCTCACTTGAGAGCCATTTCTATTCCAGGCTAAGTGTGTTTACCATCTTCGATCACACCGTCACTTAACATCAGGTGAGCTGTTGTCAAACACTTGCCTGTCCATTAAAAAAATAAGGTTTTTTTTTCAATTGTAGTTTAAGACATATCAATTTATTGTACTGTGAGAAAAATCGAAATTTGACACGAGTAAATCTGCCTAACTGCCATATTTTTACTTCGCTAAATGGAATCTTATCTTACGCAATATTAGACTGATGATCGACTTCTGTAAGCGTGCTTAAACGTCGGAACATACGGTCTTAAAAAGTATTTATGAGTACACCATAAATCGTAAGTAAATACCAGAGAAAGCACTCAGCTTCCCGCGGCTCTAAGCAAGGTCTAGCCCACTTCAAGATATCTATAATAAGTATTCGCTAATAGAACAGGATTTATAACGAGACTGCAAATAGTATTTTTTTTTCACTTTTGGCATCTCACCTTTGTGCTTTTAATATGTATACAATATATATATTGCATTTATATATTGTATACATACTAAACTATACTAATATTATAAATGTGAAAGTAACTCTGTCTGTCCGTTAAGTTTTCACGCCTAAAGACTCCAATAACGCCAATAATTTTTCAAGTAAAAGAAAAAAAAAACATTACATTTTTTTATAAATAGGCTTATTTTTTTTTTTATAAATAAGCCATCTCACCTGGTGTTAAGTGATGATGCTGTCCAAGATACCGATTCACTCGCGACTTGAAGACATCCAGATTATATCCAACGGGGAACACCCACACAGGCAGCGCATTCCACTGTCTAGCAGTCCGCACAATGAACGTGGAATCAAATCGTTTTGTTCGAGTTTTTGGAACGTCAACCATGAAACGAAATCGCTTTTTTAAGCTTCTGTCTACCTGGGGGGAATCAGACCATCTAGTTCTGAAGCACGCTCTCCGAAATGAATCCGATAAAAAATCAACGTCGCAACTTTGCGACGACGTTCTTGGCTTTGTAATTTAGCTTGAACAATGGAGTCGTGGCAGATGAGCCTCTTGGCACGCTTCTCAATAGACTCCAACGCCTCCAGCTGATATTTGGCGGATCCATCCCGAAGGTGCAAGCAGTACTCCATGCACGAACTAACTTGTACCGGCACACCTTTGAGAGGGTACTGAGCTTTTTTATCTTACTTTTGCAGCGATTATAGCTCAGTGGTTAGCGCGGTCGGTTCGTATGTCGAAGGGCGTGATATCAAACCCCAACAATGAGCTTGAGCTGCCGGTAAAGGAAACTATCGTGAAGAAACCATAGCGTGGTGGTAGGGTACTTTCTAGTATTTAGCTGGCTAGCTACCACCCTCAAGTTGAAAATCTGCCTCCAAGCATCAAACGGTATGTTCCGGCAGCCTCACTTGAGAGCCAGTACTGTTCCAGGCTAGATGTGCTTTACCATCTTCAACCACACCGTCACTTAACATCAGGTGAGCTGTAGTCAAACACTTTACTATCAATCATAAAAAAACATATTAGCAAAAGCTTTACCTATGCCAAGATATAGTAAAATCTTCGTAACGATCAAGTCCTAGCTACGGCTTTTCTAAATGTTTGGCCAAGCCATACCTATAATAGTTATATAATTCAAGTTGGTCGTGCTTTATTCTATTTGGACCGGTCTATTATCATTGACATGACTATTGTCGCCAGTAAGCTCGTTATCGTAGTGGACGACTGAGCCCAAAGCCGAGCAGTGCTCTTCGACATCACCATCCTACATGACGAGAATCTCGTGAAGGCCAAGAAGGACAAGCTCAGCAAGTACCTTTACTTAGCTCACGAGGTTACCGCCATGTGGGATGTTGATCCGACAATCATTGTCACGATAGTCTTTACTGTGAACGGCCGTAAAGCGAAGAGTCTCGACCAACATCTTAAAAGGCTCTCGCTAGGCGGTTGAGTCAAGAATCAGATAAAAAAGCAGTGATCCTTGACACGGCTTGCATTGCCAGTAGGTTCCTCATTTATTAGTTATTTTATATTTTTATTGAAAAAAAAACATATGTTAAAGTAACTTATACATAATTCTTGACATAATATGAATAATACATGTCATACATATATCTCAAGAACAATAATTACTCTCTCAACTACTCAACAGGGACACAAACCCTACAAACCTCATACTTTTCATTGCACCTTCAAAACTTCAATTATTATTTATATTATTATTATTATTTCTTCTCTCTAAATTGAAATTTTGCTCAGATAGACATTAAACTCTAAAAGGTGGGAATCACTGAATTTCACGACACGGGACTCCCTAGTGTGAGATTCAGGGTCCGCAGCAAGATGTTGTATATATTTTTATTGCTTGAATAAATATATTATCATTATTACTTAAATAATACTACTATATACTTTCATTAATTGTAATTCAATAATCTTATAGTCAAATTGGTTTTTATATGACGTCAGGTGTTTTATGACATACATTATTAACAAAATACATGTATATATATCAGATCGACATTTCACGAAGCACCATCTAGCGCCAAACTAAACAAAGCTTGTACTAGGAAAACAGATAAGTGATAGAATGGTTATATACCTACTTTCCAATTCTCTCTTTGCTAAACTTTTTTTAAACAAATAAATGAGAGAACTATTTCAACAGACTAATCTAAATATATATAACTCAAAAGTGACTGACTGACATAGTGATCTATCAACGCACAGCCTAAACCACTGGACGGATCGGGCTGAAATTTGGCATGCAGGTAGATGTTATGACGTAGGCATCCGCTAAGAAAGGATTTTGATTAATTCTACCCCCAAAGGGATAAAATAGGGGATGAAAGTTTGTATGAAACTTTGTCAATTTTAAACCGATCGGGCTGAGACTTTGCATGCATAAAGCTACTATGATGTAGGCATCTAACGCGGGTGAAACCGCGGGGCACAGCTAGTAAAAGAATAAACAACTGAATGTTATAATAATTCAAAAGAAAGAAAACCAAAATAGCTTCCACGCTTAGTGAATAGAGAAAAAGGCCACAATTTCAATGTATTAAGAAAAACACGCGTTATTATTTTTACAACGAAGATAAACTCGTATATCAGACGAAACATTCATATTTTACATCAATCTTTTATTTATCTACGTTGTAATAATACAAAATATCCAATATTCAATTTTACAGACGATTTAGTTTAGATTTATTAACATAATATAATTTACCATAATATAATATGATAGTAAGTGAAAAAATTATGTGATTATAATAAAACACCAAACAGTAGTGTTGGCTTACAATTAGAATAGAAATAACAACTAGTTTAAAATTTAATTAAATTGAAAATTAAAAGTGATTGAAGAACTGAGGCAAATTTAGACAAGTCTTAAAACAAAGATGGAGTGCTAAAGACTTTCTGGTAATTGGATTCAAAATGCTTACAATGTCGACTTTGATGATGCCCGCTGCAACAATGACGACGATGACGAATGCTGGACCCATTCCGGTGGCGGCTGCGACAAAGCTGGAGCCCAAGTTGCTCCAACTTCCACATCCAGCTCTGATGCAGCAACTTCCTCAGCAGCCTCAACCACAACAGCATCACCACCAGCATCAACATAACAATAACAAGCTTGGTGAGTTCTACAGACCAATATTTCTAAATAGAATATGTATATATTTATTATTCATCAAAACACTACATTTTCTAATTATATTATAGGATAATATCCCCTGTTCGATACTGACGTGGAATGACGGTTCGTCTCTATATCTAATAATAACAAGTACCTGGTTGACCGAGCATTGCTCGGCTAAAAACACGGATAAAACGACGTTTTCTGAAAATGAAACCTAGCTAGATCGATTTTTCGCCCTCGAAACCCCCTGGATACAAAATTTCATGAAAATCGTTGGAGCGGTTTCCGAGATTCAGAATATATATATAAGATGTTGATCGAGACTCTTCGCTGAAAAGCCGTTCACCGTGACTACTATCGGGACAATGATCGTCGAATTTATCTATATCTTTAAACGAGCAATTCTTGTGTGTGTGTATATATATATATATATATATATATATACACACACAAGAATTGCATATATATATATATATATCTGTTCATATATGTGAACGTGAGTAATTCCGCATAAGTAGAATAAAATTGTGTCAAAACTACGTCAGTTTCCATAGTAAAGCAGGTCTTTTTTAAATCTTCTGATTTCGATTCTTCGAGTTTTTGGAACGTCGACCATGAAACGATGTTGCTTTTTTGAGCAACAACCTAATCAAGTCCTAGGCACTGTACGGTTTTCCGTCCCTGTAAGTAACTTCCTCACAATGCGTGCAGTGTCTCATCACTAAACACTAATAAAGGATCACTGTCATTTGGATCTGACCCTTGACCGAACCGCCTAGTCAAGGCCTCTTAAGATGTTGATCGAGACTCTTCGCTGAAAAGCCGTTCACCGTGACTACTATCGGGACAATAATCGTCGAATTTATCTATATCTTTAAACGAGCAATTCTTGTGTGTGTATATATATATATACACACACAAGAATTGCATATATATATATATATATATATGCAATTATAATTATAATTATATATATATATATATACACACACACAAGAATTGCTCGTTTAAAGATATAGATAAATTCGACGATCATTGTCCCGATAGTAGTCACGGTGAACGGCTTTTCAGCGAAGAGTCTCGATCAACATCTTAAGAGGCCTTGACTAGGCGGTTCGGTCAAGGGTCAGATCCAAATGACAGTGATCCTTTATTAGTGTTTAGTGATGAGACACTGCACGCATTGTGAGGAAGTTACTTACAGGGACGGAAAACCGTACAGTGCCTAGGACTTGATTAGGTTGTTGCTCAAAAAAGCAACATCGTTTCATGGTCGACGTTCCAAAAACTCGAAGAATCGAAATCAGAAGATTTAAACAAGACCTGCTTTACTATGGAAACTGACGTAGTTTTGACACAATTTTGTTCTACTTATGCGGAATTACTCACGTTCACATATATGAACAGACTATAGCTCAGACTATAGGTTCGCCTTCATCATGGAGACAGTTGAGTACAACGCGCCACCAATTTGGCCGAAACTATAGTCGGAGTTATCGATATAATTAAACGTGAGTAATGAAGTAAATAAAAAAATAGGTGCCGTGGTGGTGCCGGCGTAAGAATAGTACCCCACCCTCTCTACCCGTGGTTGCCGTAAGAGTCGGCCAAGGGATGTAATCCGGAAGATGGGCAGCAGCGTCCTCCTTGAACAATCACACCTAACTGCGCTCGCCAACCCGCCTGCCAAGCGTGGCGAGTATTGGCAAAACCCACCCAGGAGGAGGCCTATGTCCAGCAGTGGACGTCCTAAGGCTGATGATGTGATGTGATATGAATCAAGTTAAACAAAAATCTGCTTAAT
Source organism: Biston stratarius (assembly GCA_950106695.1). Lineage (NCBI taxonomy): Eukaryota > Metazoa > Arthropoda > Insecta > Lepidoptera > Geometridae > Biston > Biston stratarius. Next base: position 3,102,734 of record OX467121.1, on the reverse strand, counting down.
TCGGTTCTTCCTTTCTCTAGCTATATACCAACGAACATTTGATTTTTATTTATATTGATTTTCCAATATCTTAGAATTGAATAGAAGGTAAAGTTATACCATTAAGCATAAATTAGGGAGGACGATATCGACCGACCGTTCGCGGTAAATGGAGCGTTGCTTCAAGACCTACTGGGCTAGGCTGGCTTTAATGCGTTTTTTTTTTTTTTTATAGCTTGGTGATGTAGACAGGCTTGGTGTTTGACCACAACTCACCTGATTTTAAGTGACGGTGTGGTCGAAAATGGTAAAGCACACCTAGACGGGAATGGAACTGGCTCTCAAGTGAGGCTGCCGGAACACACCGTTAGATGCTTGGCGGCAGATTTTTTCAACTTGAGGGTGGTAGCTAGCCAGCCGAGTACTAGAAAGTACTCTACCACCACGCTATGATTTCCTCACGATGTTTTCCTTCACCGACAGCTCAAGCTCATTGTTGGGGTTTGAACCCACGCCCTTCGGCATGCAAACCGACCACGCTAACCACTGAGCTATCATCGCTATAAATACTATCTTCACCCGCGCCTTAACTTTGAGCAAAAACGTATATACTTCACGTTGAGTTTCAACTAAGCGAGCTCGTTTGAATTGCTTACATTCACGAAGGTTAGTAGAATATCAGGGAGTCTAAGACTTTCTTATTCCACTTCAAAACGTTAATTATATACAAATAAAATCATTGTGGAGGTTTTTGGCGGAAACGCGGTGAGCGTCGTGTCGCCCCATTGTATTTTTTTTCTAAAACTAGTGTTTTTTCGAGTTTTTAAGCATAAAAATAGTGGTGTTTTATTTATAAAGTGCCGAATTACAAGCGCGAGTGTGGGAGAATGATATAATGTGGTTAAACATGACTTTTCGTGTTGCTTCCAAAACTCCATCCAGAAGCTTATAGTAAAGTCGCCACTAAGTACTTTACTAAGGCATGACTTGATTTGACTGGGACCGACTGAACTTGATCAAGACTAGACTTTGACTGTAACTATAGACGATAAAGAAGCTGAAAAATGAAGACTACTCACAAAATATAGAAACATTGAAACTACACAGAATGGAAGAATGCACAGAGTGCGATGCCAAGAAGAAAGAGAAAAAAAAAACATTGTGTACATATACAACATTAGCGACCCGCCCGCCCTATCTTTTCATGAGTATTTATTATACATATAAACCTTTCTTTTGAATCACTCTGTCTATAGATGGGAACTGCATTAAAATCCGTTGCGTAGTTTGAAAGATCTAAGCGTACAGACGGCGGGAAGAGACTTTGTTTTATACTATGTAGAGAAGTTCATACTTTATATATATATCAAAACTAAACGAATATTATTTAGTGGTAGATCTCCTTAGCAAGAGGTCGTCTAGATACCACCGCATTAAAAGGCAAATACGCAAATTGCGATGCCAAAAACCGAGTAAAAAAACATCAGTTACGTGAACCATTCGTTAGCTTTGACGCAATAATTAATATTTTTAAGTCTACCGTGAAATACGAAAAGTAATTTACCACATCTAATTAGCCAGCTCATATCGTTCATAATAAATAGGTCGCGGCGCACCCCATGCACGTCATTTTTTATTTTCAAACGAATGTTAAATATTTTTTAGGGTTCCGTACCTCAAAAGGAAAAAATGGAACCCTTATAGGATCACTTTGTTGTCCGTCTGTCTGTCTATCAAAACCCTATTTTCTCAGGAACGCGTGGAGGTATCAAGTTGAAATTCATATCAAATACTCAGGTATACTGTCCCTTGGAGCTGCGAAAAAATCAAACTTTTAAGCCAACGCAATCAAAAGATACAGCCGTTTATGCTGCAAATTTTCGACACTCGCAATCAAAACCTACTACACTTCCTGTGAACTCAGAATCTTGAAATTTGGTACGAAGCAACGTCTTGTGTCACAGATAAAGGAAAAATTGCGAAAAGCATAAATTACCATTAAAAAAAATACCATAACTTTTACCTATACCTACGAACTTGTACGGAACCCTCGATGCAAGAGTCCGACTCATTCTTGACCGGTTTTTTTTTCATCAATCATTAGATAGCCTTTGCAAAAGGTCATGTAAGTACCACCGCAGTATAAGATATTCTGCCACCAATTTGAAGTGTTATTTTGTGCTATAAACAAAAGTTTGTTCTGTCCAAATGTTTGTACTAAAAGTATAGTTTGTATAATTTGTATTCAGTAGCGATGATGGCTCAGTGTTTAGCGCGGTAGGTTTGCATGCAGAAGGGCGTGGGTTCAAACCCCAACAATGAGCTTGAGCTGCCGGTGAAGGAAAACATCGTGAGGAAACCTTAGCGTGGTGGTAGGGTACCTTCTAGTACTCGGCTGGCTAGCTACCACCCTCAAGTTGAAAATCCGCCGCCAGGCATCTAACGGTGTGTTCCGGCAGCCTCACTTGAGAGCCAGTCCCATTCTAGGCTAGGTGTGCTTTACCATCTTCGACCACGCCGTCACTTAACATCAGGTGATCTGTGGTCAAAACACCAAGCCTGTAAGCCATTAAAAAAAAGTATTTAAAGTTCTTTTTAAGTAAAATTAATGTGAGAAACGAGATGCCCTCTTGTTAGTAAGAGATAACGCCTGTCCATGACCATTGCAGCGATACACAGAACTTATTATACTCGTTAACTGCAGTACCCTACAGCTAGCGACAGAAATATCGCAGCTAATTTAGTAAAGTAAGTAACCGTGTGGATTTCTAAATGTCTGGAACATTGTCGTAAAAAAACTTTGTAAAATTAACGCTTAAAACATGACTTCATATAGAAAATTGCCTACAATTACGCATAATAAACGCTCCAACTCTAACCAAATAATTATAAAAGCCCTCATAATAAATAATAATATAATTCTTGAGGGCCTTTTCATAGTAAGCGACGCTTTGATTCCACTTTTTTTTACTTTAACTAGGTGGTAGATCTCGTTAGCAGGGCTCTCTAGGCAGGTAGCACCGCAGTACCTACCTAACGTATTCTGGGAGCCTCACTTGAGAGCCAGATCCATTCCAGGCTAGGTGTGCTTTGCCATCTTCGACCACACCATCACAACATCAGGTGAGCGTTGGTCAAACTCTAAACCTCTTAACCATTAAAAAACCGGCCAAGTGCAAGTCGGACTCGCGCACCGAGAGCTCCGTACAAACCTGTAGGTATATCATCATCATCATCAGCGGTATGACGTCCACTGCTGGGCATAGGCCTCCTCCATTGACTTCCATAAAGACCGGTTGGAAGCGGCTCCCATCCAGCGCGTTCCTGCGGTCTTTATTAGGTCGTCTGTCCACCTTGTGGGTGGACGTCCTACGCTGCGCTTGCCGATCCGTGGTCTCCACTCCAGAACTTTGCAGCCCCATCGGCCAACAGTTCTGCGTGCTATGTGCCCTGCCCACTGCCACTTCAACTTGCTAATCCGCTGGCCTATGTCGGCTACTTTAGTTCGTCTACGGATCTCCTCATTTCTGATTCGATCTCGTAGGGAAACTCCGAGCCCTCTCCATAGCTCGTTGTGCTACTTTAAGCTTACTAAGAAGACACATAGTCAGAGACCACGTTACAGCGCCATAAGTCATCACTGGTAACACACACTGGTCGAAGACTTTTATTGAGGCACTGAGGTAATTCGGACGAGAAAACGCTGCGCAGTTTTCCGAACGAAAACTGCGTTTTACTCCTGTTTTTATAAACGTATAGCTAGCTATTATATACATGAAGTTTCTTTAAAAAAGTCCCGTATCTCGAGTTATTTGGTTTCGGTCGAGGTCCATTTGCCGTAATAGAATTGTAATCAACTTTCAAATGACTGTAGCTTAATATGAAAGAACCGTTATAATATATAATTACCACTCCCCGTGCCCCAAGTTTAATGAGATAATAAAATATTATTATCTGGTAAAGTATGCGATGATATAGGATAGATACAATTAAAGACATTATGTTGTCTCCTATGAAATTACAGCCGGGATGTTAAAGAACATTATGACAGTATTTAAGCAATAACGGAATTGAAAGTTTTGGCGGGAACGCGGTGAGCGTCGTGTCGCCCCATTGTATTTTTTTCTAAAACTAGTGTTTTTTCGAGCTTTTATGCATAAAAATAGTGGTGTTTTATTTATAAAGTGCTGAATTACAAGCGCGAGTGTGGGAGAATGATATAATGTGGTTAAACATGACTTTTCGTGTTGCTTCCAAAACTCCATCCAGAAGCTTATAGTAAAGTCGCCACTACTTTACTAAGGCATGACTTGATTTGACTGGGACCGACTGGACTTGATCAAGACTAGACTTTGACTGTAACTAAAGATGATAAAGAAACTGAAAAATGAAGACTACTCACAAAATATAGAAACATTGAAACTGGCAGAATGCACAGAGTGCGATGCCAAGAAGAAAGAGAAAAAAAAAAAAACGGAATTTTTACTCGCTAAAATATATTATGTCAGACTTCGTAATTTATATTTAGTGTAGAAAACTGTGTGTTTTTCTTTAATGTAAAAGTTATATATTTTTTTAATGACTGACTGGCTAGCTGTTTGACTACAACTCACCTGATGTTAAGTGACGGTGTGGTCGAAGATGGTAAAGCACACCTAGCCTGGAAAGGAACTGGCTCTCAAGTGAGGCTGCAGGAACGCACCGTTAGATGCTTGGCGGCAGATTTTCAACTTGTTTTTTATGAAAAATAGATGAAGGAGACGTTCTCCTGATGATAAGAGATAACGCCTGTCCATGACCATTGCAGCAATACACAGAGTTTTGAGTAACAAAACAAAGTTCAGAACATCGCTTCTTTGGCGCTCATTACTTTGAGATTAGATGGTTAGTTGATGATTTCGCTTGCTGCGTATCCTTTAACCCTAGACACCTAACCTTCGTCGAATCGACGAGTACACGACAGAAATATTGCGATTTCTTTTCGTCGCGTGCGCCTATCTTCGCGATGTCGCTTGTCAACACAGTGTTCGCCGAGCTCTTTCGGGAGGCCATGGTATCCGGCGGGTAAGTACATCATTTTTCGATTTATTACAAAAATAGTCGTCGTTTCGACGAATGGTTAGGCTTTGTTGGTATTTTGGTGTTCATGGTTAGATGTTTTTTACAACTAATGTTTCTACTTTTTGCAGTTTTTACCATGGCTTCTGAAAGATTGTCGTCGATTACCAAATTACGAGTATATTGATGGGCGAGGAAGATGATAATGTATTGAAGGTGGTATCAGATAACGAAATAGAAGACGACGTGGAGGTGGATGATGTAGAAACCGACACTCAAGACGACCACTCCGATGACGAAGATATTCAAGATCGTGCTCCACCTACTTTGCAAGACTATGTGCGGAAGCCCCCAATACCCCTATTCCTTCAGCAGAATGCTTAGGTAGTAGTTTAGTACCTTCTCATAAACCAATATCCAAAGTCGGACCCGTCATATTTGGGCTACGAGCAAAGGGTGTATTTCAAATAGAGTAGCTGGGATAAATATTGTGTATTACCAGAGGACCGTAAGGATAAATATTGTGTATTACGCGTTCGTTAAGAAATATTTTAGAACCACTACTACTATTTTTACAATTCATGACTGATCAGGTACTCGAAGAAATTGTGAAATGGACAAACTCTGAGATTATGATAAAAAGGCAAAATTATGACCAAAGTACATCGACGCAGATTAACTCTAGCAAGTATTATTGTACTAGTGTTAGCTGCAGCTCCAAAAGATAGTCATCTGACCCTCGACGAATTCGTTCAACACAGAGTATTCTTGTCCGACAAAGTCATATTTCTCGAAATGCGACACGGCAATTTGTGGTGAACACAAAGTTGATTTTTGCATAAAATGTGCATAAAAATAGAATATTATAGTTTTTTTTCTTATTGATAAGACTGTTATCATTTATGTTCGCTAAATAAAAAAAGGCTATTTTTTATAGTTTTTTTATTATATTTATTTCTCTAAGTAGGTACCTCGAAAATCTAGTTTCCTATAATATAAGGCGTAAAATAAATATTTTCGTATTAAAATAGAAATTTATTATTTTATTTACTAAAATAATACTTGGTCTATGTATTCAAGTAATAAAAATAACAAAAAATTTAATAATTCAATAAAATTCTATGCCCCAAAAATTGCTCGTCGAATCGACGTATGGTTAGGTTTAAAGGACTAGATGTGAAGGTTAGGTGTCTAGGGTTAAACTGGAACACAGTAATGCTTGCACACTACTACTTGGCGGCAGAATATCTGGTACTTCGGTGGTACATACCTAGACAACGTTTTACGTATATTTTAATATAATAATGTTAGCGGCAAAAATTTAAAATTCTTCACCAGTCCCGAACTTGTCCGAAATATTTTTTAATTAAGTAAAAATGTTTCAACTATTCTCTGTAGGCTGTAGATATGGTCTGCAAATTATACCAACTTATCTTACAATTTAGTAGGGGAGCCACTATTGTGTTTTCTGGATGTAAACCAACAGTCTCCTGTAGAAATTTCTAGTTGTTCATTTTACCGCGTTTGCAGATAAGTTGGTTGGTAAAATGTGGGTCGATGTGAAACATAATTAGTGAAATTTATGATGGCAATTCTCCCAAGGGGTTGTCGCCCCGCCGCTTCGATTTTTTCCTAACCCTACCTTTTCCACGTGAGTTTAAAAGTGACTTTATTCCTGTCCTTCTCTAGTTTACAAAACGTGACAAACGAAGGACTCTTTCCTTCTAACGTAGGAGGAAATGCGTTCTGATTTTTTACAGATAGTAAACGTTATTTTATGAAACCAATTAGAATATTTTGCTACAGAAACGTTAGTTGATTATTAAAACGTTTTCAAACTTATTATAGTGATGACGTTGTAAAGTAGGCTGAATATAATATATGCCCATGCCATTTAAAACAAAAAAGTATACAAAGTTTTGACACATTTGATTTACTTTGACAATTGGCATGCATTGACATTGACAATGACGTAAACAAATCTTATAGCATAGCCCCAATCGATATCAGAGTCAGGGTAACATTTAAAGTAAACTGATAAACAATTCGACATACGTGTATGGAAGAGGTTATAATGGCTGCCGTTGACTTGACATTGACAGATGTTGTTTTGGTTTACCATTGCTTTTTTTAGGCACCGAAAGTAGCTCTATACAGCCTACTATGTGACTTCAATAGAGGTCAATTAAAAGTCGAGTATATTTTATAGATTTTATTAAAATAAACCTCATCTCATAGTTTAAAGAGTTTTAAACGTAAAAATAATGTACAGGAATGTAATATTTTGAAATGGTTTTGGAATCTGTCTTTTTCTTTTACATACTTACCGAATTCATAACTGATGATATCTTAATTGGAGGGTAGTCTAGTATTGCAGCTACATCCGACATGTAATTGACGTTGAGTGAGGACTTAAAACATAGAAATCCATAGGACTTAATAGTGTTCAAAAATGTACACGTGTTCACGTACACATGACCGTATCTCTCTGCACTTGCATCCCCCTGGCTAAGTGACAATTGTAGTAAGCATAATGTATGTATTAATATTTATTACTGTAAATTGTAACCTAATATGAAAAGAAAGATCCACAAAAAAAATACCTTGCTGAGTTTCTTGCCGGAGTCTTCTCAGTTGAAGTGTAATTACGAGCCGGTGGTAGATTCAAACATGTAACTTAACGTTCATAAGTGCCTTACCAGGGCCTAAACTGAATATATGACTTTTGATTTTGATTTTGATTTTATCCTCGACACTTAACACGCTGATTTTTTTCTCTTTACTTTTGACACTTCACTTTCTGCATTTTGCCTATTCTTTGATATTTTCAGATATCTAAAGACAAATCGTTTTTTTTAGGGTAGTTGTTGCATTTTGTATATAAGTTATACACCGTGAAAGTTTGAACATCAGTAATTTTGATACAGGGGGTTCAGTGCTCGATTGTTGGTCCAAATAATAAAAAATTGGGGGTTAATATTTGACCTAATTATCCTGAGCAAACACAAAAATACGGACACTCAAATCACGCGCACCGAAAATGACACCCTCCAAAACTTATAATCTGAACAAAATAGTCAAAATGATTATATTTTATGTACATCTAGACATAAATAAATAATAAAGGTGTAATCGTGAGTGTGCGTGCTTACGTGCATGTGGGTGTGTAAGCTTAAATAATTGTTTATGTATCTAAAATATTTGTACACCTACTAAGGTAGAATATTTGAAACTTTAACAATAAGACCTGTAATTTAAGACAATATTCTTACAAATAAACTGATTTTGATTTTTTGATTTTGATTGATTGAAGTTTGCTTATGGGTGTGGGTGTGTATGTGGTATCTTGATGGTAGATCTCCTTAGCTTGAGGTCATCTAGGTGGGTACCACCGCAGTACCAGATATTCTGCCGTCAAGCAGTAGTCTGTAAACAATACTGTGTTCCAGTTTGAAGGGCACTTACTGCAGCTAGCGAAATTATAGGACTGTTGAGACTAACCATCGAAAGTCTCAAGGTAATGAGCGCATGCAAAGCAGCGATGCCCTGGACTTTGTTTAGCTACACAAAGTTCTGTGTATCGCTGCAATGGTCATGGACAAGCGTTATATGTTACCACCAGAAAAGCGTCTCGTTCGTCTCATTACTTTTACATAAAATAATAATAATGTGCCTGTGGATGTGTATGCTTGTGGGTGTTTGTGTATGTGGGAGTGCGTGTGTACGTGTAAGTGAGCGTTTGTGGGTGCGTTTGCGTGGATGTATGTGTGTATCGTGTTTATCGACTTTATTTTGCAAATATTTTTCTTTCGTTATTTTATATTTTCGTGTCGCAAGACAGTTCAGTTTGATAACAGTACCAAGGCTAAGCTTAATCAATATTCATTAGGTTTAACAACTTGGAAAAATACGTTCTTACCGCTTTTTTCCGGTGATTTTCAAGTTTGTTATCTATTTTAATGGACTACGCGAAAAAGAGTACGGTGTACAGATTACAGGGTTACACGGAAAGGTAGTACTTTAAATAATAAATATTATATGACTTTTGACAAATCGCTGTCAAGCCCCAAACTAAGCAAAGCTTGTACTAGGGAACCAGATAGCTGATAGAAATACTTAAGTACTTTTAGGGTTTCGTACCTAAAGGGTAGAACAGGACCCTATTTTTTTTTAAATGTTATACAGGCTTGGTTGACCACAGCTCACCTGATGTTAAGTGATGGTGTGGTCGAAGATAGTAAAGCACACCTAGCCTGGAATGGAACTGGCTCTCAAGTGAGGCTGCCGGAACACACCGTTAGATGCTTGGCGGTAGATTTTCAACTTGAGGGTGGTAGCTAGCCAGCCGAGTTCTAGAAAGTACCCTACCACCACGCTATGGTTTCCTCACGATGTTTTCCTTCACCGGCAGCTCAAGCTTAAGCTTGGGTTCAAACCCCAACAAGGGGTTTGAACCCACGCCCTTCGGCATGCGAACCGACCGCGCTAACCACTGAGCTATAATCGCTACTAAGACTCCGCTGTCCGTCCGTCTGTCTGTCTGTCTGTCTGTTTGTCACCAGGCTGTATCTCATGAACCGTGATAGCTAGACAGTTGAAATTTTTACAGATGTATTTCTGTTGCCACTATAATAACAAAACTAAAAAACAGAATAAAATAAATATTTAACGGGGCTCCCATACAACAAACGTGATTTTTTGCTCGTCTTTGCTCGATATTCAAAAACACAATCAATCAAAATCAAAAGTCATTTATTCAGTTTAAGCCCTGGTAAGGCACTTATGAACGTTAAGTTACATGTTTGAATCTACCACCGGCTCGTAATTACACTTCAACTGAGAAGACTCCGGCAAGAAACTCAGCAAGGCATTTTTTTGTGGATTTTTCTTTTCATATTAGGTTACAGTTTATACAGTTTACAGTTATAGATATTAATGCGAGTACATTATGCTTACTACAATTGTCACTTAGCCAGGGGGATGCAAGTGCAGAGAGAAACTACTTGTACCTACATACATATGTGTGAATATTTGTTTCTGGTGAAGTCTTGCAAGTGAAATTAGACCCACTTCCTGATGTCCGATTGCACTCAAATTTGGTGCCTAGACGATATCCAGGGTCTGATGATGAAGCTAGAAGGTGGTATCTCTGTGATAAAACAACATAACTCCACCGAGTTTGGGCTCGATTGATTTGTCTTGCGTTATTTATTTTTCAAGTGAAAATATAACTAAATATTCTATGAATATTTCAAGCGACTACCTGTTGCCGTTATCAATACAAGAAATAAAGATAAAATTGTGACACCAAGATTCAGGTTATCTAAAGCTAATAAGTCTTTTCTCGGGAATTGCGTTAGATTCTATAATAAAATCCCACTTGAGGTAACTAAAATGTCCTATAATAAATTCAAAGATATAATAAAGCAGAGGTTAATTGACAAAGCCTACTATAAGGTGGCTCATTACGTGGAAGACAGGAATATATGGTTGTTGTAGTTGTACATTGCAAGTTAAATAAAAGCTTGTAATATAAATAGGACGAGTTAAGCTGCAGGGCAAAGCTAGTGACACGAGTAAATAATATGTGCCTGTAAGACCATGTTACCGTTCTACCGTAAGTGGGTCAGTGGTCGGCACTGAAGCGTTTGCGGTTCGATTCCCTTCAAGGGACAATTCCGTCGACATGTTTGAATAAGTTGTTGGTTTAGGTTAGCCCGTTATGAAGTTGTTTTTTGAAAGAGCGAGTTTCATGGTTTTCGAAGCAGCATCAGCGTCAAAATGTTAAAATGATTATTTATAATAATAATAATATAACTCTTTGTTTTATTATGGAAACTGGCGTGGTCTCACACATTTTTGTTTTAAAACAAAAACAACAAAAAACAATGTTTTGTTTAGTTTAAAACAAAACAAAACATTGTTGGCAAAACAACAGCCATAGGACGTCCACTGCTGGACATAGGCCTCCTCCTAGGGGAGTTTTGCCAATACTCGGCACGCTTGGCAGGCGGGTTGGCGAGCGCAGTTAGGTGTGATTGTTCAAGGAAGACGCTGCTGCCCATCTTCCGGATTACATCCCTTAGCCGACTTTTACGGCAACCACGGGTAGAGAGGGTGGGATACTATTCTTACGCCGGCACCACCACGGCAAATATCAATATAATAGCTAATAATAATAATAATAGATACTCATAAAATAAATCTAAATAATAATATAATAATTATGTCAGTTTAAATTACAATGGTAATACACACAAATTATAATGTACTAACATCAAGTCATTTCGTACGAGAAAGAAGATTCTACAAGCCGTAATCTCATAAATTCGTTTAATGAATAAAAGGAATTAATTTCGCAGAACTTCTTAATCTTTCTTTTAAAATAATTTGCAGATACCACCGACGTCGTTCACCGTTCAATGACGTTGATTATTATCTTACGTGCCTTATTTATCTTATTTCAAGGTCTTAATAGAAGACAATGTACTATTGTTTTCAATAGAATACACGAATATATTCACAGGTATGTATGGGTGACCTCCCTCTGAACCGTAACCCCCGGGAGGCAAAGGTCATATCCACAATACGACGTGCTTACCTATAACAGTATGGGCTCCAAATTTAAACATTATCACGCACAAACGATGCCAATTTTCTTTTTTAATAGACTCTTTTTACCCGACTGCCAAGGAAGAGTATGTTTTCCGCGCGCACATTTTCCTTCACCAGCAAATTCAAGCTTGAACCCACGTCCTTCGGCGTGTGAACCGCGCTAACTACAGCGCTATCAAAGCTATAAAACTTCTTACAATGAGAAGAAGCCCGCGGCCAGCTGTGGCGACAGTTGATAAAAATAGGGTTGATTCTAATTCGGTGTACTGCATTCATGAATGAATGATAAAACGATAATAACGAATATAACTCATTAATGAATGAATGATTGAATGAAGCCGTGGTGGTGCCGGCGTAAGAATAGTACCCCACCCTCTCTACCCGTGGTTGCCGTAAGAGTCGGCTAAGGGATGTAATCCGGAAGATGGGCAGCAGCGTCTTCCTTGAACAATCACACCTAACTGCGCTCGCCAACCCGCCTGCCAAGCGTGGCGAGTATTGGCAAAACCCCTCCAGGAGGAGGCCTATGTCCAGCAGTGGACGAGCTATGGCTGAAGATGTGATGTGTGTGTGTGATTGAATGAATAAATGAATGAATGAGTATACTTTAGTGCATACACTACAAGAAACGGAAACTTTACTGAAAACAATTGTCAGAGAGTTTTCTACTTAAAAATGGCTGTGAAAATTGCAACCGAATCCATACTGCTATTACGATACCATAGCCCTTATTCCAAGCAATATTCCTTTTGTGTAGATATTTAGATTAACTTCTCAAGTAAACTCGATATGTAGTGATTAATTCAGTTTAGGGCCGAAACTTGGAACTTACATCTCGAGGCCGCATGTGTTATTAACTGGGCTCCATAGTTATGTATACTTGAAGCACTATAACTCATTTATATGTAATTATTAGATATACATATATACATATAAGAAACGATTTTTTTAGATACATATATAGAAACTTAACAAATATAATTATTTTATTGATAACACCAATGTTACAAGTCAATTCCGTAATATCATTTAATATAATTTTATTGCCGTGGTGGTGCCGGCGTAAGAATAGTACCCCACCCTCTCTACCCGTGGTTGCCGTAAGAGTCGGCTAAGGGATGTAATCCGGAAGATGGGCAGCAGCATCTTCCTTGAACAATCACACCTAACTGCGCTCGCCAACCCGCCTGCCAAGCGTGGCGAGTATTGGCAAAACCCCCCAACAACAGTGTGTTCCGGCAGCCTCATTTGAGATTCAGTTCCATTCCAGGCTAGGTGTGTTTAACATCTTCGATCACACCGTCACTTAACATCAGGTGAGCTGTGATCAAACACTTAGACCAGGGGAGGCGAACCTTTATGGACCAATGTGCCATGTTTTGTAAGGAAATGTTTAATAAGGCTGTCTAAAAACTTTGATTTAGTGATTAATGGAATAGTATTGATACTATATACTATCAACTCACAACTCTTTATTTATTATTTAAAAAAAAAACATTTTGCACTCTATTTTAGTGCGAGGCGTGGCCAAAATATTATGTGCTATTGGATCGCCATCCTTGACTTAGACTGTCAGGCATTAAAAAAATAACATTTATCTTTACGCTGCTATAACTCAATACATAAAAAAATTGTGTGAAATTTTGTTCTCTGCAAGTTTGCATTGAACGTTTTTAGTCGTGAATCAAACTTTGGGGTATTAAATGTAAAAAAATATATTTTAGCACCTCTCATCCAAGATGGCGTTCCGGGCGACTATTTCTCGAGGTCACAAATTTGGATTTTTTTGTTGGAGTACAAACCTTAACGACATATTTCAAAATTATTATTCCACCACCATTTTGCCATGGTGGTGCCGGCGTAACAATAGTACCCCACCCTCTCTACCCGTGGTTGCCGTAAGAGTCGGCTAAAGATGTAATCCGGAAGACGTGTAGTAGCGTCTTCTTTGAACAATCACACCTAACTGCGCTCGCCAACCCGCCTGCCAAGCGTGGCGAGTATTGGCAAAACCCCCCCAGAAGGAAGTCTATGTCCAGCAGTGGACGTCCTATGGCTGATGATGTGATGTGATTACACCACCTTTTGTAGGGTAAAGGTATTTTTTTATCTGACTGGATTACAATGGCGTATCGGCCATGTGACTAACAGTAGCACGCCCCGATTTTATCCTCCGAGTTATTGGTTATTCTGTCCGCGGTCGCTACCTCTCATGCTTTACAGAACACTGACGCGAGAGGATCGGTTAACGAAGCGCGGAACGGTTGATGCTACAATTTACATATACCTACATACAGCGTGTTCTAGTTTCGCATCAATAATTTTATTAATCTTACGCTCGTTTATTAAGTTACATCTAAGATAATCTATACAATTAGTGTAGATAGAGGTTCTGGTATAAGAATTTGACAAAATTACGTACTGCGTAAAATCTGTGTGAAAGAGGTTTCCATTTACGTCCACCAGGGGCGCTGTATTTCTATTGATTAAAATTCTCCTACTATACAAATACAAATCTTTTGTAGATAACGCCAAAGTTATAGGTCATTTTTAACCCGCTTCAAAAAGGAGGAGGTTATCAACTTGAATGGGTTTTTTTTTTCTCTTTATTAAAACCATAACATATGTCAATGAAAAAGTCAATATACATAAAATAATCGTCAAAGTCGTCAAACAAGGTCTCTTGAAGCCAACATCTTTGCTTCTGAAGCACGCGATGGAAGGTGCATCCCGGACAGAGGCGGGTACACGGTTGTAGACCGCGGGCCCCAGAATGTACACCGACCTCACCGACTTGACGAGTATGAAATATGAAAGTTTGTATGTTTCGATGTTTGTACACCGTGGTGGTACCGGCGTAAGTATTGTACCCCACCCTCTCTACCCGAGGTTGCCGTAAGAGTCGGCTAAGGGACGTAATCCGAAAGATAGGCAGCAGCGTCTTCCTTGAACAATCACACCTAACTGCGCTCGCCAACCCGCCTGCCAAGCGTGGCCAGTATTGGCAAAACCTCCCCAGGAGGAGACCTATGTCCAGACGTCCTATGGTACACTGCTGCCCATCTTCCAGATTACATCCCTTAGCCGACTCTTACGGCAACCATAGGTAGAAAAGGTGGGGTACAATTCTTACGCCGGCACCACCACGGCAAAAAACATTCCGACTAAAAATAAGAATTTTAATTATCTAAGATTTAGATAGTTATTTCATTACTTATTAGCATCAATAGAGTTCTAAACTAAACATAACTTCACAGAAACTTTGCCTTACTTCTTAGAGATTAAAATATAACTAGTTTTCAGTGTTTTACTATCTACTCTAATTTATTAACGGAGACACGAGAAAATATTTACTAAACTTTGTGCTTTAGAGATTGTTTTGATATTTTTAAGTATTTTATTGCGGACCTTGGGTCGCGTCTAAGAGACAAGGAGCCAATCAACGTTCAGGCCTTTATTTGATCCAATACATCTCTCTGGCTATCCAATGAGGTAACGCAGCCAGCCTTACATGAACGTTTGGTCATGTGGGTGCGCGAGTGATTTTGTGTATAGTTTTTCCAATGTGTATTGTTATCTCTAAATATATCACGGTCACTAGTGTATAAAAAATTACGATAACAAACAAAATAACAAATCATTTAACACGCGAGTCACGGAAAACATATAATTTGTTTACATATATTATTATCTACGCCGCAACAGATAAACCTTTGCAGGAACAACAAAAAAAGATATAACATAACTAAGCCCAAATACTAAGCTTAAATATAAAAAATTCAGCCTGTATATGTCCCAGCCGAGCCAAGGGTGAAAATTTCTGTATCACATTCAATAATATACCTTATTTGCACACGAAATTCGGCCGAAAATCCCCTGTTACTTAACAAGCCTCTCGACTCACAGAATTCAAAACCTTACGCAGACAGCTTTGTGGTGAAAATCGCTTGCAACAAGTTTTAATTTAGACAGGAAACGGTCGTGGTAATTTCGACTCTATTTCTTTGTACATAAATATTGCTTTTTATTGTGTTGATCACCTTTTCGGTGTATTGGTTAGCTAAATAAGAGATAAATGTAACACAGAGGACGTTGAACTGAATTTTGCGACTTTGAAAAGGTTTTTATTTCATGATCAATAAACGTCAAGTATGACATAACTATAAGAAATGACGTTTATGACGGCAACGCGAAAAATTCATAACGCCACATAAAACAAAGTCGCTTGCCGCCGTCTGTACGCTTAGATCTTTTAAACTACGCAACGGATTTTAATGCGGTTACCATCAATAGACAGAGTGATTCAAGGGGAAGGTTTATATGTATAATACATGCATATGCACCACATTAGTATCTACAGTGCACCCGTGCGAAGCCGGGACGGGTCGCTAGTCTCTACATGGTATAAAACAAACTCGCTTCCCACCGTCTGTACGCTTAAATCTTTTAAACCAAGCAACGGATTATAATGCTATTAGCTAATTTGGTAGAATATCTGCTTCAAGAGCTATAAGGATGTGGATTCGATTCCTACCAGGACAAACATTTTAGCAATGATAAATGTTTGTTCTGTGTCTGGGGTGTTCTGTATGTGTTATAAGTATGTACATTGTACGTGTTGTACTTGGTGGTAAATCTTCTTAACAGGAGTTCGTCTAGGTAGGTACCACCGCATTACCAGATATTCTGCCGCCAAGCAGTAGTGTGTAAATATAACTGTGTTCCGGTTTGAAGGGTAATGCAGCTAGCGAAATTGCATGACTGTTGAGACCAACCATCCAATGTCTCAAAGTAATGAACCTCAAAGCAGCGGTGCCCTGGATTTTTTTTTGTTACTCAAAGTTCTGTGTATCGCTACAATGCTTATCATCTATCTCTTACCATCAGGAGAACGTCTCGTTCGTCTCATTATATTCACATTTAAAAAATAATGTTTTTACACAAAAAAACAGTATTCTATTTGATGATTTATTATTCGATATGATTTATTTATAATTATCTATGGTCATTACTTAAACGTTTGTTTAATGGGAATCGAACCCACGCCTTCAGTACTGCTTTATATAAATAAAACTTTTGCACATCTTTAAGTAGTTATTAATAAGCTATTCTTTTTCTATCATAATTTTATTCATAAATAATAAAACGTAACTTTTGGAATATTAATACAGCGTGACTTATTTTTCTTCGTTTTCGGCATCGCATTAAGTGAACTTTGCCAGTGTTATTTATTCTAAGTATGTTAAAAAAGAATCAGGTCATATCCTAGGAAAATCGACTTTGACAGTTTGTAATAATCCTGCTAGACAAACAATGCAAAAAAGTAATTTCTCACCACTTTATATAACATTCTTACTTACACATGTACTTCGGCGCCCTATAAATAAAATATTTATATTTAAACACTTAAAAAAACACAAATTGTGGAAAATAACACAGTACAATGGCATACTTTTTGGCATTATAATAGACATTTGCAAATTTGCGAAGCCATAATTTTCTAAGAAAAACAAAACCTCCAGAAGCCCGCCAAAACTGCAAAACAATCAGCTGATTGGTTCGGATTCAAATCTGGAATTTTATTTTTATTGCCAGCTACGAACGTTTTCTTTACGGCCAGCAATTTTTATTTATGTTCCATGTGCAATCCGCGAACAAAGCCAAACGCGGGAATGTGCGTGATTACTTCATACATCGTTTATATTAAGATATCAATGAAAGAGAAGTATCGGAAGTATATTTATTATGGTTGATAGATTAACCACAACTCATTTTTGATGTTAAGTGCCAGTGTGGCCGACGATTGTCAACATACCTAGCCTAGAATGGAACTCGCTCTCAAGTGAGTTCACGTCTGCCAGGGGTCCCGAAACGACCAACTTATTTTTCAACTTTTTTAGCTTCTGTAAGTTCTGCTTGTCGCTGCAATGGACAGGTGTTATCTCTTACCATCAGGAGAGCGGCTAGTTCGTCTCATCACATTTACAATAAAAAAACATTACACATCATCAGCCATAGGAAGTCCACTGCTGGACATAGGCCTCCTCCTGGGGGGTTTTGCCAATACTCGCCACGCTTGGCAGGCGGGTTGGCGAGCGCAGTTAGGTGTGATTGTTCAAGGAAGACGCTGCTGCCCATCTTCCGGATTACATCCCTTAGCCGACTCTTACGGCGACCACGGGTAGAGAGGGTGGGGTACTATTCTTACGCCGGCACCACCACGGCAGGATACGGGTACTTTATATTATGGAAAATGTAAATTTTTTTCGTATTATATTTCCGTTTGCTGACTAAATATTGTTTCCATGTCGGTATATATTTCGAACAAGCTCACTGAGGCGGGTTGCGACCAAATCCTATAATCTCACATATTGATTTACCGTCTTGCCTTCTCGAATGCACTCTAATACGTAAGACTTAAGCGTACTCCTAGAATATTGAATTAGAATTTTGAAATATATTTCGTGCTTTGAATGACTTATAGTGAATAGGTTTTTAAATGATAAAATCTACATCAATAAGTAATTAAAGATACTACTTTCCAAAGTGTATCAGTCCCAATTTGTAACAGCCTTGAGCTCTTAGGAGTTGTTCTGACCCCGACCCTCAACTTTGGCTCATATTGAGTCAAAAGTCCGATTAGCTGCCAAAATCTGGGTATCCTTTCGAAGGTGCGACGGTACTTCAGTGGTTAGCGCGGTCGGTTCGCATGCCGAGGGCGTGGGTTCAAACCCCAACAATGAGCTTGAGCTGCCGGAGGAAAACATCGTTAGGAAACCATAGCGTGTAGGGTACTTTCTAGTACTCGGCTGGCTTGCTACCACCCTCAAGTTGAAAATCTGCCGCCAAGCATCTAACCGTGTGTTCCGGCAGTCTCACTTGAGAGCCATTTCCATTCCAGGCTAGGTGTGTTTACCATCTTCGATTAAACCGTCATTTAAGTGTTCCGGCAGTCTCACTTGAGAGCCATTTCCATTCCAGGCTAGGTGTGTTTACCATCTTCGATTAAACCGTCATTTAAGATCAGGTGGAAATGGTCAAACACTTATCCATAAATAGTTTGCCGGTGCAGATAAGAGTAGGGCGGATCTTGTAACGGCATAAGGCTACTGTCCATTCACATTCCGCTCAATAGATTCCTACATCTAGATGACTCTGACACGCCAAACTGCACAGAGTGCGGAGTGATCGAAGACGCTATCACGTCGTGCGGAGTGTGCCCGCACCGAAGCTGAGCTGCCACCGCACATTGCCACTACCTGTGAAGCAGAGCACTCTTTCTCCAGGATGTCGTATACCTTTTTTTCCAATAACCTTTCCGTTAATTGTGATTTAACAAAGGACTTGTGATGAGCAAATAAAGGAATTTGCAGCGCTTTATAATTAATGTATCAAATATAACCTGTTGATTTCTTTTGCGATAATTTCTCTCAGTTGCTGTTTGTATGTCTAAATATACTAAATAAATACCTAAACTATTTCATTGCCTTCTTTTTTTCTCCTAAACTGTGTACCTAGTACACTTTATCGAAAACAGCATGGAATTTGGTTTATAAATTAGGCAGAACCAGGGCCCCACAAACTTCTGGTTTGCCCCCCTTGAACCTGCGGGTAAAGACGCCCTGGTCGTGAAGATTCAAGTAAATAATAAAAAAAAATTCAAATAGCAATTGCTTATTATATAAAAATTTAAAGCCTAGGAACCAAAGCGACATAACCTAGAAGAATAATGGACGTAATAACCGTTTCTACAAATTATGTAATTTCGTTTCTGTAATTATTTTTTCTGGCAACATTTTTAAAATAGTCCTGAGCATCAAGCGTAAAAGAAAAAGAAAACGAAAAAGTTATAGTTTCCGTCCGCTTTCCTTATTTGAATTAGCCAATGAGAATGCCGCTCTGACAAAATGAGGTTCTATTGGGTAAATTGTCTTCTTATAGTGATGCGGTATTTACTTTCTTTTTTTATGTTTGACAAGCTAGGTTTTTAACCACAGCTCACCTGATGTTAAGTAACGGTGTGGTCGATGATGGTAAAGCACACCTAGCCTAGAATAGAACTGGCTCTTAAGTAAGGTTGCCGGAACACACCGTTAGGTGCTTGGCGGCAGATTTTCAACTAGAAAGTACCCTACCACCATGCTATGGTTTTTCTCACAATGTTTTCCTCAAGCTCAAGCATTTTTTTTTGGGTTTGAACCCACGGCCTTCAGCGTGTGAACCGACTGCGCTAACCACTGAGCTATCATCGCTACAAAACAATAGACTAAAACATATTCCCATTTCAAGACAATTATTCTTTTGTTATTAACATTCAAATTAAAACGTTCTATCTATAAATACTTAATATACTACTTGGTGGTAGATCTCCTTAGCAGGAGGTCGTCTAAGTACGTACTACCGCAGTACCAGACTACCAGATATTAAAGCAGTAGTGTGTAAACATTACTGTGTTCCGGTTTGAAGGGTACTGCAGCTAGCGCAATTACAGAGCTGTTGAGACTAACCACCGAAAGTCTCAAAGTAATGATAACCAAAGCAGTGATGCCCTGGGCTATGTTTAGCTGCTCGAAGTTCTGTGTATCGCTGCAATGGTCATGGACAGGCGTTATCTCTAAAGCTTCATTTAGACAGCCCTGTTGGCTCATTGGGAGTATGTCTGCCTGAGCTGTAGGGCGTGGGTTCGATTCCCGCCAAGGACAAATGTTTGTTTGGTATAAACAAATGTTTGTTCTGTGTCTGGGTGTTCTGTATGTATTATAAGTATGTATTTACAAAAAAAAAGTATTTATGTATTCTATCAGTTATCTGACTTCCATCACACAAGCTCTGCTTAGTTTGGGGTCAGATGGCGCTGTGAGTAATGTGTCCTACGATATTTATTTATTTATTTATTTTCACATTTCTCATACAGCGAGGATGTGGACCTATCTGTCTGTATTTCCCGCGAATCGAATATCGATACTTTCTTCACAACTCGATATGACAGCCATACGTCACAGCGGCATCGGCATAAGGAAAATGCCCAAGTTTGAGTGCCAACTGCCCGCACTAAAACGAAGTTAAAAACCTCGAATATTTTCTCTAATAGAAAAATCTTCCTACTTGGAACACATAAACTGTTTTATTAGTGTTTTAGGGCTGTTTTAGGCCTCCTTGCCCCCGGAGGCGGCAGTTTTCTTCTGTGAAAGAGTGATGTTCCAGAAGGAAACGGCGGAGCGCGCCAAAATGCGCCACCAGAGAGCCGGGCGTCGGAAGAGGATCCATGCCCTTCTCCAACCTCCATAACACCTTGGGGGTTGGACTCGGGGGGGTCCATCGCCCGACAAGAGTAGCTCCTGAGGTGGCGCGCGCGTGTTTCCCCGCGCCCCTAGAAAAAAGAGGGATGGAGGCTCTCCAGCTCTATCCCTAACAGGGAAGGGTCCCAGGGGACCAGCGCCGTAGGGGCTGCTGAGTGCGAAAGCGTTCCCGTAGTCCCGACACATAGGCGTCAAGCGGAAACACCCCAGGGTTTTAGTGGGTAGGCCGCCGCTTTGGCGGAGAGTCCCACATAACCCTGCTTCCTCCGGAACCAGTGGTATCCATTAAGAATTTCCCTGGGCAAAAAAGGTCTCCTTTTCCCGGAAGAACTCCAATAAGTTAACACATACATTTCAATTTGTATCAAAGAAAAAACTTACCAAACGTAATTTTTAAACTTTCCATATGTAAAGAAATACGATACCGGTTCCAAAGTCGAAATATTCCTGTATAATATTTTTACGTTTTAAATGAGATAGGGTTTATCTATCTAACCTAATACCTTTAAACGAGCAATTCTTGTATATATATATGTTATAGCGATGATAGCTCAGTGGTTAGCGAGGACGGTTCGCATGCCGAAGGGCGTGGGTTCAAACCCCAACAATGAGCTTGAGCTGTCGGTGAAAGAAAACATCGTGAGGAAACCATAGCGTGGTGGTAGAGTACTTTCTAGTACTCGGCTGGCTAGCTTACCACCCTAAGTTGAAAATCTGCCGCCATCATCTAACGGTGTGTTCCAGCAGTCTCACTTGAGAGCCAGTTCTATTCCAGGCTAGGTGTGCTTTACCATCTTCGACCACACCGTCACTTAACATCAGGTGAGTTGTGGTCAAAGAACTAGAATGTCAGCCATAAAAACAAAACATGAAATTTAGTATGCAGGGTGTTCCAGGGGCGATAAATCGATCTAGCTAGGTTTCATTTTTAGAAAACATCGTTTTATCCGTGTTTTCAGCCGAGCAAAGCTCGGTCATCCAGGTACTTTTAATAAAAAAATATACTTGTTTTTTATTTGATCTCTAATGACACATAGTAGACTGTATACTACTACTACTGTATGGGCTACTTCCAGTGCCTGATTAGCTATGTATATTTTTTCATGGTTGACAGACTGTTTACCACAGCTCACTTAATCAACTGGCTCACAAGTGAGGCTGCCACAACACACCGTTAGATGCTTGGCGACAGATTTTCAACTTGAGGGTGGTAGCTAGCCAGCCGAGTACTAGAAAGTACCCTACCACCACGCTATGGTTTCCTCACGATGTTTTTCGTTCACCGACAGCTCAAGCTCATTGTTGGGGTTTGAGCCCACGCCCTTCGGCATGCTACTGAGCTATCGTCGCTACAAAAAATAGACGTGTTTCACTAAACCCTCTATGAAAAAAAAAGAAACACAGCAATAAAAAAAACATAACGAAAACACAGATTAAAAAATATGGTAAAGTTACGAACAACAGGGCTTGACTCGAATAAAAGGTTTACAAAAAATTAGGCCGCATTTCGAACTAAGTTTGAACATAAAAATTCTTATCGAAAACTTGAAGTGGGGAACTTTACTTCATGAGGCTTATCTTGGCTTCAGATTAAGAAACCGGCCTTTTCCTGTATTTTTTTCAACCTTAGTAAAGAAGGACGTTTATTCTAATTTTATAAAATTTGTGGTGTTTTGACGTGAAACACCTAATAGGGCAGGACAGACTCTGTAGCGTAGTTAAGCCCCCAAAGGCACCAGTCAGCCCTGAATGTACCATTTTTAGGGTTCCGTACCTCAAAAAGGAAAAAACGCTACCCTTATAGGATCACTTTGTTGTCTGTCTGTCTGTCAAGACCCTTTTTCTCAGGAACACGTGGAGGTATCAAGCTAAAATTCATATCAAATACTCAAGTCTACTGTCCCTTGGAGCTGTGAAAAAATCAAATTTCTAAGCCAACGCAATCAAAAGATACAGCCGTTTATACTGCATATTTTCGACACTCGCAAGGGAATCAAAACCTACAGGGTACTTCCCGTGAACTCAGAATCTTGAAATTTGGTACGAAGCAACGTCTAGCACAGATAAAGGAAAAATTGCGAAAAGCATAAATAACCATTAAAAAAAACCATAACTTTTATATACCTACAGGTTTGTACGGAACCCTCGGTGCGCGAGTCTGGCTCGCACTTGGCCGGTTTTTCCAACCGGGGCAGAAATTCAAAGTGTAGCGAATTAGCATTCAAATAAATAGTTTTAAAATTTCACATTTCGTATAATAAATAGGTAGTATTTTTGTAACCAGGAGAATCCTACCTGTAATGAATTTGTACTCTGTAGTTAAGTCTGTATTACTCAGTATCTGGGCGACGAAGCTTTGGTCGGTGTATATACAATTTAAAACTCGGAAAAACGCATTTTACTAGAGATGAGACTTAACTAGATCGATATTTCGGCTTCAAAAACTCTCGCGTTTATTCTGCTCGCTCGTATAGCCCCCACTTCTAGTTGCGACGATTCCCCCGGCAGATACATTATGTATGCAAGCGTTCTAAAATGGCCTTAGGATACTTACATAACGTAGGATATGTTCCATAACCAACTGAGTGTTTTAAAATCAAATGAATAAACGTTAGAACAACGTGCGCTGGATGCTAGACGCTTTGTGAAACAAGCTTTCTTTTCAAGTATATTAGGAATCTATATTATGATTTTGAAAGCCAACCCAATACTTTAAACGTTATCCTCGGACTCTGATATCGGTTTTATGAGGCCATGATATTAGATTTGTTTACTTCATGTCGATTGCCAAAGTCAATCATATTACAAGCATATTACGAGATAAACGATTTTTTTAAAAGTAAAAGTATTTCCACATTTATAATTAATAATTTACATAATTTGTTTTACCTAACTATTATAATTATTATTATCCTTATTGTACATAACTTGACCTGTAATTTATATAATTAATGTCTAATGTCTAATGTCAATCAAATTTGTCAAAATAGTTATGTATACTTTTTACAAGTTACAAGCTTTTTTTATTATTACAAGCTTTTATTTAACTTGCAATGTATGTATGCATGTTTGTTCGGGTGAAATCTTGCAAGTTGAATTTGATACACTTTTCGATGTCCGATTGCACTCAAATTTGGTGTTCTTATGTATCTTTGGTGACAATACAATTATATGGTACCATGTAGCTGGTCTGATGATGGAGACGGAAGATAGCCATAGGAACTTCTGAACTAAACAAGATAAACCCATCGAGTTTGTACTCGATTGATTTGTCTTGAGCACTTTATGCCTAGACGATATCCAGGGTCTGATGATGATGCTAGAAGGTGGCCACGGCATCTCTGTAATAAAACAACATAACCCCACCGAGTTTGGGCTTGATAGATTCGTTTTGAAGAGCAATATCTAAAATACCTATCTAAGAAGGTTAAAATAAATTACAATTAAAACAAGCTTTTATCTGGAACAAGGAATAAAATTCAAAAATAAATTTTAGTAAGTATTCGGCGTGTAGGTTACCTATATCCTTAAAAGCTTGAGGCACAGAGGTATAGAAATTACCTCACGTGTAACAGGTAGTGCCTCAAACTTTTAAGGATAAAAGCTTGATTATAATTTTTTGCCGTGGTGGTGCCAGCGTAAGAATTTTACCCCACCCTCTCTACCCGTGGTTGCCGTAAGAGTCGGCTAAGGTATGTAATACGGAAGATGGGCAGCAGCGTCTTCCTTGAACAATCACACATAACTGCGCTCGCCTACCCGCCTGCCAAGCGTGGCGAGTATTGGCAAAACCCCCCCAGGAGGAGGCCTATGTTCAGTAGTGGGCGTTCTATGGCTGATGATGTGATGTGACATGGCAAGGGGATACATATTCAGCCTACTTTATGACAGCATCACTTTAACCACCAAAACATACAAATTAGTCTCATAAAATAAAGTTTACTATCAGTAAAAAATTAAAAATAAATACAAAGAAAAACTTTATAAACCGAATTCATGGTAATGCAGTTTTATAGTTGCGTCTATTGTAAGTAACGATGGTAGAAGCCAAATAAAAGGTAGTAGAAAGGGGTGCCTTATCTCTTTGACTCATCAATGGTAGCAATTCGGTCGCTGCTTCCGATTAGGGTCAATGCACACATGACGATTTTAGCTGCAGCGATCAACGATTTTACGACTGCAAAATCAAAATCAAAAATGATAATCAAAAAGTCATTTATTCAGTTTAGGCCCTGGTAAGGCACTTATGAACGTTAAGTTACATGTTTGAATCTACCACCGGCTCGTAATTACACTTCAATTGAGAAGACTCCGGCAAGAAACTCAACTCACACTTGGATCTTTCTTTTCATATTGGGTTACAGTTTACAGTTATAAATATTAATGCATTATGCTTACTACAATTGTCACTTAGCCAGGGGGATGCAAGTGCAGAGAGAAGCTACTACAACCATATATTCCTGTCTTCCACGTAATGAGCCACCTTATAGTAGGCTTTGTCAATATTATACTGCATTTTACAGAATTAAAACTTATTGGAGTCAAGCATATTAGAGCTGGAAACAAGAATATAATTACATTAATCCTACCGAATGGAGCAGAAACAAGATATAGTTAATGCAATAGTAATAGCAGTATGTAGTCTATTGAAAACAACTAATGCAACAGATATACATGCGGTGCATATGCATGTAATAAACATATAAGCATTCCTCTTGAATCACTCTGTCAATTGATGGAAACCGCATTAAAATCCGTTGCGTAATTTAAAAGATCTAAGAGATGCGACTTTGATTTATACTATGTATAGATTACACTGTTTCAAAAATTATAGATAGACTATTGATAATTATTAGTTTTTTTCTGTTCTGTTATAAATTTATCAGTCCCTAACACTATCCCACAACCTGAGCATTTTTGTGGCACACTTAACTGAAAAACTATCACGCCTTTAGATTTGTGCTTTAACATAGTAATTTAACTTCATATCTAGATGTGTTATCTGTCAAAAAATAATAATTTTGTAACCATAAACAAAATGAACATTAACAATTTTGTATTCATTGGATATAATGTTATTGTACTACTAACGCCATCTGTTAGAAAACCAAAGAGTTAACATCGCTGCAACAGAACTAAACTCAATACTCAAATACATCGTAGTTAATCTACTTAATACTAGATGACACCACTAGAATCAGGTTGTAAAACAACAACTGTCTTAAAAATTATTACCCGTTAGAAAAACTACGCGAGCCCTCACAAATCTCAGCTTTTTGCTAGTATCTAATAGTGTTTTTTTTATGTTGACAGGCTAGGTCTTAGACTACAGCTCACCTGATGTTATGTGACGGTGAGGTCGAAGATGGTAAAGCACACCTAGCCTGGAATGGTACTAGCTCTCAAATGAGGCTGCCAGAACACGCCGTTAGATGCTTGGCGGCAGATTTTCAACTTTAGGGTGGTAGCTAGCCAGTTGAGTACTAGAAAGCAGCTTCACCGGCCGCTCAAGCTCATTGTTGGGGTTTGAACCCACGCCCTTCGGCAAGCGAACCGACCACGCTAGCCACTGAGCTATCATTGCTACAAAAGTTTACTTGCTTCAAGTTGATCAACGCTACCTAATGATTTATATAATACTTATGTGTTTTTGATGGTGAAATTAGTGGACTGGTTCGCGGATCGCTGCCGCAAGAGGTCGCTAGTCTGATCAGACCCTAACTTGTACCGTTCGATGCTGGAGTTGTTGTTTTTCCAAGTGCCAGTATTTTCTCAACATTCTTTCGAATCTTTTGTCTGAAACGTATAGTATTTTCTTTGCGCTAGAAAGGGATGCCGATGTTTTAAAAAGAAGATTCAACAAAGAAAAATATTATTTGTAGCATTGGCTTGTTTTGTGAACGTTCGAGAAGAACGTTGTTATTTTGACGTATCTTTGATTATATTTTTACCCGACTGCCAAGGAAGGGTTATGTTTTTCGCGAGTATCGTGAATTTTTGTATATATATTTTTTTATCCTATTTTAATTGCCTCTATTTAGATACTCTACTTGATATTTTTGGTTATTTTTTTTATTACTATTTCATGCCAGAAAGCCACCATCTTTTTTTTTAATGTCACCCTCTAAGGACATTAACGATAGGTTATCTATCTTAATTGTCATAATCCATTCGGCCGTTTGGAAGGTACGAGGTTTTTCTAGTATCTAATAGTGTTTTTTTATAGCTGGCAGGCTAGTTATTTGACCACAGCTCACCTGATGTTAAGTGTTGGTGTGGTCGAAGATGGTAAAGCACACCTAGCCTGGAATGGAACTGGCTCTCAAGTGAGGCTGCCGGAACACACCGCTAGATGCTTGGCGGCAGATTTTCAAATTGAGGGTGGTAGCTAGCCAGCAAAGTAGGTACTAGAAAGTACCCTACCACCACGCTATGGTTTCCTCGCGATGTTTTCCTTCACCGGCAGCTCAAGCTCATTGTTGGGGTTTGAACCCACGCCCTTGGGCATGCGAACCGCGAAGCGAGCTATCATCGCTACAAAAAAAGGTAATAAAGAAATTCACATACATACAAGATACGCGCGTAAAACATAACCCTTCCTTGGCAGTAGGGTAAAAACAGGGTTGATTTGGAATGTCAAACGTAAATATTATAGTTTGTGTTTTCGTCGCTAGTTAATTCCGCTCTTATCCTGACATATTTTAAGCTCAACTTAAATCTGGGGTTGCGTTTTTACACAGAAGTAGGTCACAAGACATCCTGTAACAACCTCATTAGTGAGTTTTACCCCCGCTGGCAGGAAATCTCCTGACATAGTGAAGCACAGTGAGACACAGTGAAATAATACCAAAAAGTTTTTAACACACATAAAAAAAAATTAAAAGTTTTTTTTTAAATAGGTTTTCATGTTTGTATAACATACTTTATTTGGAGTTTTGGCGGGAACGAGGAAAGAGTAGTGACGCCCCATTGTTTTTTTTATTTTTTCGAGTGTTTATGTATAAAAATAGTGGTGTTTTATTCATAAAGTGCCGAATTACAAGCGCGAGTGTGGGAAAGGGATATAATGTGGTGAAACATGACTTTTCGTGTTGCTTCCAAAACTCCATCGAAGCTTATAGTAAAGTCGCCACTACTTTACTAAAGCATGACTAGTTTTGACTGGCACGGGCTGGACTTTGACTATGAAGATAAAGAAACTGCAAACTGAAGACTGCACAGAAATATTGAAACTGACAGAATGCACAGAGTGCGATGCTAATAAGAAAGGGAAAAAAGCATAATTTATTTTGACATTTTGTTATTTTATTTATAGACATGTAATCAGTGTTTTTCCAAGCTTAAGAGTATAAAAAATCTATAACCTGACTGTGATTAAGTACTTACCATTAGAAAGACTAAATCTCGTTATTTTTTACCGATAAAAACTATTTGTCAAATTAAAATATTTAGCGCCAAAGCAGCAATCCCCTAGCCATTGTTTTGCTAGTCATTTTTTTTAATGTCTGTCATGCTATGTGTTTGGCCACAACTCACCTGATATTAAGAGACGGTGTGGTCGAAGATGGTAAAGCATACCTAGCCTGGAATGGTACTGGCTCTCAAGTGAGGCTGCCGGAACACACCGTTAGATGCTTGGCGGCAGATTTTCAACTTGAGGGTGGTAGCTAGCCAGCCGAGTATTAGAAAGTACCCTACCACCACGCTAAGGTTTCCTCACGATGTTTTCCTTTACCGGCAGCTCAAGCTCATTGTTGGGGTTTGAACCCATTGAAAATTCTGGTTACCTCTGGTTTTGGACGACACGTTCTCTCTTATTATTAGAAAGGATATGTCTCATTGTTTCTTACGGTTAAAAAACTATTCGTGTTGCAAAATGTTCGCAGTTTGCCTACTCAAGTACTGCGGTAAATCGAACGCCCAAACCCACCCAAACTAATGATACGGACATTATTTTAGGAGAAATATTTTTTGTCACTCTCGTAGATAAGGGCGTATACGCTGTTAAACTTATGTCATCAGATTATAGCTTAAAGCCTGCCCCAGACAGACGCGGTCTGCGATAGCGGCACAGCAAACAGCCGAGTAGAAGAAAATAACAACATATGCAATATTTGACAAACGTTTGACCACGAACTCACTTAACACTTAACTTAAAGTTCAATCACACGTGCGTTCGCCAAGCATGTTTAATATAATTGCCACCTGATACAAACCCGAACACATACACACACACGTGTGTGTGAGAGTGTGAAAATGTTCTAAAATGTCCTATAATAAATTCAAAGATTTTATAAAGCAGAGGTTAATTGACAAAGCCTACTAACAAACAAAGTTAAGTACTATAAGGTGGCTCATTACGTGTAAGACAGGAATATATAGCTGTAGTAGCTTCTCTCTGCACTTGCATCCCCCTGGCTAAGTGACTATTGTAGTAAGCATAATGTATTAATATCTATAACTGTAAACTGTGTAAACTGTAACCTAATATGAAAAGAAAGATCCACAAAAAAAATGCCTTGCTAAGTTTCTTGCCGGAGTCTTCTCAGTTGAAGTGTAATTACGAGCCGGTGGTAGATTCAAACATGTAACTTAACGTTCATAAGTGCCTTACCAGGGCCTAAACTGAATAAATGACTTTTTGATTTTGACTTTGTGTTTCTGTCAGGCGGCAAGGAAAGAAAACAAGCTTGACGAAAAGTTTATCCAAAAATACAAATTTCGCATAATTTTCGCATTTTTCTCATAAACCAACTGGTTCCTTACGAAAAACGTACCTATAGAATAAAAAAAATATATCATGACCTACAATTTTTGTTCGAAACATTTTTATCTAACATCCATATTTTTGCAATAAACACGTCAAAACATTCAAAATATAATTTTTCTTCAATTTGACCTTGAAAATACAATTTGCGTAATGTTTCATTCAATCATCATATTCGTAATCAGCGGGTCAAAATAAATTGATAGGTTCAATTAATTTCGCGCCAAAAATCCACCATCTTGATTCTTTTTTTAAACCACTCTCTAATGACACTAGGGTTTTTTTTTTTCTCTTTCTTCTTGGCATCGCACTCTGTGCATTCTGCCAGTTTCAATGTTTCTTTATTTTGTGAGTAGTCTTCATTTATAGTTACAGTCAAAGTCTAGTCTTGATCAAGTCCAGTCGGTCCCAGTCAAATCAAGTCATGCCTTAGTAAAGTAGTGGCGACTTTACTATAAGCTTCTGGATGGAGTTTTGGAAGCAACACGAAAAGTCATGTTTAACCACATTATATCATTCTCCCACACTCGCGCTTGTAATTCGGCACTTTATAAATAAAACACCACTATTTTTATGCATAAAAACTCGAAAAAACACTAGTTTTAGAAAAAAATACAATGGGGCGACACGACGCTCACCGCGTTCCCGCCAAAAACTCCAACACTTTGGTTATTGAGACGAATCTAACGATACCTTAATTGTCGTAATCCATTCCGCCGTTTGGAAGATACGAGGTAATAAAGAAATTAACATACATCAAAATAAGCGCGAAAAACATAACCCTTCCTTGGCAGTAGGATAAAAAAGGCAAATTTCGTCTTTTTAGATCCTTAAACCTCTTTTCAGTTAAGAAAGCACATTAAAAACCCCATTTAAGTTACTTAAAATGGGAACTTTACATCTTACCAAAGAACTCCCACCGGTAAAAAGTTTGAAAATCCCGGACAAAAAATAAAAAAGCTTAACAAATTGACAATCGTGCCGGGTATTTCCCAAATGTACGAAACAGGGCTGGCTACAATTCGTATTTTTATCCTATTCCTTCTATATTTGGAATTTGCATTTATTATACAATTGTACACACAAACAATGTTGTAATGTTTTCATTGTATGTATGTATGTGAGTTTCTTAATTACGCTATAACTTTTAAATGTATGAACAGATTTGGATGTATGGGGAATCGTTAGAATGGTTAGAATCCTTACATCAACCCGAGTGACATAGGCTGTAATTTTTTTTAAAATAATTTACTGTCTTTTTAAAGAAGTGACATTGACTGTAATTTAAAAAAAAATCTTTTACTCGTTTTTTTTTCTTAATTAAGCTCGTTTGGATAACTTTTAGAGTTCTTTGACCACTTAGCTAATAATTAAAAAAATATAAATATCTAACACAAAGCACCATCTGATACCAAACTATGCAAAGCCAAAACGACGTTGCAAAAACTCAAGTAAAACGATTTGATTCCACGTTCATTGTGCGGACTGCTAGACAGTGGAATGCGCTGCCCGAGTGGGTGTTCCCCGTTGGATATAATCTGGGTGTCTTCAAGTCGAGAGTCAATCGTATCTTCTAGGCAAGGCTCCATCTTAGACCGCATCATCACTTAACATCAACTGTGATGGCGGTCAAACGTAAGCCTAGTTATTAAAATAATAAAATAAACAAAATATAAATGTGAAACTTTGTGTTAAAAATCCAATTGTAAGGGATTTTTTCTTTATTCTTGACATCGCACTCTGTGAATTCTGCCAGTTTCAATGTTTCTGTATTTTGTGTGTAGTCTTCTTTTTCAGCTTATTTATATTTACAGACAAAATCCAGTAAAGTCCAATCTGTGTCAGTCAAACCCAGTCATGCCTTAGTAAAGTAGTGGCGACTTTACTATAAGCTTCGATGGAGTTTTGAAGCAACACAAAAAGTCATGTTTCAACACATTATATCACTTTCCCACAGTAGCGCTTGTAATTCGGCACTTTGTGAATAAAACACCACTGTTTTTATACATAAACACTCGAAAAAACACTAGTTTTGGAAAAAAATACAATGGGGCGACACGACGCTCATCGCGTTCCCGCCAAAACTCCAATTGTAAGGGTTGGGTGAATAGAAAGTCATCGTCCTTCTAATTCCTTTATTATCTCTCTTTCTTTCACACCTAACTAACCCATCCACTATAACACTATCCCTTTCACTCTTTATCAAAATATCTTTCTCTTTCATACTAACAATTATCTCGCATCTAGGCATCTCTTTCATATTGACGTTCCGTTCCATTCATAGCTTCATATCCTTTCGCTCTTTCAAACACATTAATTACTCATTCGTTCTTTCTCTTTCTCGCTACATTACGTTACCATTTCACGCAGTGCAGTTTACATGCCCTTGAAACTTACAAATTAATTGCTGAAAGGGCTTAATTTGACACTTACACAATTGTTCCGCTAGTTTTTAGTATTTAATTGTGAATAATTACATATTTGTAACAGGTTTGCCGTGGTGGTGCCAGCGTAAGAATTGTACCCCACCATCTCTACCCGTGGTTGCCGTAAGAGTCGGCTAAGGGATGTAATCCGGAAGATGGGCAGCAGCGTCTTCCTTGAACAATCACACCTAACTGCGCTCGCCAACCCGCCTGCCAAGCGTGGCGAGTATTGGCAAAACCCCCCCAGGAGGAGGCCTATGTCCAGCAGTGGACGTCCTATGGCTGATGATGATGATGATGCACATTAACAAAGAGTCATACATTTTTATTATATATAGCTGAATTCATAACAGTACTTAAATCGCTGTCGAATAAAATTTCAAAGTGATTGATCCGTATTTTGTTTTTTCTTTTGATTAGGTTCACAAACATCAATTTTTATTTTATTACTACGAAGCCATTGGCGTTTAAATCCACTCACGCTTTACTTTATGATGTTTGGCTCTTTGAAATGTTTTAATAAACTTCTATATCATTTTATTGTTTAGCAATGATATAGAAGCTTATTAATACTAGCAAAAAGCTGAACTTTGTGAGGGCTCGCGTAGTTTTTCTAACTGGTAATAATAATTTTTAAGACAGTTGTTATTTTACAACCTGATTGTAGTGGTGTCATCTAGTATTAAGTAGATTAACTACGATGTATTTGAGTATTGAGTTTAGTTCTGTTGCAACGATGTTAACTCTTTGTTTTTCTAACAGATGGCGTTAGTAGTACAATAACATTCTGTCCAATGAATACAAAATTGTTAATGTTAATTTTTTTAATGGTTACAAAATTATTATTTTTTGACAGATAACATATCTAGATATGAAGTTAAATTACTATGTTAAAGCACAAATCTATAGGCTTGATAGTTTTTCAGTAAAGTGTACCACAAAAATGCTTAGGTTGTGGGATAGTCTTAGGGCTCACTTCGCTCGCTCTGATTAGTGTAATATAAATGTTTAATATCTGAATCTTAAAGCGATAGGGAAACGAATATTTTTCTCAGTATGTAGTAGAGTCATCACTACTTACTAGGGCATAACCGGACTCGAAAATGACTTTCTCTTTGTGACTTTGACTGTGAACAAGACTTACGCATAAAGTGCGACACTTAAAACGATAATTGATTAATAAAAGATTTGTCTGTAGTCCTATCAAATATATTTTTCAAATACAGTATTTTTCAAAGTAATTTTCAAATACAGTAAATGTTTAATATCTTAATCTTGAAGCGTTAGGTAAGCGCTGAACATTTTTTAAGATAAAAGTAATCCTGGTGACTAATGGCATTTCTCGTGTCGCCTTAAGCCACCTCTTTGCCATGATGGTTGAGTCTTGTTGAACAGAATAAAAGTATAAAATTTATTAGCTTATTTGGAGACTGCCCTGTTGACACAGAACAAACAAGCGATTTCGTAGCGATGATAGCTCAGTGGTTAGAGCGGTCGGTACGCATGCCGAAGGGCGTGGGTTCAAACCCCAACAATGAGCTTGAGCTGCCGGTGAAGGAAAACATCGTGAGGAAACCATAGCGTGGTGGTAGGGTACTTTCTAGTACTCGGCTGGCTAGCTACCACACGAGAGTTGAAAATCTTATATATATAATGTATTATAAGTATGTATTTACAGAAAAAAAAAGTATTTATGTATTCTATCAGTTATCTGACTTCCATCACACAAGCTCTGCTTAGTTTGGGGTCATATGGCGCTGTGTGTAATGTGACCTACAATATTTATTTATATTTTTTAATTAAACCAATAATTACTTAAGCATAGGAAAGGGAAGTAAGAGCTTTGCTTACTTTTGCTGACAAGGGGGACGGAGGGGTTAATAATTACTAAAATTCTACTTACGTAATACTTGAATGGTCCCCAAGCACCTAAAAGGTGTGTTCCGGCATTCTCACTTGAGAACCAGTTCCATTCCAGGCTAGGTGTGCTTTACCATCTTCGACCACACCGTCACTTAACATCAGGTGAGTTGTGGTCAAACATCTAGCCTTCATGTCAGCCATTAAAAAAAAACCATTTGTTTATACCATGAAATGTTTGTCCTGGGCGTGAACGAACCCACGCCTTATAGGTCTTAAGGCAGACATACTCCCAATGAGCCAACAGGGCTGTCAACTTTAACTTTAATTATAGCTATGATCGCAGGCGTGTTATAGATTTTTTAAACACTTCAACTTGTTCTACTTAGCCCCCAACGAACGCAAGGCTTGTCAATCGTGCGTATTTGTTAAGGTTCAAACAAAAAGTTGTTCTGCCATTGTCTTTTGTTACATCATGCGAGTCATTCTCGGCTAAAGGTTAGCATAGAATGTGTGTCATCATGCTGTTAAAGTGATTATATTTTTGCGCAGTGATTTTAAGGTATTACTAGCTTACGCCTACGACTTCGGTCGCGTTAATTTTAGAATTAGGTTCAGAGATAAATGAAACGTGTAGATAAAAAATAAGGAACGGTCATGAAACTTGCGCTATTTTATTATATTATCAATCGCTATTTTGTCGTCCGTCAATCTGACATTTGACATCTGTCAATCTGACATTTGTCAATGTGACATCTGTCAGTCTCACCTGTCCAGTGTCCATCTGACATCTGTCAATATGAAATCTCATATTTGTCAATCAGACATCTGTCAATCTGACATCTGTCAATCTGACATCTGTCAATCTGACAACTGTCAATCTAATATAATATGTCAATCTGACATCTGCGTGATTGAGTAACAAACATCCATCCATTCATCAATCCATCTATACATCCATCCATCTATCCAAACTTTCACATTTATAATATTAGTGGGATTATTTTAGTGTCACGACGTTAAAAGCACCAAACTAATATATTATCTACAGATGAAAGTGTGTAGTGTGTATGTAATAGGTAGTTATAACGAAGCGTTTGTATGGAGATGGAGTCCGGTGTGTACTCTGGCTTAAGTCTTGAGGAAAAACAGCAAAACCAAGTAAAGTGTTATATTAATTATTGTAACCCACATTAAACAAACAGCAATTTTAATAATTTCATATTCAGGCTGTAGTCCGTTAACACGGAAATTTTAGCTTATAATCTTTTCGTTTTCATGAATATTACGTACGTCCTCTTGTACATACCACACCTATGCGATCAGATCGACTACAGTAATATTATTGAAACAAAAAGTTGGTATTCTTTAATTACGTTGTGGTCTAAGATGGAACTGTCTCTCAAGAGTTTGCTGGAACTCATCGATAAATGCTTGCAGATTTGAGGGTGGTAGCTAGCCAGCCGAGTACTAGAAAGTACCCTACCACCACGCTATGGTTTCCTCACGATCAAATGAATAATAGAATAACGTACTGGATTTTAGGCGCTTTGTGAAATAAGCTTACTTTTCAAGCATATTAGGAACCTATATTGTGATTTTGACACCCCCTGAAGCTGCCGCCCGCTTTGCCATCCTTCCCCCTAGATCCGGGACTGACAATGAGCTTCGGTCGCGTTTGTCTGGCCGTCCAGTAGTAAAAAAGGGCAGGGGAAACCAAGTCATGCAACTCCAAGGCACAAACCCCGAAATGTGTTTTAAAATGTATTTCTCTCCATTGGACCTGTAATTTAAAGAACTCACGAGATTAATTACAAAGTACACTGAGAAAAGTAGTTCATCTTAGGCCGGTCGGCGAGTTAATAGCCTACTCTTGCGTTGACGCCTAGGGTTGTCACTTTCATTTTTAGTCAAATATTATTTGCGTATTATGAGCAGCACTATAAAACTGCGCTAAATAAAATGGCCGGTAAAGTGTAAATAATAAAGTGGTGGGTGAGAGCAGGCGCATGCGAGCGGGCGTGCAGCGTACTGGAACGCGCGCGACCAAACTCACGGCCCAGACTGCCGGCACCCGTGTCTCCCCGAGATTATGCTAATGTGTGCGTGGCAGTGCGTACACGGCGCCTGATACGCACGCACACGTTCAAACCAGCAGCGGTTAATTCCTATGAAGATTACTTACTGTTCTTAGTGTACTGTGTTAATTATTTGCAGTCAGATTTCCAGCTCAGGTATGACGTGCGTTTCACCATATAAAATACCTAACGCTCTAATAGCACGAGCTAATTAAAAAAAGTTCAACAATCACGCAATATTTAGTTTTAATGTATTACTTTTGTTCACGAAATGTGATTTAGTATTTTGTGTATGGGAATTACAGACATAATTTTAGGTATGAAATTATAAACGACGCTATGACACTATTTGTATGATATTACGTATAAGCCCTGTGTTTTTATAAGCTGTCCCACTTCTGGGAGTGGGACTATTTTTATTTTGAAAAATCTTTAGTTCAACAGTTAAGGTATCTTAGTGGTTAGCGTGGTCGGTTCACACGCCGATGGCCATGTGTTCAAACCCCAACAATGAGATTAAGCTGCCGGTAAGAAAACCATAGCATGGTGGTAGGGTACTTTCTAGTACTCGGCTGGCTCTGTAATCTGTCTTTCTAGTAATCTGCCGCCAAGCATCTAATTGTGTGTTCCGGCAGCCTCACTTGAGAGCCAGTTCCATTCCAGGCTAAGTGTGCTTCACCGTCGCTTAACATCAGGTGAGCTGTGGTTAAACACCTAGACTGCCATCGAGATAAAAAAAAAAAAACACATGTGTTATTTCTCTCTGAACCTAATTCGGACGAAGTCGCGGGCGTAAGCTGTTGTCTTAAAAGTTTATATTTACAAAAATACATGTATGTATGTATGTAGTATTCTATAATAAAAAATAAAAAAACATACATTCGAACATAGAACCTCCTCCTTTTTTGAAGTCGGTTAAAAACAGGGCTGATTTGGAATGTAAAATAATCTAATCTAATTTATCAACTTTAAACGAGCAATTCTTGTATATATAATCTGAATATCGGAAACAGCTCCAACGATTTTAATGAAAAGTGCATACTTTTCATGAAAATCGTTGGGTTTCTGGGGCGATCAATAGATCTAGCTAGGTTTCATTTTTAGAAAACGTCGTTTTATCCGTGTTTTCAGGCAATGAAAAATCGAGCAAAGCTCGGTAATCCAGGTGCTTATACATTAAGAAAGAAATTACTTTCGAATAAAAATGACAGAATGCACAGATTACCACGCCAAATAAAGAAGAGAAAAAACTTATTATTAAAATAAAAAAAAACCTAGTTGCTTCGCGAGCGCTCTAGTTTATTATGAAATCACTAATTGTGCCCTTATTCTGTGGCACGGATGTGTGCCATCACGCCAACCTGAATACATGCATTACAGAGACAAGCCGGGGCTGTTGCAACGTTTCCATAAATTATATTAGGTCACATTGAAGTTCTTACAGCTTAGTCGGGAGACCGTCCGACTTTGAATCGGGAGGCACTTAGTTCAAATCTTACGGCACGCAATGTTTTTTCAGTAATCAGAAACATTTATCCCACTATATATATATATATATATATATATTAGGGGTACTACATATATGCCATGGTGGTGCCGGCGTAAGAATAGTACCCCACCCTCTCTACCCGTGGTTGCCGTCGAGTCGGCTAGGGGATGTAATCCGGAAGATGGACGGCAGCGTCCTCCTTGAACAATCACACCTAACTGCGCTCGCCAACCCGCCTGCCAAGCGTGCCGAGTAACTATCATCATTTATATCAAAACCTTACATATTTTTATGTATCATATGTGAGGAATTATTAATCATTTATATTATAGACGAGCGGAGACGGTAGAGAGAGATGGAACGGGTAGGCGAGGCTGCAGACTGTACGAAACCATACGCCAAACACTTTCTGACATATTTATTTCAACATATACCGTGTCTTTAAGGCATATCATAAGATTTACCAAGTGAATGGTGATAAAAGTTCGAAATAAACGATAATCCTAGAACGGTTCGGATTTTTACCATTAAGAGTTCGTAAATCTTAGGTTTTACTGGAAAATCTTAGGATTTTCCATAGTTCGGGCTTTTACAGTAACATATAGATAAAAAGGCTAGGTAAATATATGATCTTCGACCACACCATAGATGAGCTGTGGTCAAAACTTCGTTTGGACAATTGGTGCAATTGCTATTCTAATTTATTTGAAAGCGTGATATCACATATTTCATATAAGGATATTAGATCGTAGAATGACGAGTTGTATTGTACAAAAAGCGGAATGATTCTTTTGTGTGTATTGAAATGAAGTGTGAGGTAAAAAGATTAAATACAGATTAGAAATTAAATTTACTATAGAAGCTGACGTGGTTTTTGATACATTTTGTACTACTACCTCTTGTCCTCAGCCCAGCCGTGGGATAGGTTATAAAAACAGGGTTGATTCGGAACAAACCAAGATTTTTTTAAAGTTAATATCCTGACAAAAATTTTAGTTATACATCTTTTTTTTTAAGGCTGACCGGCTATGTGTTTGACCACATCTCACCTGATGTTAAGTGACGGTGTGGTCGAAGATGGTAAAGCACACCTAGCCTGAAATGGAACTGGCTCTCAAGTGAGGCTGCCGGAACACACTGTTAGATGCTTGGCGGCAGATTTTCAACTTGAGGGTGGTAGCTAGCCAACCGAGTACTAGAAAGTACCCTACCACCACGCTATGGTTTCCTAACGATGTTTTCCTTAACCGGCAGCTCAAGCTCATTGTTGGTGTTTGAACCCACGCCCTTCGGTATGCGAACCTACCGCGCTAACCACTGAGCCATCATCGCTACAAAGAAAAAAAGACATCTAATACTAGACTAATACATCAATACACCACCACATATTATCATCTAGCTAGAGCAGGTATGGGCAACCTTTGGCTAGTTGCGTGCCAAACTTACTATATTAATGCAGTCGCGGGCCATAACACAAAATAAAAAAGCCAATTTTATTAGGTTATTGGTGAAGTAAATTTACGTGTAACGATTAATGTGATATTTGTCTTTGAACTTCAGAAACAAGTTTGTTCAAAATCCCCTTGTACAGAGGCGTAACGAGTTTTCCAGATGTTCATCTGTAACTCTCTTACGGCATTTCGATTTATTAGTCTTCATCATCGAGAAAAATTGTTCGCATTTATATGTACTTTCAAAAACGCAAACAATTCTTCTCGCGAACTCTCTCAGTTGTTTGTATTTCTCTTCGCGCGAAATTTCAAAATGTCTCGCGGGCCGGGCCGGATGCGGTCTGCGGGCCGGTTGTTGCCCATATATGAGCTAGAGATTTAGAGAAGTGTGGTTGTGTGAGAGAGAAACCATATACAAATCGGGGGAGAGAGAAGATACGCTTTACGCGTGTGTACAACTGAGATAGACGATACACGCGTTCAATTTGCGCGGATCGTCGACATTGATTGCATTATAGATTCAGTTACCGCTGTTGTTAGGGGTGTCTCTTGAGATATTTATTTGTAGTTTTTAAAGTATTTGCTTAAATTGTAGATAACCCTATTACTAGACATTAAAACATCGTAAATAAAGTGGATATACTTACAAAAAAAATCATATCGCTGCAATATTTGTTTGCTTTACTTGGTTCGTCTAGGTAGGTACCACCGCAGTACCAAATATTCTGCCGCCAAGCCGTAGTGTGTTAACATTACTATGTTCCGGTTTGAAGGGTAGCTGCAATGAATTTATTTTTATTTTTTTTATGTAACAGTATTGAGACGAACGAGACGCTCTCCTGATGTTAAGAGATAACGCCTGTCCATGACCATTGCAGCGATACACAGAACTTTGAGTAGCAAAACAAAGTCCAGGGCATCGCTGCCTTGGCGCTCATTACTTTGAGACTAGATGCTTAGTCTCAATAGCCCTGTAATTTCGCTAGCTGCAGTACCCTTCAAACCGGAACACAGTAATTACAGGGCTGTTGAGACTAACCATCGAAAGTCTCAAAGTAATATGCCGAAGCAGTGATGTCTGTAGTACTGTCTGTAGCGATGATAGCTCAGTGGTAAGCGCGGTCGGTTCGCGTGCCGAAGGGCGTGGGTTCAAACCCCAACAATGAGCTTGAGATGCCGGTGAAGGAAAACATTGTGAGGAAACCATAGTGTGGTGGTACCACCCTCAAGTTGAAAATCTACCGCCAAGCATCTAACGGTGTGTTCCGGCAGCCGCACTTGAGAGCCAGTTCCATTCCAGTGCTTTAACATCTTCGACCACACCGTCACTTAACATCAGGTGAGCTGTGGTCAAACAAATAGCCTGTAAGCGATTAAAAAAAAAAGTCCTGGACTTTGTTTTACTACTCAAAGTTCTGTGTGTCGCTGCAATGGTCATGGACAGGCGTTATCTTTTACCATCAGGAGAGCGTCTTATTTTTACATTAAAAATGTTGTATATATTTTTATTTCTAGTATTTGTTTGTTATATGTATGTATATTATATATATAATTATTGGAGCTCTATTGGTTCATATATCTGCTTCAAGAGCTGTAGGACGTGGATTCGATTCCTACTTAGGATAAACATTTTGTATTATAAAGAAACGTTTTGTTCTGTCTGGATGTTCTGTATGTATTATAAGTAAATATTTACCAAAAAAAAACCGGCCAAGTGCGAGTCGGACTCGCGCACTGAGGGCTCCGTACACACCTGTAGGTATATAAGTGAAAGTTATGATATTAATTTTTGTAATGGTTATTTATACTTGTCGCAATTTTTCCTTTATCTGTGCTATAAGACGTTGCTTCGTACCAAATTTCAAGATTCCGAGTTCACGGGAAGTACCCTGTAGGTTTTGATTCCCTTGCGAGTGTCGAAAATTTGCAGCACAAACGGCTGTATCTTTTGATTGCGTTGGCTTAGAAGTTTGATTTTTGCACAGCTCCAAGGGACAGTAGACCTGAGTATTTGATATGAATTTCAGCTTGATACCTCCACGCGTTCCTGAGAAAAAGGGTCTTGACAGGCAAACAGACGGACAACAAAGTGATTCTATAAGGGATCCGATTTTTTCTTTTGAGTTACGGAACCCTAAAAAACTATTTAAGTATTCTGTCAATTATCTAACTTCCATTGTACAATTTTTGCTTAGTTTGGGGTCAGATGGGGCTATGTGTAATGTCCTAGGAATAAAATATATATCTATCTATATGTTCGTATGTTATACGTTTCTGGGAACAAAGATTCCGGCAAAGAGTACCACAGCCTCGCCGTTAATTTCGCGACAACCCTGTGCAAAGGCAACTGAGAAGTGACTGAGCTCTTAGCTCTAAATGAAATTCATCCAATCCTACTATGACGGCTTTCAGGATTTAAATATATCAGGTGCATGTGATTATTTTAGATAATTGGTTAATCATTTTCTTTTCTTAATTCTGAATATTTTATAGTTCAACTCAACTGCAGAGCAGTCTATACCTACATCTTGTTTAGGAATCGATAAAACATTTTTTTTGTATTATATTGAATCAAAAATGTTTTTTAAGGCTAGATTTTTGACCTGATTTTAAGTAACGGTGCAAACGAAGATGGTAAACACGCCTAGTCTGGAACGAACTACCGGAACACACAGATGCTTGGCGGCAAATTTTCAACTTGAGGGTGGTAACTAGCTATCCGAGTACTAGAAAGTACCTTACCACCATATGGTTTCCTCACAATATTTTCTTTAACCGGCAGCTCAAGTTCATTGTTGCGGTTTAAACCCACGCATTTCGGCGTGCAAACCGACTGCACTAACCACTGAACTATGATCGCTACAATTTTTCGATCAAACTTCTCCAGAACACTTCCTACCCGTACCAGGTACGGCAAAGTTCGTCCTTTGTCCTGGTATTTAAATGAACGTTACACTTTGGTGGTACCTCCTTAGCAGGAGGTCGTCTAGGTACAACCGAACCATATATTCTGCCGTCAAGCAATAGCGAATAAACATTACTGTGTTGAATGAATGAATGCTTGAATGAATGAATGAATGGATGGATGAATGGATGGATGAAGGAAAGTATGAATGATTGTATAAATGAATGAATAAATCAATAACTCTTTATAGAACACACTTCATCATCATCATCATCATCATCAGCCATAGGACGTCCACTGCTGGAAATAGGCCTCCTCCTGGGGGGGTTTTGCCAATACTCGCAACGCTTGGCAGGCGGGTTGACGAGCGCAGTTAGGTGTGATTGTTCAAGGAAGACGCTGCTGCCCATCTTCTGGGTTACATCCCTTAGCCGACTCTTACGGCAACCACGGGTAGAGAGGGTGGGGTACAATTCTTACGCCGACACCACCACGGATTATGAATTTATTATGAACATACTTAAAATTACAGTACCTGGATGACCGAGCTTTGCTCGGCTGAAAACACGGATAAAACGACGTTTTCTTGTAATGAAACCTAGCTAGATCGATTTATCGCCCCCGAAACCCCCTGCATACTGAATTTCATGAAAATCGTTGGAGCCGTTCCTGAGATTCAGAAAACAATACAAGAATTGCTCGCTTAAAGATATTAGATAGATAATACAGAAGAAATAAACTAGTAAATAGATGTAATAACAGGCGGCCTTCTCGCTAAAAGTGACCTCTTCTAGGCAACCTTAGGATGGAAAGTTAGGACTGTGTTCCAGTTTGAAGGGAACTGCAGCTAGCAAACACGGCTGTTGAAACTAACCGTCGAAAGTCTGATGATAAATGTTTGTTCTGTGTCTGGGTGTTATATATTTACAAAAAAATAGTATATAAGTATTATATCAGTTATTTGGCTCCCATAGTTCAAGCTTTGCTTAGTTTCGGGTTGAGGAGGCAACACTGTGTGATTTTTTTTTTTTTTGTTAGTGACGTATTTGGTTTTTATATTAAAAAATACAACATGATAGATTTTACAAAACATTTTTCTTAATTTTATACATTTCAACATTTTGAAAATTAACACCACAGCGGGATTCGAACCCGCGATCCCTACGTACTAACGTATTTATAACTAGTTACTTCCTCCCGTTTACTTACTATATAAAGAAAGGACAAATTTTATCATCACCGTAAGATAACTTTTTTTAAATACAGAATAGTCAAATATCCTGGATGTTGTATAAGTGTGTTCCGGCAGCCTCACTTGAGAGCCAGTTCCATTCCAGGCTAAGTGTGCTTTACCATCTTCGACCACACCGTCACTTAACATCAGGTGAGTTGTGGTAAAACACCAAGCCTGTCAGCCATAAAAAAAGACAGCAGGCTGCTGTCCGAGCCCTGTTCTGAAGCAGCCAGGGAGCTTTTCATTTATGTGAGTCGCCTCAAGTGATCTACCTTGATGTTTTAGTGTGTATGCAGGGAAGTGAATGTGTGTTTGAGAGAGTGTGTATAAGTATGTGTTGTGTGTAGGTATTATTTTATAAATTTTAACTTATAAAAAAAAACTTTCTAAAAAAAACGCTGGGACTGCCATGTGGATGACATAAAAGTCCCTTAACTAAATTAAAAAAAAAAAAAATTACGTCGAGGAAACAAGTCATAATAATAAAGAGCAATAATTTTTAGATAGGAAGTAGATACTTGCTAGTTTCATGCCCCTCTGTTTTGATTTTTTGATATATGTT
Source organism: Biston stratarius (assembly GCA_950106695.1). Lineage (NCBI taxonomy): Eukaryota > Metazoa > Arthropoda > Insecta > Lepidoptera > Geometridae > Biston > Biston stratarius. The sequence goes on along the minus strand of OX467121.1, from coordinate 3,059,011 downwards.
TTATTTATAAGAGCTAGGAATCTTCAAAAATCCTAAAATTTACCTAGATTCAACGCTGTGTTTCAAACTCCAAATTCCCAATTTCATAGATATAATCTTAAAAAAATAAAACCCACAGGCAAAGAACACATCCTTCTTATTTACTTGTTAAAAGAAATACTAAAATCGGTCTAAATTTGGAGGAGGAAACAGAGGAATACGAAACCTCAATTTTGCTCATTTTATTTCGGGTTAATGAGCCCGAGGTGCAGTTGTCCCTTTCGCTCAGTATGTACGCGGGTGCTGCGTGCGGCGCGACAGAAATAGCTTGGTGAAATTCCTAATTTTCAAATGTCTCAGTTGACTGCTTTCCTCTTATGCAATGATAAGCTTCACTTTGTTATTTTGAAATGTAACTTATATATTCTTTTATACGAAACTACATTTCTTTAATAACTTAAGTAAATCCTTTGAAAGGGAATCTGATTCAATCTCGGATTTAGCCCCGTCTAACCAGTTTCGTATGGGACCAGACAAACCCAGACCAGGGGAGTTCTGGCGGGAACGCGGTGAGCGTCGTGTCGCCCCATTGTATTTTTTTCTAAAACTAGTGTTTCTTCGAGTTTTTATGCATAAAAATAGTGGTGTTTTATTTATAAAGTGCCGAATTACAAGCGCGAGTGTGGAAGAATGATATAAAGTCTTTCGTGTTGCTTCCAAAACTCCATCCAGACGCTTATAGTAAAGTCGCCACTACTTTACTAAGGCATGACTTGATTTGACTTGGACTGACTGGACTTGATCTAGACTTTGACTGTAACTGTAGATGATAAAGAAGCTGAAAAATGAAGACTACTCACAAAATATAGAAACGTTGGAACTGGCAGAATGCACAGAGTGCGATGCCAAGAAAAAAGAGAAAAAAAAAACCCAGACCAGACCTAAAGATAAGGTTTGAATTTTTTGTTTGTTATCATATTTCCTCTTTTTTAGGGTTCCGTACCCAAAGGGTACAAATGGGACCCTATTACTAAGACTTCACTGTCTGCCTATCCATCCGTCTGTCTGTCACCAGGCTGTATCTCAAGTACCGCGATAGCTAGACAGTTGAAATTTTCACAAATTATGTATTTCTATTGCCGCTGTAACAAAAAATATTAAACACAAAATTAAAATAAATATTTAAGGGGGGCCATCCCATACAAAAGACGCGATTTTTTGCCTTTTTCATTAATAATAGTACGGAACCCTTCGTGCGCGAGTGCGACTCGCACTTAGCTGGTTTTTTTATGTAAAAGTAATGAGATGAACGAGGCACTCTGCTGATGGTAAGAGATAACGCCTGTTTATGACCATTGCAGCGATACACAGAACTTTAAGTGACAAACCAATGTCCAGGGTATCGCTGCTTTGGCGCTCATTACTTTGAGACTAGATGGATATATATGTACGTACATATATGGGCGACACTTTGATCATTAGCAATATTCAAACACACGCTAGTTAGTGGTCATATGAAACGTATAAAGAAATAAAATCGATACAAATACAAAAAATACTAATAAATCCTTGGCTAAAGTTTTTTCCAAGACTTCAGAATGTATGGACAGCGCGCAGCCTCTCGCGCCGAGCTAGCGCAAGACATAACTACCATACGTACACTGCGCAGTAACTGTTATCTAATCTGTGCCCGCGCGCGACTGCCATGTCATTTTCGGTGCGCGTGATTTGAGTGTCCGTATTTTCGTGTTTGCTCAGGATAATTAGATCAAATCTTAACCACCTATTTTTTTATTATTATTTGGAACGACAATCGAGTACTGAACCCCCTGTATCAATATTGCTGATGTTCAAACTTTCACGGTGTATATAAAGATTAATTTATACTTTTGTTTCAGAACACTACCACATCTTCGTCGGCGATTTGAGTCCTGAGATAGAGACGCAAAGTTTACGAGATGCATTTGCACCTTTCGGAGAGATATCGTAAGTCATTTTTTTTATTGACTGCCCTGTTAACTCATTCAATAGCGTGTCTGCTTCAAGAGCTGTGGGGCGGGGGTTCGTTCCCTACTCAGGACAAAAATTCTAAGCGTTTTCAGGGTTCCGTACCCAAAGGGTAAAACGGGACCCTATTACTAAGACTCCGCTGTCCGTCCATCTGTCCGTCTTTCACCAGGCTCTATTTCATAAACCGTGATAGTTAGACAGTTGAAATTTTCACAGATGATGTATTTCTATTGCCGCTATAATAACAAGTACTAAAAAACAGAATAAAATAAATATTTAAGGGGGCTCCCATACAACAAACATGATTTTTTTGCTCGATATTGATAACGGCAACAGGTAGACGCATGAAATATTAACAGAATAATTAATTACATATTTACTTTAAAAATAAATAAATTAATTGAAATAGAACAAATATTTAAGGGGGGCTCCCATACAATAAACGTGATTTATGAGTTATTGACAAAGCCTACTATAAGGTGGCTCATTACGTGGAAGACAGGAATATATGGTTGTAGTAGCTTCTCTCTGCACTTGCATCCCCCTGGCTAAGTGACAATTGTAGTAAGCATAATGTATTAATATTTATAACTGTAAACTGTAATCTAATATGAAAAGAAAGATCCACAAAAAAATGCCTTGCTAAGTTTCTTGCCGGAGTCTTCTCAGTTGAAGTGTAATTACGAGCCGGTGGTAGATTCAAACATGTAACTTAACGTTCATAAGTGCCTTACCAGGGCCTAAACTGAATAAATGACTTTTTTATTTTGATTTTTTTGCCGTTTTTATAGATAATGGTACGGAAGCCTTCGTGCGCAAGTCCGACTCGCACTTGGCTGGTTTTTTCCTGTATGTATTTTATCTCTTTGTTAAATTATTAAGAAAAAGAGAATTACAAACAGATATAGTGACAAACTAACAAATTTTTTTATAGTATAAGTCTGGATATAGTAGAATAGAATAGAATACAACTTTGTTATACACCAAACATCACTATCACTATCACTACATAGTATAAAACAAAGTCGCTTTCTCTGTCCCTATATCCCTATGTATGCTTAAATCTTTAAAACTACGCAACGGATTTTGATGCGGTTTTTAATAGATAGAGTGATTGAAGAGGAAGGTTTATATGTATAATACATGCATATGCACCACATTAATATCTACATTGCACCCGTGCGAAGCGGGGGCGGGTCGCTAGTACATTATAATATACAAAACTCAAAAAAGAGATAGAAAATAACAAAACAAAAACAACATAGAATAATACATACATGGCGTACAGTTGCAGCCTTATCGTCTAGAGCGATTACTTCAGAAAACCTTTGGATGAAATGTAATAGATTTATTTTTATTTTTAAAACAAGCTAAACTCTATAATGAACTAAAAAGTTTAAAATTAAATTCTGGTAAGTGTTTACTTACTAATTAATTTAAAATTAAACTGAAGTGAGTGTGTTTATAATTATGTTACTTCTTCACGCTCAAACGGCTATCTTAGACCAATTTTGATGAAATTTGCTATGGAGCTCACACCCTGAATTAACACATAGGCTACTATTAATCTCGAACAAAATTAGTGTTCGCTTGGGTTTATTATTTTTTTATTATGATAGGACAACGTACAGCTAGGAACACAGACAAATACAATAAATAACAATGGAAGGCCAATTAAAAGTATTCACAGGTAAATAAAGAAGAATATGGAGACGGAATTCACACAAAAAATACGCAACACACTAAATATAAAATATATAAATAGCGAGTAACACCGTGGCGTGCAGCTAGTTAAGTATAATTTGGATAGAATAATTTGCATTGGTTTTTAATTTTCCTTGGTCTTTTTTTACTAACTCTTTAATTGTGCACCGTTTTAATTTGACCCAACCCAATGGCAACGGGATGAATTTGAATAAGTATAGAGTATGATTAAATTGTTGAAATGCTTCTATAGCTCAAATTCGACAAGCTAATATATATTTTATTACGAAAATAGCACAGTACACTAAGAACAGTAAGCCATCTTTATAGAAATTCACCGCTGCCGTTTTGAATGTGTGCGTGCGTACCAGGCGCCGTGTACTTACACATTGCCACGCATTAGCATAATCTCGGGGAGACTCGGGTGCCGGCAGTCTGGGCCTTGCCATGAGTTTTGTCGCGCGCGTTCTAGTACGGTGCACGCCCGCTCGCATTCGCCTGCTCTCACCGGCCACTTTATTGCTTACACTTTACCGGCCATTTTATTTAGCGCAGTTTTATAGTGCTGCTCATAAAATACAAGTAATATCTAACTAAAAATAAAAGTGACAACCCTAAACGTCAACGCAAGAGTAGGCTATTAACTCGCCAACCGGCCTAAGATGAACTACTTTTCTCGGTGTACTTTGCGTTTGGAATAAACTGAATTAGTAACGGCGATAGCTCAGTGCTTGGCGCGGTCGGTTCACACGCTAAAGGGCGTAGGTTCAAGCCCCAACGAGCTCCTAACCTTTAGCCCTTGAGATGAGCCCATATTTTGTAACTGTCTATTATTTGTCTCCGTTTGTTTGTATTTGTGACACGAAATAAAATAAAAAATCTTTCTTTCTAACAATGAGGCTTGAGCTGCCGGTGAAGAAAAACATCTTGAGGAAATGGTAGTAGGGTACTTTCTAGTACTCGGCTGGCTAGCTTTTCAACTTGAAAATCTGCCGCTAAGCACTTAACGGTGTCTTCCGGCCTTCCGGCAGCTTCACTTAAGAGCCAGTTCCAATCCAGGCTAGGTGTGCTTTACCATCTTCGAGTACACCGTCACTTAACATCCAGTTAGCTGTAGTCAAACACCTAGTTAGTAAACAATAATTTAAAAAAAAACCTTTTCTAATAAAGTGATTTTTGTCAAACACTTCTATTCTATACTTGTTAGTGAACAATTCTATATCGAAAATCATATTAATAAACAAACTCCACCCATTCAATCACTACGATATATTTGTATTCGCTAATAAAGCCATAGTTGATAGTGAAATAAAAATAACGATCCAATAAGGCTTCGTTTTGGGCTTCAGCGGGCAGTGCAGCGAGAGAGCAATTCGATATGTGAAGAAAAAAAAACTTTACTGATTTCAAAACCATTTCGAAATATTACATTCCTGTACGTTATGTTCACGTTAAAAACTCTTTAAACTATGAGATCGGGTTTATTTTAATAAAATACATAAAGTAAACTTGACTTTTAATTGACGTCACATAGTAGGCTACTTTCAGTGTCTAAAATAAGCAATGGCAAACCAAAACAAAATCTGTTAATGTTAATTCAACGGTAGCCATAATAACCTCTTCCACACGTCGAGTTGTTTTTCGCTTTATTGATACAAATATCTGGATTATTTTACTTTAAACGTTACTCGGACTCTGATATCGCTTTTATGAGGCTATGATACAAGAATTGTTTACTATATGTCAATTGTCAAAGTCAATCAAATGTGTCAAAATAGCTATGTAATTTTTTTTGTTTTCATGGCAAGGGCATACAAATATTCAACCTACTTTATGACTTCATCGCTATAAAAAATTTGGAACGTATTAAAAATCAACTGTCGCGTAGAAAGTCAAAATATTCAAATTAGTTTCATAAAACAAAGTTTACTATCAGTAAAAAATATTTTAAAAACTGTTATAGAGAACAATTCTTTTTTAAATTAAACAAAAACCGATATACTTCAACGAATTAGCAAGTTGAAGTGGCAGTGGGTAGGGCACATAGTATGCAGAAGTGATAGCCGGTGGGGCTGCAAAGTTTTGGAGTAGGGACCACGTACCGGCAAACGCAGCGTAGGACGTCCGCCTACAAGGTGGACAGACGACCTAATAAAGACCGCAGACCGATCCATACATTTGGTCCAAGGGTCAACAAACTTTTTCTTTCCTGTCGAGACTAACCATCTAAATATAACAAAATCTTAAAGTAACGAGCGCCAACGCAGCGATGAACTTTGTTCTGCGTGTACAGCTGCAATGGTTATTTTATGGCTAGGTAATTAACCACAGCTCACCAGATGTTAAGTTGCGGTGTAGTTAAAATAGTAAACACACCTAACAAGGAATGTTAATCCAAGTAGTAAATTATATGTGTGCCAAATTTCATTCAAATCCGTTCTGCCGTTTTTGAGTAAGAATCATCCAAACATACAAACTTTCACATTTATAATGTTAGTTAGGTTCACACTCTAGCATTACGCTTCACTGCCTGCTGAAATCCAAAATGCGGCCTAAAGAAAACGGAGCGGCTTGAAGTCAGTGGGAGATTGGGACACATAAACTATGTCGGGTTTTCCTACTTTGGCATGCGGCCAAAGTTGTAGAGTCACAATACAAGCGGGCTTAAAAATTGTTTTTTTTTAAAATAAGAAATAGGCTTACGATTGAACGCCATCTCACCTGATGTTAAGTGATGATGCGGTTAAAGATGGAGCTTGCCTAGAAGATACCGATTCACTCCCGACTTGGAGACACCCAGATTATATCCAACGGGGAACATCCACTCAGGCAGCGCATTCCACTGTCTAGCAGTCCGCACAATGAACGTGGAATCAAATAGTGTCATTCGAGTTTTTGGAACGTCAATCAAGCAACGTGTCGCTTTTTTGAGCTTCTGGATGTCCGATAGAAAAATGGACAAGCATCTATGATTATACCACAAAATAAACATAAATAATATAAATAACTTGAAAATTAGGGTGCCGCCGGCAGCGGGGCAGGGCTAAAGCTGCCGGTGGTTAGGGCTGCAGAGCGAGGAACCTCCTAATCGGAACCGCGCCGTGTCAAGAGTCACTGCCTTTTGGATCTGACCCTTGACCCAACCGTCTAGCGAGCCTCTTAAGATGTCGTTCGAGACTCTTCGCTATAAGACCGTTCACCGTGACGACTATCGGGACAGTGATCGTAGAATCAACATATATTTTTATTACCGCATCCACCTTCATTGTACGAACCGCTAAACAATCTAATTTGCTGCCCAAGTGGGTGTTCCCCGATAGATACAACCTGGGTGTCTTAAAATGTATAAAACTATCTCGATTTAATCGCTTCCGCTCCCTAACGGTCCAAGCCCTTACATCGTGGGCTACTTAAGAACTGTAGCATTAGCCAAAAAATTCCGCCTTCCTACATTAAAATAATTGAAGAAAAACTTTTTTTCTACAAGACTCTTAGTTCATAACCTAGATTTGAAAATTATACTGAAAGCCTAGTACTTATTTAAACTTGAAATTTCGTCTCTCTCTTGTTTTCACAAAGTACCGTCATTTCTGTCAACAGCGAAAATATTTATTTGATGAACGAACCTAATTATGAACCTGTGATATAAACTAAGTCAGAGTACGATGTTGTCCACAGATGTCAAAAAAAGGCAGATAGAGTTTTTACATCAAATTTAGTGAAGTCGCTCGCCTAGCTATGTGTGCGTGAATCGCACACACGGCTATCTGCTGCACGCTGTTTACGCAATAGGAACTCGTGCGTCTGTGCGAGCTATGATGCCATTTAGATTTTGTGTTCAAAGTTGTAAATAGAAAAGGTGCCACTATCTCTATAATTGTTTCATTGTTTTTATGTATGTATACAGCGTGTTTCTCTAAACGAGGGACATATTTAAAGACGTTATAATTTAGGCTTATATGGTACGGAAAAAAATAAATAAAAAATATTTACGTCAGCATTAAAAAGATATTGTTGTCCAAATTTTGTACCGCAACACTGCAAGACTGGTGGTCACAAACACAGCTGAACAGCAGCGACACGTTTCGCGCGCGTTTCGTTCTAGTAGTAATGTACAGAGGTCGTCGTCAGCCCCCCGCCCCCCGCCCCTGCCCCCTCAGTCGCCATCGTTTTGCGCCCGCGCCGCGCGCCGTGTAAGCACAGATAGCTCGCGCCCCGATTTGTTTATACCTACTTGGATTTTAGGTGTCTTCTCGTACATTAATTTGTGGGACTATTTGGTAAAATTTTAAGGTATTGTTTTTATTACGTATTTGAGTTCAGTATCGCTTCCTGAACACCCTCTTAAAATAAGTCCCTCGTTTAGAGATACACCATATATATGATTTATATATTTTCTATTTGTGAAAACTATTTAGGTTTTGCTTAACTAGTATTGTAGCTACTCTGTTATTAAGTAAGTAGCTGTTTGTTTTCTATATCAAATAAAATGAGTAAATTATCGTTATTCGATTAAAATAAAACATATTTTTGGGTATTATCTAGTACTCGACTGGCTAGCTACCACCTTTAAGAGGAAACAAGTCGTCATTTTCTTCATACAAACGTTTTCCCCATTTTCCTTCCAGGATTTTAATACTAGAGCAATAATTTTTAGATAGGAAGTAGATACTTGCTAGTTTCATGCCTCTCTGTTTTGATTTTTTGATATATGTTTTTTTTTATAAGAGCTAGGAATCTTCAAAAATCTTAAAATTTAATTAGATTCAACGCTGTGTTTCAACGTCCAAATTCCCATACTCATAAACATAATCTTAAAAAATAAAACGCACAGACAAAGAAAACATTCTTCTTATTTACTTGTTGAAAGAAATACTAAAATCGGTCTAAATTTGAAGGAGGAAACAGAGGAATACGAAACCTCGATTTTGCTCATTTTATTTCGGGTTAATGAGCCCGAGGTGCAGTTGTCCCTTTCGCTCAGTATGTACGCGGGTGCTGCGTGCGGCGCGACAGAAATAGCTTGGTGAAATACCTAATTTTCAAATGTCTCAGCCAACTGCTTTCCTCTGTCGCCAAGCACCTAACAGCTGCACCGTGCATTTGTATAGTGTTGTCCGTTCTTGGTTGCTAGGAAGAGATCGCTCTTAGCGATAAGGCCGCCTCATGTGGTATTAGCTCTTATATTCTTTTATTTTCTAATTTTTTTTATGTGTACAATAAAGAGTTTCTATAAGAGCCAGTACAATTCCAGGTTAGATGGATTTACCTTCTTTGACCACACCGTCACTTAACATCAGGTGAGCTGTGGTCAAAAAACCAGACAAACATTTAGAAAAAATATTCCATCGTAGCTCTTTCGTTTCTGTAAACTATTTTTGCAATCGTTGAACACACAGTACATCGTACCTACTACAGTGAACTAATATAAAAATAATTGTATAAGACACATTCATCCGACTCGTCGCTAAGCTGTATAATGAGCGCGAAATGTATTAGTGTATTTAGTATTACTAACTATATTTAGTATTACTAACTATATTTAGAATTATTAACTATATTTAGTATGACAAACTATATTTATTAAGTATCTATTACTAATTTAGTATTTTGTAGCGATGATAGCTCAGTGGTTAGCGCGGTCGGTTCGCATGCTGAAGGGTGTGGGTTCAAACCTCAATAATGAGCTTGAGCTGCCGGTGAAGGAAAACATCGTGAGGAAACCATAGCGTGGTGGTAGGGTACTTTCTAGTACTCGGCTGGCTAGCTACCCTCAAGTTGAAAATCTGCCGCCAAGCATCTAACGGTGTGTTCCGGCAGCCTCACTTGAGAGCCAATTCTATTCCAGGCTAGGTGTGCTTTACAATCTTCGACCACACCGTCACTTAACATCTGGTGAGTTGTGGTCAAACACCTAGACAGTCAGCGTTAAAAAAAAACTAAAGTGCAGTCATTCTCATATTCGGTGCGCGGCATCTGCGTCTTAGTCTGTGGTTCTCATATACCCCCCGACTAAATATCGGCCGTCTGCGGTGGACCTAAGCCTAATTGGTATCACTTTATTATAATTATTGGAATTAATTCATTCAATGCTTAATTAAATTCGAATGGCGATCGGTTTCTTAATAAAAGGAATTTAAAATTAAACATTGATTTCATTTCGAGTGGATACGAAATATAGCAGCTATTGTAGGCGCAATTTTCGATTGGGACAAACATAATTGAATTTAACAATTTTTTTTTTTATTAGGATCTCCTTAATAAGATAGCGCCGCAATGCAAGTCGGTATTTAAAAAAAAAATTATGTTTATTTTATATTTTTTACTGCTAGTAAACGTTATTTTATGAAATTATTTTGAATATTTTGGCTTATTATGCGGTAGTTGATTTTTAATACGCTTTCAATCTTTATATAGTGGTGACGTCATAAAGTAGGCGGAATACTTGTATTCCCTGGCCATTTAAAACAGAAAAGTATACATAGCTATTCTGATTTTTGACACATTTGATTGACTTTGACAATTGACATGAAATAAACAAATCTTATATCATAGCCTCATAAAAGCGATATCAGAGTCCGAGTAACGTTTAAAGTAAAATAATCCAGATATTTGTACCAGTAAAGCGAAAACCAACTCGACGTACGTGTATGGAAGAGGTTATTATGGCGGCCGTTGACTTTGACATTGACAGCTGTTGTTTTAGTTTGCCATTACTTTTTTTAGGCACTGATGTAGCGCTATACAGCCTACTATGTGACGACATTAGAGATCAGTTGAAAGTCAAGTTTATTTTATGTATTTTATTAAAATAAACCCGTATATTTCCGCTTATAATTCGCTTAATTCGTTCAAAAACATTTGTAAACTATCGACAAAAGAAAAACATAGCAATTGACAGACAAAAAAATTAGGAACCTCTGCTCTGCTTAATGGTCTTGGACAGGAGCTATGTCTTGCGATCAGGAGAGTGTATCGATGACCTTACTTAAAAAAAATGCTTATTTTTTTGACTGGCCAGGTGTTTGACCACAGCTCAACTGATGTTAAGTGACGGTGTATTTGTGTATTTTATTTTTATTTTTTATAGCTGACAGGCTTGGTGTTTGACCACAACTCACCTGATGCTAAGTGACGGTGTGGTCGAAGATGGTAAAGCACACCTAGCCTGGAATGGAACTGGCTCTCAAGTGAGGCTGCCGGAACACACCGTTAGATGCTTGGCGACAGAATTTCAACTTGAGGGTGGTAGCTAGCCAGCCGAGTACTAGAAAGTACTCTACCACCTCGCTATGGTTTCCTCACGATGTTTTCCTTCACCGGCATCTCAAGCTCATTGTTGGGGTTTGAACCCACGCCCTTCGGCATGCGAACCGACCACGCTAACCACTGAGCTATCATCGCTATAAAATTATAATTATATATATATAGCCTAATTAGAGATTGTTTTTTCCTCATTTTCTTTATGACTCTATCTTTCACGCCCTATCAGGAATCAGTTTAATACATATTTAATGGAGTACGTAAAATTTTACGTCCCCAATCAGACAGTAGATAACGCAGTTATGAGACGTTAAATAAGTGAATTTAAGGCATATTAACAGTAAGGGCAATAATCAATTTTATGTAGGTATATAAGTAAAAGTCATGGTACTTTTTTTTAATGGTAATTAATGCTTTTCGCAATTTTTCCTTTATCTGTGCTATAAGACGTTGCTTCGTGCCAAATTTCAAGATTCTGAGTTCACGGGAAGTACCCTGTAGGTTTTGATTCCCTTGCGAGTGTCGAAAGTTTGCAGCATAAACGGCTGTATCTTTTGATCGCGTTGGATTTTTTTACAGCTCCAAGGGACAGTAGACCTGAGTATTTGATATGAATTTCAGCTTGATACCTCCACGCGTTCCTGAGAAAAAGGGTCTTGACAGACAGACAGACGGACAACAAAGTGATCCTATAAGGGTTCCGTTTTTTCCTTGCGAGGTACGGAACCCTAAAGAAATACAATCTTGTTTTTTTAACGTAAAGTAAAGAGACGAACAAGACGCTGTTTTGATGGGAAGAGATAACGCCTGTCCATGACCATTGCAGCGATACACAGAACTTTGAGTAACAAAACAAAGTCCAGGGAATCGTTGCTTTGGCGCTCATTACTTTGAGACTAGATGGTTAGTCTTAACAGCCCTGTAATTTCACTAGCTGCAAAACCCTTCCAACCGGAACACAGTAATGTTTACACACTACTGCTTGGCAGCAGAATACCTTCAATGCCTTCAAGTCGCGACTGAATCGGTTTCTTCTAGACAAGCATGCTCCATCGTAGACCGCACGAGATGGTGGTCAAACACAAGCCTTTTAGTAACAAGCGATGAAGATGAAGATTATAGCGGTGATGGCCCAGTGGTTAGCGCGGTAAATTCGAATGCCGAAGGGCGTGGGTTCAAACCCCAACAATGAGCTTGAGCTGCCGGCGAAAGAAAACATCGTGAGGAAACCATAGCGTGGTGGTAGGGTACTTTCTAGTACTCGGCTGGCTAGCTACCAAGTGACTGAGCACTGAAAATCTGCCGCTAAGCATCTAACGGTGTGTTCCGGCAGCCTCACTTGAGAGCCAGTTCCATTCCAGGCTAGGTGTGCTTTACCATCTTCGACCACACCGTCACTTAACAAACTTAATCAGGTGAGCTGTAGACAAACACATAGTCTGTCATCTATTTTAAAAAATCTGTTTTGAGATCCGTGGGTTAGAAATACTAAAAAATTGTTTGTTTGCAGGGACTGCCGAGTTGTTCGTGACCCACAAACGCTGAAATCTAAGGGCTATGGATTCGTGTCGTTTCTCAAAAAATCCGTAAGTGTTTTTCTAACTTCACATCTTGTATATTTGTATATGTATACAAGAAATGCGTCGAACGCTGCCTTGATGGTTTGAAATATGATCTTTCTATAACCATTGCAGCGGCAAAGTCCAGCCAGCATACTATAAGTAGGGATTGCAATACCGGAGGTATTTTTCAATACCGGTATTTCGATATTGTACCTAAACTATACCGAGATACCGGTATTGATACCGGTAATATGATAACAATTAAAATTTGTTAAAATTAACAAACAATAACAAATGGCACAATACGCATCGAGTGTAACAAGTCAACAATTAGTCAATACCGAAATTTTGATATTTACAGACAAAAAATAAGTTTCACATGACATTAATTTTGTATCATTCGAGTCTTGAAAAAAGAGCTTCTTTTAATTTTATTGTTTTCTAACCATGACGTTTAAGTTAATCTCATTGTTCTAAAAATAACATAATAGTCAATATAGGGAAAAAAAAATTCTGAAATCAATTTCAAACCTGAAGAAAATCCTCGAATTATGTTCGAGTTATTCCGAAAGAATTATGTATGTTTTTTACCATTGTTATGTTATCGAAAATTAAATCCCTAATTGAGTGAAGTTATTTTTAAAGCAACGAGATTAAATTCGTCGAGTTTAGAAAACAATACATCAAAGAAAGTTCATTTGTCGAGACTTGAATGAAACAAAAGAGGTGAAATCTGTCTGTTAAACCTTTTTTCTTAAATACCGAAATTTCGGCATTGTCTACTAATACCGGTATTGTAATACCGGAGAAAAATCCCGGTATTCAATCCCTAACTATAAGCTGGTTATTGCAATTCCTGTTGGACACTCAGGAAATAACTACGCAATCATATATCGTATGCAATAACTGCATATACGATAACCTGCGCAATAAGGTTTATGAGTGCCTAACATAATTATATCGTAAAAAATAATAATAAAAAAACGACTCCAAGTCCAAACACGGGTTTCAAATAACAAGGAGTTGAACCTTCCATCGTCGGCTCACATGTTATTTAACATCAGGTGAGCTGTGGTCATACACTTAGCCTGACAACCATAACTAAAAAGGATAACTTTTCAGACTTTATCTTTTACTAGCTGTGCCCCGCGGTTACTAGATACCTACGTCGGTAGATGCCTACGTCATAGTAGCTTTATGCATGCAAAGTCTCAGCCCGATCGGTTTAAAATTGACAGTTTCATACAAACTTTCATCCCCAATTTTATCCCCATGGGGGTAGAATTAATCAAAATCCTTTCTTAGCGGATGCCTACGTCATAACATCTACCTGCATGCCAAATTTCAGCCCGATCCGTCCAGTGGTTTGGGCTGTGCGTTGATAGATCACTATGTCAGTCAGTCAGTCAGTCAGTCAGTCAGTCACCTTTGAGTTATAATAATATATATTTAAGAGATAACAAAACATTGTTTACCTACATAATCATGATTTATATTAAAAACTCTAATGCATCCGTTTTATTCCAAGTGGACAGAAACCTTTTACAAGATTTTAATAAATTATCACTGATTGTGAAGTATTAAAAAAAAGTACTTCGCCTAGCAGGTGGTTGGAAGGATATCTAAGCTATAAATAATCAATTAATAAAAACTTATCGATCGATTCCAGAATGCTTTGTTCCCATAGTTTTATTAACACACCTAACTTGATATACGAACCAAACGAATCTACCAATGACTTTAGTTCTTGGTCTGGGTACCATCGGATATACTGCCGCCAAGCAGTAGTGTGTAAACATTACTGTATTCTTTAAAAAATATTGCGTATTTGTTGAGACTAACCAGCAATGAGCGCCAATGCAGCGATACCCTATACTTTGGTTTGTTTCTCTGTTCTGTGCATCGCTGCAATGATCATGGACATTTTCTTTTTTTATGTATCGGTAATGAGACGAACGAGACGCTCTCTTGCTGTTAAGAGATAACGCCTGTCCATGACCATTGCAGCGATACACAGAACTTTGAGTAGTAAAATAAAGTCCAGGGCATCGCTGCCTTAGCGCTCATTACTTTGAGACTAGATAGTTAGTCTCAATAGCAATTAATTTCGCTAGCTGCAGTACCCTTCAAAACGGAACACAGTAATGTTTACACACTACTACTTAGCGGCTGAATATCTGGTACTGCGGTGGTACCTACCTAGACGACCTCCTGCTAAGGAAATCTACCACCAAGTCATGCGTTATCTTTTACCATCAGGATAGCGTTTCGTTCGTCTTATTACTTTTAAATAAAAAAGCAGCATGTATGTATGTTTTAATGTCAATCACACATCACATCATCAGCCATACGACGTCCACTGCTGGACATAGGCCTCCTCCTGGGGGGGTTTTGCTAATACTCGCCACGCTTGGCAGGCGGGTTGGCGAGCGCAGTTAGGTGTGATTGTTCAAGGAAGACGCTGCTGCCCATCTTCCGTATTACATCCCTTAGCAGACTCTTACGGCAACCACGGGTAGAGAAGGTGGGGTACAATTTTTACGCCGGCACCACCACCAGCAGGGCTTCATAACTTATTGTTCCTATTCTATTCCAGGAAGCGGAGTCAGCGATTACGTCCATGAATGGCCAATGGCTGGGTTCTCGTTCCATTCGCACCAACTGGGCAACTAGAAAACCGCCAGCACCCAAGAATGAACGTGAGTCCTATCTTTAAGGATCTAATAGGTTTTATCTACCGCTTCGCTGGTGACCAATAATTTAGGAGGATTTTTTTAGGTAAATTCATCTTTATTCCCCATTATTTCAAGGAACGCTTTGAATTCATTCAACCTCATTCTGGTTCACTGCGTTCTTCTCGTTCCTTCCAACTTAAAATTCCTCCTTCAGCTCAATCCAATCTTTCCAACAGCATTATTTTTACCGTTAAAGCTGCCTTGTTTTAGAATACACTTCCTTCCAGTATCAGACAGGCTAAATCTCTTTATATCTTTAATAATTTAGTAATAAACATTATTTATCTGCATCTGTATATTTTATAGCATTTATTTAGTACTAGCTGTGCCCCGCGGTTTCACCCGCGCTAGATGCCTACGTCATAGTAGCTTTATGCATGCAAAGTCTCAGCCCGATCGGTTTAAAATTGACAAAGTTTCATACAAACTTTCACCCCCTATTTTATCTCTTTGGGGGTAGAATTAATCAAAATAATTCCTTAGCGGATGCCTACGTCATAACATCTACCTGCATGCCAAATTTCAGCCCGATCCGTCCAGTGGTTTGTGCTGTGCGTTGATAGATCACTATGTCAGTCAGTCAGTCAGTCACCTTTGAGTTATATATATTTAGAAGAAGATAGATAGATTATATGTTGTTTTTGTTTTGTTATTTTCTTTCTCTTTTTTTTAAGTTTTGTATATTATAACTTCTTCATTGCTGAAGGTCGCGTCCAGTCTTAAATAAACTCGGTGTAGCATGCTCCTCCATGTGTTTCTGTTCTCGGCGGTCTTAATAGCTTTAGTAATATATATAATGTATGTATGTTACATAATAAAGTTGTATATCACGACTGCCCAAAAAGAGTATAATATTATCAGGGTTCATGCTTGTATGCGAGTTTGATTCCAGCATAACTTTAAAACACCTGAACAGATTTGAATGTATCGTTAGAAGTTAGAATCCTTACATCATCCTGAGTGATATTTTTTTTATATGAAACCTTTATTGGTGGGTTATAGTGCTGGACACGCCGCAGGGCGTGAATTCAAATTCTTGCAATGAGCTTGAGCTGCCGGTGAATCCGGTAGCCTCACTTGAGAGCCAGTTTTATTCTAGGCTAGGCTTACCATCTTCGAGCGCACCATCATTTAACATCAGGTGAGCTGGTCAAACACCAAACCTGTTAACAGAAAAGAAAAGCAAGCAATACGTTGAAGTTTATTTTTAGCAAACCTTCACCTTTTATCTGGGTTATTCACAGCGAACGCAAATCAACGGAAGTTCTCGCAATAGCACGATTCGGGAAGAAGACATGACCATATCGGAAATTACCATTCAGGGGTGTCATACAGAGTTGATAGCACCACCTGGGAATATAAATTACTAGCTGCGCCCCGTTGTGTTCCCCGCTGTTAGGGACCATTCAAGTATTACGTAAGCAGAATTTTAGTAATTAATAATCCCCCTTGTCAGCAAAAGTAAGCAAAGCTCTTACTTCTCTCTCCTATGCTCAAGTAAATATTGGCTTAATTAGCAGCCATGCCGCTAAAACGTGGCCGATAATAAGAAAACCAAACAATCAGCATAATTTATACGACTGTGCTGATATTATCACCATTCAGATCGCCTCATCCCCAATTTCGTCAAAAATAAGCAAAATAAAGACCCCCCCACCCCCCTTCGGTGCTTACGTAATACTTAAACGGCCCCTTACAACTTGAAATCTTTATGAACGAAAATTAGCCTATGTGTTAATCCATGGTTTTTTTATATTTTTATTTTATTTACGGTGTCAGCTACCTCCATACCAAATTTCATAAAAATTTATCCAGCTGTTTGAACGTGAAGAAGTAACATACAAACCCACTTACACACTCGCAAACTTTCGCCTTTATAATATTAGTGTGATTTTCATTGAAAAAAGAACATTAGTGATTCACAGATATTTTTAGAAGCCTTTATTTAACGTGCAATGTATGTTAGTTTGTAGCGATGATAGCTCAGTGGTTAGCACGGTCACTACATCCGGAAGGGCGTGCGTTCAAACCCCAAGAATGAGCTTGAGCTGTCGTTGAAGGAAAACATCGTGAGGAAACCATAGCGTGGTGGTAGGGTACTTTCTTGTACTCGGCTGGCTAGCTACCAGCCTCAAGTTGAAAATCTGCCGCCAAGCATCAACGGTGTGTTCCGGCAGCCTCACTTGAGAGCCAGTTCCATTCCAGGCTAGGTGTGCTTTACCATCTTCGACCACACCGTCACTTAACATCAGGTGAGTTGTGGTCAAACACCAAGCCTATCAGCCATAAAAAAAAAAAAAAATTCCATATACGTAATTAATAAAGTTTTCCACTTTGAAATTTTGCTATAAATTTCTAGCAACTAATATCATGTGAAATACGGTTATATCAACTCTGTTTATATTTTTAGTAATTCGATCGGCGCGCCCTGTACGTAAAGTGCTTCATAGTGGACTCGCCCAATTAATAAAGTGAACCTTAATACCTGAAATTCAGCTTTTAGCTTTTAATTAATAAAAGGGTTATTATATCGTTGGATATTTCACACAGCGCCATCTAGTCCTAAATTAAGCGAAACTTGTACCTTGTTACTTGTACTTGTAAATACTTACCTACTTTTTTATGCCTGACAGGCTTGGTGTTTGACCGCTCACCTGATGTTAAATGACGGTGTGGTCGAAGATGGTGAAGCACACCTAGCCTGGAATGGAACTGGCTCTCAAGTGAGGCTGCCGGAACACACCGTTAGATGCTTGGCGGCAGATTTTCAACTTAAGGGTGGTAGCTAGCCAGCCGAGTACTAGAAAGTACCCTACCATTTATTTTCTAAATATATATAACTCAAAGGTGATTGACTGACTGACTGACATAGTGATCTATCAACGCACAGCCCAAACCACTGGACGGATCGGGCTGAAATTTGGCATGCAGGTAGAAGTTATGACGTAGGCATCCACTAAGAAAGGATTTTGATTAATTCTACCCCCAAGGGGATAAAATAGGGGATGAAAGTTTGTATGAAACTTTGTCAATTTTAAACCTATCGGGCTGAGACTTTGCATGCATAAAGCTATTATGACGTAGGGCCGTATGAAACCGCGGGGCACAGCTAGATGTCACAAAGTCTCAGCCCGATCGGTTTATAATTGACAAAGTTTCATACAAACTTTCATCCCCCATTTTATCCCCTTGGGGGTAGAATTAATCAAAATCCTTTCTTAGCGGATGCCTACGTCATAACATCTACCTGCATGCCAAATTTCAGCTCGATCCGTCCAGTGGTTTGGGCTGTGCGTTGATAGATCTCTATGTCAAGTAGTCAGTCAGTCACCTTTGAGTTATATATATTTAAGATAAGTATGTATTTACAAAAAAAAAAGTATATAAGTTTTCCATCAGTTACCTGGTTTCCATTGTACAAGTTTGGCTTTGAGGCTAGACGGCGCTCGCCATCTCATCATCATTGTAGCTCGCCTCTTTTCTAAGTTATATGTGTATTACCAATAATTTCTAATGGTGAAAGAAAACATCGTGAGCAAACCAACATGTCACAGAGTTCTTTAAAATAATTAAATTAAAAAAACTCCCTACGCAAATAACCAAACAAATAGCTAAGAACTAACGAAAGGAAACTGGCTTTCAAATGAAAAAAACCGCATCGAAATCGGTCCATCCGTTCGAGAGTTACGATGCCACAGCATATACACACACACACACAGACAGACAGACAAACAGACATCGACATCAAACTTATAACATCCATCTTTTTGCGTCGGGGGTTAAAAAACGTTTTGGAAGATGTATGAAGTCTGCCAACCCACTTGGCCAGCGTGGTGGACTATGGCCTTATCCTTCTCACAATGAGAAGAGACCCACGCCCAGCAGTGGGTTTATAGATGACTGAGTAACTGAAAAACATCTTACAATCATACACTTTATTAAAACAAAATTCATAGCTGTTCAAATTTTAAATCCACTAAAAAGACTTTATTCAACAGAAACGGTGTCTCTCGCACTGGCATATAACAGTCTCACAGCATCGCAGTACCCCACACCTCTCCTAGATCCTGTCACCGTGACGTACGGATCACCAGCTTTCACGATATGCTTTGCTTTACAATAGTCAAGAGCTGCATGGATTCTAGCTTCAACTTCAGCAGGCCACGTGCCTTTTGCGACCTCAAAATAATGCATAGCTCTGACACCCCTCCAGAAACGCAACTGCCTAGCTGTGTGACACGCTCTAGTGACAGCAACTATAGGGCATGTTGGCTTTGCATGAGATATCAGCTTTGCTGTTCTGCCAGAATTCGTCAAGCAGATTATTACAACTGCTCTAGATCGGCAGGACAGCTCCACAGCGCTGATGCATAAAGCTTTACTCGGTTCTTCAATGGGAGTTGCCATCAAATCTGGGTTGCCATAAATTCTTGGAAGCCAAAGGATTCTTTCTGCGTGGCGGCATATGACTGCAGCTGCTGCTAAACAGTGCTCTGCCATTCGGACCCCGTCTAAAGAAGCTGCGTACTTTTTTAACGGAGAATCATAATGTAATTCTAAAGCTAGGACATCAGCCCCATCGAGAATGAGATTAGCTATATCAGTTACGCATAATGTTGGCACCTGCTCGTTAATGACTGCTTTAAATATGCAAGGCTTACCCACCTCGTTGCACTTCGCCAAAATCTGCTTTTGAGCTATAAATATCCTCTCAACAGGCAAATCTGTTACTAGTATCATTCTATCTACGTATAGCCCATCACATTCAGCTATAATACTGTCTATGTTATTCAGACCTAGAACTGTGTCAATGCAAGCGAAGACAAGGAGATGCTTCCCCTTTTCAGATAGGATTTCTCTAACGTGACGTATGTCGTGTCCGCCTTGGCAGTCTGGTATCAAAACGCCATCGACATCTGATGCTATGGCCCAAGCTATCTGGTCTTCCATATGTTCGAATGCTTCATCAGTACTGCTGCTACAAACTGAAGCACTACCATCACCCATCCCGTTTGTATCAGCAATATCTTTGGGCTGGTGAGAAATCCTTACAGTCATTTTTGGGGCGATCGTCCCACCTTCTTCTATAGTACATTCGACTGAATCATCGCCAACATCATTCACTAACAGCTTAATCTTCCCTTCTGTAAGACTATCGATATAAATCAAATCTCTAGGCTCTAAGTCTGTCAAATGATCATAACCAACGTACAAACAATCAGCTGTCCCACACTCTCTCCAGCTTGCATCCGTAGTGAGACGTATATGGTCAAACTGTACCAGTTCTACAGTAGCTTGAGGCCCAGCTTTTAGATCTCCAGTAATTATATCAGGTCCTCGTACATCGACGAGTAAAGCGAGTGGGTATACATACTCCAATTCAGCGCTATAGTTATAAACAGCTTGTCGTATACCTTGAATAAGTTGAGCGCAAGCTTCCGGTTCCAAATCTCTCATATTCAATCTTGCTACAGTCATCCCAGTAGCTATAAGTCTCTGTATAATAGATGGTTCCCGATTATTAACACCTATCTCGCACATCAGGCCTGTCTGCAGCTCTTCGCAAGGATTTTCATGTAAATTCATCGTGCAATAGTGTTTTAATATTGTCGGTTCTATAGGAATTGGCTGTCCTTTTAGACTTGGAGCTGCTTCCAAAGGTATATGCCATGGCAAAGCCATTTTCTTTACTAGATTATTATCTCTATATTTTGGTACAAATTTTAAAACTTCAGAAATCTCGTGTAAATTCAGTGTATTATAAATGAAATGTCATTTTTATCAATGCTGTCAAATGTTATTTCAATCGTCTTTTTTGTTGTATAAAAAAAGGTTTAACAACTTGTAAAATAACAAACTTTTTGTAAAAGGTTTTATAATAGTACTAGTTACTCGCGATTTCGTTCGCAAGGAATTTAATTAAAAAATTCACCACCATCACCAGATGTCGCCAGTAGTCATTAATATTGTGTATTGTAAAACTTGACGACATCTGGTGGTTGTT
Source organism: Biston stratarius (assembly GCA_950106695.1). Taxonomy (NCBI): domain Eukaryota; kingdom Metazoa; phylum Arthropoda; class Insecta; order Lepidoptera; family Geometridae; genus Biston; species Biston stratarius. The sequence continues at coordinate 3,037,754 of OX467121.1, read as the reverse complement.
AGTGGTAGTGCCTTCAAGGATTTTTGATAAACCCACAGAAACCTAAAACTTTTTTTTTTTTTTAATGTAATTATTAGGCTTGCGTTTGACCGCCAACTCGCCTGATGATAAGCGAAGATGCGGTCTACGGTTAAATAAAAAGTATCATATATGTTAATCCAAATAATAAACTATATGTGTGCCAAATTTCATCCAAATCCGTTCAGCTGTTTTTGCTAGATTGAGTAACAAACATCCAAACATCTGAACATACAAACTTTCACATTTATAATATTAGTAGGATATCATATTATTATTGTGTTATATTATATTACATACTGGAAAATGTTAAGTTACCAAAGCTTAAAGTATTTATTTGCGAGGATTACGGAATTTTTCCTTGCGAACTTAAAAAAAATCCTGCGAACTGAACAATTTTTTTTAATTCAATTCCACGTGCACGAAGTCTCGGTTAACAGCTAGTATATACTCGTTTTTGTATGTTGATGCGCGCCTTGAACCTCATCTCATTTACTGTTGGGATGACTGGTAGAAAATGCTTTAGCATTAAGTGCTACATTTGTACATACAGTTGTAAGTGCAATAAATAAATAGCAAATTTGTTTTCAGTGAATTCCAAGCCGTTGACATTCGATGAGGTATACAACCAGAGCTCTTGCACTAACTGCACGGTCTACTGCGGCGGTCTCACCACTGGTCTCACCGAAGAGCTGATGCAGAAGACCTTCCAGCCGTTCGGCACCATTCAAGAGATACGCGTCTTCAAAGACAAGGGATATGCTTTCGTTAGGTCAGTTGATCTTAAAATTGAGATTTTCTTTGATTATAGACAACTAGCTGCGCCCCGCGTGGTGATGAATGATGATGATGATGAAAAGTATTCTATGTTTTATTTCAGGGCCTAAAGTATCTACATGCAAAATTTCATCCAGATCCGTTCAGCCGTTCTGGCGTGATTGAGTAACAAACATCCATCCATCCAAACTTTCACATTTATAATATTAGTGGGATGGTAGATTTGCATGAAGACTTCATCTAGATCAGTGATTCTCAAGTGGTTTCCCAAGGGTCAATAAACGTAGACTGATTTTGGGGGTCGACGAGATCTAAAAATCGACACCTACTTATTAACACAAGTTCTTATTTGAAACTTTCAAGATACTGTATTTTTTTTTTGTTTTTATTGCTGACAGGCTATCTGTTTGACCAAAACTCACCTGATGCTAAGTGACGGTGTGGTCGAAGATGGTAAAGCACACCTAGCCTGGAATAGAACTGGTACTCAAGTGAGGCTACCGGAACACACCGTTAGATGCTTGGCGGCAGATTTTCAACTTGAGGGTGGTAGCTAGCCAGCCGAGTACTAGAAAGTACCCTACCACCACGCTATGGTTTCCTCACGATATTTTCCTTCCCCGGCAGCTCAAGCTCATTGTTGGGGTATGAACCCACGCCCTTCGGCATGCGAACCAACCGCGCTAACCACAGAACCATCGTCGCTACAAATATATATTGTCCATTTTTCTAATCCTCTATGCCCCAGAAAAAGCGACATTGTTTGTTGGTTGACGTTCTAGAAGCACGGACAAAACGATTTGATTAAACTCTCATTGTGCGAACCACTAAACAGAGTAATGCGCTATCTAAGTAGGTCTCCGATGAATACAATCTGAATGTTTCCAAGTCAATAGTGAATCGGTTTCTTCTAGGGAAGCGTGTTCCATCTTAGAAGCGTGTTCCATCTTAGAAGCGTGTTCCATCTTAGAAGCGTGTTCCATCTTAGAAGCGTGTTCCATCTTAGAAGCGTGTTCCATCTTAGAAGCGTGTTCCATCTTAGAAGCGTGTTTCATCTTAGAAGCGTGTTCCATCTTAGAAGCGTGTTCCATCTTAGAAGCGTGTTCCATCTTAGAAGCGTGTTCCATCTTAGACCGCATTTTCGAGAGATTTAACAAATATAGGGTGGTAGGTATCTTAGCAGGAGGTAAGTACACCGCTGTAACTAGATATTCTACCGCCAAGCAGTAGTGTGTAAACATAGCTGTGTTCCGGTTTGAAAGGAACTGCAGCTAGCGAAATTACAGGGCCGTCGAGACTAACCATCCAAGTCTCAAAGTAATGAGCGCCAAAGCAGCGATGCCCTGGACTTTGTTTTGCTACTCAAAGTTCTATGTATCGCTTGAAGGGTCATGGATAGGCTTTAGCTCTTACCATCAAGAAAGTATCTTGTTCGTATCATAACTTTTACAGAAAAAAAGCCTATTAATGATATTAAAAACACGTAAGACGTACGTTTTAAGACGTAAAAGTCGCACGAAACAAAAGTGAGGTATATTCTATCCATCTCTTTCTAGTATACTTGTACCTCTTCTATTAAATTCTCCCGTATTGACCAAGTTTTTAAAATTTCAGATTCTCGACAAAAGAGAGCGCCACGCACGCCATCGTCGCTGTCCATAACACAGATGTGAATGGACAACCTGTGAAATGTTCCTGGGGGAAAGAGTCTGGCGACCCCAACAACGCGCAGGCGCAGGGTCAGGTAAACAGCATAGAGTTATGCGGAACGGTAGATTAACCCCTTTTTTCCAGGGTAAATACTTAATGTATACCACCGGCCCTGGGGCGGGCACGGTGGTTATGTGGGACTCTCCGTCCTAATGACGGTCTATCCACTAAAAACCCTGGAGTGTTCCACCTCGGCGCTTGTGTCGAGGCTGCGGGCACGCTTTCACACTCTTCCGCGGCCTCGACAGCGCTTGTCCTCGCGGACCCGCCTCGGGGAGCCCAAGCTCACCCCGCCACGATGACGATGTGTCAGAACACATCGTGATCCACCTCGAAGACCTAACCAGCAAATGGGCGTCGGACGGCGGTAGAATAGCCCCTAGCTCACGTGTCTTAATTTCGAGTAACGTAATTACGAACAATTTGTAAATTAAGCCGGATTAAAGCATGGCTGGTCAAAACAGATTGTAGTAGTATATCTCGTTAGCAGAAGATCGTCTAGACTACCACAGTACCAGATAATCAGCCGCCAAGCAGTAGTGTACTAGAAAGTACCCTACCACCATGCTATGGTTTCCTTCACCGGCAGCTCAAGGTCGTTGTTCAGAGATATAGCCTGTCCATGACAATTGGGCCTATTCGAGAATTACGTAAGAAGAATTTTATTAATTATTATTAACTTGTCCAGGGGGTCAGCAAAAGAAATCACAGATTTAACTCCGCCCTTCTATTTTTAACTAGACATTGGTTTAATTAGCGTTATTATTGCTAAAAGCGATCTCTTTTAGGCAACTTAAGTGTAAACAGGATTCAACAACAAGTAGAGAACGTGCTATGCCAATAAACAAATAATTATCTTGGTAGTAAATCCCCTTATCAGGAGGTCGTCTAGGTAGGTACCAACGCAGTACCAGATATTCTGCCGCCAAGCAGTAGTGTGTATTACTTAAAAAAAGACTAACCATGAAATGTATCAAAGTAATGAACGCCAAGGCAGCGATGCCCTACACTTTGTTTTGCTACTCAAAGTTCTATGTATCGCTGCAATGGTCATGGACAGGCGTTATCTCTTACCATCAGGAGAGCGTCTCGATCATTTCATTATTTTATTTTTAAAAAGAAATTAAGCCAATGAATTTGCCTGCTAACGCGTTGTTCGACCAGCGGGCCTTTAGCGCGACGCGGCGATGGTTAGCACTGCTTCCACTGCTTATTGTTCTGTTGAATGTGTTGCTATGAAAACATAATTATACTCCCGAACGATACTTCGTAAATTTTCAGAATATAGTTTCTAATGATGATTTTCCAACATTGCGCGTTTTAGTTGTAGCGATGATGGCTCAGTGGTTAGCGCGGTAGGTTCGCATGCCAAAGGGCGTGGGTTCAAACCCCAACTGAGCTTGAGCTGTCGTTGAAGGAAAACATCGTGAGGAAACCATAGCGTGGTGGTAGAGTACTTTCAAGTACTCGGCTGGCTAGCTACCACCCTCAGGTTGAAAATCTGCCGCCAAGCATCTAATTATTTAACGCCAAGCATTACCATCTTCGACCACACCGTCACTTAACATCAGGTGAGATGTGGTCAAACACCAAGCCTGTCAGCTATAAAAAAAAAAAAAAATACTTCCGCAAAGTAACGCCTGAACAATTAATTTCATGTTAATAATGAAAGCGAAGATTATTGAAAAAAGCCCCGTTTTGAACAAATATTAAAATGGGCACAGATTAAATTAAATTTTTAAATTTTATTTATTGAGTCAAAAAAACGGTCATCCGAGCCTGGATTGGTGTTATTGCATCGGTCCCACTGGTCAGTTAAGTTTTCAAAATGGAAAAGTATGTCCCCACACCACCACGCCCCCTACCTAATGACGTCCACGCTCCCATCTCTGTAACGTGTATATCAATTACCTATTCCCTTTAATTTAGAGCCCGTTCCCGATTTGCATTACAGATAGACAGGTACTTACAATTGGCATCAAATTAGTTAACTATTCACGACACTAACTCTCTGAAGGGACTAAATTCACGAATAAATTTTTGATATGAAATATGTTTGTCACAAGATAATTGCAAAGATTTTTTAAAAACAACTTAATATTTATACAGCTGCTAATGGATTTTTGTTCCTGTTGAATAAATATTTTTTATTGGTGTGTTATTCGGGACAATTTTTTTTTACAGTAAACAAAGCATCAAAGCTTTGCCCATAGCTAAATTTGTAAATGAATTAAAATCCTAATTGTTTCGAAATATTTTTAATTTATGGTTGACAAGCTATGCGGTGTGGTTAAAGATGGTAAAGCACACTTAGCCTGGAATAGAACTAGCTCCAAAATATGGCTGCCGGAACTCAACGCTGCTTGACAGATTTTCAACTTGGGTGGTAGCTAGCCAGTAGTACTCAATAGAAAATATCCTACCACCACGCTATGGTTTCCTCTCTTTCTTTTTTTTATTATGGCTGACAGGCTAATTTTTTGACCACAGCTCATCTGATGTTAAGTGACGGTGTGGTCGAAGATGGTAAAGCACACCTAGCCTAGAATGGAACTGGCTCTCAGGTGAGGCTACCGGAACACACCGTTAGATGCTTGGCGGCAGATTTTCAACTTGAGGGTGGTAGCTAGCCAGCCGAGTAATAAAAAGTACTCTACCACCACGCTATGGTTTCCTCACGATGTTTTCCTTCACCGGCAGCGCAAGCTTTGGGCATTGAACCCACGTCCTTCGGCGTGTGAACCGACCGCGCTAACCACAGAACTATAATCGCAACATAATATCGCACAAAAAAAAAGTTTTTTTTAACTGTAAAAAAAAAAAAAAACGTAACACCTACACCTACACACGCATCTTTGTTTTGAATTTCCAGGTAAATAGAATTCTTTGATCAAAGCCAGTTTGAAATTGTACCCATTCGTGTTTCCCCAGCTGGGCGGTGCTGCGTACAGTCCATTCGGAGCAGCGTACACGGCCAGCGGTGTTCCTGGCAGTTCGTACTGGTACGGCGCGTACCCGCAACAACTGGGAGCTGCTGGGTTGCAAGCCGTGCAAGGTTACTCATACGCCGGCCAATTCGCGCACTACCATCATCAGTACATGGGGTGAGTTGTACTACCACTATGTCAGCATAACACGGAACTAGTAGCAATGTTGCAAATTCGGTGTGAGATTAGTAGTGAAGTTGCAAGTTCGGTGTAAGATTAGTAGTGAAGTTGCAAATTCGGTGTGAGATTAGTAATGAAGTTGCAAATTCGGTGTGAGATTAGTAGTGCAATTGCAAATTCGGTGTGAAATTAGTTGCGAAGTTGCAATTTTGGTGTGAGATCAGTAGTGAAGTTGCAAATCCGGTGTGAGATTAGTAGTGAAGTTGCAAATTCGGTGTGAGATTAGTAGTGAAGTTGCAAATTCGGTGTGAGATTAGTTGTGAAGTTGCAAGTTTAGTGTGAGATCAGTAGTGAAGTTGCGAGTTCGGTGTGAGATTAGTAGTGAGGTTGCAAGTGCAGTGTTGTATCGGGTTGTATATTTTTTGTTGTATAATCTCCGATAAACCTACTCGTACGCGGGCCAACTTGTACACTTACTACAATTACAGAGTTATATTTGCAATATCATTAGAATATTATTCATTGAGAGTTCGGTGCGAGATTGGCAATGAAGTTGCGAGTTCAGTATTGTACCAGTAATAGTAGCAGAACTGTTAGTTCAGTGCTAGTATTCGTATTCCCCTGTTGTCTTCTCTAAAAATTGAACCTATTAATTTATTTATTTATTCCTATTAATAAATTTGAAGAAATGCAGAGATGCACTAACATTTTGAAGAAGAACAAACCTCTTAAGAGGAACATACAAACAATATTTTTTATATATATATACACATAGATAGATTGGTTTGACGTCCGTTTCCTGTGGCAGGATGGGCGGCGCGCAGCTGGCGCAGCTGCCGTGGGCGCTGGGCGCCGGGGTGGGCGGCGTGGGGTCTGTGGGCGGAGTGGCCGCCATGTCGCAGCCGCCGCAAGTTCTTCACTACCCCGTGCAGCACTTTCAAGTGCAGCCCGTAAGTAATCCTCGTAAAATCCGTCCTTGTTGGTTCTATATGCTTTAAAGCTGGACATGACTGTCATGTGGTTTTTTTTTGTTGACATGTTATTCGTTTGGCCACAACTCATCTGATGTTAAATGCCGGTGTGTTCGAAGATGGTAACATCTAGCCTGGAATGGAACTGGCTCTGAAGGTGGTAGCTAGCCAGTCGAGTACTAATAGGTACTCTACCACCTCACGATGTTTTCCATCAATCCCCAACAAGCTTGTTGGTAAACCGACCGCGCCAACCACTGGGCTATCCTCGCCACAAAATAATAATAATAATTTATTCATAAGCTTTTAAAATTAGTATAAGTACTTATTGATTTACATAAAAAAATTAGTATACATTTTGGCACTTTTCATGAACAGATGAATCACTGCACCGAGCTAGGATTAACTCCTGTATTACGGCAGACAGCATACTTATCAAAAGCTTCAAAAGACAATGGACGTCATTTTTAACAAAAGTTTTGTATATTAAATTATAAAAAATAAAATACATCGGTAATATATCTACTTCAAAAGCTGAACGACGTGAGTTCGATTCCACTCAAGGCAAACATTTGTGTGACGAACATAAATGTTTACATAAATGTTGTTGTTTTATCACAGAGATGCCGTGGCCACCTCCTAGCTTCATCATCAGACCCTGGATATCGTCTAGGCATAATGTGCTCTTCAAGACGAATCAATCGAATCCAAACGAATGCAGGCCTTATACAGCTAGTCGTTGCAATATGTTTAAAAATAATATAGCTCATAGAATCACTCCATCTATAGTAGAACACGAGAACCCTAATGACATCTATGGAGCCCTTTTTGATGTTGTGCAAAAAGAATACCTATCGACTTTCAAGACCAAAACTATTACAATTATTATCCGTTGGATTTAACCAATGGGCCACTCCAGGTATTTATAAAAGTAGAGCGAGACTATACGAGTTATATGGTTGGAAAAAATACAGGTTTGATACTCCTTTCTTAGAGTATGTCAAAAATTATTCAAAATTATTTAAAAAGGTTAGTGTTTATGCTAAAACAAAATTTTTAAGCGATACAATTAAAAATTCCAATAATAAAGTAAAAACCACTTGGAAAATTATTAACAATGAAACGGGTAAGTCGGTTAAACAAGATAAAGAACTTGAGATTATGGTTGACAATAAATTAGTCACTAAAGCAGCTGACGTAGCCGAGGCGTTTAATGAATTTTTTGCCAACATACCAATAACTACGACTCGCTCCTTAAATTCGTCCCCGTCTAAAGCTGAAAACTTTTTGCATAGTAGTGTGTCTAAAAGTAGTCGCTTATTTAGCTTCGAACATATAGCGCCTCGTGATGTAGTTAATGTTTTTAACACACTCAAGTCAAAAAACACCGGTGATTACTGGGGCATCTCCATTAAACTTTTAAGTAATATAATAGACATCGTAGCCCCCTATCTAGCTGTTACTTTTAATAAATGTGTTGATTTAGGAACTTTTCCTGATCTCATGAAGAGTAGTAAAGTCATACCATTGTTTAAATCAGGTAATAAAAATGACGTTGGCAATTTTAGGCCTATTTCTATCTTACCTGCATTTAGTAAAATATTTGAAAAGTTAATACTCAAGCAGTTGCTAAGACATTTTAATTTAAATAGCCTCCTTCATAATGAACAATATGGCTTTACCAAAGGTCGTTCGACTACAGACGCGGGTGTTGCTCTACTGAAACACATATTTAACGCATGGGAGAACTCGCAAAATGCCATTGGTGTTTTCTGTGATCTCTCCAAAGCCTTCGATTGCGTGCACCATGACACGCTTTTGCGTAAACTGCGTCATTACGGTGTGCAAAACGAAGCTCTCAACGTTATAAATTCGTATTTACATAATAGGTTCCAATGTGTAGATGTGAATGGAGTTAAGTCCTCCGGGCTACCAGTTCAGTTAGGTGTACCTCAAGGCTCAATACTGGGTCCGTTCTTGTTCTTAGTGTATATCAATGACTTACCATTCCATTTAAAGGGTATCTGTGAAGTTGTACTGTTTGCAGATGATACCTCACTTATTTTTAAAGTAGACAGGAATAGACAAGATTTTGACGATGTAAACAGTGCACTCTCAATGGTTACGGATTGGTTTACAACAAATAACCTAGTTCTCAATGCCAAAAAAACGAAATGTTTAAAGTTCGCGCTACCAAATGTTAGAAATCTGGGTCCCAACATCGTCTTAGATAAAGAGGTGCTTGAAACTGTAAACTCGACAGTTTTTCTAGGCATAACAGTAGATGCCAAACTTCAGTGGGGCCCACATATATCGAGCCTAGCGGGAAGGCTCAGTTCGGCCGCCTACGCCGTCAGGAAAGTAAGACAATACACTGACGTTGATACAGCTCGGTTAGTCTATTTTAGTTATTTTCATAGTGTTATGTCCTACGGTATTCTACTGTGGGGCAAAGCTGCTGATATTCACAATATATTTGTCCTTCAAAAACGAGCTGTTCGAGCAATTTACCAACTAGGTGCCAGAGTTTCTCTGAGAGATTTTTTCAAAGATATTGGTATCCTCACAGTGGCATCTCAATTCATCTTCGCCAACATCTTATATATTAGGCAAAATATACACTTATACACTAAAAACAGTGATATTCACAATGTTAACACTAGAAATAAGGAGAAACTACGAGCTCCCTTTCACCGGCTTCATAAGGTTCATAACTCATTTGTTGGGCTTGGGATAACCTTTTATAACAAGCTACCCTCTTCTTTCCTAGATTTGCCTTTTAACGCGTTTAAAACTAAAGTAAAATCCAACCTTTGTTCAAAGGCATACTATTCTATCAACGACTACTTATATGATAAGAATAGTTGGTCGCTGTGATTAACTCAAGACAATGTTTGTGTTCTTTCTCCAGGATTAGCTCACCTACTGACAGGTTTATATCAGTTTATATAATTGTTTATTTTATTTGACTTTATAAGTCAATTTATTTTAGTTTTATTTTAATTTATTGTTGACATAATCTACTCATTGCAATGCTTTTTATGAGTTGCATTGCAATATGTGATTAGCTAACGTCCTAGTTTATCATTTATAACTTCCTGTGACAGTTATATGAATATAGCTATGTGTAAGCGGGCACGCCCATAATGCCTGGAGGCTTTTATTTAGATATTGTTTACGTTTCGTTTTTATTCTGCCTGAGTATAGTTCTCGATGTTTTTGGTTGGTATATTGGCGTGTGCTAGCTGACATACGGCTAATAATTTAAATAATGTTTTGTGTCGCGTAATATTTTTTTCTGTAACTGAACAGACAGCTGTGCTGCTGGGGAGTTTGTTGCGCCACTTCTTCTTCCCAGCTAAAGCACTAGGAAGTGGTGACGGGTGGGCGTTTTGGGGGACTGTCTTATGTAATTTCGACGTTCGAAAAGTGCTGATTCTCAGCCTAGTTTGAATAAATGGTTTTGAATTTTGAATTTTGAATTTTGAAACTAGATGGGTTTATCTTGTTCAGTTCAGAAGTTCCTATCCATCTTCCATGTCCATCATCAGACCAGCTCCGTGGTACCATATAATTGTATTGTCACCGAAGATACATAAGTAGGATTACCTACACTAAATTTGAATACAATCGGAGATCGGGAAGTGGGTCAAATTCAACTTGATTTTTAACTGCACTTTAAAATGTTCACAGATCGGTGAGGACGAATGGCTCGCGCCCAGTTTGCTGGTGTGAGGCCGAACTATACCGCCCCAACCTTCGTGCTGCTGCCACAAGGACTGGATGTAACTTGCGACCTTCAACGTTATTTACTTTGCAATAGGGTTTCATATCGCCAACGAGGAACTGGTTTTTTTTTTAAATAACGTTCCGGTTTATCGTTTTAAATAAAATTTTAATTAACATAACATTTCTGTGATCGAATGAATTCAATTTTTTTTTATTTATTTGTTGCATTAAGTTTTGTATTTTAAGTATTATATCATGTCTAATTAACTAGTTTTTTTTTTCTTATGACAAACACGAAACTAAAGATTTTTACGTTTCATTTCTTTTCATACTAGTTATGTATTATCTTTAGGTTAGGTTTTTGTTTCGGAAAGATTATTTTACGTTCGGGTTTTCATGATGTTAAATTTATAATCGTATGTATGTGTTAATTTTTAGTTTTAATATTCAATACTTTGATATTCTTATTTTTAATTTGTTGTTTTTTATACAAAAACTTAATTATAATTTTAGTTAATAGATACATTTTCTAGTCAAAACGGTGATATACATAGATTTTTCTTTATTGTTATTGTATAAATTACCATTTATAATTATGTGTATTTCATACACTATTATTATAGGTTTATACTATGTTTGTTGTCAAATATTTTATCCGAAATATGTTTTTAATTATACTTAGATCTAAGATCGCAAGAATTATTTTTATGATGTTTTAATTACATAAAAACGCTGGCAATGATTAAATTAATTTACAATTTCTATCTGTCAATGTTTTCGTTTCACTTAATGAACTATTAAATTAATCTAATACGCAGCGTCTTTATGTAATTCCGTAAAATTGATTTGAGAAAAAAAAACTTGTTGGTCTAATAATTTTATGGTTACAAAAGCCAAAGATACAAAATGTGATATTTTGTTTAGAACTTGACATTTTGTTTATTCATATTGGTGGTACAATCTTACAATAATTATTATTCATTTAGCAGCAAGGGGTCGCGAGCGGATAATACATTAATAAGGCTAAAAGCCTCAAAATATTATAGTATATTATATTATAATAAACCCTAAAACATAGGGCCGAATAATTAAATCTGACACAAAATTTCAAAAAAAAATGTGAGTCATAACGAAATATTTAGTTTCTATTGCTGCTTATGACGCGCATGCAAATGCGGATTAATTAAAAAAAAATAATTTTAGAAATTATATTAAATATGGACATTAGATTTATTAAAGTTAAGATTTAGTTTTAAGACGATATCATTTTACACGCGGGCCAAAACATGGTTGCGACAAAACCTTTTTTCGGAAATAAAAAAAAGACATTTTTGGAAAAAATGTTGTGGATATGTCAAATGGTACCAAACATCTGATAGCACAAGCATAGGATAAGATTTAGTGGAAAAAATGTAGATTTTTGGAAACATGTTTAGTAGGGATGTAGGATAGGCGAGTCACATCAGAGAGTGAGATGTTTTGTAAAACAATTTTATATATCTGCAGAGGATGCTAGGAAAGTAAGGAGAAGAAAAAATAGAAAAAAAAATTACTAATAGACGAAAAGCTATACAAAGAGTTTCTAGTCACTTTTTCGTGGGTTCTCTTTATTTATCCTTGAGATACAATGCCAAAACTCATAAATAAACGAAAGTCATAAATAAAAACTACTTACTGTTATAAAAGAAGGTTGTGTCTAAATATTTAAAGGATACACTTAAAGAACTTTGAGGAAAAAAAATACCGAAACGTAGTGAAAAAAAAATAGATTTATTTATTGAATAGGTGAATTAAGTGAAAAGAAAAAATATTTATTGCATTAGAATAAGTAATATATGTAACCGTTTACTGTAGTCAAATGAATAATGAATGTGTGTGTTAGTTCGGTTTTTCTCTCAACAGAAGAAATGCGTGTTGTTTTTTTTTAAATCGAGGTTCCTATGTTTTTTTGTTTTTCTCGTGTTTTTTTTTTGTTTTCTTAGTGAGATTCCCTGGGAGATGTAAGTTAGTGTACTTAAATGTATAATAAAGAAATTTTAGCACTATGACGTCATCTTTTTTGAAAACTTTTTAAAAGCGCACGTGTCTATCCACGTCGCTGTCATTTGATGTAATATTTTGTAAATCATGTATTTTATATACATTATATTTAATGTATACTGACATTTGGGTCTAATTTGTTTTGTTTTATGTTATGTAGTATATTTTTTGGTATTAAATTAATTAAATTTTTCTTCAAATCTGTTCTTATCCGTGTTTATTTTAATAACAAACGTCTTAATAACAATTTAATGTTTAATGTTCATCAATTTATCAGAATATTAAAAAGCTATTAAAATAAAACAAAAAATGAACCCAAATGTACAGACTTATAGTTTGTCCGCTGTAGTTGGTTTAATTGTTTCGATTTAGCATTTTTAATTTATGGCATGTAGTGAAACTTGAGAGACATATCGTTAGGCATTATAATAAGATTATATATATTATATTATATAAAATAAAATTTAAAAAAACCTACTATTAGATCATCCTCTGGTAAGGCATGTATCGTTATGTCAATTCGATCATTCTGTCAAATTCAAAATTATGAAAATGTTTGGAGCGATAGCAAAAAAATTACAAATTACTCTATTGATATGTTAAAAGTTAAATCTTCTAAAAGACTTATTAGTAAATTTTTAATTTTTGGACTTTCCTTTTTTTTTGCTATCACTCCAAACAAGGAGGTGCGACCTCAAACTTGTATATCACAAAAAAAAATATGTGAGTGACAAACGATTAGATAGAAAAATTTAGAACATAATAATGCTAGAAGTTAGTAAAAAAAAACATAATTTACGCCTATAATCGCTTGTTGTAGTGGATAAAGCATACATATATATCCGATTAGATTAAGAATATATATATCTACTAGGATATGTCTGCCGACCATCTAATATAACTATTAATGTGTCTACAATCTATAAAGGATGGTCGTTGCCTTTATCTTGTTGCTATACTTCCTTCATATACATACAGTATATGATATATATAAGTACTTGAGTAAGCTTCGTTGTTTCCATAGAATAAACATTAATATATAAGCATATTAAGCGTATAAGCTACCATTATAAAATGGAGCTCTTAGCTAGGAAATTTCAAGATATATAACTATATTATATACAAAATATTGTGCGAACATCATTTAGATAGGCTATTAAAATTATGTGTGTCTTGTTTTTTGTTAAATTTATGTTTTTTTTTCCATGTATACTTAAGGGTATATATATTAATATTGTTAAGTCCCAAATATAACACCAATATTTTGTAAAGTCCTCGTCATAATATTGATTAGAATTGGATATATATAAAAAACGTGATTATAAAAATCGTTCTTGAAATACTTAAAAAAAAAACTTTTTATTCCTTTCAACATGTCACACAGCGTTAAAAGTGGTTACTTTATATATATTTGTAATTTGTGACAACAAATTATTATATACCTATAGAAATATTGGTAGTCCGCAAATCATAATCAAACACAATTGAATCATAATTCATGATGTGAATCGGATATTGACTTCGTGATATAAAAATAATTACAAAAAAAAAAAATAGAAAAGTATATGACCACTTTCAACGTAACAAGTGCCAAAAGCTCTTTTCTCAATTTATTTCAATACTTTTCTATATAACAATATACAAATCTTTGCCAGCTAAAAATAACACCAAATTATTAACTATATGAATATACCTATGAGGGCATTCTTATATAAATGACTTTTAATGTATTTTCATATTATTATATAAACATAATTATAAGAGTTACGGAAAATCTAGGAAGTAATTATAATTATTAATGAAAGAGCCAAAGTTTTACTTATGCGGGATTATTCACGTTTAATTATATCGGAAACTCCGACTATTGTTTCGGCGACATCCGGTGGCCTTCATCACGGAGTGCAAAGCGCTGCGGCTCGCTGCGCGCCTCGCACGTGGACATACCGGTATAAGTAAAACAAAAACGTGTCATGTCAGTTTCCATAGTAAAATAAGCCGAAGTGTTATTAAAAATAACAAATTTCATTACGAAAGTATTCCTTTTATAATTAGTGAATATACATTAAAAGTCGTCAAAATAGATTAGTCATGATTAGACATTACGGTGTTTTTATGTTTCCTATTATTGGAATAGTATTTGCACATGTGAAATAAACTGATTTTTTTTGTTAAGCGAATATGCGGTCTACGGTGTAGCACGCTCGCCTTGAAGGCACCCTGATTATATCTTTTAGGGAACACCCACTCGGGCAGGTAATTCCATTGTTTAGCGGTTCGCACAATGAAGGTAAATTCGAACCGATTAGTTAGAGTTTTTGGAATGTTAAGCGATGTCGCTTCATTACGTTAATAGTCAATAAACAGAAACGCAATTGTACCCACTGGTACTCTGTTTTTGGCAACACTCTACGAAATATTCGGTGCATTTCCCCATTGCCCCCTTTGGAATCGATTGCGGGACTCGCATAAAACATTAATTTAAGGAAATGAATCGCCTTTCGTGAGTAATGATATCGTCAGATCTATCGGTTTTATAGATCTTGAGGGTTTTGCCTGACAATTGGAAATTATGAAAATTTCGTCAAGTTTTCACTCAAGATAATGTAAAGGTTCTAAAGATACCCCGAGACATTCTATTTCGTAAAAGCATTTAAAAGTTATGGTCGAATAAAGAAACTTACGTACATGAACTCTACAACCATTACATTTCTATTTTTGGATAGTCATGCAATAATTATAGACATACGAATAGAACAGGTCGAACAATACAGTTCGATTTATCGACCGTACTTTTTGGAGGTGTCCGGATTTAAATCTTTTCTATTATTCGGACTCGAAATGAAAACCCTATTTAGAAAATTATCGCCCCTACGTTATGAGTAGAGACGACGATTTAAAATACGTAGCATAGGACGCCCTGAGAATCGATGGAGTAACGATATACGCTAGACAGCTGAAGCTGGTTGGAAACGAAAAGCCGAAGATGGGGGAGTCCTATGTCCAGCAGTGGACTTCAATAAGCTGATAAAAACCGCCCGTATAAAATCTAAATCTTGGCATCATGTGCAAATACATTCCAATAGCATTTCTATTTATTAGTAGAATGGGCTAGTATCAATGTATCTTAGAATAACCCTTCAAGAACCACCGCATGCTTGTGAAATATTGTTTTGTACACAAATATCTGTTCAAATATATGACAAAATATTTTTCGAAACGTGTAAAATGGATGTTTTCTATCCAATAATTATCTGTGTGTATGGTTTTCGTTCTTTGATTTTTCTCGCTCGAGTC
This sequence comes from Biston stratarius, assembly GCA_950106695.1. Lineage (NCBI taxonomy): Eukaryota > Metazoa > Arthropoda > Insecta > Lepidoptera > Geometridae > Biston > Biston stratarius. The sequence goes on along the minus strand of OX467121.1, from coordinate 3,022,108 downwards.
AGCAAGTCTATAGTTATTGACTTAAAGACATTAACATTGACTTATAAATATTAAAACTGGCTTAAGATGTAATTAAGATTGACTCACGGTTATAAATGCCTATTGTCATTGTCTGTCACTTAATTGAAATATATTTACTAAATAAAATGTGTACAAGAAACATGAATTAGAAAATAATTATTGATATCAAAACTGCAATGATGTTTTTTGAGTGATTTCAACTCCAACAAGATTTGTGGCATATCTACAAATTGAAGTTATTTCAAGAAATATAAGCTATCTCCCTCACATGCAGTCGTCATATCGCTGATTCGAGCGAGACAGTAGATTTTCGGTGTTGATCTATATAATACCTATATTTAGATACTCTCTTCATTAGCAATACCTTGTATATTTATATACCGCGTTTGAAATAAAAATCAATTTTAACCCTGCCATAGAGACGGAAATAATACTATATATTTATATATTACAATCCTGTCGTCTGCCAAGTTCAAAATAGTCTATTAAGGTTCAATACCATAAGGTCTATAAGGTCTCGAGAACATGACAACTTGCGAAAAAAAACTTGCTTCAAGGTTTCGATACCAAAACGTGTGAAGAACGGATTAGCGCCCCTGGCGGATGTAAAAGAAAACTATGGCTAGCGTGAAACGGCAGCCATTTTGGTATAGAAAAACTTGACGATTTTTTTTTAACTTTTTTTAAATTTTTCTAAACAACTTCACTTGTTTTAAATTTACGTACGGTCGTCGATGGCATGTGCCTTCACCGAGTGTGTCCAAAGTGTGTCAGAAAAAAGCGGTTTTGACATTAGGTCACAATATCAATCGATTTTCAGAATTCAAATATCTCAACTTCTGTATCATATTTTGCCAGATATACATTCTTTTCAATGTGAACAATAGAAAAATGTATGGAGTGTGTGACCGCCCCTGGCGGAAGTAAATGGAAACTTTTATTCATAATTTTTTTAGATTGTTTTGCTAACTATTCTGCTCTTTAAACTCAATTGACTCATAGGAGAGACTGTTATAAGAAGAAACACACAAAGACACTAACTCATATTCAAAGCTGATTTATTTCTTTGTTTTTGGCATCGGACTTTTTGTATTCTGCCTGTGTCATTTCATAATACCAAGAGTTTCATGATAAAATCAAATAAACCTTAGTCGCATAATGTACCTAAATCACGGTCTAGTCTATTCCATGCCCTAATAAAATAGTAATGCATTTTAATTTTACATATATTTCGACCACATACGATGGCCTTCTTCAAGGATTCAATCAAAATAGAGTATAACGCGTGCGCGGATTTGTCTGCGCGTCGAGCACGCGAAGTCACATAAAAACGTACATATGTTAAAACTATAGTTTCCATAATTAGTGGTGATACACTTTCAAGCTTCTACGTAGTTTTAGAAGCAACACCAAATGTCATATTTCACCACATTATATCACTTAAAAATAAAATATATAGCTACACGATTTTTCTGGGACCCCATTTAAACTTCAAAGCAGATTCATTATTCTGTGGCGGATTTACACATTTTGAAGATATATGCACAATTACATAAGCCATTAAGATTATAAGGGTAAAAGTCATATTAAGGGAAAAGTCATTGTCAAAATGTGTTGACAACTTTTCTCTGTAAAACATCAGAAAACCGTCATACAGAAATCTTTTTGATTTCTACGTGGTAGCATACTAGAAAACGTCAGTCTCTAAATTTGCGGCTCCAAAAATTTGTCAAGCTCAATTTTCAGCCTGTTGGTAAATCCACCACTGATTATTTCACGACACTCAATGCAGAAAGTTGAATTGGATGATCAATAATCATGACCGATGAATAAAGAACTATTTAGGCTAATTTTCTAAGTAATCGATTTTTATTTCAAACGCGAAAGAAATACAGCAATAATGACGCAATAGGTGTTTGTAGATTCTTTGGTTCTGTGTACCGCTAGAACATTTTATAATTGATAAAAGTTTCAACTTTTACGGAGAAAAAACTGTAAGAAATAGAATTAAGTTAAGATTTTAACATCACACATCACACACATCAGCCATAGGACGCCCACTGCTGGACATAGGCCTCCTCTTTGGGGTTTTGCCAATACTCGCCACGCTTGGCAGGCGGGTTGGCGAGCGCAGTTAGATGTGATTGTTCAAGGAAGACGCTGCTGCCCATCTTCCGGATTACATCCCTTAGCCGACTCTTACGGCAACCGCGGGTAGAGAGGGTGGGGTACTATTCTTACGCCGGCACCACCACGGCAATTACACACATACAAACACTACACATATAGACATATACACATATACGCATACAGATTTTAACATGATAAATTGTAATAAAAGTTACTTATACTTCTTAAAAATATGAAATTCCAATAAAATACTGAGTTTCAATAAAGATTTAATCAACAATAAATTTCATAAAATGTTTATTAAGTAATAAAAAAATCTTGTTCTTGTGAAGACCGAGAGTGACAGGCATCTTGCCTCTTAGCTCAGGAGATATTCGCCGTGATTTTTCGACGATCATTGTCCCGATAGTCATCACGGTGAACGGCCTTACGAAGAGCCTCAATCAACACTTTAAGAGGCTCTCATTCGCGATTGGGTCAAAGGTCAGATCCAAAAGACACGGCTTGACTTGAGCCCTACCCCACTGCCTGTGACACTGTGTTTAGGTTTTTTTTAATAATATTAGAGGTTTAAATGTGAAATTGCCGTTTTAACGCCATTCCGTTTCGAATAATAATTAAACCTACATGTGTCAAATTTTAAAGTAATACCTTTTTACACTAAAATTGTAACATTCTAAATTTATAAAAAAGTCATGATGACATTTGTTTTTTTTTTCTATGTCTTTCAATTATTTTTTAATTTAGCTTTTAACGTAAATCTTACAGCTAAAATCACAGTAATTTTCTATTTTAGAAACCATCTGTCATGCTCCATACTTATATGATATCGCTTTAACCTATTACGATTTTTGCGAAATTTGGACAATTTTTTGTACAAAAAAATGTCTTGTCATGTAAAGCATAATGAAGCAAATGTATAGGGTTAATACTTATTTTGTACAAAAAACACTTTTGCATGGTGGTAGGGTACTTTCTAGTACTCTGCTGGCTAGCTAACCCTCAAGTTGAAAATCTGCCGCCAAGCATCTAACGGCGTGTTCTAGCAGCCTCGCTTGAGAGCCAGTACCATTGACTACACTGTCAATTAACATCAGGTGAGCAGGGGTCAAACATTTAAAAAAAAGTACAATACGATACTTCATACTACATATAGCCCCTAATATTCGTTAAAAAAAACTTAAATTTAAGAACAAAAATTACGAAAGTTTAATAAAATATGTTAACCTCCAATAAAAGTTGAAGCTTTTATCAAATTTTAAGTTCTCGTGAAACGTGTAAAATGTCGATGTTTGAAAATCATAACAAAATGCACTTTTTTCTTTGTCTTTTGACCGTCCATTGGTGTTGTCTTAGATATAGATAAGATCATGTTTGATTTTGTATTTATTTGCTCAAACTTCACGTTCAGAACGCACACTAAAGTTATATCTTCACTAGAATGAAATTCTGAGCTTTCATTTCGGACAAAATCTTAATGTCTCGAACTTATCGACCAGAAAGTGTTAGTGATTTTTATCTTCCCCAAGTTTTGTATTTTAAATCTACCCTACGCTATATATTTAATGTAACGTGATGTATTTAAGGTATATAATGATACCCATATTATGGGTACCTCGGTATGTTAAACTCTAGTTTTGAGGGTGCGTTTTTCAGCGAGATAGCCCGTTTATTATTTTTTATACCTACCCCCCGTTTTATTTAAATTGCATAATATAAAAGTTAGGTGTATAGTGAAGTTAGAATGCTAAGTCGTAACGAATAAGTCTTTCGCTCGTCTGTTGTGTTAAGACTGTGTTTTTAATTTATTGTTTAAATGTTATGTTGATGTTTTTTGAATGTTATAGGGGATTTTATGGAGAAATGTTTTTGAATAACAAACATATATGAATTCATCGGAGTCATTTGTTGCAGCTCGCCGAACAGGACCTGCTCTTTGCCGTGAATTTGTTGGAACTAAAAAATAATCACTTCTAAACGATTTAATGCGTGTAGCCATGTTTATCGAGCACTGTGAGCCTTGCTTAAAAACGTTATTCAAAGTAAACAAATGCTTTCAAATTTCGTTGACGAGAAATGTCATGCGTTTATTCGAGATATAAGTAAGCCCCTTTTATTGATTTCTTCTAATGTTTTTATCGATGAATTACAATTATATATTCTATTCTTATATGTATATTACTAGCAGACCCGGCCACGCGTTGCTGTGGCCAAATTGAACACACGCGTTTGAAATAAATTGTAGCTCATATGCAACGTTTGGACTTTTAACGTAGCGCCATCTATTGGATACTTACTCAACCCAGTTAATAAATTACCTTACACCGCCATCTATTAGAATTTTATGGAACTCACAGATAATTATACCTCTTTGTTGCAAAATAATTTGCAATAAAAAGGAGATATAAACTATCTTATCTCTCAAGTTGGATCAAACTGCATAAAGTGTACAAGATTTGGTTAAAATCGGTTCAGTAGTTAAGGAGTTCATTGCGGACAAACAATGTGACACGAAATTTTTATATATAAAGATATGATATATAGAAAGGTACTGCAGCTAGATTACAGGCCTGTTGAAAATAACCATCTAAAGTCTCAAAGTAATGAGCGCCAAAACATGATGTCCTAGACCAGGGATGGCGAAACGTTTTCCTTCGCGTGCCAATATTTACTAACGAAATATATGGCGGGCCAAGTTGTTGCATTTTTGGCTATTTTATTTCCTGTAACGACGACGGACCGCGCGCGCAGTCGCGCAGCTTCATTTTCGGTTTACGTTCATACTGATCGCGCTAGCGAAACAATACGTGATTGTTTTATGCGAGCCGCGCACTGCCAATGAGATAAAATTTTCTAACAATACGAAAATTACTCTTGATTTTTGTTTGATGGTCGCGGGCCAGATTTCAACGCTTCGCGGGCCGGAGATGGCCCGCGGGCCGTAGTTTCCCCATCGCTGTCCTAGATCTTGTTTTGTCACTCAAAGTTCTGTATATCGCTGCAAAGGTCATGGACATGCGTTATCTCTTGCCATCAGGAAACGTTTCGTTAGTCTCACTACTTTTATTTTAAAAAAAATCGCCACTTATCCTTTTTCGAATCCAATCGAATAAGAACACTCGTTCCTCACAATAAGTTTCAATTTACCATAACGACATACGACTTTTGGGACATCCTTCTGTACATTAGTAGTAGGTACAATTATTCTATGATATCACGTGACGCCTAACCTGTGGCAGTTATATAAATAAATGTTTCTGAATCATGAATACAAAAAATAGATCGGTAAATCTTTTGTAGCTGTAATTGTTTATCGATTAGATTTCGTCGATATAAAAAATATTAAAACAAAAGATGTATTTGAGTTTCACAGCTAATCGTGCGAAATGTCGTCTAATTGTTGCTGAGAAGCAGTGGTAAAGGAAATGATACGGTAATTTCCCCAAAGGACGTGTCCAACAAAGGGTAGAAGTCCCCGGAACAATTCTCACCCCGACAAATAAGGTGACGCAAGGAATGACTCTCTCAAAATAATATAATAAAAAATCAGTACATTTTGTCGACTTCTCAAATATTTCTCCATTTTTCGTTGAATTTCTTTCACTGTTTCTCCGTTAAGAAAAAATGAATATAAAAATGAAATTTACCATTAAGCATAAAGATGTATGTACACTGTACCTACCTATAGTTTAAACATAGCTAATACCATACATATGACATATAGTATGTAAGAATAATATGATGCGAATTAAAAAATATTAAATAATTTGGTGTTTTATTTTTTGCCCACACACATACACACATTTCGTTAGCGTCATCGTCTGCTTTCCTTATCCCACAGCTGGGAATGATCTATTGAGCCATCTGTGTCGGCCCTGTGCTAATCGGCTGGCTAGCTACCACCCTCAAGTTGAAAATCTCCTGCCAAGCATCTAACGGTGTGTTCCAGCAGCCTCACTTGAGAGCTATTTCTATTCCAGGCTAGGTGTGCTTTACCACCTTCGGCCACACCGTCACTCACATCAAGTGAGTTGTAGTCAAACACGTAGCCTGACAGATATAAAAAAAAAAACTAAAGTATAGCAGTTAGCGAAAAAAAATTGTCAAGCTTTCGATTCCAAAATGTAGGAAAATTCAACGCCTCAAGCAGGACGTGAACGAAACCGACGACTTGAAGTTAGAGATTTTTTTAGGCTTTGGCGTTACCCTTTTGACATTAGCCAGTGTTAAGAATTCGTTTTTTTTAGGATTTTAAATGTCTAATTCACAGTCGAAGTTACACAAAATAGGTCAAGGCTAGTAATTTGACTACATTTCTAATAAAAGTGTCATCGCATTTAAGACAGCAATCATTTTTGTTCGTCACAACCGTTTATCTGGGTGGGAATCGAACCCATGCCCGACTGCTCAGATTTTTTTTATAGGTTGCGTTTGACCGCTAACTCGCCTTTCTACCTATACAGTAAAAGATTTCCTCAAGGCATAGTGTCAGTTTTATCTTTACCAAGGGAAATAGGCTTTTTTTAACTGATTTTAAATTATACACAACTAGCTGCGCCCCGCGGTTTTACTTGAGTGGTGACGTGATGGATGATGTTGATGAAATGTGTCCTATGTTTTATTCCAGGGCCTTAAGTAACTACATGCAAAATTTCATCCAGATCCGTTCAGCCGTTCTGGCGTGATTGAGTAACAAACATCCATCCATCCAAACTTTCACATTTATAATATTAGTGGGATTATTATAATAATAATAATAATAATAATAATTTATTTCGAACAACAAAGATTCATATCAATTCCATACTTATAACTAACCAATAATATGTTTGACATTTATTAATATAAGTTTGACATCTATTTATTAAGTATGCAATTATATTTTTTTGACATTTTTATCTATTCATTAGTTGCTAAGTATTAATTTATTTGATGTGATATAATTCTAATTTTTAGGGTTCCGTACCCAAATTGTAAAAACGGGACCCTATTACAAAGACTTCGCTGTCTGTCTGTCCGCCCGTCTGTCTGTCACCAGGCTGTAGGTATCTCAAGAACCGTGATAGCTAGACAGTTGAAATTTCCACAAATTATGTATCTATTTCTGTTGCCGCTATAACAACAAATACTAAAAACAAAATAAAATCAATATTTAAGGGGGGCTCCTATACAACAAACGCGATTTTTTTGCCCTTTTCATAGATAATGGTACGGAACCCTTCGTGCGCGAGTCCGACTCGCACTTGGCCGGTTTTTATTTATTTTCATATTGGCATTGTAACTCATTGTTTTGGTTTTCTTAACAAATTAGTAATATTATCTTTGGAAAGTATATTCACATGTCGAGTTATGGAAAATTAGGAAGGACTTATGTATTACCCTATTTATATGAATAAAAGATAATTGAAATTGAAATTACATAGTGGTAAGGTACTCGGCTGGATTTCTACCACCCTCGATTTGAAAATCTGCCGCCAAGCATCTTGTACGGCGTGTTCCAGCAGTCACATTTGAAACACAATTCAGTTCCCAGATTATTTTAGGCCAGATGTGTTCACTATACAAGTGACTGCACTTAATATGAGGTAAGCTATAGTAAAACATCTACTTAGTCAAAAAAAAATCTTAATCAACACAAAAACAAACACATAAGTGACTATAATATTTATTTATTTATTTATATTCAATTTCTGTATAAACTGTAAATTACTTTTATTTAATTTATCCTATCCATTCACTGTTAATAATGTATCAAATAATTTATTTATTAAATCAACGAGCGTTTTCATTTTTTTATTAAGTATTTTAATAAATAAATTAACTCCTTTCATAATCTACTCATATGCCAAAAACGTCAAAAACATATTTTGATATCTTTAAATTCGACAAAGACACGTAGCCCGTTATTTTATAAAAGATATTTCCACTATTAAAATAATAATTATATAAATCTGTATTTAAAAGTACCTATACGAATAATACCGTTAAGAATGTATTAATTAATTTACTTAATAAATCATAAACAGATTTAATTTGTTCATTAAATAACTTAGTAAAAAAATCAAGTACTTTCCCGAATAATTCAATGTCGTTCATTTTTAATAATATTTTTTTTCCATTCATTGAAGTTATAAATTACTTAATAATTATCTTTTATTAATTTAAATCCTTTATTAGTCTTTGTATTTGTACAGTTTATAATGTACACCGATAACATAATCTTCGTCTATTATACCACAAACTGTTTTAAAATCTTCTTTATTTCGATATTTGTAGAAACATTTATCTGGTTTCCATTTTGCCGTGAACTGAGGGTCTGAGAAGAAAGGCTCCGTCGTCTGTATGTCGATCGGATCACGAGGAAGAGGAATTACTAATCTAAAAAAAAAAGATACATATTAAGAGGAAACAAGTCGTCATTTTCTTCATACAAACGTTTTCCCCATTTTCCTTCCAGGATTTTAATACTAGAGCAATAATTTTTAGATAGGAAGTAGGTACTTGCTAGTTTCATGCCTCTCTGTTTTGATTTTTTGATATATGTTTTTTTTATAAGGGCTAGGAATCTTCAAAAATCTTAAAATTTACCTAGTTTCAACGCTGTGTTTCAACGTCCAAATCCCAATCTCATAGACATAATCTTAAAAAAATAAAACGCACAGGCAAAGAACACATCCTTCTTATTTACTTGTTAAAAGAAATACTAAAATCGGTCCAAAGTTGGAGGAGGAAACAGAGGAATACGAAACCTCGATTTTGCTCATTTTATTTCGGGTTAATGAGCCCGAGGTGCAGTTGTCCCTTTCGCTCAGTATGTTCGGGTGCTGCGTGCGACGCGACAGAAATAGTTTGGTGAAATTCCTAATTTTCAAATGTCTCAGTTGAATGCTTTCCTCTTAAATAACCCACAACTTCGCCTGCGTGAAATTTAACAAAAAGTTTGTTCGGTTAGCAGAGTTTACGAAAAGTTACACATCATCATCACATCACATCATCAGCCATAGGACGTCCACTGCTGGACATAGGCCTCCTCCTGGAGGATTTTGCCAATACTCGCCACGCTTGGCAGGCGGGTTGGCGAGCGCAGTTAGGTGTGATTGTTCAAGGAAGACGCTGCTGCCCATCTTCCGGATTACATCCCTTAGCCGACTCTTACGGCAACCACGGGTAGAGAGGGTGGGGTACTATTCTTACGCCGACACCACCACGGCAATATCCTACTAATATTATAAATGTGAAAGTTTGTATGTTTGGATGTTACTCAATCACGCAAAAACGGAAAAAATCGCAAAACAATCCATCATTCAATCTGTTATACATTGATTGACAGTTTGATAGGCTGTTAAATTGGCAATCAGTGAATTTGTCAAACTGTTAATCTGTCAAACTGACAATCTGTCAAACTATCAAACTGTCAATGAATAAAATAAATAAAATCTGATGTCAAAAATATTCTATACCTATGTTAATTCCGGTAATAAACTATGTGTGTGCTAAATTTAATCCAAACCCGTTCAGCCGTTTTTACGTGATTGAGTAACAAACATCCAAACATACAAACTTTTACATGTATAATATTGATAATAGAGTGTGGGATGTATTTATTATCTGTGACAAGGTATAAAGCAGACGGGCTTAATAAAAACTGGCACAATGCACGAATGATTTAGACAAAGTAAAAGAAAAGAAAACTAACAAAATCTATACAAGCTAGGTGTGTTTTAGCATCTTCGACCACACCATCACCATCAGGTGAGCTGCGGTCAAACGCCTAACCTGTCAACTATTAAAAAAACCGAAGTAGCACCAAAGCAGCGATGCCCTGGACTTTCTTTTGTTATTTCAGTTCTGTATCGCTGCAGTGGTCATAGACAGGCGTTATCTCTTACCATCAGGAGATCATATCGTACCTCTCATTATTTTAATATAAAATTAAATTAATTTTAATTTCTTCGTGAAGCACAGGGAGTATCTACGGGCTGACAGTTTGAACATTAGCAATATTAAAAGACATGTTAATTACTGGTCATATGAAACGTATAAAGAAATAAAATCGAAACAAATACAAAAAAAAACTAAGAAAACCTTGGTTAAAATTTTCCCAAGACTTCAGAATGTATGGACAGCGCGCGGCCTCACGCGCCGAGCTAGCGCGAGACATAACTATCATACGTACACTGCGCAGTAACTGTTATCTAATCTGTGACCGCGCGCGACTACCATGTCATTGTCGGTGCGCGTGATTTGAGTGTCCGTATTTTTGTGTTTGCTCAGGATAATTAGGTCAAAATATTAACCACCTATTTTTTTAATTCTTTGGAACGACAATCGAGTACTGAACCCCCTGTATCAATATTGCTGATGCTCAAACTTTCACGGTGTATGTACCTGGTAGCATGTAAGAACATGCGATGTGGTGTAATGTCTGTGGCATTACTATATGTATAATCTCCAAGAATGATGTGTCCCACCGCATGGCAGTGTACACGGAGCTGGTGACGACGCCCTAGGGATGGAAAAAGAAAATCACATCATCACATCATCAGCCATATGACGTCCACTGCTGGACATAGGCCCCCTCCTGGGGGGGTTTTGCCAATACTCACCACACTTGGCAGGCGGGTTGGCAAGCGCAGTTAAGTGTGATTGTTCAAGGAAGACGCTGCCGCCCTCTTAAGGCAACCACGGGTAGAGAGGGTGGGGTACAATTCTTACACCGCCACCACAAAAAGAAAATACTTTGGTGATATTCTTGATTGATTTCCTTAGTTACGGAAGCCTACAAATACAAATATTTTATTGATAACACCAATGTTCCGTAATAACATTTCAAACATATAATTAAAAGAGTTTTAAAACACTGATTACATATGTCAACGATTAAAAAACTAAATCTCAAAATAAAGTATGTCAATATAAAAAATATTGTCAAAAATCATAAGTAATTTAATAATCTTTTAGTTTAAAAATACTCGTCAATGTCATAAAACAAGGTCTCTAGCAGCCAAGATCTTAACTTGGTTCTGAAGCACGCGGTGGAAGGTGCATCCCGGAAGGAGGGGGGTACGCGGTTTTAGACCGCGGGCCCCAGAATTTGTACAGACCTCTCCGACTTGACGAGCCGGTGCGACGGTGTTACAAGTTGGTCTTTTTTTATATTACTGCGAAGATCTAACGTGCTATGGACGCAACTGCGTTGAAAATCAATGTTTATGTGGGTGAATAGGGCTACCTGGTAAATAAGCTCACACGGCAACGGCATTATCTGAAGATCTCTAAAAAGCTCCAAGCATAAGACGACGTCCTGAACCCCACATATGGCACGAAGTTAAAGCTTAGAGGAGACTGTCTGGTTTCTAATCTGGAGGTCATAGATTCAAATCCTACGTAACGCACCTCTGGCTTTTCTTCTGTTCAGCGCATATAATCAATATCTTCAAACGATGAAGAAAAACATCGTGAGATAACCTACATGTAAGAAATTTCGCTAAAAACAAAGTTCTCAAAGATGTGTGAAGTCTTCCAACCCGCACTTTGGCGCAGACAACGCGCCACAACCGAACCTGAATAACATTGTGCCGTACCATGGGCGACCCCCTGACGTTTTTGCCTAGCGTACTCTACTTCGAGACTCTACTGGCCCGGAACACGTAGAAGAAGACGGCAAATGGGCAATTAAGCTTTCCGAATGGTACCACAACACCTAAATGAAACCAACGATGACCAGAGGGTGCTAGATAAACCGCCCGCAGACTTGGCGTCGATTTTGCACCATCCAATGTACCAGGGGCCAATGTACCCCAGAACGCTGCATGAAGAACCTTGACACCGATTCCCCACCTCACCTGCAAAGAAAAGAGCAAAGAATCCAAACTGAACTGGTCCCGTATTTCGCTTACCAGTGATGGGTTTGAGCAGCAACACCGTGACTTTCTCGTCTCCGTAGCGGCCAGTCTCAAGTGCCAGCATTCGGGTGTGAGCTGGTCGGGACTGAACGCAAGACTGGTTACTCTGACAGTTCACTAACGCTGACATACGATGACTCGAATGCGCTGTCAGCGGGTCGACGCCTAGTGAAACACAAGATTACATTCTTACACATAAGTACAAATATTTTATTGATAACACCAATGTTACAAGTCAAAGCTAAAGTTACGAGCATAAACAAGCTAAAGCGAGTGCTTCTCCCGGACTTTTGTGCCTGGCGTGCTCTCCTTGAAGACCTCCTGGCTGGCCCGGAAGACGTAAAAGAAGAACACGGCAAAGGGGCAATGTGGCTTTTTTATATAATAGTAATGAGATGAACGAGACGCTCTCCTGATGGTAAGAGATAACGCCTATCCATGATCATTGCAGCGAAACACTGAACTTTGAGTAACGAAACAAAGTCCAGGGCATCGCTGATTTGGCGCTCGTTACTTGGAGACTCTAGATCAGCCGTTCCTAAAGTGGGCGATAACGCCCCCTTGTGGGCGCTGCAGGTCTAAAGGGTAAGAGACCCAGAAAAAAAAATGGGGGCGTTATGTAGAGGCTTGGGGGGTGATTTGTAATTTCATTTAGCTAGGAGGCCTCTTAGACACCGACTGCATGAGCTCTCGACTCTCAACTACAACTTGTGAACATCAACTAATATTAGTTAAGAGATTGCTCAAACATAGCTTTAAGTAGGTGACAAAATGGGGGCGCTAAAAAATATTATTATATTCTCAAAGTGGACAGTAGACAAAATAAGTTTGAGAACCCCTGCTCTAGATGGTCAATCAAAGATCAATTGATCAACATCAATTGAGTTGTGTGAGTTGAGTGATGGTATGGACGAAGATGGTACACCAAAGACACGAAGAAGTGTTTCATGTGGCTTTGACTGTATTTCAGACTCATTTTAGTTGATACAAATAATAATAATAAATATATATCGAACGACATTACACTCAACGCCATCTAGCCCCAAACTAAGTAAAGCTTGTACTATGGAAACCAGATAACTAGAATACTTAACTACTTTTCTGTAAATACATACAGAACAAACATTTATTTATCGTCACTTAAATGTTTGTTCTAGTGGAAATCGAACCCACAACAGGTTTCGAAGCAGATGACCTAACAGGGCAGTCACATCATGTAACATTTCAAAAAATATCTTAATGTTTGACACATGCAAAATACATGCATTGCCAAAAACAAACAAAAAAATAACGAATGATACTTACCAACGTCAAACACAACGTCAGCTAATTCAAACTGAACGTGTCCCCTCACTATCGCCAAGTAATATTTACACGTTCGTCGCTTCTCAAACAATTTACCAGCTTGAGCTGCCGCATTTTTGTTCTTTGCTGTAAAAAAAAATAGTTTTTCGTCAACATTAGCCTATCTCAACTCTGTAGCATAGGTGTCTCAAACTTATAGCTTGACGTACCCTATCATTCTTACGACACAACGGCGAACTTCTTTAATTAAAACGATTTGAAATATAAAAATAAAAGAGCATTACCTATCTAAAGATATATAACCAGCTAAATGATAGAATACGTTTTTTTTTTCGACCATAGCACGTTCATGCTTTGATCAATTGGCCAATTCTCATGTTGATAATATACTTGAAAAATGAAAATGTTTTTATTTGGGACCTTTCCGCTCTTGTATATCTATGTATGTATCTTGATAAATTATGCTATAGTTACTGTGTATGAAAATAATAATTATACTTAAGCTTCGTTTTTTCGATATATATGTGTGTATGTAGGATGTGTAGGGTGTGTGTGGGTGTGTGTGTATGGATACTTATAGCCTTGCAGTGTAGGTACTAAGCCGAAAAGGGTCATTATACACGTCATTGTAAACAAATTTTACTCTGGCGAGAACAACAACTTCTTTCGGCTTATCACATCACACTATGGCAGAATATGTGGTACTGTGGTGCTATCTATTAAGACGACCTATGAGATCTACCACTTACTAAGATAGAAACCTATTTTTTATTTTTTAAATCGATGATACCTATACAAAGAACTCCGCTGGTAGAATAGTCCAGCCGTTGTATAAAGTGTATGGGATTCGCAGAAGTAGAGAGGTGAGAGTCCGGGGAAGCAATGTGACACGTCACAGTGTTCTGGAATAAACAAAAATGACAAGATTTAGAAACTAAAGACGGTAAGTTGAAATATTTAAATAGTACTCAGCGAAATAGAGAAGCAACGCACATACACGCGCACACACCCACACACGTACACACACACATCACACGCGCGCGTTCGAGGGAACAGCGTGACAATAAGTGTCAAGCCATTTGCTCTCACGGCATACGAGTCGGTTATACTGCCATGACGCGTCAATAGATGTTTCAGAAAATAAAGCTAGTTCAGCTTGCTTGTTGGTTAGCCCCTTATTAACTACGTAACTGATCAGAACAAACTAAAAAGCTATTAAACCAGACTCTTTCTTCACAAAAAGACTTGATTAAATAATAGAATTTCAATTTGTAACTTAATTTTTAATACTCTGTTGATGTCACATCGATATTATTTTCCTAAACATTTCACGAGAAAACTATAGTCAGTCGCGTAACCATCACAATCATTTTATTCAACACAACTAAAATTTTGGCGGGAGCGCAGAAAAATCATGTCGCTGTAGCGTAGATATTATTTAAAAAAAAAATTGTTTCAATTTATACGCACAAGTGTAGGCATGTGCTATAAAGCGGCAAAACAAGTCTTCTCGTATTATTTAGAAAGACAAACATTTATTCGACACAATTCCTATATACAGACAAATAAAAACCAAAAACAAAAACGATCTTATGCCGAATGGGTTCATCTCAGCATGGCTGCCGATTGTCACAGACAGGTCTATAATAAAGCCACTACTTTGACTGTGTTTTGTGTATTATGGAAACTGTAGGCATTATGGGCTTAATATCCAGTTGCCGATGAATTAACAAAAAAAAAAGGAATAGCTATTAACAAAAAAAAAAGGAATAGCTATCCATCGCCTAGAAAGAGATATTTATTAACCTTACACTATATCAACACAACACCAAACAAAAATAAATATCATAAAATAACGACTTACCTTTTCATTTTCGTCATCGGAATTTATGTACATATCATACGGCTTGTTAACAATTAAATAATCGTCATTTTCGTACAATTTTTCAACACCCATCTCGCACTTTGTTGACATTTTTATAATGCGTTCGTAAAATATTTGTCACGAAAAAAACTTGAAGAAATCAGATAAATACATCTAGAGCATCATTCTGGTATTGTAAATACTACATATCGATAACATTGTAAATAATTTGATGGATTTTACAATAAGTACTTGCAAAGCTTGTTCCAAACACTAATATAAAATTTCTTCTAAAGTCATAGATTGATGTTTGCTGCAGGTAAGAGAATATCTTAGGTGGGTATGGTTTATAAGTACTACATATTGCATTGCGTGAATTTTGCGCTAGAGATTTTACTATATTTTTGTAACCATACGTCTTGATTTATTTGATCGACATTTTTTTTGAGTATCAATTTATATTTTTATTAACTTCAAAACTTTTCTTTCAAGCCATTAATGTCAAACAAAAATATTTTGTGCTAAAGTTTACAAGACTTTTTGTTGATTTCGAATAAGGTTAGTAATGTACAAACTCTTTGCTGAAAATAAAGAGGTTTGAAGTGAAACCTGCAACAGACGGACACGACCTGCGGTGTGCCTGCCTCAGCCTACTATAGAAGATGCGTTAGCAAACCAAACAGTAACATTTCAAAAGTAGCATCTACGAAAGCGGTAGATTTACTTTTTTAGAGTAATTGTTTATATCTCATGAAGGTTACAACAATCTTTTGATGCGTGTGAAAGGTTTCCAATAACTATAAAATTATGAACGCAGCATTTTTACTTTCACAAATCTGTTATTGTCACTGTCAGACAAAATTAAATTGAAAGCAATGGACGCTTTTAATACTAACATAAAAACATTGGGAAAAAACCGTTAAAAAAGTTCTGTGAAACAAAATGAATCTTCTTAAACCTACAATTATCTGTAACCCTATACTTTTATAACACACCATGGAGGATATATGCACGGGATGCTTGTGTTCCGGCCGAAAATTACTCTTCATCGGTGATACCGAGTTTTACCAACTATACTCGCAGATTTTGAATGAAATTTCCGTAAGTTGAACTTAATTCTTAAATCCTAATGTTATTTGGTACTGTTCTTTTGAAGCAGTAATGACTCAGTCGTTATAATTGGTGTTTTATTCACAAAAACTTTGTCTCTAGTAACAAACCCAAGATCAGTAGCTCATATCAATAATTAATAAACTTACAGTAGAAATACGAATATTTATAATCGTGACTCGTTTGGGTCGCAACAACCGAATGTATTTGAGCGAAATTTGGATTGCAGATATACACCTATATTAACACAATACTTTTAATCTTGGAAAACGTTGGTGATATTGCGGCATGGCTAGTTATTGGCTAGACTATTCTAAATCTTTACCAATACTTACAATGTAGTTCCAATTTCAGCTTAAGACATATCTCATATGCACACAATAAAACTCATATAATTTTACCACAGTACAAAATGCTCCATGTTTTTACTGAGGTCATTGGACTGAACTCGTAATAAGTTTAGTTCTCAGTTCACCTCAGATCTCGTAAACAAAACCTCCTAGTCAAATCTATCTGCAAATATTAAAATATACAATGATTGAGCTGGTCTACAGAGATTTAAAGACTTGAGAAAGTAATTTGATTCAATTATATGCAGCCTGTAAAATTGTAACTTGTTGTAATTGAGTGGTCACAGTGCAGAAATTTAGACTTAACTGGGGACTTGTGTAGGTAATTAAATATAGTTCTAGTGAGGTATATTATATACTTGCTTATGCCCATGACTTTGTTAGCTTTAACTTTAGAATTATTGGGTTCAGAGTGAAATGAAACATGTGTAAGGAATAGATAGGCTAAAATAGTGTACAGGCTTAACACCTTCCTAAATCGGTTGGCAAAATGCTGCGACGTATTTAAACTCCAATATCAGTCAGGCGTACTAAATGACGGGAATGAATTAACACACACAATCACAACAAAAACTAATCACAAGTAGTAGTGTTGGTTCTTAATTCACATTCACGTACCGTAAAGTGAAAACACATCAAAGCTGTACTACTTTAATATATACGTTTAAATTTGAAACTGTTTTTCGTTAAACTTTGCCCCCATCATCACGGACTCAAAAGATGTGACAACTAGGAGCTTCTGTTTACAAGATCTGAGGTCAGCGGAATGTCAAGCTGTCTTGAGCTTTATTTCATAGAGCTATAAACTTGTCATGACAATTTTTTTTTTACTGCAATACTCAAAAACTGACAATTTGTTGTAATTAAATTCCAGGTGTTTGAGCTGTCTCAACTAAACATCCGACTATGTTGGGAATGCTGTGCCTTGCTACGGAAGTTTCAGCATTTTAAAGCACAAGTTAAACGAAATTATACTGAACTACTATGGGTAAGTGTAAATTATATACATTCAAAAAACATATAAATATATACATACATATATAAAGATCCCAAAATATGTATGATTGGCATTTGAAAGGCTATATGATCTTTGTAAGTCTATCTGTTCATAAAAAATCAAGTCATTTATTCAGTTTAGGCCCTGGTAAGGCACTTATGAACATTAAGTTACATGTTTGAATCTACCACCGGCTCGTCATTACACTTCAACTGAGAAGACTCCGGCAAGAAACTCAGCAAGGCATTTTTTTTTGTGGATCTTTCTTTTCATATTAGGTTACAGTTTACAGTTATAAATATTAATACATACATTATGCTTACTACAATTGTCACTTAGCCAGGGGGATGCAAGTGCAAAGAGAAGCTACAACAACCATATATTCCTGTCTTCCACGTAATGAGCCACCTTATAGTAGGCTTTGTCAATAAAATACTAATTGTATACTGGCAAATATAATGTTTACTCTACTAGCCTTGGTAGTACAAATACAAATATTTACAAGTCAAATTCCATAATATCATTACAAATATAACAAAGACTAAATAAATATAACTAAATATGTCAAAAACACTAATTACATTTCAATGGATAAAAAACAAAAATGACAAAATAAAGTATGTCAGTATAAAAATATCTCAATATAAAAATATGTAGTAGCTCTGCTTCTTGAGTTGTAGGGTGTTCAAACATGTATATCCGCAAGTCATTTTTGATAGTGTTCCAATCCCCATCAGCGAGACTGTTAAAAATCTAGGTTTAATCTTCGACAGACAACTTTCCTGGAAACCTCAGCTAGCTGAAGTCAGTCGCAAGTTGTTTGCTTCCGCGGCTTCACTCAGAAGGCTGCGTAACTTTCTCCCAATTACTACTAAAATTGCGCTTGTAAAATCTCTCCTTTTCCCTATTCTAGACTATGCAGACGTCTGCTATCTGGACTTAACCCAAGAGCAACTTGAGAAGCTCGAACGCTTACAAAATTTCTGCATTCGTTTTATATTTGGTTTACGTAAATATGATCACATTTCTGAATTTCGTCAAAAGCTCAAATGGTTACCTATTCGTCTTCGCCGTAACTCTCATATACTTTCCTTTCTTTATAAAATCCTTTTTATTCCTACTATTCCCCATTATTTAAAGGAACGCTTTGAATTTATTCAACCTCATTCTGGTTCCCTGCGTTCCTCTCGTACCTTCCAATTAAAAATTCCTCCTTCTGCTCATTCCAATCTTTCTTACAACACTTCTTTTACTGTTGAAGCTGTCTTGCTTTGGAATGCTCTTCCTTCCAGTATCAGACAGGCTAATTCTGTTAATATATTTAATAATTTAGTATATAAACATTATTTATCTGCATGTTAATGTATATTTGTATTTTATATGTATATTTTTTGTATATTTATTGTATGTTTTTTTTATATTTTTTTATTTTTTTTTATTTATTTATTTATAGTATGTTTTTCTGTTTGTATATATATAAATATTCTCTCTCTGTCATTTTATATAATTATTATTATTTGCTTTTTTTTTACACCAACTTAAATATCTATTCTTTTAATTTCCATCCTAAGGTTGTCTGGAAGAAATCGCTCTAGGCGATAAGGCCGCCCTTGTACACCGTTTATTTGTTGTTTCTAAGTTGTATTTTTTGTTTTGTTACTTTCTTTCTCTTCTGTTTTTAATTTTTGTATGTATTTTTATAATGTTTGGTGTATAATAAAGTTGTATTGTATTGTATTGTATATTTGGTTCTGAGTCTGAGTGTCCTAATTACATAAATATTTAATCACCACCTGATGTTAAGTGATGATGCTATCTAAACAGTTGCCAGAGCTTGCCTGTTCTAATATGAACACTAAATTTTTTCGGGATAAAAAGTAACTTATGTTTTAATACCCCCAAACTTCATCAAAATTGGTCCAGCATTCCAGCATTGAGCGTAAAGATGTAACAAATATACAAACACACTTACACACTCACAAACTTTCGCATTTATAATATTAGTGTGATTCTAATGGCATCTCATACCATCCGAGTGTGCACCTCTCATTATTACTATTAAAAAACCCTCAGAATGTGCCACCACCGTGCAATCCACCGCACCTGATCACCACACCAATATACAACCTGTCGTATCCGGAGCAGTTAGATTCTGTCAAGGAGGAATGCTCGGGAGATATAAAGACAGAAGCAGAGGAAGAGCATATGGAACCAGCGACCTTTGTAAATGATCTATTGGTAGAGAGAGATGATAAGGAGCGTAAAGATAAGGTTTGCCTTTCTTACCAAATTCTTTTGTAACCATCTAACAACATCGTCAAGTTTTGGAAGTGCATAACATTCACTCTTTTGAGTAAAGATCCGATTTCAAAAGTATATCGTTGTATTGGTTTTTTCTTTTAATAATAAATAGAGTTGCGTTTGTCTGTCATCTCACCTGATGTAAAAAGCCACACTTGAAAGACAGTTCCATTCTAGGCTAGGTGTACTTTACCATCTTTAATCACACTGTCAATGAACATCGGCGTGTGCTGTGCGTCAGTGAGTTGTGGTCAAACACCAAGCTCGCTAACAATAAAAACCTGAAAAAGCATACTAAATCTATCTGTCTATGTACTAAATGGTAAACTATGTATTTTCATTCCACATATGTTTACAGCCTACGAAAAAATCAGAAAAGAAAAAAGAAAAGAAGCTCAGCAAAAGTAAAATCAAAGTGAAGAAAAAGAAAAATATTAAAACCAGAAAATCTACTCCAAAACTGGTGCAAGTAGAAGAACCTATTTCAGAAGGTATAAGTGAAACAGAAGCACTTCCAGAAGAAGACTTTCATGAGGAGAATAGAATAGAAGAGAAGATAGTAACTAGAAGTAAACATGTCAAAGATGATTTTATAAATGAAACTTCAGAGGTAAGTTTTATAAGTTACTTATTAATTAAATTTGTTGAAGTGAAGCAAAGGTCTTAAAGTTTGAATGATTTTTGGTAACAGATCGGCTTCTTGAGGGGTGAGGCGTGGATCACTTCCCACCCAGAACAAATATTAATGTGTTGAACGTCGATGATTGCTATATGTGTTTTATTATTACAAGCGCTTCAAGTAACCTTTTACATGCATTACTTCGCCAAATAACTTAAAATACTAACATAACTCAACTACGAAGTCTCAATATGAAGAAACGAAAATTCACTCAACAAGAAGCGTTATTGATTTGACTCTTCACTATTGAAGTAGCCAACATAGACACATAAGCTCATAATATGCAAAGAGTGGTGACGTCAAGACACTAGAAAATAACTGTAAAAACAACTTAATGTTACTCCTTAACACCTTATTAGGCAAAGCGACTTATGTTCTTAATTACAATCACACATCACATCATCATCAGCCATATGACGTCCACTTCTGGACATATGCCTCCTCCTGGGGAGGGGTTTTGCCTATACTCGCCACGCTTGGCAGGCGGGTTGGCGAGCGCAGTTAGGTGTGATTGTTCAAGGAAGACGCTGCTGCCCATCTTCCGGATTACATCCCTTAGCCGACTCTTACGGCAACCACGGGTAGAGAAGGTGGGGTACAATTCTTACGCCGGCACCACCACAGCACCTAATTACAATAACTATTGTTATATTGTTGTTCTCGTCGCCATGACAAGGTTATAATGGCGACGAGAGCAACTATCAGACCATAGATAGAGCAGATTCGAATTCATATGCGAATCTGTAAGTTTTTCTTAGCTAAGACACAAAAAGGATTGACAACAAGCAAAATACATAGTGACTTTGTAAAGAGGGCTCCGCAAATTCTAAGAGCAAGCCTCATGATGACTCTTTTGATATAATACTTCTTTGAAACACATACGTGATAAACAATCATTTCTTAGGTTGAAAAACCCGCTAGTCAACCAATACTGCAGCCGAAGCCCGTAGAACTACTCCCAGATAAACCTCAGTGCGCTGAATGTGGAAAATCATTCAGCTCGAGGAAAACATATCGGTATCATCTCAAGTGAGTAGAAGTTATGACACGGCAAATTATAGCAGACTGGTTGAGAAACTGTCTGCTTCCAATCTGGGGGTTCCTGGGTTCCAATGTAAACAAGCATCTATCTTAAGTTTTTTTAAATGTAAAAGTAATGTGACGATCAAGACACTCTCCTAATGGTAAGAGATAACGCTTGTCAATTACCATTACAGCAATACACAGAACAAGTCCAGAGCATCGCTGCTTTGGCACTCATTACTTTGAGACATTAGATGGTTAGTCTCAACAGCCCTGTAATTTCGCTAGCTGCTACAATTCATACCGGAAAAAGTACAAAGTTCTGCGCGTATTGGCTCTAGCTACAAATGGTGTAGGAAAACATCGTGAGGTGCATGACTGAAAGTTGTTAACGCAACTTGACCAGGGTGGTGGACTATGAAATTGCCTATCCACAATGACAAGAGGCTCATGCCCATCAGTGGGACAGCTTAATAAACATAACAATTGACCAACTGTAACATTATTGTTATTTATGGCCAATATATATTACTGATTACATAATTCACTGACATGTCAAACTGAATGATTTGGTTCTTTCTATAGAGTACTACATAAAGGCAACAACTGTTATTGCTATTTATGGCCAATAAATATTACTAATGACATAATTCACTGACATTTGTCAAACTGAATGATTTGGTTGTTTCTACAATCTACTACATAGTCTACATAGTATGTATAGGCGACAACCGTAATTGTTATATATGGCCAATAAATATTACTGATTACATAATTCGCTGACTAGTCAGACTAAATGATTTGATTGTTTCTACAGCGTACTACATAAAGGTAACAACCGTTATCCGTGTCCGAGATGTGGTAAAATCTACCAATGGAAGTCTAACCTGGGAAGACACATGAGGACACACAAGGTAACATTATTATTTTCTTTATGTTTGGCATCGCACTGTGTGCATTTGGCCAGTGCAAGATTTTGGCAAGATTTTGATGAAAAATTAAGTAAAACATTTCTAAGTCACAGAAAAGATCACACAATAAAAGTCGGATTCAGAATTTGTTGACTCTTAGAGAACATTAAGAACTGTCAGACATGCCGATTTCATGCATGATTGTTTTCCTTCTCTGTTTGAATTTAAATATTTTTGGTACTGTTGACAGGCTAGGTGCTTGACCACATTCCACTTGATGTTAAGTGACACGGTGGTCGAAGATGGTAAACACCTAGCCTGGAAAGGAACTGGCCAACAAGTGTTGCCCCCGAAACCCACTGTATACTAAATTTCATGAAAATCATTGAAGCCGCTTCCGAGATTCAGAAAATATTACAAGAATTGCTCGTTTAAAAGTATTAAATTATAAATCAAAAACACTTATATGTTTGTACCTATATGATTTAAATTTCAGAAGCCGGTTGTTAAATCTAATTACATTATAAATACGAAATCGAATAAAAACTTTTTTTAAATAATCGGTTGGAAAACATGAGCAACAATCGTTAAAAGCGATATCTCTTTGCGCCTCTAACATTTCTTTACCCAAACATCCCAAAAATCGTTCTCCATTGAAAACATTTACAATACATCTGTCTAGTTCTTTTACAAAATCAACAAAAGTATCTGGTAAATTGTCGCCTTTGTCATTTTCTAAATATTTTACGTATGCATTTATATTTTCGCATTTATGGATATCGTGACAAGTTCGCAACAAATAACCACAGACATAATGAAATGCATTCTGTTCTGGGACATCGAACCTGTAGTCTGTTCGGTAGACAGCAATTAAAGCATCGTTGATGCGTTGCAGAGTTTGATCGTTTTCGACGATGTGTTCAGACTGCGCCGTTACCATCTCATCTATATTAACAAGCCAATTATCCACATCTTCATCAGAATTAGCATATCTCGAGTATTTTAACATGTTAACCATAAACAATTTCCGGAAGACCCTGCTAAACTGTATTGGCGTTGGTTTTCGGCAGTTACTGGCTTGCTGTCGAATCGAAACAAAAAAGTTTTCCAAAACCTCTTTGTTAAGTCTTCGAGTGAACACAAATTTGTACCCTTCAGAGTTTAAATCTTCCCTTAGATTCATAATGCTTGTCAAACTAATTTGGAATCCTTTAATACACTTGACAGAGTTTGTAACGTCTTTTTTATTAGTGTTAAGAATGGTGACATCATTCAGAAACTTTATGAACTTTTTTAGGGTTTCGATTTGGTACGGTAAACCTGCAAATGATTTTTTATACTTATTTGCATCGCTCACAACTGATGAGCTTATTATGTCAAAAGTGTTATTAATCAATTCGATCAAATTGACTGTTCCCATGCTTTTTCTATTTAGCTGTTTTAATTCAATGGAACAATACATACCTGCTACAACAGTTCTACTAAAAACTTGTGTCGCATATTTTACTTTCTTTTTCTCGAACTTGTTTGGGTTGATATGAGATTCGGTTAATTTCGGTGCTAAACGATATTCTCTTTTATTATCCTGATCATAAAACGTTTTTATGTCGCCCCACGTTGCGACAGCCTTAGAACCATTATCATCCTGATATTCGAAGTCATACTTTAATAAATTATTTCGTAACGATTTCAATAAGTGTGGAACATCAAATATGTAATATATTTTATGACCATTAATGAAAAAATATGGGTTTTTTATTGTTACGTTTCTAATGTTTGCAATGTTCAAAAAGTTTGAGCCTTGATCGCTGACGAAAGCTACTACTTTGTATCCTATACGAAACATTTCCGAAATGACGTCGTCCAACCATGTGTTAAGTTCTTTGTAATATTTGCTCCGAGATAGAAAAGAATACGCAAGTGGCTGCTTCCAATTATCTAAAACACCTCTGGCCATTACTACGAACGCTTGAGTTGCTGGCTCTGCGATTTGAGTCCCATTTATCTCATGCAAGCCAATAAGTTTATCTGAATTAATTTGGTAAAATAGATGCCGCTTCAAAGACATTTTGTCAACACATATAACGCAGTATTTTTCAGATTCTTTGGAATATTTAATTTTGGTTTTTAAGCATTTTACGACTTTCGGTGAAATTTGGGTACCAATGTTTATGTTAATTTTGCAAAGTTTTCGCTTACTAGGAAGGCGTATGATTTTACCTACAACCCTATACGCGGAAGGTCCAGCTAAAAATAAATAAAAAGCGAATAATTTGAATTCTTTGTCATATATGTTACCACGAATATGTGGATAAAGCTTTTTTTGCAAATCTATAATACTTTTTAACTGTGGTGTCATATAATCCTTTAGTTCGGAAACTGTTACGACTTTATCACGTTCGTTTTCTGAAATCTTCCTCTTCTTATATTCGGAACTATATTCTTGTAATAGCTTCTTTTTGCGGGTTCCCGAAGACAGTACCGCTTTAGTTTTTGATGTGTCTGAACTAATAATATCACATGTTTGAACTGCCTTATTCATGACCTTGTTCACTTTTAAGTTAATGGTTTGTGTGGACTTTGTCGATACAAAATCGTCTTCTCGCGGCAACATCAGTGTGGGTATCGCATTACATTTTAATCGTGTACCGATACGACTGGACTCTTCAAAATGTAAATCGCATATGATATGAGATTTGTAAAGATTTTCTTCACTTTTGTCTATTAAATCCACCCGGCAGCTTGCCTTAACCCACTGCTTGCATCTAAGAGAAAAATTAAACATTAGATCTACATATTTCTATTTTATTTTTTATGTTTGACAAGCTAGGTGTTTGACCACAGCTCTCGTGATGTTAAGTGACGGTGTGGTCAAAAATGGCTCTCAAGTGAGGCTGCTGGAACACACCGTTAGGTGCTTGGCGGCAAATTTTCAACTTGAGGGTAGTAGCTAGCCAGCCGAGTATTTAAAAAAATACCCTATCACCAAGTGGTTTCCTAACGATGTTTTCCTTTACCGGCAGCTAAAGCTCATTGTCGGGGTTACAACAGCTATTATTGATACGAATTAAAAAAAAAACAATCATTTCAGAAGATAGGTGACCTACTTATTAAATTTGAATAAATTGTCGTTTGCTAATTATATGTAGGTAGGTAAAATAAAATAAATATCGTAGGACATTACGCATAAACCATTATTACCATTTGACCCCAAACTATGCAAAGCCAAACACAAATCTTTTATTGATAACACCAAAGTTACAGTTCATTTTTACATTCATATTTAAAAATATCAAAATCATAACATATGTATATGTCAATATAACGAAAAAGTCAATATACCTATTGATCATAATGACCTATCTCATTATTTAAAAAAAAAAACCTTACTAGTAATTCAATAATCTTATTAAATAATCGTCTAATCTTCTAAAGCACGCGATGCATCCCTAATGGAAGCGGTTACGCGGTTGTAGACCGCGGGCCCCAGAATGTATACCGACCTTTTCTACAGAATTCATTTCGGTGAATGTGCTACTGAGCTGTACGACCTTGTACTTCCATCCCCCTTTTACTACAGGACAAGTAGTGCGACGGCCCACTACTACCCATACATAGTGGAAATTCCTTGGGTACCAAACGTTTTGACTCTACGTTTCTCATCCGTACGGCCAAGGAATGGAACAAGCTGCCGGCTTCCTTGTTTCCTGAGAGATATAACCTAGATCTTTTCAAGGCCAGAGTGAATAGGTATCTTCTAAGTCTGCGTGCTTTATCTTCGACCACATCATCGCTTACCATCAGGCGAGATGGTGGTCAAAGGCGGACTTATCCGAATTAAAAAAAAAAAAAAAAAAAAAAACCGACTTGACGAGCCGGTGCGACGGTCTTTTTATTACTACGAAGATCCAGCCTGTACTATGGTAGTCAGATAACTGATAGAATACTTAAATACTTACTTACTAATACTTTTTTTTTTGTTGCAAATACATATAGAACACCCCAGACACGAAACAAACATTTATCGTCAGTTTAAGTAAAG
This sequence comes from Biston stratarius, assembly GCA_950106695.1. Classification (NCBI taxonomy): domain Eukaryota; kingdom Metazoa; phylum Arthropoda; class Insecta; order Lepidoptera; family Geometridae; genus Biston; species Biston stratarius. Next base: position 2,995,470 of record OX467121.1, on the reverse strand, counting down.
TACCTGGTTGACCGAGCATTGCTCGGCTGAAAACATGGATAAAACGACGTTTTCTGAAAATGAAACCTAGCTAGATCGATTTTTCGCCCCCGAAACCTCCTGGATACAAAATTTCATGAAAATCGTTGGAGCCGTTTCCCAGATTCAGAATATATATATATACAAGAATTGCTCGTTTAAAGATATAGAATATATTAAAAAAATAAAGTAATCACTAAAACTCTATCCATCATATTCATGGCTTTTTGACAGCTCATACAAAGTTAACGAAACAACTTTGTAATGTGTCTAGCAAATTACATCCCTCAGTTACATCCCATAGAAATAAATACGTTTGAACTAATATTACCTCTTTACAAGGTTACGTCAACTTGAAAGGAATTTTATTAAACCAGATTGACTTACCTTATTTTATCCTTCGGAAACCTATAAAAACTTCTATTCTTGTCTCGTTTACAAGAAGGGCAGCCATATATAGCACAATGATAACCCATTTTTGTGAGAAATGTTTTGATATTTTGACCTTGAAACTGAACAAACGTCGGTGCGCGTCCCTTGTGTAAATCAACTCGCAATGAGCTCAGAGCAGTGTTGCCAGTGACTAATTTTTTACTACCTTGTTTAGTGGGGAAAATTGCCATGTTTTAAAGGAAATATCTTCGATTGCCGTAGCAATTAAACTATTTTTTTTTTCATTTGTATTAATTAATCATTTTAATTGATAAAAAACAAACAAAACCTTATTAATTTAATTTAGCCAAATAAGTTTCTGATGCTCTCCACATCCATCGCATAGCGTATTCCATCCTAGACCATATCGTTGCTTAACATTAGGCGTGATTTGGGCAAACGCGAATCTAATCAGTATTTAAAAAAAAAACAATAATTTTCATTATTATTAAGTTTGTATTTATTTTTATCTTTTGTTCTTACGAACATTTTTCAGTTGGTACAAACTTTTAAAATAATTTCTGACACATTCTTTTGTCAATAACAATCCGTTTATAGTGGACGTAATTAATTTGTTCCTGTCTGTACTTCTGTGCATAATGTTTCCTTGACACCTTCTTTTTTGGTGTACTTGGCCCTTCGTCACTTTCAGAGTCCATGTAAACAAATACAAAACGCAGTAAAAACACTGTGATTAAAACATATTTATGAATAGCGACGGAAAGAAGAAACTAGAATTTCAATACAAATAACATGATACTAACAACACAAAAAACTCACTCAAAAAAACTCACAATTGATGAGCTAAATTTAGACAGACGCATTTTGTTTTTTAATTTTCTGGCTTGGCACTTTACCAAACACGACCTTTCGAATTTGCCGTAGATTTCGTTACGGTAATAGATTTGTTGTTGTAGGCCGTTTTCCTTTTATGTCCTGTTTTCGTAAAACACGGCAATTGCTGTAACAATGGCAACACTGGATCAGAGTCGCGGTGTAAAGAAGCCCGGATTGGGGAAGAAAACTGTCTATTGCATTATTTATCTCAACTAATGGGCGAATGGAACTGCAAATAGTGCGTTACGCTGTAGCTAGATGGCAGCAATAAACTGGATTTTCACAACCGTAGACAATGTTTTGTATGTTGGCGGGCTTTTAGAGTTTTGGCGGGAATGCGGAAAGAGTCTTGTCGCCCCATTGTATGTTTTTTTCCAAAACTAGTGTTTTTTGTCGAGTACTTATGTATAAAAATAGTGGTGTTTTATTCATAAAGTGCCGAACTACAAGCACGAGTGTTGGGAAGTGATAATATGCGTATAAAACATGACATTTTGTGCTACTTCCAAAACTCCATTAAAGCTTATAGTAAAGTCGCTACTACTTTACTAAGCCATAACCGGATCTGGCACGGACTGGACTTTGACTGTAACTGTAGATCAAAGACGAGGCAGTATGGCTTAAAAGCTTTAGCCTGCCCGATGGGAAAATTAAATTATTAAAAAAAACAATCTAAACAAAAACAAACTTTATAATTACGATTGCAATATTTGCTTGCACTGCAAATGGATCGGGAAACTTGTACATTATTATCAATGTGCGGTATTAATATGAGCGTTCTAATGTATCTCAACTAAAAACAGACTTAGATGAGACATATGAAAGAGTTTCATTAAAACATAAAACACAAAAAGTGTTAGAAAACAATAACATTGCACTGAATAGTACCTAAGTGTGAAACCTTTTGGTCTTACTCTCTAGACTTAACCTTTTTAATACAAGCGAAACAACAACAAAACCTGTGAGATTATCTATGCCAGCCTTTCTCAAAGTGGGCGATAACGCCCCCTTGTGGGCGCTGCAGGCCTAAAGGGGGGCGGTAAGAGACCCAGAAAAAAATGGGGGCGTTGTGTAGAGGCTTGGATGATTTGTAATTTCATTTAGCTAGGAGGCCCCTTAGACTTAGGTGAAAAAATGGGGGCGTTAAAAAAAAAAATATTCTCAAAGTGGGCAGTAGACTATATAAGTTTGGGAACCCCTGATCTATGCAGATACGAAAAAGCCCAATGGAAGTACCATTAACTGCAGACTCGAGGGACTTTTTGTTGCTTATAGCTGATCCAATTAGTGTCCTGTCTATTTTTGTGAAAGAGAGATAAAGAAATTGTATTGAAGAATATGTCTTTTCTAAGGTATGTTTGTATTGCAGCTGACTTTAAACTGTCAAAGTAAGCATACTGAGGAAAGCTACATGTCTAAGTGTTCTTAAAAAAGTTGACTATCTTACCCTTCTCACAATGAGACGGGGTTTGCGCCTAGCTTTGGGACAGATTATTGTTCAAGGTGGGGGTGATAAGTCCTGCATAAACGTCACGCTTGGAGTGTTTTGTGCATTTCCCTCTACCAGCGTCTACCAGGGCCAACCCAGCTCCTTGAAGTATCGGAATGAGGCTCTGGGCCGCTGGTATAGTATCTCCAGTGAGATGGGTGGAATACTTAATACATTCATTCATTCTTTCAAAAGAAGCATTCAAGGTGTGTTTGGGACAGTCTATAAAACGGCAGAACCGATAGATTGGAGAATTAAATAAATATGTACAAAATTGTACATAGTAGCTCAGTGGTTATCATGATCGGACTATACACAGAGGAGTGTGGATTCGAACCCCAAAAAAACGAGCTTGAGCAGCCAGGGATAGAAATCATAGCGTGATGGTAAGTTACTCTCTAGTAGGTACTGGCGAGCTACCATACAAGAGTTGAAATTCCATCGACCACAAGCTTACCACCTTTTACCATACCATCGCTTAACATCAAGTGTGTATCAGAAAAAAGTCGGTTTTTGTTTTCAATTCAGAAATCAGAAACATTTATTGTAAACATATGCAAAGTACATAACGATCTGGCCTTTTACAGCCATAAAATATTTAATACAATTTGAAATTAATGTCATAAAAGCTTTACAATTCATAAAAATAATAATAATATTGGTCCATTAATCTCTCGTTTAAAAAGTCGTCAATTTTATAATAAGTTTTAGTAGTCAAAAAATTAAATAATTAGGCAGGTACACTCTTTTTTTTTCTTTTTTAATTCTTATTCTTATTCCAAGTGGGGACGATAAGTCCTGCACTGACGTTCCGCTTGAGGTGTTTTGTGCATTTCTCCCTACCAGCGTCTACCCGAGCCAACCCAGCTCCTTGAAGTATCGGGGCGAGGCTCTAGAAGTCATTTGTTTTCAATGTTTCAAGGCAGTGGATGCAGGAGAATTGTATTGCGAGGCGTGTGACAAATCTTTCGCATCAGTCGCGACCTACCGACAGCATCTGAGGATATCTAGGCGTCACGTCTCTGAGAACGAATTCAGGTGAGCAAAAACAGCTGATACATACAGGACTATGATAGCGATGATAGCTCAGTGGTTAGCGTGGACGGTTCACACGCCGAAGGGTGTGGGTTCAAACCCTAACAATAAGCTTGAGCTGCCGGTGAAGGAAACCATAGCGTGGTGGTAGGGTACTTTCTTGTACTTGACTAGCTAGCTACCACCCTTAAGCTGGAAATCTGCCGCCAAGCACCTAACAATATGTTATGGCAGTCTCGCTTAAGAGCCAGTTCTATTCTAAGCTAGGTGTGCTTTACCATCTTCGTTAATACTAACACCTAGTTGACATAGTCACACTAATACTATAAAGGCGGAAGTGTGTATGTATGTTTGTTACTTCTTCACGCTCAAACGGTTGGACCAATTTTTATGGAATTTGTTATAGAGGTAGCTGACACCCTGGATTAACACATGAGCTACTTTTATCCCGAAAAAATCTAGCGGATAATACCGCGGGGCGCAGCTAGTCAACCATTAAAATGATTATTTGTTAACTCGCACTTGACCAATTTAATTCCACGTATATCTTGCTAATAAATAATTATATATAATATATCTTTATTACAGTTTTACTTGCAACGAGTGTGGCAAGAAATTCGTGAACAAAACGCGCTTGAGGGACCATATTGACTGGGAACACTTGAAGAAGATCAAATTCCGCTGCCAACTCTGTAATAAGGTATACACCATCATCAGTCATCACCCACTCTAGTTCACAAGGCATATATACATAGGCATTAGTAGCATAACTAACATATCATAAAATCAAGAATAACAAGTACATACACAAACCACACACACACATACACATTCATATTACACCCACACGCACACGCCACACGCGCACGCACACGCCACGCGCACGCACACACCACACGCGCGCACATACTAACACATAGGTACCACATTTGTATACACATATAGTCTCTAATGTTTAAAAAATGTTTTTTTTTTTTATATTCAAATTTAACGAGTTTTATCGCAGCTTCGAATATTTCGCTCTGGTAACATTTCTTATATACCTAGTTAAGTTTACAATTTAATTTCTAAGGCTTAGATTATAAAGCATTCTGGCTGCGTCTGAGAGAGGCTCAGCCAGAACGCTGTTACAGCAACCAACTTGTAGTCCTGATACTTGTTTAATAGTTGTTCTAATGGATTAATTTCGAGCACACTCCATGCCGTGCCGTGGTGGTGCCGGCGTAAGAATAGTACCCCACCCTCTCTACCCGTGGTTGCCGTAAGAGTCGGCTAAGAGATGTAATCCGGAAGATGGGCAGCAGCGTCTTCCTTGAACAATCACACCTAACTGCGCTCGCCAGCCCGCCTGCCAAGCGTGGCGAGTATTGGCAAAAATCCCCCCAGGACGAGGCCTATGTCTAGCAGTGGACGTCCTATGGCTGATGATGTGATGTGTTTCTCTATCTGTGCAAAAGATGTTAAGAGGAAACAAGTCGTCATTTTCTTCATACAAACGCTTTCCCCATTTTCCTTCCAGGATTTTAATACTAGAGCAATAAATTTTAGAAAGGAAGTAGATACTTGCTAGTTTCATGCCCCTCTGTTTTGATTTTTTGATATATGTTTTTTTTATAAGAGCTAGGAAGCTTCAAAAATCTTAAAATTTTCCTAGTTTCAACGCTGTGTTTCAAGGTCCAAATTCCCATTCTCATAAACATAATCTTAAAAAATAAAACGCACAGGCAAAGAACACACCCTTCTTATTTGCTTGTTAAAAGAAATACTAAAATCGGTCCAAATTTGGAGGAGGAAACAGAGGAATACGAAACCTCGATTTTGCTCATTTTATTTCGGGTTAATGAGCCCGAGGTGCAGTTGTCCCTTTCGCTCAGTATGTACGCGGGTGCTGCGTGCGGCGCGACAGAAATAGCTTGGTGAAATACATAATTTTCAAATGTCTCAGTTGACTGCTTTCCTCTTAAAATCATTGTTTTTGTTTTCAGCCGTTCAAATGTCACACATCGTTATATGTACACTTGCAGAATGTGCACAGAAATAAAGAAAAGAAAGATAACCTATGCCATGTGTGTGGAAAATCGTATCAGGTACACAATTGTTATTGTAATATTGTAATTTTATTGTAATATTGTAATTTTATTGTAATTTGCGTGGTGGTAGGGTACTTTCTAGTACTCGGCTGGCTAGCTACCACCAGTGTGACCATCTCAAAAATGGCAAATCTGCCCAACACTGGCAAAAAATCTGCCAAACCCGAATCCAGAAAATGCCAAAAATATGCCATCATATTAATGAATCCATACAGACGGGTATAAATAAATAAAATACTACGTTTTCAAAGGTTTTTTTTTTATAGCTGACAGGCTTGGTGTTTGACCACAACTCACCTGATGTTAAGTGACGGTGTGGTCGAAGATGGTAAAGCACACCTAGCCTGGAATAGAACTGGCTCTCGAGTGAGGCTGCCGGAACACATCGTTAGATGCTTGGCGGCAGATTTTCAACTTGAGGGTGGTAGCTAGCCAGCCGAGTAATAGAAAGTACCTTACCACCACGCTATGGTTTCCTCGCGATGTTTTCCTTCACCGGCAGCTCAAGCTCATTGTTGGGATTTGAACTCACACCCTTCGGCATGCGAACCGACTGCGCTAACCACTGGGCTATCATCGCTTACTAGATACATACATACATAAACCCTGAAGACATAACACTGCCTTTTTTTGGGCTGTCGTGAAAAACACACTGTTAGGTGCTTGGTAGCAAATTATCAAATTCAGGATGGTAGCTAGCCAACCGAGTACTAGAAAGCATCCTACCACCATGCTATAGTTTCCTTCACCTGCAGCTCAAGCTCAAAAAGTTTGAATCCACATCCATCGGCGTGTGAACCGTCCACGCTAACCACTGAGCTATCATCGCTACAAAAGTGAAAATAAATATCGTAGCATTTTATACACAGCGCTATCTATCCCCAAACTAAGCAAAGCTTGTACTAAGGGAACCAGATAACTGATAGAATACTTAAATACTTTTTAAATACATACAATATGTACAAAACACCTACCATTCAAATATTACGTCAGCAGAATTTAAGTAACTACTAACTTCCTTCCCCCTTGTTAACAAAAGTAAGCAAAGCTCTCACTCTCTCCTATGCTTCTTACTCCCTCCTCCTATGCTTCTTACTCCCTCCTCCTATGCTTACGTAAACATTGGTAATGAGGTTTGCCAATAACAAGACAAAAATAAATAAGCATAAATTATAGGGCATTGTTGACGTTATCGCCATATATAGATCCCCCATCTGCCATATCATCAAAAATAAGCAAAGCAGAGACGACCAATTTGGTGTTTATGTAATACATGAACGTCCCCCTAGATCAGCCTTTCCCAATGTAGGCGATAACGCCCCCTTGTGGGCGCTGCAGGCTTAAAGGGGGGCGATAAGAGATCCAGATAAAAAATGGGGGCGTTGTGTAGAGGCTTGGGGGGTGATTTAGTTAGAGTGTTTTTTAAGAAGTGAAAAATTGCCGTGGTGGTGCCGGCGTAAGAATAGTACCCCACCCTCTCTACCCGTGGTTGCCGTAAGAGTCGGCTAAGGGATGTAATCCGGAAGATGGGCAGCAGCGTCTTCCTTGAACAATCACACTTAACCGCGCTCGCCAACCCGCCTGCCAAGCGTGGCGAGTATTGGCAAAACCCCCCCAGGAGGAGGCCTGTGTTCAGCAGTGGACGTCCTATGGCTGATGATGTGAAAAAATGGGGGCGCTAAAAAATAATTTATTCTCAAAGTGGTACTGCCCACTTTGACAAAATAAGTTTGGGAACCCCTGCCCTAGACACAGAACGAACACTTATAGTCCCATAAATGTTTGTCCAGGTAAAAATCAAACGCCCCACAGCTCTTGAAGCAGATATTCTATCAAATCAGCTAACAGGGTCAAAAGTAAAAATATAATCGTGATTTTGTCCACAGAATGCAGCGAAGCTAAAGTATCATATCATAGCTCTTCATACTGGCGAAACACCTTATCAGTGTTCACAGTGCAGCGCAGCTTTTGGATGGTACTCGAGCCTATATCGACACATAAGAGAAGTACATTATAAGGTACGGTACCATAATAATTCATTAACACATTTTCAAAGGAAATATATTATAAGGAGAGTTCTGATTCCCATATTGTATTGTCTTGTGTTTCTTTTATCTGGACATTGAACTAAAAATTTAAAAAGAAATTCTAGTATTTGTCGTGTAGGTACTTACCTATATCCTTAAAATCTTGAGGCACTACCCGTTAACAGGTTAGGTACTTACTATACTTCTGTTCATCAAGCTTTTAAGGATTATAAGGTAACCTACACGCCAAATACTTAATGTCAAAATAAAGGAAATTAAAAGAAGATTACATAAATATATATACAAGTTATATTTAAATTTAATTAGGAATAATAAATTGGTTTAAAAAGTTTTTCTTTGTTTATGTACCTACAGTTGTCAAGTGTTTTGTCAAATCACAGTCAAAGTCACAAAGTAATATTCGAGTCCTGTCATGCACTAATAAAGTAGTGGTGACTTTACTACAAAGATTGGGTAGTTTTGGAATCAACGCAAAATTGACAAAGCCTACTATAAGGTGGCTCACTACGTGGAAGACAGGAATATATGATTGTTGTTGTAGCTTCTCTCTGCACTTGCATCCCCCTGGCTAAGTGACAATTGTAGTAAGCATAATGTATGTATTAATATTTATAACTGTAAACTGTAACCTAATATGAAAAGAAAGATCCACCAAAAAAAATGCCTTGCTGAGTTTCTTGCCGGAGTCTTCTCAGTTGAAGTGTAATTACGAGCCGGTGGTAGATTCAAACATGTAACTTAACGTTCATAAGTGCCTTACCAGGGCCTAAACTGAATAATAGACTTTTAGATTTTGATTTTTAAAATGTCATGTTTTTTTTTTAAATAGTTGACAGGATAGGTGTTTGACCACAGCTCGCCTAATGTTAAGTGACGGCGTCGTCAAAGATGGAAAACACACCTATCCTGAAATAGTTTTGGCTCTCAAGTGAGACTGACCGGAACACATCGTTAGATGCTTGGCGGCAGATTTTCAAGTTGAGGGTGGTAGCTAGCCAGCCGAGTACTAGAAAGTACCCTACCACCACGCTATGGTTTCCTCACGATATTTTCCTTCACCGGCTTATTGCTTATTAGCTTATTGTTATTGTTCATAAATGTGACTTTGCTTCAAATTTGTTCATCTTTCGCAGGTCAAAAGTCAGCCTAAGAAAACTAAAAAGGCAAAGAAACTGGAAATAGAACCTCCGCCTTACATGAGCTATCATCATCCGTAGTATCTCTAATCGTGATAAGTGTCAAGTGACAGATCTTTATAAATCAAAAATTTATAATTGTACTAAAGCAAAAACGACGTAATGGTAACAATTTTTTTTACAAAGTTGACCGACCAATAATGTCGACAAAAAAATACAAATATGAGGGCCTTGCATATTATTTTACCAGATTTACGTACTACGTAAATGACTACGTTATGCCTTTCCAATTAGTATACACCGTTTATGTATTACGTAATTATCTCATTAATGATATCGCTTACGTACTACGTAATTCTATCAAATTAATGTCATCGTTTACTTAATTATTGCATAGTTGCGTACTACGTAACGTTTTCTTTCTAATTAATGTACATCGTTTACGTACAACGTAATTCTCTAAAATAATTACTTCATTTACGCACTACGTAATTTCCATTACTTAATGTCTCCTTTTACTTAATTATTGTATGGTTACGTAACGTTATCTTTCTAAATTAATATCCATGTTTACGCATTACGTAAATATCGTAAAAATCACATCGTTTACGTACTACGTAATTTTCGTAAAATAATGGCATCGTTTACTTAATTATTGCATAGTTACATGCTACGTAAAGTTATTTCTCTAATTAACGTATATCGTTTACATAACTGCGTAATTATTGCAAATGAATATGCCATCGTTTACGTACTGCGTAATTTTCGCAAATGTTTTAGCCGTTTCTATAAATATTACGATTGCTGGGTGCTAGCCTCCTTTTTTAAAGGGTCTTTTTTTAAGCCCCCTTTAAAAAAGGAGGCTAGCACACTCACTCTAAGAAAAACAACTTAAACTAAACTTTAATTAACAACTTTCTGATTTCCTCACGATGTTACCCGTCACCGTTTGAATTAGCGACAATATGCAAATAACTTGGCAAAAGACAGAGGTGCCATGGGATTCGAACCCAGGACCTCCAGATTGGAATATTGACAATCAGGAAAAAAATGTATACGATTTAGTTTTTGAACGAGTGTTGAACATAACGCTACCATATTTGGGTGGTACATTTAAATTTGTAGTATTAAATGTGATCTGACTGACTACGCTTAGTTTTTAGATTATTTTTAATTAATTTAGTGTTTGGGTGTACAAGTTGAAAGGGGGTCACTGCACTCATAATTATAAATATCTTTTACTATTGGCCGTAGTGGTAAGAATAGTACCCCACCCTCTCTACCCGTGGTCGCCGTAAGAGTCGGCTAAGGGATGTAATCCGGAAGATGGGCAGCAGCGTCTTCCTTGAACAATCACACCTAACTGCGCTCGCCAACCCGCCTGCCAAGCGTGGCGAGTATTGGCAAAACCCCCAGGAGGAGGCCCATGTCCAGCAGTGGACGTCCTATGACTGATGATGTGATGGGCACAATTTTGAAATCGTACAAACAAATCAACTGTTTTATAGCAAAAGAACATAAAGAAGGAAATAAATAGAAATAAATAATGTAGGACATTACACACAGTGTCATCTGACCCCAAGCTTACAGCTGGCGCCCAAAAACACTTTTTAACAGACAAAAAAAAAAGAGGAACGACTGGGTGAACCGATTTTGATGATTCTTTTTTTTATTTGAAAGCTGATGCTTCCCGTGTCCATTTCAATTTTGGTCCAGTTCTGACAATTGCATCCATGAGATAACAATATTAAGTCGGTTTTTTTTAGTACAAATTTTACTTTGACATCTCCATCCCAACTAATTTTATGATGAAAATAGTTGATTAAACTAGAAAATAATCCTACAATTTATGTTGAGACTTTTTTTCTGTAAAATCAATAGTTAAAGCGTACATCACGATATTATTATTATTTTCATCGTAATAAGAGTCGGAATTGTCAAAAACTGATTTTGGGCGCCATTTTTCCAATATGGCGGCGCAAGCGGCAAATATACGAAAGCACGTCAAAATCTATAAAATCACCAATGTTCAAAACTCCCGGAAACCTTTCCAGGTTGTACACCAAATGACTATTAAGTTGCCTATAGTGCTATTCAAACCCCTTTCGACTTGGTATCCCTGAATAACCTTGTATATAATTGATATATAGAAATGTGAATGATCTGGAATCAATTGAAATAAAAATAATATAGATTTTTAAATTGTCTTTTATTTCTATCGCAAATAATTACAAAATATTCTACTAATTACAAATGTTGTATGTTACTCAATCACGAAAAAACTTATTAAATTCGGTATGTAAAGTTTTTTTTTGTATTTATTTTATATTTTTTTAATGACAGTAAACTTTATTTTATTAAGCTAAAAAAAACTTAATAACTTCGACCAGTGATGACTTATGGTAGTGAAACGTGGTCTCTGACTAGATAAGCTCAAAGTCCCACAAGGAGCTATGGAGAGGGCTATGCTCGGAGTTTCCCTACGAGATCGAATCAGACATGAGGAGATCCGTAGACGAACTAAAGTAGCCGACATAGCTCAGCGGATTAGCAAGTTGAAGTGGCAGTGGGCAGGGCACATAGCACGCAGAACCGATGGCCGATGGGACTGCAAAGTTCTGGAGTGGAGACCACGGACCGGCAAGGCGTAGGACGTCCACCCACAAGGTGGACAGACGACCTCATAAAGACCGCAGGAACGCGCTGGATGCGAGCCGCTTCCAACCGGTCTTTATGGAAGTCAATGGGGGAGGCTTATGTCCAGCAGTGGACGTCTTACAGCTGAGATGATGATGATGATGATGAAAAAAAAACTAATTTGAATATTTTGGCGGTAGTTGATTTTTAATTTGTTTTCAAACTTTTTATAGTGATGACGTCATAATGTTGGCTGAATACGTATATGCCCTTCCCATATAGAACAAAAAAGTATACATAGTTAAATTGATTGACAATTGACATGAAGTAAACAAATCTTATATCATAGCCTCATAAAAGCGATATCAGTGTCCGAGTAACGTGAGGGTAGTTGTGAAAAAACCAGTCTTGCGCTGTAAATCTATCCAGTTAATATATTATTATATTATTATTATTAATTTCCTAAGACAATGGCCTTAATATCCACTTGAAATTGCAACGAGGTGGGAAAAATTGAAAGATTTTGAAACATTGATACAAAAGAACACAAAAAAGAAAACAGCCTGAAAGTTTTTTTTTTCAACTTAAGAAAACTTTAGCATGTTGGTAGGGTACTGCCCTAAACTTAAAACATTAGGTGACCTATGGTCAAACACCTAGCCTATCCTATAAAAAATCTATTTCGATAAAATGTATACGGGACCACCAGTATGATCTACCAAACAAAAAAAGAATCATCAAAATCGATTCATAATTGGCGGAATGATCATCCAAAAAAAAACATTCAGTCGAATTGAGAACCTCCTCCTTTTTTGAAGTCGGTTAAAAAATAGTTTTTGTACTATGTAAATTTTATGATAGCTCAGAATCTATTCGCTATTTAATAGATTTGTCTTAACTATCGCCACTGTCATACATTTCTCTAACTACCCTCAAAAGTTGGCTCAAATTTATTCCCGTTTTCGCCGACACGCCTATCACGTCCGCTTCCTTTTTCAACATTTCGTATTCCTTTCTAGCTTCGGGTAAGTCTATTTTGTTGACAACCAAGCATTTCCGTCGGTGCTGTAAGGCTGGGTTGTATTGGCACAGTTCGTGAGACAGAGTCTCATATTGCTCGGCAGGGGAATCAGTTCCATCTAAAAGATAAATGAGGCCTCGACAACGCTCTGCGTGTTGGAGAAACTGGATACCTGAAAACAGTAAATTTAATGTAAAAGTAATTAAAGGTGTGTGTCATCAGGTGAGCTGTGGTCAAACACCTAGCTCTAAACACTCGAAAAAACACTAGTTTTGGAAAAAATACAATGGGGCGACATGACTCTTACCGCATTCCCGCCAAAAACAGCATCTTACAAGAGCTGCTATAATTTAAAAAATGACATTTATCTTTTTTCTTTGATTTTGGCACCACACTTTATCCAATCTGCCAGTAAGATATGATAAGACAACCTTTATTGCTTAAAACTGTGTACACAAAGGTCATACAAGTTTTTTTAACACAAGTTAATTCTACTGGACATGCAATATTTTTAAGATACACAACTATTTACTTTAAAAAAAAAAACAATTTTTTTCAGCGTCAAGTTTTACATATTTCCAAAGTGTATCATAATAAATCTTAGACACAGTCAGTCACATAACGTAAGTCACGGTCAAGTCCAGTCTATGCCCTAGTAAAGTAGTAGTGATTTTTCTTGAAGCTTTTAAGGACGATTTGGTAGCAACACGAAAAGTCATGTTTCACCTCATTATATTACTTTCCCACACAATAGCACACTTTATAAATAAAACATCCAAAAAAAAAACAGGAATTACCAAGGCCAAAGTTCTTGTGAGAGCCAGGTATCAATCCTGGTAGATCAGCTATTGCCACTTGTTCATAATCGTCATACAGGACCATTCCTGAAAGAAAACAGTGTTATATGCTTAGGGTGTTTTAAGTCAAAATTTTAAACCATTTTTTCATCTTGGACTGCATATTTGAAAAATGTTGACCCGTACCTTCTAAGAATAACTAGCGTAGATAGCTTTTTGGTTAGGTATTTTTAACAACTTCGACCACACCGTCACTTAGCATCAGGTGAGCTGTGGTCAAATACATAGCTTGTCAACCATTTAAACAAAAAAATCACACTTTCAGCTTCTGTTTGACCGCGCTTGATGTTAAGCAACAATGTGGTCCATTCACTATATATTTACATATAAATTTTTTGTGTCACGTTGTTTGTCCGCGATGAACTCATCAACTACTGAACCGATTTTAACCAAATCTTGCACACTGTGTGCAGTTTGATCTAACTTGAAAGATAGGATAGTTTATATCTCAATTTATAATCGCAATATTTTTTTTATTGCAAATTATTTGTTTATTATACGTCAAAGAGGTATAATTATATTATCTGTGAGTTCCATAAAACTCTAATAGATGGCGGTGTAAGGTAATTTCTTAACTGTATTGAGTAAGTGTCCAATAGATGGCGCTAGGTTTAAAGTACAAACGTTTCATATGCGCTACAATTTATTTCACGTTACACGCGTGTGTTCAATTTGGCCACAGCAACGCGTGGCCGAGTCTGCTAGTTTACTGTATATTCTATATTTTAGTCTATAATTTATATTTACTACTGGACAACACATCATACAGAATTCAAAAATGCCAAAGAAATACAAAAAAAAATGTCCTATGTTAATAAATGTCAAAAATAATGTCAAAGAAAAAATTTTTTATAAATCGAAAAACTTATATTATTGACAATATGTTATACTTAAATAAGTATTAAAGATAACTTAATACTTATATGACTAACTAGATATTTTCAATGTCTTCATCTCAACACGGTGATAAAAAACCTTAAAATAAATAAGTGTGTTCAAGGTATATCTGAGTCAGACTTTTTTTTTATAAACTGGTCTTTTCCTATTTTGAGAAGGATAAGGCCATAGTCCAACCGCTGGCCATGTTTTTTTAAATTTATTGCTGACGTGCTATGTGTTTGACCACAGCTCACCTGATGTTGAGTGACGGTGTGGTCGAAGATGGTAAAGCACACCTAGCCTGTAATGGAACTGGCTCTAAAGTGAGGCTGCCGGAACACACCGTTAGATGCTTGGCGGCAGATTTCCAACTTGAGGGTGGTAGCCAGCCGAGTACTAGAAAGTACCCTACCACCACGCTATGGTTTCCTCACGATGTTTTCTTTCACCGGCAGCTCAAGCTCATTGTTGGGGTTTGAACCCACGCCCTTCAGCATGCGAACCGACCGCACTAACCACTGAGCCATCATCGCTACAATATACTGTGCGGGTTGCTAGACTTCACATATCTTCGAGAACTTAAAAAGTTGCTACAAAAACATCGCGTGATTAATGGACGACCTTATTATCTTATCAAAAAGCCGAAAAAAAAATTGCTTACCTATATGTGGTTTGAGAGTGGTGAAGGGGTAAGGCGCGACGGTAGGCCGTGCCCGGGTGAGAGCGCGTAGTAGGGTACTTTTGCCCGCATTGGGGAAACCAAGGAGACCAATATGTGCCATGGAGCGAACTTCAAGATAATACACCTGAGTCTCCCCCAACGCACCATGTTCTGCTATCTCTGGAGCCTGGAAGACAAAAACACGTATTTTACTTGATGATGATGATGAAAAGTATTCTATGTTTTATTCCAGGGCCTTCTTATTCTTATTCTTATTCGGGATGGGGGCGATAAGTCCTGCACTGACGTCCCGCTTGGGGTGTATTGTGCATTTTCCCCTACCAGCGTCTACCCGAGCCAGCCCAGCTCCTTGAAGTATCGGAGCGAGGCTCTGGGTCGCTGGCATAGTAGCTCCAGTGGGTGAGATGGAGTTATACATGATGACGAAAAGCAGTCTATCTGTTGCGGTGATTTAGACGTGGAAAGTAAGGAAGCTGCTTCATGCAGTCTAGTGAAGATCCTAGTTGCTTCTGTGGCTTTGCAATGCCACAGCACATGCTCTACAGTTTCGTCCTCTACCAAACAGCCACGGCAAAGCGGACTGTCTGTGGCTCCTACCTTGTACAGATGCTTATTTAGATTGCAATGACCGGTTATAAGACCTACTACAAGACGGAGGTCCTGTCGTTGCAATCTCAATAGACTGTTAGTGATCTTCCTGTTAAGGATTGGAAAAGCGGTCTTACCATGTTTGCAGTCGTCTTTTTTATCCCACAGGTTTTGTTGTTCTCTTTCGGTGTGGCGACGCAGCAGTTCACGCACTTCCATCGCTGATGGTTTGCATAGAGCTGCTACGTCGTCATTTACCTGTTTTTTTGCACCTTCCTTAGCGAGAGTATCCGCTACGTTATTACCTGAACATGTTCCGTGGCTCTTAGTCCATCTTACAATGGTTTTGTACCTATTTGAAAGTGTTTGTAGTACCATATGACACTCTGCAATAACTCTAGACCTTGTCACTGGTCTTCTAAGTGCGTAGATGGTGGCCGCACTGTCGATAGTAAACATGAGGACATCTTTATCATCTTCGTTTCGATCGCTGGGGACAGCGAGAAATTCACCAAAAGGCACAACTGCCCTTGCAGCCAGCAGTAGGCCCATGGCCTCTGCCTGCAACGCTGTCGTGGTCTTATTCAGAGCCATAGCCTCCTTGAGCCCAAGCTCCGGCGAGTAATAGCCGCAACCAGCTCCAGTCGTATTCTTTGCGCCATCTGTATACACGTTCCACGATGGTATAACACCTTCTATGACGTTGTCTTCTGTAATCAACTCGTATTTTTTGCTATCCAGATGCGTAGATGCTATTTTATCAGTACCCTTACTCGCTTCGGGGATTATTCTTATCGCTCGGTCGATTATCCAGGGCCTAAAGTATCTACGTGCAAAATTTCATCCAGATCCGTTCAGTCGTCTTGGCGTGATTGAGTAACAAACATCCATTTTATCGTTCATCTCATTACAATTATATAAAAAAAAATACTCCAATTTCATCAGTTTCAAGAAGCTGGGTTGGTTCGCTAAAAGTTGGGGAAATTCAAAACACCCCAAGTAAGACATTAGTCTGACTTATCTTCCCTATTCCTAGTCGGAACAAACTCTACCTGCTCAGTGTCTGTAAGGAAAAACTTGTTTCCTCTCCCACCGGCCCCTCCTCGAGCCGCCACAAACATTACTCCTTCCTTGCTCAGGTCGCCAATGACTTGACCAGACTGGTCTTTTATTATTGTACCTGAAACACAATACCTAGTCAAACTACAAGAATGAAAATTATGTAGTTAAAACTGAAGTGGATGTCAGGGTGTAGCTATCGCACTTCCATCACTGATGGTTTGCATGGAGAACCAATAAAACCTATGGGATAAGAAGGACGACTGTAAACATGGTAAGACCGCTTTACCAATTCTTAACAGGAAGATTACTAACAATCTATTGCAGCTGCAACGACAGGACCTTCATCTCTTAGTAGGCCTTATAACCGGTCATTGCAACTTGAATAGTCACCTCTTTCAACTGAGAGCCACGGATAGACCGCTATGCCGTGGCTGCTTGCAGGAAAGTGGAACTGTAGAGCATGTGCTTTTGCATTGCAAAGCCACAGAAGCCACTTACTTACTTACTTACTTGTGTCGCCTATTTATCGCGAAGATGTTCTACTTATAGATATTTTACTTACTTTGCCTATATGTGCATATATATTAGGTTCTTACCTAAAGGCACGGGTACTACAACGTGTGTTGAATTTTTTCCATTACATTCTTTGTTATATCCCTTTTCTCCATGCTTCGCTTGTATCACTGACTTGCAGTGGTTCAGACTTTTCACTGTATGTGTGGCCTGAAACATACATTTTATTGCAGTGCATTATAGTCATTTCAGATTTTCTCTTGTTTGTCAAAATTACAGGGCTGTCGAGACTAACCACCAAAAGTCTCAAAGTAATGAGCACCAAAGCAATAATGCCCTGGACTTTGTTTTGCTAATCAAAGTTCTGTGTATCGCTGCAAGGTGTTTCGTTCGTCTCATTACAATTATATAGAAAAAAAAGTTTACTATTTTTTTCGGGATAAAAAGTATTCTACATGTTAATCCAGTAATAAACTATCTGCATGCCAAATTTCATCCGAATCCGTTAAGCCGTTTTTGTGTGATTGAGTAACATCTAAACGTTCACATTTATAATATTAGCAGGATGAAAAACGCTTTTTCGATTATTTTTTCCAAAACTAGTGTTTTTTTTTGAGTGTATATGCATAAAAGTAGTGTTCATAAAGTGCCGAATTACAAGCAAGAGTGTGGGAAAGTGATATAATGTGGTGAAACATGACTTTTCGTGTTGCTGCCAAAACTCCATCCAGAAGCTTATAGTAAAGTCGCCACTACTTTACAAAGGCATGACTTGATTTGACTGGTATGAACTGGACTTTGGACTTGACCAAGACTGGACTAAAACTGTAACTATAGATGCAAGAAATGAATTGCAAAAATTGAAGACATGAAGAAGCAGTATGGCTTTATAGCTTTAGCCTGCCCCATGGGGCAAAATAATGAATTAAAAAAAAGATATATTAAGACCAAAATAGATACAATAATTACATAAAAATACAAACATAACCTTAAAACTATTTACCTGAAAAACTACATGACCTCCGTTGCCGCCATCGCCCCCATCTGGACCAGCGTGGTCCTTACACCAAGCACTAAGAAATGATATGCATCCATCACCACCATTTCCCGCTACAGCCCTAACTTTTTGTGCATCAACATAATACTGTACAGTATCCCTAGTTGACTTGGCCTTTAAACTACGCAGAGCTTTAGGCGTGTAATCACTGTAATCTCTAATTATTTGGGTTGGAGCGATGATTTTTAAACGTTTTAATACTAATATTAGACGCATTTTCTATTCCAATTTTGTATTTAATTTTAATTTTGCGAAGTGAGGTTATGTTATGTTAGTTTTTTTTTAATAATTTGCCCCATCGGGCGTGCTAAAGCTATAAAGCCATACTGCCTTGTCTTCAGTTTTTACAATTCATGTCTTACGTCTATAGTTACAGTCAAAGTCCAGTCTTAGTCAAGCCCAATCCGTGCCAGTCAAATCAAGTCATGCCATATTAAAGTAGTGGCTTTGAATAACTTTACTATAAGCTTCTGGGTGGAGTTTTGAAAGCAAAACGAAAAGTCAAGTTTCACCTTATTATATCACTTTCCCACACTCACGCTTGGTCGGCCAGTTTGTGTTAAATTATTTTTATTGTGGTATTCAAAACTCCGTGGTAGCGTGTAGTAAAGTCACCAATACTAAAATAGGGCATTACAAAACCTTACTGTGACTTACTTTGTGTGACTTAGACTTATTTTCTTGCTATGCTTGTTATTCCTCTGAGCTTATTTTACTCAATAAAAAAAAAACATATTTTAAATAATCAAAATATTTGACACTGGCAAATGCACAAGAGCGATGCCAAAAAAAAAGAGCAATCTTGATTCTTTTGATGAGATGAAAGTTTCGTTTCTTTTTCTAATCAGAATTTTTATTTTATGCTCGTAGAAAGGAACAAGTATCACCTGTACTAAGTAATTCCAACGCCTGCATATCACTGTTCCCATTAGACTATGTATGCTCATTATAATAATTGTTCTTCAATGGCAATATGTGTGGCATGCTTTAACTCTGAAAGGCAATTAAATCCATTAAATGACCAGGAAACACAAATTTTCAATTACATATTAAACAATTTCGTAAGTATTGAGTTTCCTTGTAATATGTTAACTTATTTCTAATGTTAAATCATATGGTGGCATAAAAGTTATTTAAAATTCACGTTATCGCTTCAGGAAATTAATGCCAGTACTATCCTTCTTTGCTACGAATGTCTGGGACGTATGAAGAGCTTCCTTCGTTTTAGAAAACGAGTCCGGCAAGCCCACCAGTGTCTAGCAACATATATAGTAAGTACTGATGATAGTTGACAGGTAAGTAGATTACAAAAACTTCCAATGTTTATTTAATTTCATTTATTAAGGTACGCCAACAGCACACATATTGCAAAATTTACAACAAAAGACTTATGTTCCAATACATGCACCAGTTATAGCCATATAGAGCTTGATAAACATATTGCTTGCAGTATTAAGGCAATAAAATCATGGTTTTAAAAAGTTTCTAAACTTTTATAATTTTATTTTTATTGTTAAGAAAAAGCACAAGTTATAATAAACATAGACACTCAAAGGAAATATTTTTTCTGAGTTTTCAATATCTATATCCTCAGAACATTTTATTTTTATTTTTACGAGTAAATAGCACCTCTGAAACTTCTTAAATTGACCCTAGGAGCCAGAGAAAACATCCACACTGTTACTGATATCATTGTAAGTTGAACA
Organism: Biston stratarius; assembly: GCA_950106695.1. Classification (NCBI taxonomy): domain Eukaryota; kingdom Metazoa; phylum Arthropoda; class Insecta; order Lepidoptera; family Geometridae; genus Biston; species Biston stratarius. The sequence goes on along the minus strand of OX467121.1, from coordinate 2,975,383 downwards.
TATACACATCATTGGTGAATTCAAACCGAGGTTAGTTCGGAACAATGAAAGACCAAACATTTTATTTATCCTACTTCTGGGTAAGGTATACGTAATTTGTTTACATTAAAGGTATAAATAATGCAATTGGAAGAAAATAACTAAAATAAAATTAGTGTAACAACTTATCGCTGAAAGCAAACTCTTCCGGGTGGAAAATCGGTTTACCACATTGTATTATGACAACCCTGTTGGGTCATTGGTAGTACAGCTTTATTAGCTGTAGGGTGTGGGTTTAATTCCCACCTAGGACAAACATTATGTGGTATAAACAAATGTTGTTCTGTGTCTGGGTGTTTTGTACCCATGTATTCACAAAAAAAAGTATTATAAATATTCTATCAGTTATATGACTTCCATCGGTTAGCTCAACAATGAGCTTGTGCTGCCGTTGAAGGAAAATATCATGAAGAAACCATAGCATGGTAGCAGGGTACTTAGGGTTGGTTACTCTGTTGGGTAGCTATCACTTTAAAGTTGAAAATCTGCCACCAAGCACCTAACTGGGTGTTCCTCACTTGAGAGCCATTTCTATTCCCAGCTAGATGAGCTTTACTTGCTTCGATCACACCATCGCTTAAAATCAGGTGAGTTATGGTCATACACTTACTTGTTGTCTTAGTATGTCAGCCAATTTGAATGATATAACATGACCTTTCATTTTGACAGTTTGAAGCGATATGTGGCTCAGTAGTTAGCATGTATCAGGTGAGCTGTGGTCAAACACCTAGCTGTCTACAGTAAAAAAAAAAAAGATTAAGAATGAAAACAAAAGTTATATAAGATAGTAATACCTGAGCCTTTGCTTGAGTGAGCTGTGGACAAACACCTAGCTTTTTAACCATAAAAAAAAACAATTGTAAGTGATCCCATATAATTTAAATGAAAATATGTCAAACAACATCATTTTCCAGAGTAATCTAAGTACATTATGTGAATGTTCTGATTGGGATTCGAATCCTTGACCAACAGCTTAAGATCACATCACATCACATCATCAGCCATAGGGCATCCACTACTGGATATAGGCCTCCTCCTGGGAGGGTTTTGCCAATACTCGCCACGCTTGGCAAAGTTCTGGAGTGGAGACCACGGACAGTGCAGTATAGGACGTCCACCCACAAGGTGGACAGACAACCTAATAAAAACTGCAGGAACGCGCTGGATGCGAGCCGCTTCCAACCGGTCATTATGGAAATCAATGGGAGAGGCCTATGTCAGCAGTGGACGTCATAAGGCTGATGATGATGATCATGATGATTGGCAGGTGTGTTGCCGAGCGTAGTTAGGTGTGATTGTTCAAGGAAGACGCTGCTGCCCATCTTCTGGATTACATCCCTTAGCCGACTCTTACGGCAACCACGGGTAGAGAGGGTGGGGTACTATTCTTACGCCGTCATCGCCACGGAACATTTTATGATTCAGGGGTTAATTAAAAAATTTTCTGTTTCAGAAACATAACAACCCACCAACTTCTATGTCAACATTAGAAATAACAAAAACGGAAACTTTTGAATGGAGACCCGATCCCATTTTCCCTAAAGACCCTTTTCAGAACACAGAAATACTTCCCAAATGTGACGATTCATTATTACAATCTGACAATGAATTAAGCAATGATGGTGATACACACAATTTCGTTTGTGATAATTCTGAAATAACTAAATCAAAACATAGAAAACTATCTAAAACTAACCATGATTTTGAAATAAATTCACATGAAAATGAAATATGGAAGGTGAAAATTGAAAATGTACTAGGAAAGACTGAAAACACATTAAGTATAAAAAAAGAGACTAAAGATTTAAAAGATGTAATTGAATCTGTAACAAAATATGAATTTAGTGATTCGGATGATGAACCTTTGAAAGTTAAAAAAGCTCGGAAGAAAAAGGTTAAAAAAGAAGGTATATTATACTTTGATATTTTTGCTTTTCTAGTAATTTGTGTGTTCCGGCAGCCTCACTTGAGAGTCTATACCGAAATTATAGTTTGAGTAGTATAGTTTCACACGGCGAAGGGCGTGGTTTCAAACCCCAACAATGAGCTTGAGCTGTTGTGTCACGATGTTTTCAGTGAAGGAAAACATCGTGAGGAAACCAAAGCATGGTAGTAAGGTATTTTCTAGTACTCGGCTGGCTAGTTGAAAACTTGTTGTCAAGCATCTAACGGGTGTTCCGGCAGCCTCACTTGAGAGCCAGTTCCATTCCAGGTTAGGTGTGCTTTACCATCTTCGACCACACTGTCACTCAACATCAGGTGAGCTGTGGTCAAACACCCAGCCAGTCGAACATAAAAAAGCAAGTTTTCAGGGTCAGATTATCTTTTTTTTTTTGTATTATTAACTAAGCCAAATGGTGGTCATTATATACACATGAGTATAAATATAACTTTGAAATAGTGGTCATAAGAAAAGCAGCTCAATACATAATTGTAAAATACATCAGAATTTAACTTGGTCTTCATGGCAGGTCATCTAGGTAGGTACCACCGCAGTACCAAATATTCTGCTGCCAAGTAGTAGTGTGTAAACACTAGCCAAAAGCTGAGCTTTGTGAGGGCTCGCGTAATTTTTCTAACGGGTAATAATTTTTAATACAGTTTTTTTTTAAATTGAGTTTAGTTCTGTTGCAGCGATGTTAACTTAAGGGTTTCTAACAGATGGCGTTAGTAGTACAATAACATTCTGTCCAATGAATACAAAATTGTTAATGATCATTTTTTTAATGGTTATAATATTATTATTTTTTTGACAGGTAACACACCTAGATATGAAGTTAAATTACTATGTTAAAGCACAAATCTAAAGGCGTGATAGTTTTTCAGTAAAGTGTACCACAAAAATGCTCAGGTTGTGGGATAGTGATAGGGTTCGCTTTGCTCGCCCTGATTACTTATATGTTCCGGTTTCAAGGGCGCTTTGACGAAATTACAGGGCTGTTGAGACTAACCATCGAAATTCTCAAAGTAATGAGCACCAAAGCAGCGATGCCCTGGACTTTGTTTTGCTACTCAAAGTTCTGTGTATCGCTGCAATGGTCATAGACAGACATTCTCTTATCATCAGGACAGCGACTCGTTCGTCACATTACTTTTAAAAAAACAGACCGTAACATAGAGTTTTTTCTGCTTTTAGGAAAAACTCAGAAACGTGAGCGTCCATCAGGGGTCGTGTCAGGAGCTTGGGTTCAGAAGAAATTAGACCAGCTGAATGTGCCTTCAGGGCAACTAGAGATGGTTGTGTTGAGCTGGGACGAGGTACAACACACCCTTTAACAATTTAAAAAAAGTGTATTTCTTAAACTTTCGCGACTTGAACACAATTATGTTTATAACCAGGTCTTAATCCGCGCACAAAATTCTATAATTATGTTTATCACCGGGTCTTAATTGTGCACAAAATTCTATTCAAGTTCAAAGTTTAAAAAATACTATTACAAATACAACGATAAATGGATTAGCCAAATAGTTATGATATGCTTACATACATACATTTGATTTTTATTTATATATATTGTTTTCCAGGTGGAGGTAGAGCGTCAGAAATCCCTAACGAACACGACATACACGCGACACGAGTTTCGTTGCCCTTCTTGCGTGGTCGGTTTTAACCATCGCTTCAAACTGGACTCACATTTGAAAAAACATCTGCCGGTGAGTTGTGACCCTTTTATTTTTTTTCTTTGACTATTGACATCACTTTATGTACATTTTTAACCGACTTAAAAAAGGAGGAGGTTCTCAATCCGTCTGAATCATTTTTTTATGTATGTTCACCGACTACTTGAAGACGCTTGTACCTATTTGGAAAATTCTTTTTTTTGTTTCCACGGTTATACTTCCTAGGTGGGTCTTATTTAAATTTTATCGAAATAGGTCGAGCGATTTTTAAAACATCAGGCAGGATTTGTAGCTCCCTAAACACATCCACGACCTATCAATAAAACGCACTGTACGTAAAGAAATTCCACGCAGAACACATTTGAACCTGTCGCAAACGGAACACTAACAGGTCGGAGCGGAAGATAATGCGCGCGGCTATAAAAGAGAAACCGCTTAAAAATTGCTTAGTACTTAGGTGAACGAGCGTTGCTCGGTGAAAACTCGGAAAAACGCGTTTACCTAAAGATGTAATCTACTTTATTCTTGAATCTTTGGATGAGTCTTAATAGATGTGCAACTATATTTTGTGACCTATCAAAGGCTTTTGACTGTATAACGCATGATGATTTGATGAAAAATTGCAATTTTATGGCTTTCGTGGAACCGAAATAAATATGATGAAAACGTACCTTGATAATGGCAGTCAATAGTGTGTGTAAATAGGTCTTCTTCAGCATCAAGTAATATGTCAATAGGAGTACCGCAGGGCTCAGTTTTAGGCCCTCCATTGTTTTTAATTTACATTAATGATCTCGCAAGTGCCATGCCAGAGTGGGCAAAATGTTTGTATTTTGACATAGATTCGGGGCTGATCCTATACTCTATGAATAAAATCGTTTCTCTTGAAATGTTCTCTTTCCAGGAAGCGGGTGATTTAGAATGTACAATATGTAAGACGAGGTTCAAGACTCAAGCTGCACTTCTGTGCCACCGACGGAGACATCGATCTAGGTAAGACATCCCAACTAGCATTACTAACTTTACCTAGTACCAGATATTCTGCCACCAAGCAGTAGTATGTATACATTACTGTGTTCCGGTTTGAAGGGTACAGCTAGCGAAATTACAGGGCTGTTGAGACTAACCATCGAAAGTAATGAGTACCAAAGCAGCGACATCCTCGACTTTGATTTCGTAATCAAAGTTCTGTGTATCGTTGCAACTGTCATGGACATGCGTTGTCTCTTACCATCACGAGAGCGTATCGTTCGTTACGATTATTACTTTTACACAAAAAAAAAGTTTTACCTGACTTAGGTTTACGGACGTCAGTTATTTTCGTCTATAACATAATTTAATTTTTCATTAAAATCCATTCAGGCGTTTAGTGGTGAAAAAGTGTTGCAGCGATACACAGGGCTTCAAAGCGGAACACAGTAATGTGTACACACTACCGCTTAACGGCAGAATATACGTTAGCACACTATGATATTCTGTTCTTCACACCTATGTACTATACTAGTAATTTCACTTTTTATAAAATTTCGCTTCCGAACCAAATCTTAGTTTTGAAATCTAGCTAATTCAAAATGTACACAAAGTTATATATTGTTTCGCCGTTTACGCTAATAGATGGCGCTGTAAGGCGTGTCGGTCGCTGTTCTCGCGCGCGGCCGTGGCGGCGGACCATGTGGCGCGGGCGCACGGTGCTCCGCCCCCCACGCACACGTGTCACATCTGCGGGGATAACGCCCCGTACGTACACACACAACAATACGTACATATAAATATATACGTATTTTATGTTTGACAGGTTAGGAGTTTAACCTCACCTCACCTGATGAAACTGGCTCTCAAGTGAGGCTGCCGGAACACACCGTTAGATGCTTGGCGGCAGATTTTCAACTTGAGGGTGGTAGCTAGCCAGCCGAGTACTAGAAAGTACCCTGTCAATTCAATTCAATTCAATTTATTTACTCAAATATCGGTACAATAATGTACAGCTTTTTACGTCAAACACACTCATTACCATGCTATGTTCTTGTTATGTTTTTAGCAGGAGGTCGTCTCGGTAGGTACCACCGCAGTACCAGATATTCTGCCGCCAAGCAGTAGTGTGTAACCATTACTGTGTTCCGGTTTGAAAGGTACTGCGGCGAAATTACAGGGCTGTTGAGACTAACCATCGAAAGTCTCAAAGTAATGAGCGCCAAAGCAGCGATACCCTGGACTTTGTTTTGTTACTCAAAGTTCTGTGTTTCGCTGCAATGGTCATGGTCAGGCGTTATCTCTTACCAACAGGAGAGCATCTCATTACTATGATATAAAACTGATTAGGACTTGCCCGTTTGTTTTTTATATTTTAATGTATATTTAACAGTTCTTTGGGTAAACTTCGAGTACATTTGAAAAGTCATGCAGAAAGACAACACTGTGAACAGTGCGGAAAGACGTTTAGAGACAAATCATCGCTTAAAACTCACTTGTAGTAAGTATTATTTAAGTTAGTGTCACTAATACTTAGTTTAAGTTCAAGTACTTACTTTATTCATATTACTTAGTTAACACGGGTTTGGTCTCTCCTGTTAAGTTTAAACATTGTATTAGGTAAGGCTGCTACTTCATATACACTTTTTTTAAACATATATACAAATATTACTACACAATACACATCATTATCTTTATATATAAAAATTTCGTGTCACGTTGTTTGTCAGCGATGAACTCCTCAACTACTGAACCGATTTTAACCAAATCTTGCACGCTGTTTGCAGTTTGATCCAACTTGCGAGATAGGATAGTTTATATCTCAATTTATCATCGCAATATTTTTTTATTGCTAATTATTCGTTTATTATACGACAAAGAGGTATAATTATCTGTGAGTTCCATAAAATTCTAATAGATGGCGGTGTAAGGTAATTTATTAACTGGTTTGAGTAAGTGTCCAATAGATGGCGCTACGTTAAAAGTACAAACGTTTCATATGCGCTACAATTTATTTCACGTTACACGCGTGTGTTCAATTTGGCCACAGCAACGCGTGGCCGGGTCTACTAGTTATACATTATACATATTGATATTGTGAAATTTGAATAAACTTTTTTTTTAATTTGACAGTCTAGGTGTTTGACCACAGCTCACTCAGATGTTAAGTGACGGTGTGGTCGAAGATAGTAAAGCACACCTAGTCTAGAATGAAACTGGCTCTTAAGCGAAGTTGCGGCAACACAACATATTTATATTTCACATCACATCATCAGCCATAGGACGTCCACTGCTGGACATAGGCCTCCTCCTGGGGGGGTTTTGCCAATACTCGCCACGCTTGGCAGGCGGGTTGGCGAGCGCAGTTAGGTGTGATTGTTCAAGGAAGACGCTGCTGCCCGTCTTCCGGATTACATCCCTTAGCCGACTCTTACGGCACCCACGGGTAGAGAGGGTGGGGTACTATTTTTACGCCGACACCACCACGGCAAATTATATATTTTTAGTTATTCTATGTATTAGGACATATTATTTAAATGTAGATATATTTCGACCGTAGCAATTAACATAGTCGTATGTGAAAAATCGCTACTTTAGGGTACGGCCGTTCAAAGTTTCAAATGTGTATAAACTGAACAATAGTCAATGTACCGTAACCAAATTTGGAATGTCATATAAATATTAATTGCCTGATATATTAGTATATGCAAATTTATTAAAAATGTATCAAAAATATAAGAAACTGCACATGCAACATTGTTAACCGCTAAATCATGTTTTTTTTTTTTTGTCGGAAATGGCAGATCCATCATTATTGTTAGTTTAACAATTTCTGAATTTGGTCGGATGTGGTACAACCCACAGTATTCCCTGGACTTTGAATTCTTTTTTGTGTTGGATGTACCACTTAATACGTTATCGCCCGTAAGATATAATTGTTTTATTCTTAAATTATTTCGGGGACTTAGGTTATACAATGTTGAGTTGTAGAAGTGCACATCAACAAAACCAACGAGTGCGCTCCTCCCGCTGACATTGCCCGAAGTGGCAGATCCGCGCGTCTTCTCTGCTCCTGCGCCGCGCAGTTACCGTCTCAACGTACTATACGACAATATTAATCGTGCGCACTGAACACATACAACTTTTTCCACTTGGAAAAATAAAGATAGGTTGATTTTAGGAATTTAATAATTTGCGGGGGCAATTTTAGACTTATTCTAAGACCTTTAATGCAATAAAATGAAAATAGCAAAAATGTAGATCCGACAATGTTAATTGCTACGGTCGATTTATATTATAGTTTTGTATGTGTATGTCCTCGTTATTGACACACCCCTGTCTTTTTCTTCGTCTGATCCTTTCCATCCTAAGGTTGCCTGAAAGAGATCGCTTTTAGCGATAAGCTCGACAGTTGTTACACTTATTAACTAAGTATTTCTTCTGTATTGTTTTTTTTTTGTTAGTGATTCAGAATACTAGTTACGTCAATTCAATACAGTTTATAAAAAATATATATACTATTAGTCAAAGTCAAGTCAGTTTTTTTTTAAATGCCGGCTAGCTGTTTGACCACAGCTCACCTGATGTTATGTGACGGTGTAGTCGAAGATGGTAAAGCACACACACACAGCCTGGAATGGTACTGGCTCTCAAGTGAGGCTGCCGGAACACACCGTTAGATGCTTGGCGGTAGATTTCCAACTTGAGAGTGGTAGCTAGCCAGCCGAGTACTATAAAGTACCCTACCACCACGCTGTTGTTTTCTCACGATGTTTTCCTTCGCCGGCAGCTCAAGCTCATTGTCGGGGCTAGAACTTACAGCCGTGACCGACATCGATAACCACTGAACTGTCATCGCTACAAACTTATTTATTTTCACAGTATACACACAAATCAAATGGATTTCTCTTGCGTTGTGTGCGACAAGAAGTTTCGTTTCAAGAAGGCGCTGGAAATCCACAGCATTACACACAAAGCCTCCGAATTACTTTACTGCGCTGACGTACGTATATTGAAGAACATTTTACTTGCTGATACATGTCCTTAGAGGATGTCCTTATCATGTCCTTATGTTCCTAAATATATATAACTCAAAGGTGACTGACTGACTGACTGACATAGTGTTCTATCAACGCACAGCCCAAACCACTGAACGGATCGGGCTGAAATTTGGCATGCATAAATCTACTATGACGTAGGCATCTAGCGCGGGTGAAACCGCGGGGCACAGCTAGTAACAATATAATATGTATTTTTATTGGCCTTATAACTACATAATTATGTTACACTAATTACAATTTAATCAGTAAAAAAAATACATACAGTCGAATATAGAACCTCCTTTTTTGAAGTCAGTTAAAAATTATATAAAATTAATTTGAAAAAGGAAAAGAATGCATTTAATCAAATGTCACTGCCTGATATTTACAATAATCATCACATCATTAGCCATAGGACGTCCACTGCTGGACATAGCCCTCCTCCTGGGGGGGTTTTGCCAATACTCGCCACGCTTGGCAGGCGGGTTGGCGAGCGCAGTTAGGTGTGATTGTTCAAGGAAGACGCTGCTGCCCATCTTCCGGATTACATCCCTTAGCCGACTCTTACGGCAACCACGGGTAGAGAGGGTGGGGTACTATTCTTACGCCGGCACCACCACGGCACATTAACAACAATGTCCAGTGAATAATATACATGTAATGTCAAATGAATATTAGAATGTCAGTAAAAATATTAAAAAATGTCAATTGTATAATTAAAATTAAAAAAAAGTTACATAAACAGTCTTAAACGGAAAAAAAAATAAAATATATATATATATAAAATAGATTATGTATATGTTCATACGATAGTCCTTATTTTGAATGATGTCAACTATTTATCGATATTCCGCCGCCAAGCAGTAGTGTGTAAACATAACTGTGTTTTGGTTTAAATCGTACTGCTACAGGAAAATTACAGGGCTGTTGAGACTAACCATCTAAGGTCTCAAAGTAGTGAGCGCCAAGGCAGTGATGCCCTGGACTTTGTTTTGCTGCTCAAAGTTCTGTACATCATTGTAATGGTCATGGTCAGGCGTTATCTCTTACCATCAGGAGAGCACCTCGTCGAAAGTTACCAGTGACCTATTTCAAAGATTTTATTATCTTTCCAGTGTGACATGAACTTCAAGAATCATCTGTCTTTTTATCAACATATAAACTATTCTATGAAACACATACATCCTGATAAAATCAAGTAAGTATTTATCGACAATCTAAATATATATAACTCTAAGATGACTGACTGACTGACTGACTGACATAGTGATCTATCAACGCACAGCTCAAACCACTGGACGGATCGGGCTGAAATTTGCCATGCAGGTAGATGTTATGACGAAGGCATCCGCTAAGAAAGGATTTTGATTAATTCTACCCCCATGGGGATAAAATAGGGGATGAAAGTTTGTATGAAACTTTGTCAATTTTAAACCGATCGGGCTGAGACTGCATGCATAAAGCTACTATGACGTAGGCATCTAGCGCGGGTGGGCACAGCTAGTAAAATATATTTTCAAAATACAAAAAATTTTTGGACAACACCAAACTTACAGGTCATTTTTTTTTTTTTTTTTTTTTTTTTTTTTTTTCCCTAATTAAATTAATTTTTCCATTTATATTTAAAAATGTCAATATCACAACATATGTCAATATAATAATATGTCAAATACATTAATGTCAATATGATAACTAGTAATTAAATTAAAAATTTAAAAAAACCCCTACGCAATTAACCAAACAGCAAAAAACTACCGCAAGGAAACTGGCTTTCAAATGAAAAAAACCGCATCGAGATCGGTCCATCCGTTTGAGAGCTACGTTGCCACAGAAAAAAAATTAAATACATATAAGGTCGAAGGTGGTAAAGCACATCTAGCCTGGAATGGAACTGGCTCTCGTGTGGCTGCCGGAACACATCGTTAGATGCTTGGCGACAGATTTTCAACTTGAGGGTGGTAGCTAGCCAGCCGAGTACTAGAAAGTACTCTACCACCACGCTATGGTTTCCTCACGATGTTTTCCTTCACCGACAGCTTAAGCTCATTGTTGGGGTTTGAACCCACGCCCTTCGGCATGCGAACCGACCACGCTAACCACTGAGCTATCATCGCTATATGGCTTAACATATAGCTTAACTTTTTGTAAAAGATGTAGCTGGTAACACAGCGGAGCAAGAAGTCTACTATAATTCTGCTATTTTCAGATACGCTTGCGAGTTTTGTCCGCGACGTTTCTCAAAACCCGCGCGCTTAGAAGAACATCGCTTTAGTATACATCTTAAACTGGCGCCACATCGCTGTACCGTTGATTCGTGCACTTTCGTAAGTATAGCTGACGACATATTAAAAAAAACAATCGCGTGACCTTGAATACCGAGCAGAGTATTTGACGTTTCGCACAGCGTGACGTCATATTCTACAAAAGACAAAAGCGTTGCGTTTGGCGCTTGGTTCTTGGACAGCTGCAAACCGCTGTTCAGAAATGTAACATACGTTCTTTGCCATTTTTAGGGTTCCGTATCTCTAAAGAAAAAAACGGAACCCTTAGAGAATCATTTTGTTGTCTGTCTGTCAAGACCTTTTTTCTCAGGAACGCGTTGAGGTATCAAGCTGAAATTCATATCAAATACTCAGGTCTACTGTCCCTTGGAGTCGTGAAAAAATCTAACTTCTAAGCCAACGCAATCAAAAGATACAGCCGTTTATGCTGCAAACTTTCGACACTCGCAAGGGAATCAAAACCTACAGGGTACTTCCCGTGAACTCAGAATCTTGAAATTTGGTACAACTTCTTAAAGCATAGATAAAGGAAAAATTGCGAAAAGCATAAATAACCATTAAAAAAAAAAACTTTAACTTATATACCTACAGGTTTGTACGGAACCCTCGGTGCGCGAGTCGAGTGCGCGAATTTCAGTTTGATACCTCCACGCGTTCCTGAGGAAAAGGGTCTTGACAGACAGACGGACAACAAAGTGATCCTATAAGGGTTCCGTTTTTTCCTTTTGAGTCACGGAACCCAAAAAATAACCAAACCTATCAAGTAGGGTATCTAAATAAAGACAATTAAAAGAGGATTACAAATATATATATATATATATATAAGTTATATGTTTAAATTCAATTAGGAATAATAAATTAATTTTAAAAGTATTTTTCCTTTAATCTTTTGAGCGGCACGCCACAAACGCATCCCCGTGTCCTGTACGCCGAGGCCCAAAGCAAACAAATTGCTTGAATGAGAATCCATGTTTTTTATTTCAATATTTCTCAGTACTTGTGGCTCTAGAGACTTGTTTCTTTATACTCATATGTTGCTGAGATATTCTATTTTGAGGAATGTTGAATTAGAATACCAGTAATCATTTTTTATTATTTTTATTTCATATTATTGTGGGCCGGGTTTTTTGTCGCCTAAAGACGTCGTTGGCGCACAGGACCCGCAAGTGCTAGTCACGTATAGGTGACTTTGGCGCTCAAAAGGTTATTTATAGCTATTGTAATCGAAGCCAGGCTATGGACTTTTCAAACTCCAGTTTGTTATTGTTATTTTTAGGCAAGTGCGTCTCGTCCCGCTCTCCGCACACACACTAGAATGGTCCATCGAAATAAACGATTGGAAAGAAATCACGTTTGTCACACTTGTGGGAAAGCTTATACGGTAATTACATTTTCATTTAGCTTATTACACTTGCACTACACACCTGCTTCATTCACACACACTCACACGCGCTTGTACACACACACGCACGTGAACACATGCATACACACACTACAGACTACACACTTACTTAACATCTGCACGATAATTAAACACACTTTATAAATAAATCGGGTCAGACATGTTTTTGTTACTCGCTGCTAATGTACACTCACACACGCGCACACATACATACATACATACATACATACATACATACATACATACACACACACACTACAGACTACACACTTACTTAATATCTGCACGACAATTAATCACACTTTATAAATAAATCGGGTCAGACATGTTTTTGTTACTCGCTGCTAATGTACACTCACACACGCGCACACATACATACATACATACATACATACACACACACACTACAGACTACACACTTACTTAATATCTGCACGACAATTAATCACACTTTATAAATAAATCGGGTCAGACATGTTTTTGTTACTCGCTGCTAATGTACACTCACACACGCGCACACATACATACATACATACATACAAACACACACTACAGACTACACACTTAATATCTGCACGACAATTAATCACACTTTATAAATAAATCGGGTCAGACATGTTTTTGTTACTCGCTGCTAATGTGCACTCACACACACGCATACATACATACATACATACACACTCTACAGACTACACACTTACTTAACATCTGCACGATAATTAATCACACTTTATAAATAAATCGGGTCAGACATGTTTTTGTTACTCGCTGCTGATGTTTTTGTTTTATCTTTATGTATGTATAGCCTATATGAGGAGTTGGCGAACAAAACCGGACTTGTCCAAATTAGGTGTTTTTTTTAATGTTTTGGGTGTTTTTATTTGCCTACGAAGTAATTTCAAACAAGAGCGGCTTTACACCCCTCCAAAAAATTGTAAAAAATTGCCTTTTCATTCAGAATCGGACTTGTCCAATGTCCATGTCTGGCTGGATGAAAATTTAATATAAATTAAATTTTCAATCAAAACCGGGCAAGTACCTTAGAAATTTGTCTTCAAATAAAAGTTTTCTTACAAAACCGTACTTGACACACTAAAAATATAAATAAAAACATATGTGCATTTGTGTAGTTCTGTGGTATAGATTAGTCTATGGTTTTATCTGTTCTATGATACTTTATGGTGCGGGGATTTTGTGTTCAAAAACGTGAAGAAAATTGGATCACGTCCATAAGATTTTCGTTCAAAATCGAAGATGTCCACCATTTTAAATCAAAACCGGACTTGTCCAAAATAAAAAGAGGGTAGTTAATGTTTTTACTAAAGAAAAGCCAGGTCCGGGCTTACATTTCGATACAGCTAATATAATATTAAAGGTTAAATATTATAGCTAATCTCAATTTCCTAATCTTTAGTTTTTACCTCCCCTGACAAAAACGATTTAGTGGACAAGACTGGTTTTGTTCGCCAGCTCCTCATACATATCATATCATAAAACAAAGTCAAACTTGAGTCCGGTCAAATCTTTTTTGTAGCGATGATAGCTCAATGGTTAGCGCGGTCGGTTCGCATGCCGAAGGGCGTGGGTTCAAACCCCAACAAAGAGCTTGAGCTGCCCGTGAAGGAAAATATCGTGAAGAAACCTTAGCGTGGTGGTAGGGTACTCTCTAGTACTCGGTTGGCTAGCTACCACCCTCAAGTTGAAAATCTGCCGCCAAGCATCTAACGGTGTGTTCCGGCAGCCTCACTTGAGAGCCAGTTCCGTTCCAGGCTAAGTGTGCTTTAACATCTTCGACCACATCGTTATTTAACATCAGCTGAGCTGTGGTCAAACACCTAGCCTGTCAGCCATAAAAAAAAACTTAATGAAGTGGTGTAAGTAAAGGGGCTCCTTAACCTGCCTCTCAAGTCCTAGACATTGTGTGGGGTCTCTGCAAGGCAACGAACCAGAATGTTAAGAAATTCCGTCTGAAGTTTGAGAAAGAGTTGACATTTCAGACTAAGAAGATTCTAGAAGGTCACATTCGTTCGCACACTGGGGAACGACCGTTCGTCTGCTCCAAATGTCCCGCCACATTCAGCCACGATGCCGCCTTGTACAACCATAACAAACTTGTTCATAAGGTAAGGAGTTCTTTTTTTTTGGCATCGCACGTTGTGCATTTGCCAGTCTAAGTTTGTCTCTTGTTTGTTTAAGTTTTTCGATATTTGGAAATGGATCAGCCCTATTTTTATAAAGTATCCCACTGCTGGGCACGTCGCTTCTCATTGTGAGAAGGGCAGGGCCACAGTCCACCACGCTGGCCAACTGCGGGGTTATATATTTTACGGATATTCTTGTACTTGGCTTTCTCTCTATGTTTTTCTTCACTGTTTAATGTCAGCGACAATATGTACATAACTTAGAAAAGATAATGCGGATTTCTAATCCAGATCCAGATTGAAAGCCAGACGTTTACCCAACTATATTCAAGGCACAGTCATAGTCACAAAAAGTAAGTCATAGTAGAGTCCGATCATGCAATAGTAAAGAAAAGATAATGCGGATTCTAAGCCAGATGGTTATCCAACTAGATTTAAGTCACAGTCATAGTCACAAAAAGTAAGTCATAGTAGAGTCCGATCATGCAATAGTAAAGAAAAGTTAATGCGGATTCTAAGCCAGATGATTATCCAACTAGATTTAAGTCACAGTCATAGTCACAAAAAGTAAGTCATAGTAGAGTCCGATCATGCAATAGTAAAGTGGTGACTTTACTACAAGTTACGAAGGAGTTTTGGAAGCAACAGGAAAATTCGTTTCACCACATTATATCATTTTCAATTCGGGTTTTTTGTGCTTTCCGTTTGACCGCCATCTCGCCTGATGTTAAGCGAAGATGCGGTCTACGGTGGAGCACGCTTGCTTAAAAGAAATCGATTCACTCGCGACTTGAAGGCACACAGACTGTGTTTTTTAACATCACTGTTTTCATATTTACATATATGTATAATCTATATTGACAAAAACACAATTACTAATAATTTATTATCTTCAAGTGAGTCTTTCCGTTTCATTTCAGACTCCTTTCGTTCGCCGTAGAAAGCCGAACCCTTTTCCAGAAGAACCAACAAATTGGGCCGTTGATGTTGTGAACACTGAGAAATTAGCAACAGAGACGCCTTCTGAGTCCTAGGGGCGTCTCAAGCTTCCTTGGACAAAAGAAGAACGAAGCATCCAAGACTTATTCTATGTAAACAAGCCTAATTAAAAAAAAAAAAAAAAAAAAATTAAAGACTTTTCTTCCAAAAAAAAAATTTGTTTTTTTTGTTTTTTTCTCCTTGGCATCGCACTCTGTGCATTCTGCCAGTTTCAATGTTTCTATATTTTGTGAGTAGTCTTCATTTTTCAGCTTCTTTATCATCTGCAGTCAAAGTCTAATATTCAGTAGTCAAGTCCAGTCGGTCCCAGTCAAATCAAGTCATGCCTTAGTAAAGAAGTGGCGACTTTACTATAAGCTTTTGGATGGAGTTTTGGAAGCAACACGAAAAGTCATGTTTAACCATATTATATCATTCTCCCACACCCGCGCTTGTAATTCGGCACTTTATAAATAAAACACCACTATTTTTATGCATAAAAAGTCGAAAAAACACTAGTTTTAGAAAAAAATACAATGGGTCGACACGACGCTCACCGCGTTCCCGCCTAAACTCCCAAAATAAGTTGTGTCACTCGCGATGATGTAAGGATTCTAACGATAACCCATACATCCAAATATGTTCATGCATTTAAAAGATATGGTGGAATAAACAAACTTAGAATCCTGAAAACATTACCCTTTTTTTGTGTAGTCATGTAAAAAGTGATGGATTATGGATCTATATCGACTTGAAATTTCTCTTATTTTTCCATAGACAAAAGAACGTACTAAATAATTTGAGAAACAAGCCAATAATAGCTATGATTAGTTCTAAATTCAAAATTTTAAACGTCCTCCTACTTGTCACTGGCAAAAATGTTAACACAAATGCCATAAAAAAAAAAAAAAAATTGCTATGATTAAAGGAAAAATACTTTTTAACCAATTTATTATTCCTAATTAAATTTAAACGTATAACTTATATATAATTTTGTAATCCCCTTTTAGTTACCTTTATTCTAATATCCCACTCGATAGGGTTTTTTTAAATTAACATTTTTAGTATTTCGCGCCAAAAATCCGATGTTTTGTTATTTTTTTCAAAGACTAGGGAAGCTGGTTTTTAAGATGAATATAACGATATCTTAATTGTCGTAATCCATTCGGCCGTTTGGAAGATACGAGGTAATAAATAAATTTACATACATACAAGATACGCGCGAAAAACATAACCCTTCCTCGGCAGTCAGGTAAAAAGAACCCTTTACGTAAATATGTCCCCTTGATCTCTCATTAAACTTCCATACACGAAAGACCTATTCTATGAAAAAAAAAAAAAATAGAATATCGACTCTTTCACTTCACATATACATGTGTACCACCGTTCTATCAGTTGGCCTGTATTAACTTTATTAGTACTTCACTATCATCACTACAAAGTATTTTGTACATAGAATAAAACAAAGTCGCTTTCTCTGTCCCTATATCCCTATGTATGCTTAAATCTTAAAACTACGCAACGGATTTTGATGCGGTTTTTTTTAATAGATAGAGTGAGTGAAGAGGAAGGTTTATATGTATAATAACATCCATTAAATAGTGGAGAAATACTGTTATTTTTGAGGTTTATACCCGTGCGAAGCCGGAGCGGGCCGCTAGTATATTATAATAGGGGAGGAATGGAAACTCATTATGATTATTATTTTATTATCATTTTACAAATTTTATTTAAGATTAATCATAGATAAATAAATTTATATTTGTAGTACAATTGCATTTTATTTTCGCATTTTAAAACAGATATGTTTCATCTACAGGAATAATAATGTGGTCAATTTTCACCCTATCTAAATGACGCCGTAGCATGTTGATTCCGTTCTACTTTCTTGATACGTACAGCCCATGAATGGAACTCATTGCCTTCTGTTCATAATTTGGACGTTTTTAAGGCTAGAGTGAATAGATTTCTTCTAAATCAGCGTGCTCCGTCCTCGGCCGCACCGTCGCTTTTAATCAGGCGAGTTTGTGGCCAAACGTAGTTATATATAATATTTAAAAAAAGAAAAACGAAACAAACATTAGTATGAAATAATTTTATTGCCACATAAAAACTTAAAGTCGTTAGTTACTAATTTCAAACTACCACAAAAATCAAATCAAATTAATACTTATTATAAAATAAAGCTAAGTACTAAAGCGTTACCTTTTTGATAAAATAAGTTACGTAAGTAAACTATGGTATAGTATAGAGAAGCTTTAATATTAGCTTACGCATTTTGAAACGTAATATTCATAATAATAAGTGTTCATTTGAACTATTAAACATTAGCTACGCATTTTGAAACATAATGTTCATATGATTGTCTGAAATACTATCTGCGTATCCTGAAACGTTATGTTCATAATTATGTGTTAATCTGAATTACTAAACATTAGCTACGCATTTTGAAACGTAATATTCATTTCAACTATTAAACATTAGCTGCATATTTTGAAACGTAATGTTCATATATTATTATGTTTGTCTGAATTACTAAATACTACCCAAGTATCTTCAAACGTAATGTTCATACATATATGTTATTTTGAACTATGTATTAAAAAAATTACGCATACGCTACGAAATTTAAGATGTAATGTTCATCTGAATTAACAGATAATAGCTCTCTTTATCTGCTAGTACCTGGTTGACCGAGCATTGCTCGGCTGAAAACATGGATAAAACGACGTTTTCTGAAAATGAAACCTAGCTAGATCGATTTTTCGCCCCCGAAACCCCCTGGATACAAAATTTCATATAAATCGTTGGAGCCGTTTCCGAGATTCAGAATATATATATATTCTTATTCTATAAGGTATAAAATAAGATAAGAATACTAACTAATATTATAAATGCGAATGTGAGTTTGTTTGTTTGTGACGCCTTCCACGTATACTACTCAACGGATCTAGGTGAAATTTTGCATGTAGGTACTTTAGGCCCTGGAATAAGACATAGGATACTTTTCATCATATAAATCACCAAGCGAGTAAAACCGCGAATCGCAGCTAGTATAACACAAAAGAAGAAAAAAGAAAAGAAGAAGAATAAAAAATTTAAGCAAGGCAATATAAGATTTTTGAAAGGCGTGTTTTATAATTATATAATATTTACGATGTTTTTCCGTCACCGGCAGCTCAAGCTCATTGTTGGGGTTTGAACCCACGCCCTTCGGCATGCGAACCGACCGCACTAACAACTGAGCTATCATCGCTACATAATCTCTCGATGTGTTTCTTCATTGGCAGTTCAATCTCATTGTTGGGTTTTGAATGCCCTCGTGTGACCCACTCGCGCTAACCACTGAACTATCGTCGCTAAGCTTGGAGTTCGCTGTGAAATTTATTAACTTTATTAGGTACCTCAAGGAACTGGAAATACAATATATGTGTTTATGTTTTGTTTTTGGTTTTACTCAATAGTCGACTCGATTTTTCTACTGAATTTGTATATCTGATGTGGTTCCTTCTACGTCAAGACCCTTCCATATTAGTATATAATTAAATTAATTTATTGAGATAAAAATAACTATTCTGATCGATTACTTTCATCTATTTCACAATCAAAAGTCAAAATTATTATATAATCTAAATATAAATTGAGTAAACGATAAAATAAATTCTACAGATGTCAAACTAATATATGTTTATAATTGTCAAAAAGGTTATGCAAATGTCAAAACAAATTATACAATTGTCAAGAGCAAATTCTTAAATAAAACATTTTAATCATTTAATCCGTTAGTTTATAATATTTCGAAGTGTGCCTTGGAATTGCATAATTTGGTTCCACTGCCCCCTATTTATTACCGGACGGCGAGGCAGACACGGCCAAAGCGCCATCCTTACATGGTGGACATTCCCCACGTACGGACTAAACGCTTCGATTCCACATTCTTAATACGTACAGCGAGGATGTGGATCTCTCTGCCGGCGTCCGTTTTTCCCGCGAAGTACAATTTGGGTGTCTTCAAATCCAGAGTAAAGAGGTTTTTTTCTAAGTAAGCGTGCTCCATCTTAGTCTACATCCTATTTAACATCAGACAAGGCGAAGTCGAACGCAAATCTATATAATAAAAAAAAGTTAATCTAAATGCCAAAATCGTTATATAGTCAAAAGTCCAGTCTTGGTCAAGTCCAGTCCATGCCAGTCAAATCCAGTCATGCCTTAGTAAAGTAGTGGTGACTTTATTATAAACTTCGATGGAGTTTTGGAAGCAACACGAAAAGTCATGTTTCCCCGCATTATATCACTTTCCCACACCAGCGCTTGTAATTTGGCACATCTATCTATCTATCTATCTATCTATATCTTTCAACGAGCTATTCTTGTATATATATATATATTCTGAATCTCGGAAACGGCTCCAACGATTTTCATGAAAATTTGTATCCAGGGGGTTTCGGGGGCGAAAAATCGATCTAGCTAGGTTTCATTTTCAGAAAACGTCGTTTTATCCATGCTTTCAGCCGAGCAATGCTCGGTCAACCAGGTACTTATAAATAAAACACCACTATATTTATGCATATTAACACTCGAAAAAACACTAGTTTTGGAAAAAAATACAATGGGGTGACATGACTCTTTCCGCTTTCCGCCAATAAGCAAATTCAGACACAGCGAATGAAATTCAAATACAATGATAAACTTCGTTTATTTAACTTTATTAACCGGAGAATCCATTAGCACTATATCTGTTCTTGTCGTAAAATAGGTCCCAAAAAGCCATTCTGTCATGAAATGGCCTCTTTTTGACAGTCAGTGAACTGTCAATGTCTATATACTGTCTCTTGTCAGCTGTCACTGGCTGCCAGGAAACGGGAAGCAACTCTGATTCTTGTGGAGTAGGATTTCTGGAAAATAAAAACATAAGAAAAATAATAGACTAAAAGAGTACTAACCAACCTAAAAATAAATTTTTAGTTAATAAATTATTTATGTGTACAGAACCCTCCGTGCGTACATTTAATGGTTTTTTGTTTTATTAAATCATCATCATCATCATCATCAGTGATTATAAAACTTTTAGGCAATGCAATACGCTTCTATAATGACATCCCAAAAGAATTCTTAAAACTTAATGAAACACGTTTTAAAAAATATGTAAAAGAATTTTGAAGTAATAAGGCATATTATAAATTAAAATAACGAGTAAATCTAGAAAGATCGACAGTAATTGTAAGTCGTAAAAATCATTAAATCGTGTTAATATAGCGGCTTATTTAATATTTTGTTAATTTTTTCCTCAACTGAATTTAATGTTCTTAATGAATGCATTGAAATCCAAATAAAATGCAATATACTTACAAAAGTGAATACTAACTTAATGTATTAGTAGAGAGATGCATTATGGATATAACTCAAAATATAGAGTAAAAAACCCTAGGTCGGAGCTATCTTCTAAGCGAGCGTGTATCATATAGGTACCACTACAAAGAAATGACAAACGCAACCTTTGAATAAAAAAACTTACCCATATTTAGCGAAATTAGTCCACATCGTCGTCATCTGATCTATGATCCTCTGGTCTTCTGGAGTTATTTCTTGATTTCTCAATCGGACTATATCAAAGAGATATCCTAATTCATCAGCGTGCGCTGCGCCCGGTACTGTTGTATTAATGTTGGTTTTCAAAAAATTCCTCCTTCCTTCATAAGAAAACAAATACTGGTATATCACTCTAGCATTGTCTTCTAGAAACAGATCTATGGCTCTTTCTGTCGGATGATTCCAAATCAAATCAGATCCGAACCGGGTTATTTCTTGCTCCAAATCTTTGCTGGTCTCTTCATCGCCAATGTAGAAACGTCTAAGCAACGATTCCATATCATCCATGCCAGTTACATTAAATCCAAATTCTAGCAAAGCTTTAAATGAGTAATCGTCAAAGAATTCGTCAGGTCTATTTCCGTATTGGAATATCATTTCTTCGCTGTTATAGCCAATTAAAATATCCATGTCCTTTACTTTATTTGAGTGCGCTACGTTTGAGTGGACAGCAACAAATCTTTCGATACCTTCAAATTGTCTCTCAACGCAGGCTTTTGTAACTGGTTGGTTGTTGTTCATAGCAGATGAGAATCTTAAATTTGCTGCAGTTACTACTACATCTTCAACGCTTGCTGTAGCTATGTAATCGATTGCTTCTTCCAAGTCTTCTGTCTCAAAGCCTAAAGCTTTAGCTACTTCAACAGGCACATGGTTATGATGATCAACTAATGTCCAAGGCGAAGATGACGATCCACTTTGTATGATCGCTCGTTCAAATAGCTTTTCATGGGGTGAAAGGACTTGCAAATGTAATGACATTCCGCCAGCGCTCTCACCGAAAACCGTCACTCTATCAGGATCTCCTCCAAAGGCACTTATATGATCTTTAATCCATCTAAGTCCAAGATGCTGGTCTCTTAGACCAGCATTACCTGGAGCTTTAGAGCTGTCTGTACATAGGAATCCGTACATGCCAACTCTATATTGAAGCATAACAATGATGACCCCATGTTTGATCAAAAAATTTGGAGAGCTTATATCTCTATTGCCAGTGCCCTCGATCCAAGCACCGCCGTGTATCCAAACCATTACTGGTAAAGGGGTGTTTTCAGTCGTGTCTGGCACGTAAATATTCAGGACTAAGCATTGCAGAGTACCGCCAAAGTTTCCTGTTCGCAGTTGGGGGCAGAAAGTGTCATCGTTATAAGCTAAAATGGGCTCGGTGTATCCTGGATGGGGGATAGGTGGCTGAAAATATAATGTTAATTGTTAAAAATATAGTTAAACATACACCAAAATGATGACGAGCATCTAATTGGCGTTACTAGCGGTACTACGCGGTAAAGTTTGTCACATATTAAAGTTCATGCAATTATAATCAAGATATTTGATTAACCCTTTTTTAAGGTCAGCTGAAAAGGTTTTACTATATATTTTACTTTAAAAACTTTTTACTTTGTAGTAGATCTCCTGACCCGGAGGTCGTCTACGTCCACAGCGGCTTAAAATATTCTGCCGCCAAGCGGTTGTGTGTTCCAGTTTGAAGGGTTGCAGCTAGAAAAATTACAGGGCTATTGAGACTAACCATAAAATGTCTCAAAGTAGTGAACGCCAAAGCAACGCTGTCCTGGGCTTTGTTTTGTTAATCAAAGTTCTAGATACCGCTACAAATGAATTGGCGTTATGTCTTGCCAACAAGATAGCATTTCGTTCTTATCAATATATTCATATAAAAAAAGGTTCCAGTGTTTTTATGCTAATGTAAGGGTTTTGTGAATTGAAAAATGGCGTTCCTTCTAATTCTCTTTATTAATCTTCCTCTTTCACACATAACTAATTAACACTATCTCTATCACACATTAACTAAATTAGCTTTCTCTTTCATATTTATAATTTTATTGCATCTAAGCATCTGTTTCATATTGACGTTCCGTTCCATTCATAGCTTCATATCCTTTCGTTCTTTCAAATATATTAATTACTCGTTAAGGTTTTTCTTATTCTTGCCATCTTACGTTACATTTCACGCAGTGCATAAAACTTAAAAATATATAGTTTTTTTTTTTTTAATTTACATTACAGGCATACGCTCCAGGTGAAAAACCTACGCACCTTTATATTCCGGAATCCGGTTCATTTAGATACGTTGCAAAGTGGTTCTTAGGTGGTCTGATAACCAGCTAAACAATCTTGGGACTTGCGAGATTACCGCTACATAATAGTTACATCGATAATATATGTAATATTACGTTCGTACGTACGTTAATTATTTACGTGACTCAACAAAAACATTTTTTATCAAGTCGAATCTATATCAGTAATTACCCTGATATCGTCATAAAAATAAATACGTAATATTGGATAAATATGTAATTAGACTCTTTAATATGATTGATTACGCAAACCTACTATTTGATAAGAATGTATGTAGGATTGAATTTGATTTGAATCAACTAAAAATATTAGTTGATTCAAATGTTAGGCGTGTTTGATATCTTTAAAATATTACTAGCCATAAGAAAAAAGCTTACACACCTAGCCGATTGTCGGTGTCAGATAATAAATAACATTCAATAGCACGCGTCGACACTGAATAAGGTTCATCCGATAACACAACGACAGATAACGAGCTTTACTCTCGCTGAAACTGGACAGACGTATAAATGTATATACACACGTAAATGCATAATTATGTATGTGTATAAAAGTAAATAAATATGAAAATTAAATTAAAATATGACATTGTTGTTTTAACGTGTTGGTCACTTTGAGAAAAAATAATGAAACTATTAAAAAAAAAAAGTTAACATCTAGTGCGTGATCCTATGGATCACTATTGCTAAGAATACGAGTTTATACGAAATGAAAATATTTTTGTTTTAACTATAGTTAATATTTTCTTTCAAGAAAGTATATTTGATACCTTATTGTTTACAAAACAGATGAATCTTACCCCAAATCGATTTTCTTCGTCCACCAGTCCATACGGAACCCCCAAGAACATAGTATAATCTCCTTCATCCGACCTCAAGCCCCGGACCTCTCCCAACGGAGTCTGCACAGTCAACTCTATGCCAAGAGAGTGCCCACATATCAACAATACCAGTGCCACTGGCCGAAACATTTTCAAATAAATGAAGTTTTATATCTGAGTTCCTTATAAATACTACAACGACACTATTTTATCTTTTCGCTCAAAATGGCGCTAGTGTGGACTTCAATTACAAAGACAACTTTGCAGAACGTCTTTGTTGTTCTGGGGGACATTTTCATAGAGCGTCATCTAACTCCAAACAACATGTATGTTCGACAGATCTTTTTCCCCCCATCCATTTAGTTGGCATTCTTAACTGTTTTTTTTTTCTTTAAATATTTCAAGGTTGGTCAACTTTATGAGCACAATAACCACGTTTCGCTTTAAGTCACAATCATTAATACATGAAAAATCGCACTCGCTTCGCTTACCTCCTTCATTGACTCGTTCGACACATGACTTTGACACTAGGGCTGGTCACCCAACTTAATAAATAAGTTCTTAATGATCCTGATCATTCAAATAATAACTTGAAAACAGCTCTAACGTTTGCGATGAAATTTGCTGTGCGGGGTTTTCAGGTATGTAAAAACAATCTAGCGACGGTCGTGGATAAAAATCGATCGTCTTATTTCCAAAAAACTAACTTTTTGAGTTTTATAAACAATTTTAAATTTTGCTTATATCGAGCAAAAGCCGGACGCCCAGGTACTGGAAATCAATCTTTAGATTAAAAACTAATTGCCAATCATATATTTAGGGAATGCATTTCAAGATTTATATCAAAAGGAAACAATCGTTAAGATAACATTTATATGATAAATAGGTGCTATTTTATCAACACACTAGGCGGATTTAATGTTTTCAATAATTATTTAAAATATTCAGAAAACATAACCTTTACTTAACTTGGCAGTCGGCTAAAAATTACATTGGAACTAGAACTTAGAACACAATTTGATCATAAATCACCTAATGACACATCTACTTTGGAACAGGAACAGGTTTTAGCGAGGCTGCCAGAACACTCCGTTAAGTGCTTGGCGGTAGATTTATCAACTATCTTGCGTAGCTATCCAGCTGAGTTTTAGAAAGTACCCTATTGTAATGCTATGGCAAGGCAAGGCAGTATATTAGGGCCTATTCTCTTTACGTCGTACATAAACGACCTACCTGACGTAACGTCAAACAAATGCATTCTATTTGCCGACGACACGACAATTCTAATAAAATGCCAAAGTATAGATAATGTTGAAAGTGACATAAATAGCGCAATTAATGATATAATAAAATGGCTTAACAATAATGGACTAAATATTAATATTAATAAAACAAATCTTATACAATTCAGAACATACAACTCAAATATTATCGAATTAAATATACACAACAACAATAGCCAGATTAGCAAAGGTAACTGTACAAAAAATTTAGGTATTTACATTGATGAACACTTAAATTGGAAGATGCATTGTTCCACAGTGTGCGACAAGCTTAATAGATTTGTCTTCGCCCTTAGAAGATTGAGACAGGTTGCATCCGAAAAGACATCACTTTGTGCTTATCATGGGTATGTGTCATCAGTATTAAGCTATGGAATTGTGATCTACGGTAATTCTGTGGATATTGAGGAGGTCCAAAAAAAGTGTGTAAGAGCCATATGCGGAGCTCTTCCACGAGCCAGCTGCAAACCACTGTTTAAGAGACTTAAAGTCCTCCCCCTAGCCTGCATATACATAAAAGAGATGTGTCTGTTTGTTGTAAACAATAGGGCGCATTTCGAAAATGTTAAATCCAGTCGACATGATAAACTGATATTCCCCAAAAAAGTCAGGCTAGAGTTTTGTCAACGAAACGCATATTGTATGGCAATTAAATTTTTTTATAAGTTGCCTGAAGATATAAAGGAACTACCACATTGTAGGCTCAAACTAAAGTTGTCTGTATACCTGCTGGATCATTGCTTTTACAAGGCCTCAGAATATCTTACATATAGAAAGCCTTTTAACGCACAAGGCAATATTTGATTCTGCCATAATTGTTTTCTTTTTAAATATACTTATGTTTGTTGATCTATTGAATTATTGTTACTATTATTATTATTATTTTAATTTTGATTGTAATTTGTAAATTTCAATTTCAATTCTTATTTCTGACATTATTAATTTGATTTACACTGTTTAATGACCTTATGACTTATCTAAATCTATTAATTATTCTAATGACATTATTTAACAAGTATGTAATAATTCCATTTCATCCAGTTTTGCACACCCAATTCTGGGTGCAAACGCCTGTCATCGTAATAACGTTGAACTTTCTGAGTTAGTGGGCTGTTGTCTTTTTAAAACGGTTTATTTGTATGTCATCACTGTTGAATCTGCATCCTTATCGTTTGAGATAATTATTGTTACGTAATGTGAGGTTCGTAATATAGTTAAAAAAAGATGGATAGAAATCTTTTATTGTGCACACTAAAAAACAGAAATCTCTTGAGCTTGTGCCACAAGTGGCTGCCTTATTGCTAAGGGCGATCTCGTCAAGGCAATCAAGAAGGGATAACACGATACATCTTAAGATGTTGACGGTATAACTATTTTTATGATTGACAAGTTAGGTGTTTGCTCATTAAATTTAAGACAAGTTGTGATGTTCACATTCCCCTACAGCGACAGCTTGCCACAATCTGAAAACAACCTTAGATATAAGTTAAATATGGTGTTGCACACTGTTGCATCCAACAATAATGTGCATGTAATTGATGCTAACAGTATTGTTAGTAAAAAATATTATTTGACTGTAGGTAATTACTACATACCTAATTTTTATAAAAGACAGATAGCAATTTCGCTATCCTATTATTTTAAAACTACAGCCAAAAACTTGGCTATAAAAAATGCTTCTTTTGAGCATTGTTTTGATTTAAAAAACCAGACCTTGGAAGTTATTCCAAGTAATTTAAATTAGAAATAACGACAATAGAGGAAGTCTCTAGCACTAAACAGCCTAATACTATTAAACATAATAGAAAACAAAGTAAACAAAATTTTATAATAAATGCAAAGTTTACCAACTTGGTGCACCAAAATATTCAAGGATTGAGAAGTAAATTATTAGAATTGGAATTATACATGAACTCATTTGATATTGACATCATCTGCTTAACAGAACACTGGCTGAAAAGCTATGAGCTCATGTTTAACTTCAGTAACCACCAGGTTGGTAGTTCCTTTTGCAGATCACATGCTATTCGTGGAGGCTCATTAATATTACTAAATAAATTCATAAAATTCAAAGAACGTAAGGACATAATATGCTTATCTGTTGAAAGCCACATAGAAGTAGCATGTGTTGAGCTGGAGCAAAGCATTGTAGTAAGCGTATACAGCCCACCATCAGCATCTTTTGAAATATTTGAAAAAACTATGGATGATATCTTATTTAAAATAACAAAATCTAATAAAAGTCTCATGGTGTGTGGAGACTTTAATATTGATCTTTTAGAAGTTTACTCCCTTAGTAGTAGATTAACTAATTTATTTAATTCTTATAATCTTAGGCCAATATTTATGGAACCTACTAGAATAACTGAAACCTCAGGAAAATGTATAGATAATATATTTGTTTGCCAAAATGAAAAAGTTGTTAGTAACAAAATTATAAGCAATTTAAAATCCGACCACTTAGGTCAACTAATTAAATTAAAAATTCAAGTTAAAAATAATAATTGTAAAAAGAAAATAAAATACATACCTGTGACCACAAATCGATTTGAACGGTTGAAATTGGATTGGGATTCTAAACCATCACCTAATTACTCACTTAACAACCCAAATGAGTCGTATTGCAGTTTTTTTAACAAATTCACCAATGCATTCAATTCAATATTCATACCCAAATCAATTGTGGTCTCAGAAAAACTTAACTTTAGTGAGTGGGCAACAGTAGGTATACATAAGAGTAGACAAAAGTTGTATGAGCTGTATAGTGAAAAACAATACAATTTTAGCCAGGAATTCAAAGAAAAAGTAAAAAATTACTCAAAAATGTTTAGAAAAGTTTGTCAAATAGCAAAATCAAATTATATTAGCTCGAAAATTAGAAATAGTGAAAATGTAATAAAATCAACATGGAAAATAATAAATAGTGAGACTGGAAAGGTCAGTACCTACGTTAATGATTACAATTTAAAGATTAATGATTGCTTAATCAAAAATGATGTTGAAGTAGCCCAAGCATTTGAAAACTTTTTTACTGACATTCCAATCTGTACTACAAAGTGTCTGAACTCTTCTCAACTAATAGCTGAATCATTACTTAAAGAAAATGTACCTAAATGCGATAGAAAATTTAATTTCAAACATTTCGATGAAAAAGATATTAAAAAAGTCTTCAAACTTTTAAATATAAAGAAAACTGCAGATCTCTGGGGCATTTCCGTTAGAATTATTAAACCTTTAATTGATACAATTGCACCAGATTTAGCTTTTATATTTAATGAATCTATTGATTGTGGCGTATTTCCTGATCTCATGAAACATAGCAAAATAATACCATTGTTTAAATCGGGTAGTAGGTCAGACCCCACTAACTTTAGACCGATATCAGTACTGCCTACATTCAGCAAAGTTTTTGAAAAACTTATTTTACACCAGTTGCTTAGGCATTTCAATGGCAATGACCTGCTACATTGTAAGCAATTTGGGTTTACTCGTGGCAGGTCAACTACTGATGCCGGTGTAGAGTTGGTATCGCATATTTTTGATGCTTGGGAGAAGTCGCAAGATGCTTTAGGCGTTTTTTGCGACTTGTCAAAGGCATTCGATTGTGTACATCATAAAACATTAATCAGGAAACTACATCACTATGGAATAAGGGACAGCTCTTTGGATCTTCTTACATCTTACTTGAGTGATAGGATACAAAGAGTTGACATTAATGGGAAAAGGTCTTCGGGATCTGTAGTTACAATGGGTGTACCGCAAGGCTCTATCCTCGGTCCTTTCCTATTTTTGGTTTATATTAACGACCTGCCTCATCTTGTAAAGAATGATCACGAGATTGTATTGTTTGCTGATGATACTTCATTAATTTTTAAAATGAAACGACAAAGCACAAATTTCGACGATGTGAATAATGCAATCTCAAAAGTAGTCCATTGGTTTAATGTCAATAATCTTTTGCTTAATGAAACCAAAACAAAATGTATAAGATTTACTCTACCTAATGTAAAACAAGTTAAGGCTGATGTAAACGTAAAAGGAGAAACATTAGAAATTATAGACAATACCGTATTCTTGGGAATAACCTTAGATAGTAAACTTCAATGGGGCCCACACATAGATAAGCTATCGAAGAGACTTAGTTCTGCAGCATATGCAGTCAAAAAAATCCGTCATCTTACAGACGTTGATACTTCTAGACTAGTCTATTTCAGCTACTTCCATAGTATTATGTCTTATGGCATACTGCTGTGGGGGAACGCTGCAGATATAAACACCGTATTTGTGTTGCAGAAGAGGGCTGTTCGTGCAATCTATAATGTGGGTCCCAGAGAATCCCTACGTGATAAATTCAAAAAAATTAACATAATGACAGTACCATGTCAATACATTTATGAAAACTTGTTGTACACTCATAAAAATATCAATCGTTTCCCTAAAAATAGCGACATACATAATTTAAATACTAGAAATAAGAATAAACTTGCTGTGCCCAAAACTAGGCTAAACAAGATAAATGTATCCTTTAAAGGGCAATGTATACGCTTCTACAACAAAACTCCTAGTGAGTTGCAAAAATTATCAATAAATAAATTCAAACAAATTGTCAAAAATATCCTATGTAAAAAGGCTTACTACAAAATATCAGATTATCTAGACGATAAAAAAGCTTGGGACGAGTTTTGCTCCAACTCGAAAACTAACAATCTAACAAGGTAAAGGTTTCTTGTTCGCTTCTTTACTTTACCTCAAAAAGATTGAAGTGAACGAAAGATCAAAGTGATCACTTTATTTCCTAGTTTTAAGTATGTTTATAATTTGTGACGTGTGACGTGTCCAAGAGTCCTGTAAGGTCTAAAGGAAATAAAGCACTTTGAGTTTTGAGTTTTGAGTTTTGACAGCTCACCTGTGTTAAGTGACGATGTGGTCAAAGATGATAAAGCATACCTAGCCTGAAATGGAACTAGCTCTCAAGTAGGGCTGTATGGTCAAGTATGTCAAGTATGGTCAAAGTGACTTATTAATTTATGTACCAACTTCTCGACACC
Source organism: Biston stratarius (assembly GCA_950106695.1). Lineage (NCBI taxonomy): Eukaryota > Metazoa > Arthropoda > Insecta > Lepidoptera > Geometridae > Biston > Biston stratarius. Next base: position 2,945,074 of record OX467121.1, on the reverse strand, counting down.
TATACTTTGCAAATAAATATATTTTGATTTTATTTGATTTGATTTATGGTATCCTCACGATGGCTTCCTTCGCCGGCAGCTCAAGCTCATTGTTATGGTTTGAATCCTTAGTGTGAACCGACCACGCTAACCACTGGGCTAACATCGCTAGAAAACTTTTTCTTACCTTCTAGAAGTTTTTTAGTCTAACTTATATGTACATAAATTCGAGAATCGAGATTATACGATGGCATTTCTTTAGTGCGTGACGATTACCTAGTCTCTAAAGTGGTACAATGCAACGGAGCTCTATAACTAAATAAGTCTACGTAATTTTAATAGGTAATGGCTTTTTCTTCGCGCTGTATGGTGGCAGCAAGTTTCAAACGCGCCTCGTGCATTCGGTTCCATCGTATTCGGAGGCGTGCGGTCTTTTCGTAATTTTCTATTAGAAATTTTATTACCTCGGGATTATTGATGTCATATTTTATCAGTAGCGAAACGAAAAATCGGCAAAAACTGTACACATCTGTCTTTGTTATCTGCCTCCTGACCTACCCTTAAATTTACTTGAAGCTTTTTATGACAATTGTCATAAAATAGTTTTGAATGCTAATGTTACGGACGAGTTTCTTTGTATTGGTGATTTCAACACTCCCAGTTTGTCATGGACCAAGGAGACATACTCCTCAAATATGATCGCTAATGCTTCGCATGATCAAAAAGCTCGCTTACTTTGTGAATTCATCGCTTTGTGTCAACTTAGACAGTTCAATGGTATATTAAATGCAAATAATCGTATTCTTGACCTTGTTTTCACTACTTTTGACACTCAAGTATATGGAGCAGACCCGCTCAGCCGCCTAGATACCCATCACCCCGCCATTATCTTGGAGATTGACTGTGGTTTAGGTTTAGGTCTTCCCACCAAAACCCTAAAACCTAAAGCACGTAAACGCTTGAACTTTAATAAATGCAAATTTGCAGAAATTAGAGCTGAACTATCTGGCATTGACTGGGAATCGGTGTTGTCATCCTCTGATATCGATGTAGACGTAAAAAAATTCTATAACATTTTAAACGATATTATAATTAAAAACACACCACCTTTGAGAGAAGTTGATAATAGACATCCTCCATGGTTTAGTCCTGTCTTAATACGTTGTTTAGAGATCAAGCATAAACACCATAAACTTTTCAAAAGATACGGAAACCCTCTTGACTACGATAAATTCTCTCACTATAGAGCTAAATGTAAACGCATGATCAACTCTTGCTACAAAAGTTTTATTACATCAGTGGAAGACTCATTAGATAACAACGTAAAAGCTTTTTGGAGGTTCGTCAATGGCAGAAAGGCTGTCAGCTCGATCCCTTTAACCATGTCTTATGAACAGAGCACAACTTCTGGCCCATCGGAAGTATGTGAGCTATTTTCTAAATAGTTCAGCTCAGTATTTGAAGATTCGATTAATATTCCTGACTCTAATAGCTATTCATGCAACATAAATAATAATATCATACATCAAATAACAATAACAAAATCCAGTATTTTAAATAAAATTCGGAATCTAGACAGCAATAAGGGTCCTGGCCCAGACGAAATACCGGTCAAGCTAGTCAAATCTTGTGCTGCTGAATTGTGTCACCCGTTAGTTATACTATTTAATAAGTCGATTGATTCCTGTAATTTTCCCACTATTTGGAAGTCAGCTCACGTCATTCCTATATATAAATCTGGTAATAAAAATCTGTGCGATAATTATAGACCCATTAGTATATTGTCATGCTTTGCAAAATTGTTTGATAGTGTGGTTTACGATGTAATATACAGCCATGTCAAGACGACGTTGCATCCACAGCAACATGGATTTGTAGCTAATCGATCAACAACCTCTAATCTATTAGAATATAAAAATTATATATGTAATGCTTTTGCCAAGCGTCTACAAGTAGACTCTATTTATACAGACTTTTCAAAAGCATTCGATAAAATTAATCATTTTATACTCTGTAAAAAAATATCAGAATTTGGAATCCACGGCAATTTATTTCGCTGGATCCAATCGTATTTGAATCGTAGGAGTCAACTTGTTGCAGTAAAGGGTTATTTATCTAAACCTGTAATCGTTACATCAGGGGTACCACAGGGTAGCCATTTGGGGCCCTTGTTTTTTGTTATCTTTATAAACGATTTAGTTGATTCAATTTCTTGCCCATGCCTCCTGTACGCTGATGATCTGAAGATATTTAATGTCGTTGAAGATTTTAAAGATGCTTCCAAGCTCCAAAATGATCTCAATACCCTCTCCACCTGGTGCAATCGAAACAAAATGCAGCTCAACGTCAGTAAGTGCCAAGTCATTAGCTTCACAAGGAAAACGCATAGCCTTATTGTTGACTACTCACTTGCTGGAACTATTCTGGATAGAAAATCCGTTATTAAGGATTTGGGCATTTTTTTCGATGAAAAACTTACATTTCACAATCACTATGATTACATTGTGGAACGTGGTTCTCGTTTGCTTGGTTTCATATCAAGAACCACGAAAAAGTTCCGCCGACCGGGTAGTTTTCTATATCTTTACTACACTCTTATTCGTAGTGTACTGGAGTATAACTCTACGATTTGGTCGCCTTTCTACAATGTGCACAGTGACAGGATTGAGCGCATTCAAAAACGAACCTTAAAAATAATGAGCTATAGGTGTGGCATGGGCCGTAAACTTTCATCATACAATGAGCGCTTAAAACATTTTCATGTTACCCCCCTTGACATCCGCCGCAAATATATTGACCTTACCTTACTTTACAAAATCGTTCACTCTTGTATTGACTCCCCATCCCTTCTTTCGTTATTAAACTTTAACACTCGTTTTAGGTCTCGTAACCGCAATTATAATATATTTAGTTTACAAGTATTTTCCAACAACACATCTTATTATAACCCTATTGTCAGAATGAGCCGTCAATACAATGAAATCCTCGTCTCTAACAGAAACATCGATATCTTCCATTTAAAACTATATCAGTTTCAAAGACAGATTAAGATTATTTTGGATTTTAATTTTAAAATATAATTGACATTTTTCTTTTAATTATTTTGACTGTATAACTTATCTATTATTATTGTTTAATTTAATTTGTAATTCTAATCCTAATTAACCAATGACATAATTGACTTTTATATTAATTCTCTAGTGACTTTCTAAATATATAATTTTAAATGCGCCTAGACATACATAGTCTTGGAATGTAATACGGATCTGTAAATCGAATTTTGAGTTGTAGTTAATTGTTATTGCATTCTGTTTTGTGTGTTTTTGAAATAAATAAATAAATAAATAAAAAGTAGCGGCATTTTATCGATAATTAATTATGTACTATATATTAATTATTATACCTTAGCATGCATCCTAAACGTTTTATTTTAAAAACAAAATAAAAAAACACTAATATCAATTAAATAAATAATTTCCGAGAAATCATTCTGAAGTTACATTTATGTACATAAACTAGATATATTTGAATTTCACTTTCTAAGTTAAAAAAACAGCTATTAAGGTTGGAACAATCAAGTGCGAGACGGTTTCACTCGCCATCGATGTTTCTATATCACTAAATATGTTAGTATATTGATGCACCACTAACACCGACATAGCCCAGCGGATTAAGCAAGTTGAAGTGGCAGTGGGAAGGTTACATAGCACGCAGAACTGATGGCCGATGGGGCTGCAAAGTTCTGGAGTGAAAACCACGGACCGGCAAGCGCAGCGTAGAACGTCCACCCACAAGGTGGACAGACGACCTCATAAAGACCGCAGGAACGCGCTGGATGCGAACCGCTTCCAACCGGTCTTAATGGAAATCATTGGTGGAAGCCTATGTCCAACAGTGGACGTCCTATAGCCGAGATAATGATGAAGCAAAGCGAATAAAATTTTTCGCGTTCGAGCCCTAAGAGACCCTTTGGTTTTTTTTATTCAGGCATTTGACACAGCTCCCTGATGTTAAGTCACGGGGTGGTAGAAGATGGTAAACACCTCGCTTGGAATAGGAACTGGGTCGTAAGTGATGCTGCCGGATTACACCGTTAAGTGCTTGACGGTGTTAGCTAGTCAGCCGAGTAGTAGAGAGTAATGAGTTTTTCTTCATTAGCAGCTCAATCTCATTGTTGGGATTTGAACGCCCTCGTGTAACCCAACCGCCCTAACCACTGAGCTATCGTCGCTTAGTTTGGGGTTCGCTGTGAAATTTATTAACTTTATTACCTCAAGCAACATCTACTGGAAATACAATATACATATGTGTTTATGTTTTGTTTTTGGTTTTACTCAATAGACGACTCGATATTTTTTACTGAATTTGTATTTCTTTTGCGGTTCCTTTTACATCAAGACCCTTCCATATTGGTATATAATTAAATTACATTAATTAATTGCGATAAAAATAACTATTCTAATCAATTACTTACCTCTATTTCACAATCAAAAGTCAAAATTATTATATAATCTAAATATAGATTGAGTAAACGATAAAATAAATTCTCCAGATGTCAAACTAATATATGTTTATAAAAGTCAAAAAGGTTATGCAAATGTCAAAACAAATTATACAAATGTCAAGAGAAAATTGTTACATAAAAACATTTTAATCATTTAATCCGTTAGTTTATAATATTTCGAAGTGTGCCTTGGAATTGCATAATTTGGTTCCACCTGCCCCCTTTTTATTACCGGACGGCTAGGCAGACACGGCCAAAGCGCCATCCTTTCATGGTAGATATTCCCCACGTACGGACTAAGCATTTCGGTTCCACATTCTTAATACGTACAGCGAGGATGAGGAATTCTCTGCCGGCGTCTGTTTTTCCCGCGAAGTACAACTTGGGTGTCCTCAAATCCAGAGTAAACAGATTTTTTTTCTAAGTAAGCGTGCTTCATCTTCGACTGCATCCTGCTTAACATCAGGCAGGGCGTAGTCAAACGCAAATCTATTTAGTATTAAAAAAAATTGTCAAAATCGTTATCGGCTTTTTTGCCCCTGACCCATTGGTCAAATAAATTCCCGGAATATGCCAAAAAGTGGTTATAATTGATTGCCAGTTGTTTCAATGTTTTTGTATTTTGTATTTTTCAGATTCTTTATCTAGTCATTGTCCAGTGTTGGTCAAGTGTAGTTCGTGCCAGTCAAATCCAGCCATGCCTTAGTAAAGGAGTGGCGACTTTACTATAAGCTTCGATGGAGTTTTGGAAGCAATACAAAAAAGTCATGTTTAATCACATTATATTACTTTCCCACACTCGTGCTTGTAATTTGGCACTTTATGAATAAAACACCACTATTTCACTTGACAAAACACTAAGTAGTTTTGGAAAATAATACAATGGGGTGACATGAATCTTTCCGCATTCCCGCCAAAAAAAAACAAATTTAGGATTGCTGGCAAAGAGTGCATTAAAGAGGCGGCGGGCGTAAATCAAAGGAGACATAGAGCGTATATAATCCCGTATATAAAATAATATTTGGCTTATTAATATATTTTTACGATAGCTAGACATTTAACGAATTAGACTTATAGCTACACTACTATATTAGCTATAATTTAGTTTGAACTGCTTCAAAATGATATCAATGTAAAAAAAAACGCTAGATAAAAAGACATTCAAATACAATGATAAACTTCGTTTATTTAACTTTATTAACCGGAGAATCCTTTAGCACTATATCTGTTCTTGTCGTAAAATAGGTCCCAAAAAGCCATTCTGTCATGAAATGGCCTATTTTTGACTGTCAGCGAACTGTCAATGTCTATGTACTGTCTCTTGTCAGCTGTCACCGGCTGCCAGGAAACGGGTAGCAACTCTGATACTTGTGGGGTAGGATTTCTGGAAAATAAAAACATAAGAACAATAAATAAAGACTAAAAGAGTACTAACCGACCTAAAAATAAATTTGTACAGTTAATAAATTATTTATGTGTAGGTACAGAACTCTCAGTGCGTATTTTGACTCACACCTGATTGTTTTTTTTTTATTATTTACTTGTAAAGAAAAGTTAAATTATTCACAAGTTTAATTTAAGTACCTGATTTTATCATACGAAATATTTTTGACATTGACAGAACACAAAGAGTGATGTCAAAATAAGAAAAATATATGTAAAAGCGTATCTGTTTATTCGTCTCTTGGTTACCTACTCATTTTCAATGGGCCTTATAATGTAAACGTTGCTCAATTTTAATTCAATTTATTAATACAAATGCAACAAAATTTAACTACTTAAGTCAAACTTAATCTATGCTTAAAGTAAGTCTTACTCGTTTCCACGCGTGACATTTCACGTCGGCGAGAAGTTGACAGAACATTAAGCAAAATTTAATTTTAAGTTACGTACATTGATTAGTGAGTAAATTATAGGCATACTAAGTTGTTAACAAAATATCTCAAAAGGATAAGAGTTTTCGATGAAAGCTCCCAGGTTGCTTGACTTTTTTGACAGTTCTAACTATTATCATCATATTTCAACCAATTTGCATAAAACCTTGACAAATTATATACCTAAACCTTTCTCATGAGTCATTTGGTGAAACTCGCGTGATAATCCGTTCAGTAGTTTTTAAGTTTATCGCGAACAGACAGATAGACAGATGCGGCGGACGACTTTGTTTTATAATATGTAGTGATAAGGCTTTTTAGGCAATGCAATACGCTTCTATAATGACATTCCACGAGAATTTTTATAGATTAATAAAACACTCTTTAAAAATATATAAATGAGTTTTAAGTAGTATAAAGGCATAGGTATTATAAGTTAAAAGAACGAGTAAATCTAGAAAGATCCAAAGTAATCGTAAGTCACAAAAAGCGTTTTATTTAATATTTTGTTACATATTTATTTGTTGATTTTTTTCCTTAACTGAATTGTTCTTAATGTTCCATTGAAATCCAAATAAAATACAATATATGTACTTATAAAAATGGATACTAACTTAATATATTAGTAATGAGGTGCATTATGGATCGGAGCTATCTTCTAAACAAGCGTGTATCGCATAGACACCACTACAAAGTAATGACAAACGCAAACCTTTGAATAAAAAAAGCTTACCCATATTTAACAAAATTAGTCCACATCGTCGTCATCTGATCTATGATCCTCTGGTCTTCTGGAGTAATTTCTTGATCTCGCAAGCGAGCTATATCAAAGAGATATGCTAATTCATCTGCGTGCGGTACGCCCGGAACTGTTGTATTCTTGAAAGAATTCCTTCCTCCTTCATAAGAAAACAGATACTGATATATCACTCTAGCATTGTCTTCTAGAAACAGATCTATGGCTCTTTCTGTCGGATGATTCCAAACCAAATCAGATCCGAACCGGACTATTTCTTGCTCCACATCTTTGCTAGTCTCTTCATCGCCAATATAGAAACGTCTAAGCAACGATTCCATATCATCCATGCCAGTTACATTAAATCCAAATTCTAGCAAAGCTTTAAATGAGTAATCGTCAAAGAATTCGTCAGGTCTATTTCCGTATTGGAATAGCATTTCCTCGCTGTTATAGCCAATTAAAATATCCATGTCCTTTACTTTATTTGAGTGCGCTACGTTTGAGTGGACAGCAACAAATCTTTCGATACCTTCGAATTGTCTCTCGACGCAGGCTTTTGTAACTGGTTGGTTGTTGTTCATAGCAGTTGAGAATCTTAAATTTGCTGCAGTTACGACTAAATCTTCAACGCTTGCTGTAGCTATGTAATCGATTGCTTCTTCCAAGTCTTCTGTCTCAAAGCCTAAAGCTTTAGCTACTTCAACAGGTACATGGTTATGATGATCAACTATTGCCCAAGGAGAAGATGATGATCCACTTTGTATGATCGCTCGTTCAAATAGCTTTTCATGGTGCGAAAGGACTTGCAAATGTAATGACATTCCGCCAGCGCTCTCAGCGAAAACCGTCACTCTATCAGGATCTCCTCCAAAGGCACTTATATGGTCTTTAATCCATCTAAGTCCAAGATGCTGGTCTCTTAGACCAGCATTACCTGGAGCTTTAGAGCTGTCTGTACATAGGAATCCGTACATGCCAACTCTATATTGAAGCGAAACCATGATGACCCCATGTTTGATCAAAAAATTTGGAGAGCTTACTTCTCTGTTGCCAGTGCCTCCGACCCAGGCACCCCCATGAATCCAAACCATTACTGGTAAAGGGGTGTTTTCAGTCGTGTCTGGCACGTAAATATTCACGACTAAGCATTGCAGAGTACCGCCAAAGATTCCTGTTCGCAGTTGGGGGCAGATGGTGTCATCGTTATAAGCTAAAATAGGCTCGGTGTATCCTGGATGGGGGATAGGTGGCTGAAAATATAATATTAATTAATAAAAATATCGTTAACCATACGCCAAAATGATGACGAGCATCTAATTGGCGTTACTAGCGGTACTACGCGGTAAAGTTTGTCACATATTAAAGTTGATGCAATTATAATCAAGATATTTGATTAACCTTTTTTTAAGGTCAGCTGAAAAGGTTTTACTATATATTTAACTTTAAAAACTTTTTACTTTGTAGTAGATCTCCCGAGCAGGAGGTCGTCTACGTCCGCCGCAGCTTAAGATATTCTGCCGCCAAGCGGTTGTGTGTTCCAGTTTGAAGGGTTGCAGCTAGAGAAATTACAGGGCTATTGAGACTAACCACCAATGTCTTAAAGTAGTGAAAGCCAAAGCAACGCTGTCCTGGGCTTTGTTTTGTTAATCAAAGTTCTAAATACCGCTACAAATGAATAGGCGTTATGTCTTGCCAACAAGATAGCATTTCGTTCTTATCAACATATTCATATAAAAAAAGGTTCCAGTGTTTTTATGCTAATGTAAGGGTTTTGTGAATTGAAAAATGGCGTTCCTTCTAATTCTCTTTATTAATCTTCCTCTTTCACACATAACTAATTAACACTATCCCTTTCACACGTTAACTAATTTAGCTTTCTCTTTCATATTTATAATTATATTGCATCTAAGCATCTGTTTCATATTGACGTTCCGTTCCATTCATAGCTTCATATCCTTTCGTTCTTTCAAATATATTAATTTCTCATTGTAATTTTCTTATTCTTGCCATCTTACGTTACATTTCACGCAGTGCATAAAACATAAAAATAAATAGTTTTTTTTTAAATGTTACATTACAGGCATACGCTCCAGGTGAAAAACCAACGCACCTATATATTCCGGAATCCGGTTCATATAACGACGTTGCAAAGTGGTAGGTACTTAGGTGGTCTGATACCCTGATATCGTTATAAAAATAAATATGTAATATTGGATAAATATGTAATTAGACTCTTTAATATGATTGATTACGCAAACCTACTATGTATTTGATAAGAATGTATGTACATAGGATTGAATTTGATTTGAATCAACTAAAAATATTAGTTGATTCAAATGTTAGGCGTGTTTGATATCTTTAAAATATTACTAGCCATAAGAAAAAAGCTTACACACCTAGCCGATTGTCGGTGTCAGATAATAAATAACATTCAATAGCACGCGTCGACACTGAATAAGGTTCATCCGATAACACAACGAAAGATAACGAGCTTTACTCTCGCTGAAACTGGACAGACGTATAAACGTATATACACACGTAAATGCATAATTATGTATGTGTATAAAAATAAATAAATATGAAAATTAAATTAAAATATGACATTTTGTTTTAACGTGTTGGTCACTTTGAGAAAAAATAATGAAACTATTGAAAAAAAAAAGTTTACATCTAGTGCGTGATCCTATGGATCACTATTGCTAAGAATACGAGTTTGTACGAAATAAAAATATTTTTGTTTTAACTATAGTTACTATTTTCTTTCAAGAAAGTATATTTGATACCTTATTGTTTACAAAACAGATGAATCTTACCCCAAATCGATTTTCTTCGTCCACCAGTCCATACGGAACCCCCAAGAACATAGTATAATCTCCTTCATCCGACCTCAAGCCCCGGACCTCTCCCAACGGAGTCTGCACAGTCAGCTCTACGCCAAGAGAGTGCCCGCATATCAACAATACCAGTGCCACTGGTCGAAACATTTTCAAATAAATGAAGTTTTATATCTGAGTTCCTTATAAATACTACAACGATACTATTTTATCTTTTCGCTCAAAATGGCGCTAGTGTGGACTTCAATTACAAAGACAACTTTGCAAAACGCCTTTGTTATTCTGGGGGACATTTTCATACAGCGTCATCTAACTCCAAACAACATTTATGTTCGACAGATCTTTTTCCCCCCATCCATTTAGTTGGCATTCTTAGCTGATTTTTTTCTTTAAATATTTCAACGTTGGTCATCTTTATGAGTACAATGACCTCGTTTCGCTTTAAGTCACAATCATTGATACATGAATAGCGTAGGTCGTAGCACAGACCCTTGAGGAAGTCCAGCATTAATTGACACGTTCGCAGAACAAATTACATCGACAACTTTAATTTAATACAACAACCATGTAAAATGTAACCAATCAATTCATTAGGCCCATCAGGTGAGCCTTGAACTATACTTTTTGAAGAAGTGCCGTATGACAAACTTAGTTATACGTCTCAGCGATATCTAAACTTCACCTTTACTTTCGATCGTTTTAATTGACGTTTTCTTAGATTTTCGTACTGGTATTTAAAAATTCTAAAACAAGATATAGATTTTATGTAACTTGTTTAGTTCCAATTTTGACCGTCTAAATAGGCAAATTGGTAGTGTTTTATCAATTAATCTAAAATAAATTAGGGCAAGTATATTATCCAAGAGTAAAAATCGCACTCGCTTCGCTTACCTCCTTCATTGGCTCGTTCGACACATGACTTTGACACTAGGGCTGGTCACCCAACTTAATAAATAAGTTCTTAATGATCCTGATCATTCAAATAATAACTTGAAAACAGCTCTAACGATTGCGATGAAATTTGCTGTACGGGGATTTTCAAGTATGTAAAAACAATCTAGCGACGGTCGTGGATAAAAATCGATCATCTTATTTCCAAAAAACGCACTTTTTTTGAGTTTTAAAAACAGTTTTAAATTTTCCTTATACCGAGCAAAAGCCGGACGCCCAGGTACTGGAAATCAATCTTTAGATTAAAAACTAATTGCCAATCATATATTTAGGGAATTCATTTCAAGATTTATATCAAAAGGAAACAATCGTTAAGATAACAGTTATATGATAAATAGGTGCTATTTTATCAACACACTAGGCGGATTTAATGTTTTCAATAATTATTTAAAATATTCAGAAAACATAACCTTTACTTAACTTGGCAGTCGGCTAAAAATTACATTGGAACTAGAACTTAGAACACAATTTGATCATAAATCACCTAATGACACATCTACCTTGGAACAGGAACAGGTTTTAGCGAGGCTGCCAGAACACTCCGTTAAGTGCTTGGCGGTAGATTTATCAACTATCTTGCGTAGCTATCCAGCTGAGTTTTAGAAAGTACCCTATTGTAATGCTATGGCAAGGCAAGGCAGTATATTAGGGCCTATTCTCTTTACGTCGTACATAAACGACCTACCTGACGTAACGTCAAACAAATGCATTCTATTTGCCGACGACACGACAATTCTAATAAAATGCCAGAGTATAGATAATTTTGAAAGTGACATAAATAGCGCAATTAATGATATAATAAAATGGCTTAACAATAATGGACTAAATATTAATATTAATAAAACAAATCTTATACAATTCAGAACATACAACTCAAATATTATCGAATTAAATATACACAACAACAATAGCCAGATTAGCAAAGGTAACTGTACAAAATTTTTAGTTATTTACATTGATGAACACTTAAATTGGAAGATGCATTGTTCCACAGTGTGCGACAAGCTTAATAGATTTGTCTTCGCCCTTAGAAGATTGAGACAGGTTGCATCCGAAAAGACATCACTTTGTGCTTATCATGGGTATGTGTCATCAGTATTAAGCTATGGAATTGTGATCTACGGTAATTTTGTGGATATTGAGGAGGTCTTTAAGGTCCAAAAAAAGTGTGTAAGAGCCATATGCGGAGCTCTTCCACGAGCCAGCTGCAAACCACTGTTTAAGAGACTTAAAGTCGTCCCCCTAGCCTGCATATACATAAAAGAGATGTGTCTGTTTGTTGTAAACAATAGGGCGCATTTCGAAAATGTTAAATCCAGTCGACATGATAAACTGATATTCCCCAAAAAAGTCAGGCTAGAGATTTGTCAACGAAACGCATATTGTATGGCAATTAAATTTTTTAATAAGTTGCCTAAAGATATAAAGGAACTACCACATTGTAGGCTCAAACTAAAGTTGTCTGTATACCTGCTGGATCATTGCTTTTACAAGGCCTCAGAATATCTTACATATAGAAAGCCTTTTAACGCACAAGGCAATATTTGATTCTGCCATAATTGTTTTCTTTTTAAATATACTTATGTTTGTTGATCTATTGAATTATTGTTACTATTATTATTATTATTTTAATTTTGATTGTAATTTGTAAATTTCAATTTCAATTCTTATTTCTGATATTATTAATTTGATTTGCACTGTATAATGACCTTATGACTTATCTAAATCTATTAATTAATCTAATGACATTCTTTAACAAGTATGTAATAATTCCATTTCATCCAGTTTTGCACACCCAATTCTGGGTCAAGTATGGTCAAAGTGACTTATTAATTTATGTACCAACTTCTCGACACCTATACTTTGCAAATAAATATATTTTGATTTTATTTGATTTGATTTATGGTATCCTCACGATGGCTTTTTTCACCGGCAGCTCAAGCTCATTGTTATGGTTTGAATCCACGCCTTGGTGTGAACCGACCACGCTAACCACTGGGCTAACATCGCTAGAAAACTTTTTCTTAACTTCTAGAAGTTTTTTAGTCTAACTTATATGTACATAAATTCGAGAATCGAGATTATACAATGGCATTTCTTTAGTGCGTGACGATTACCTAGTCTCTAAAGTGGTACAATGCAACGGAGCTCTATAATTAAATAAGTCTACGTAATTTTAATAGGTAATGGCTTTTTCTTCGCGCTGTATGGTGGCAGCAAGTTTCATACGCGCCTCGTGCATTCGGTTCCATCGTATTCGGAGGCGTGCGGTCTTTTCGTAATTTTCTATTAGAAATTTTATTACCTCGGGATTAGTGATGTCATATTTTATCAGTAGCGGCATTTTATCGATAATTAATTATGTACTATATATTTTTTTTTTTTTTTTTTTTTTTTTAACATTACTCTCCACAGACACTGGGGTCCGTGACCTTTGACAACTTTGAAAAACAATTTTTTAATTTTTTTTTACAATATGGGAAGAGGAATATTAGTCAAATTAATCTTAATCTAGGGTTTAATCTAGGGATAAAATGTTAGATTGTGTGTATACCGCGAGCAGACCAGCGACCCGCAAGCAGCACCCGATCACGAGTATGACGCATGTGCCAGCCATCGCCCTCCTCAACCATATCTGAGGGAAGAGAGCGACCCGACACACGACGCCGCCGCAAGAAGGAGCCTTCGATGGTGAGCATGAATGCTCGAGGAATACACACAGTCCTCATTTTACATTTAATAATTACATTAACAAATATATATTAATTACAGATTAACAATTTACATTTGAATTTAAATCGCCTCCTCTCGGCCCAGGGCCCTCATCACCGCCACGTTTCGGTCTTTAATGGCCATCTGCAGGTTGTACTCTTTGATGGTCTTCGGCGACGCAGCCGACGCTCGACGCACAAACCGACTGATAGCATCGTCTTCAATATCGTCAGCGTAGTAGACGAAGGTCCCGGTGTGCCGTGATACTGCAACGACTGCGTGCGACACGCTCTCGTGCAGCTTCATCCTTGGCTTGGTCTTTATGGCGATTACCGACTCGTACGTTAGCCCCTGAGCTTCATGAATGGTAAGAGTGCGCGACCCCGTGCCTCCCCCATAACCTTGGCTGATGAGGGTTTCCTTTTCTTCCTGCGTGTGCACTAAGAAAAGAGTGTTGGGGAGGGTGCTGGGTATTTGCACTCCCTTGTACCGTTTTTGCTCAAGAGACTTAATACGGGGAGCTGAGGAATATATACCGGAGTATATTTCCCTCAGCGCATACGCAACATCCATTGGGTTCCTGTGTGTGCAAAGCAACTCCTGACTGATGTTTGTAACCAGGTTTGGGCGATGGTACCTCATTTCGAAGATGTTTTCTCTGTCGATATAAGGTAGCTGATTGACGTCTCCAATAAGGACAAGCTCGCCAGCACCAGACAGCCGTGCAACCATTACTATAGATCCGAAATGGTTCATAAGAGCTTCATCCACCAAAAGGCGGCTGAAGCTATTTTTTCCAAAACCATTTACGAGGGAGGAAGCCATGGTTCGCACTCTGGTTTTTACCAGGTCTCCTATGCGGTGCGATAGTTTCTCCCTTAGATCTTTTGCTGCTTCCGTTGTTGTGGTGATGATAGCGTCCCTGTCGACATCGAAGTGTCTGATCACCCATGTTGTCTTGCCACATCCTGGAACTCCGTTGACCCATTGCATCTTTGGCACCACCCAGTTGTTCCAGTTTGCTTCGACATCTGAGGTCCCTTTGATAGTTTTAGCCATCTCGAGGATCTTGTCATCCAGCATTATCGTGGTGCACTTGGCGGTGACTACAATTGGGTCATTCGATGGTATCGCGTATTTTGGTCTTCCTGTCCGCTCCGTCTCGGCCTCGTTCAGTGCCACAAAGCCATTTTCTGCGCTATAAGCTGCCATATATTGTCCTTTCATTGTTCCCCTGATGACTTGGGAAGTGACGTTGTTGTATATGGCTGCTTCCGCCTCCTCAAGTCCCTCTTTTAGTAGACTTTCACTTCCTAGCCTAAAGGACTGCAAGATACTATGGCAGTTCCTGAGATTGACTTGTCTTGTCGCTCTCAATGTGGCTAGGAACTCAAGGAAGGCGTTTTTCGCGTGGTCTTGTGGCCCCGAGGCCAAGATGTATCGGGGTGAATCGACCTGTCCCATGTCGGCTCTCGTCCGTGCTGTCTGAGGTTGTGACGCTACTCTCGGAGCCACTACTGTTAGAGGACGTGGTGATGTGGGCTTGATTCGGAACAAGCTCTGCGCCGCAGCGCCAAAAGCTGTTACAAAAGCTGCTATGTGGCCATCTCTTTCGTTTCGGCAACCACTTGGATAAACTGCGGCTTTCTCGGCGGCTGCTTTTTGTTGCGCCCTTTCAGAGCCGGATTGATTGGTCGAACTCGGAACGGGGTGTCCCCAGCTGTCTGTTGCACTTATACGGTCGTGTGTAGGAGCCTTGAGAAAACTTAAGTTTTCTCCCCTGTCTTCATACACGACAACCTCATGGTATTCAGAGGCCTTGGTGCAACCCAGCCGGTCTGCGACTTCCGCTTTCGAGAACTCCACCATCATTGCATCCACGCTTACTACCCGGGGCGTGCTGTTCACTTCCCCGCTCAGACACTCAAGCAGCGAGCTAGCTTGCGCAAAAGGTGACTGTGCCGCCCACTCGAATAGTGCAATCGTTTTGTTTTTCGATCGCACTACTCTGAATTGGTGGCCGTCTACCTCGCATACTGGCATAGTGTCGTAGAATTTCCGCTTCATGGTCACTTTAGCGGTATTCCCGTTGAGCAGACAAGCCAGTCCGGGCGATAGGCGAACGCGTTTCCGGTTCCGGGCAAGACAAAAGCTTATTCCGAATCTTTCTTTGTTGCTGTCCATGAAGAGAGCCACACCGCGAATTCTGATTCCCGGCACTCCACTTTCTGCATTTTCCAAAAGTTGGTGAATGGGTATGCTTTTTGGTGAAGTTTCTCTGCCGGGGGTCACACTCTGCATAACGTCGATGGACTGTGTGTGTGCTGAAGAGGAGAGGATTTGAAGTGGGGGGATGGTTGGGAGTGGGGGGATATTTTGAAGTGGAGAGATGGCTGGGATTGGGGAGATGGTTTGGAGAGGGGGGAGGGTGGAATTTCTTCTAGCTGCTATGCGGAAGGACCTCTCTACGAAAGATAGAAAGTGTGGTCTACTAACTGGATCTGCTAGAATGTTGTGAAGATCCGAGATCACAAGCTTTCTATCTATTTGTGTTTCGAGGTCCTGTCGTGCGGCCATAAATCTGGGACAATCGATAAGCACATGCCAGACCGTCTCCGGCACATCAGGGTCGCACTCGCAACCAGGACTGTTCTTGATCTTGAACCTGTACAGGTATTCGGCAATTCCTCCGTGTCCCGTCAAAGCTTGTACCTGGAAGGGAGTCAACTTCGTAGCTCGCGTCAACCTATATGCATTTGTGATATCAGGGAGGAACGTCTCTGTGACTCTACCTTTATCCGAGGTTTCATACCGGTCCTGCCACTTCCGGATTGATTCCTCACGGATTTTTCTTTTGACGTAGGACAAGGGGACCTCTTCGTAGTCTCTGGATGCGCCAGTAAGTGCCGCCGATTTTGCGAGTTCATCAGCTCTCTCATTTCCGGCGGTGCCCACATGCGCTCTTAGCCAGAAAAGACGAAGAGATCTCCCTTTCGCAGTTATCATTCCAATGTTTTCCTTTATACTCTTTGCCAGAGGGTGACTCGTTTTAGGACTCCGGAGCAGTTCAAGTGAAGATCGTGAGTCACTTAAGATGTTGACTTCGGGGTCGTTACTCGTTATCACCATTTCTGTCGCCCGGCAAAGAGCATAAAGTTCAGACTGAAAGACCGTGCATTCGGAGTGTAGCTTGAAGGTCGAATACTTAACTTCTCTGTCGTTCTCCCACCAGGTTAGGGCAGCACCGACTTGACCCTCTATTTTGCTGCCATCTGTGTAAATTTGGGGTCCCACTAACTGGTTGGAGGTGTTCTCTAGGAACTCGAACTCCACAGATGTCTGGGTGGACGGGTGTGGCTGGTCCAGGTAACTGACATTTTGTTCGAGCACCACATCCGGTGGGAGATATTCTTGGGAGAAGTTTTTCTTTGCTCTGTACAGGCTGGCTGCTTCCTGTATTCTCAGGTCCAGAGGAAGTAGACCCGAGAGGGCGAGTGCTGACTTGAGTGAAACAGTACGGTACGACTTACATATTTTCTGGGCAAAACCCCTTTGGAGTGCGTTTAAATGTGACTTGTTTTCCTCGAGGTCTACCGCTTGCGCCCATACACTTGAGGCATACATGATGATGGGTTCCACCACTGCAACGTAAATAGTTCTCGTGATATCGCCGTTTAGTCCCCAGGTCACTTTCGCTGCGCACGCAAGCTGTTTGTAAATGTTCGCCACCTTTTTACACTGGGCGTTTACGTGTGCTTTGAAATTGAGCCTTCGATCAATCAGTAGGCCTAGCAACTTGATTTCTTCAACAAGACTAAGTTGAACGCCAGACATGATCAAGTTTGGGGGTTCGTACTTCAACTTTTTGGTGAAAAGCATCGCATTAGTCTTCTGCGCTGCAAAGTTGAATTTGTTACTTTTCCCCCACTCTACGATCTTATCCAGCGCATTATTGGCCTGCTGCTCGACTATGGATGATGACGGGCTTGTGAACACGAGAACGACGTCGTCTGCAAAGGCCTGACAGTACACTCCTTCAGCCTCTAGCTGTCGTAGCAACGAGTCTAGGATTACGTTCCAAAAGGTAGGTCCACCGATAGATCCTTGTACACACCCTTTAGTAGTATCCTTCTCGTATGCTGCTCCAGCATAGTTAACCTTGATTTTCCGGTCATTGAGGTATGAGTTCACCATCTCGTAGAGGTTTGTTGGACACCTCTTCTTCGCTAGCTGGTATTTTAGGGCGGGCCACCACGCATTGTCAAAAGCGCCTTCTATGTCTAGAGAGATTAGGAGTACTATGTTTTTACTGTTCACTCCTTTTTTAATGTGCTCTACCAGGTCATAGAGGGCATCCTCGGTTCCTCGTTGGGGCATGAAACCGTACTGTTTCTGACTGATGGTGGGGAGGAGATACCATTGGAGTCGGGTTACCAAAAGCTTTTCGATGATTTTTCCGGGGACAGACAGGAGACCGATGGGACGGTAAGATTTCGGATGTGTATAATCTATCTTACCGGGTTTACGTAGGATGACCACATGTGCTGTTTTCCACTGCTTGGAGAAATACTTTAGCGACAAGCACTTGTTTGCTATAGCTAAGAAGGTGTCCCGTTCGCATCGGATTGCTACAGCGCAAATGTCAGCAGTTAGCCCGTCTGATCCAGGAGCTTTTTTCGGTTTCAGCGTGCGTAACACTGACTCCAGCTCAGCTGACGTAAATTGTGGATCATCTCCCGGTAAGTCCGTCGGTGTTTCCTTAGTCCGTTCCCGCAATTCTGCATGGCACGGCTGATCTGTGCTTACAGAGTCATCGGGATAAAAAGTTCTGGCAAGTAATTCTGCAGAGTGTTGCGGGGATAGGGTGTTGCCTTCAGCATCTCTCAGGAGCAAATCGTCTTGCCTTACCGAGGTATTTCTTATCACTCTATAGATCTTGTCCCACATGCTTTCCTTCTCCTGACTCGTGCAGAACTCTCTCCAGCTTTCCGTTTTAGCTTTTTCGACTTTTTCCTTGTAGTCTTGTCTGGCAATTTGATATTGTTCGACTACATACTGGACTCTGTCGGTAGCGGCATTCCTAATCCTTCTCTTTCTTCTGAGAACTTCCTTCTTCAAATCATCAAGCGTTTTCGTGTACCACGGTGGAATCGGATTCCCTTTACGCATGCCTGCTGGTGGCATGGAATTTTCACAGGCTTCGTGGATACTTTCAGTGTAGCTCGTGATCATCGACTCCAATTCTCCGGAGGTCTCACATTCTCTAACTGACTCCAGTGATACGTGCCTCTTCTCCAAAGAGGCTTTCAGGTGTGACATGAAGTCTGACCACTTTGCCTTCTTGGTGTTGTACCTGCGTGTTGAGATAGGCCTCAGATGTTTGAGGGCCTTTGTAAGGCACAAAGTGAAAGTTATTGCGTTGTGATCTGATGTTGTGAGACTTCTATCTACCTGCCAGCCTTCTATTTTCCCCAGAAGTGGCGCACTGCATACGGTAACATCTACTATACTTGTGCAGAGCTTACCTCTTCTGACGATTTCAAAGGTCGGTGTATCACCTGTGTTGAGAATGTGCAAGCCCATTTCGTTGAAGAAAGAGTGGACGGTTTCTCCTCTGTTATTTTCTGTTGTGCTTCCCCACCAATGGGACCAGGCATTAACGTCACCGGCGACTATCAGGTCTTTGGTTGCTAGTTTTTCGCTAAATGTCTTGATCCTGTCGAGGTAAGGATCGACTTGTTGGTCCCCTTCCAAGTATATGGAGATTACTCCCAGTTTCAGGCTTTCGCTGACCAGCAAGACTGCCGCTTCCGTTTCGGTAACAAGCTGAGGGTCGTGAATAACTTCCAATTTATCACCAAAGACTATTACAGCTGCCTTAACTGGTTTCTGCCTGTTCAAGCTGCACTGAATGACGCGAGTTCCAGGGTACTGTTTTATGACGCCTTTATTTCCTACATAAGGTTCTTGGACTAGGGCGACCGAAACTCCTCTTTCTTTCGCGACCTTCAGGAGTTCTGCTGTTGCATTCTGGGAGCGATTTAAGTTTGCCTGGATGAAACGCAAACCTGCATCTCTTTCCTTACGGGGGATTGAGCCTTGTACCTCGTAGGTGCCTTCAGCAATATGAGATTCGAGACCGCGCTATGCCATCCCATTTCACCTTCTCAGGACACTCGCTACTAAAAGCGTTATGACTGAGTTCCTTTCTGGAGCTGTTGGGGTGTGCGGTAGCGCAATTCCTGCACTTTGCCGGTAGATCTTCTTTTCTTGCCTGGCATTGAGCCCAGGAGTGGGGTTTTCCACAGTGACTGCAGAGTTCGTCCCTTTCCCGGCAGATCGCTTTAGTGTGACCAAAGCCAAGGCACTTAGTGCACTGCACCAACGGCGAGTGGTCTGACACTGGCCGTCTCTGGAGTCCAATGTATACCTTGCCTGCATCTAAGAGCGATCTGTGAATGCGAGGCGAGACCTCCAGCACAGGATGACATTCGTGCGGATTGCGTGCCTTCTTCCTGTACCTGACAGTGACGGTGCTTTCCTTCAGATCGACCCCCTGTAGCAAGTGTTTGTTCTGCGCCAGAAGGTTTTCCACTATCTCCGAGTCTTTGTGGTAGGATAGGACGTCTCTAATTATTATGAGTGGATTTCCTGCTTTTGCAGTTTCCACTTTTAGAGATGTGTCTTGCTGAACACGGGTTCGTACGAGGTTCAGGTCTTCCTGCGTTCCACAGCTCAGGATAACTTTTTTGTTCCTGGCCTTCCGTACTCGGTCAACCTTCGCCCCAGTCGTCCTCATGTCCAGCGCTACTCTAATCCTGTCGATAAGGTTCTCGGCGGTAGCGGGCACAGCTGAATCCAAGTTTGACACTATCAAAGTGTGGTTAGGCTTCGGCGCGGGTGGCCTTGCTGCCACTTTGGCGTATGTGGGCTTAGATGGTCTACCCGCTTCTGCTTGCAATATCTCTTCTGCGATGCTGATGGCTGGAGGGGGCATAATCATTTTTTCCTCCCTCATCGTCCGGAGTTCCGACGATACGGCTTCGAGACGCTCTGTAATAGGCAACACGTGCTCCTCGATATTTATCTGGACTGGGATCGGGGGTGGGTGGTTTGTACATTTTTTTTTGAGATGTTCCTTAAGTACTATTTCAATTTCCTTTAATGAGTCCGGATACTGGGGAGGGGGAGGAGGAGGCTTCGAGAGGAGATTTGCCAAGGCATCTGCGTTGCTATGGAGGATCTCAACGGTCTTTTCTGTTCCGAAGTGCGACTCCCTTCGAAAATCGTCAATCTGCCTCTGAAGAGTTTCCACTCCGGTTTGTAGGCCGGAGAAGTCTTTTCTCAGAGGGCTAAGGTCGATACATGGAGTCGCTGCATCGTACTTTGTTTGACTGCTGAGAGCCAACACTGCATCTGCCGTCGCCTTTATTTGTTCATGTGGCTCCCTCGTCTCATAGCTCTGCCAGTCTCTAATAGCCTGCGTTTCCTTTCTAACCACGGCTATCTCTTCTCTGGCTAAAGCTACCTCTTTGAGTAGGTTTTGTTGTAGGATCGTTATGGCTTTTTTGTGTGCTCTTTCCGCCGACAACAGTTCTGAGGCGTGTCTGGTCCGCTCACGTTCCAATGCTGCAATGTGACGGTATCTTGAGTCGGCGAGGGAAAGGATGATCTCGTATAACGTCTGGAGACTTTCGATTGCGGTCAGTTTTATCTCCCGCTTGACGTTCGCAGACGCCTCAAGTGCCTCCTTGCCCCGTTGCAGCGCATCGTTTGCAACTTTCGTCGCCATGTCCATCTCAACCCCCGTCCGTTTCGAGCAGTGTGCGATCAGCATACTAACTCTCTTATTGCGAGCGGGGGGAGTCTGACAGGACAATTCAGATACGCTATCCAACTCTTCTCCGTCAAGCCTTAGATCTTTTGGCGGGGAAATCCCGCACTGCTCCCAGTTCTCTACCCTATCCACCGCCGCCACATACGCAGAGCTTGACTCCGGGACCGACGCTGACGGAGCCAAGCTGTCACTAACAGTCTGTGAATGCGGTAGAGGGATGTCAAGAGACTGGGAGTCGCAGGACTCCACCTTAGGTTCTTGAGGTGGCACGCTGGGACCCTCACTGATATGTTTCGGCTGGATCACCTCCGACCTGTTGGTCTTCGTTTTTTTTTTTAAGATGCGCTTTTGGAGCGAGGACGCCACTGAACGGACTGAGAGCGTCCTCGCTTTTGGGGCGGTGGTGAGGGCGGAGGTGGAGGAGGCGATTTTCTTGTCGGACATTTTGAAATACCTATTACTATCAAACAGATACAATTATTACTATTATTAGAAGATTTACATATAGAAACTTAAAATTAACTTAAACCTTTTTGCTGATGGTCTGCGGTCCTCTTCCCGTACTGCCTTATCTGAACGCGCCAGAACCCGATGTGTGGCTCTGCGTGCTTTTCAGTCCCAGATGTCACCAGCCAGTACTTCTGCAGGGGCCAAGTTGATGATGATGTTCTCCCGATTCTAATGGCACCAATCACGGTAGACCCACCTCTGCTGGTTTTTGAGAAAGACTAGAGGGGAGCGGTGGTGTCAGACTTGACGGGAGGAGGTGTCTTAGGCGCCTGCTGATGACGTGCAGCGGAATGTTTGCAGCTCCGTGTTGTACGTGCCGGGCGGAGTGTTTGGACGCCGGTGAATGTAGCGCTATCGCGAACGTGCCGATCTTGAGATTTACGTCGATGCGGCTGTCGCGATGCTGAATTCCACTAACCTTATTAACGGTTATTGCATCCAATATTTCTGAATTTTCTCCGAAACCCTTGGGTCCAGGAAGCTGCCAACACGAATCCGAGCTCTTCGTACTGCTGTTCACCTCTGGTTTGACTGTGCCGCGCGTAACTCCAAAAAATCCTATTTATTTAGATTTTTTTCTTGGGAGCCGATATGCAACGTGTACGTGATTTATATTATCTATCTGTACTATATATTAATTATTATACCTTAGCATGCATCCTAAACGTTTTATTTAAAAAAAAAAAAAAAAAAAAAAAAAAAAAAAAAAAAAAAAAAAACACTAATGTCAATTAAATAAACAATTTCCGAGAAATCAATCATTCAAGTTACATTTATGTACATAAACTAGATATATTTGAATTTCACTTTCTAAGTTAAAAAAAAAAAACAGCTATTAAGGTTGGAACAATCAAGTGCGAGACGGTTTCACTCGCCATCGATGTTTCTATATCACTAAATATGTTAGTATATTGATGCACCACTAACACCGACATAGCCCAGCGGATTAAGCAAGTTGAAGTGGCAGTGGGAAGGTTACATAGCACGCAGAACTGATGGCCGATGGGGCTGCAAAGTTCTGGAGTGAAAACCACGGACCGGCAAGCGCAGCGTAGAACGTCCACCCACAAGGTGGACAGACGACCTAATAAAGACTGCAGGAACGCGCTGAATGCGAACCGCTTCCAACCGGTCTTAATGGAAATCATTGGAGGAAGCCTATGTCCAACAGTGGACGTCCTATAGCCGAGATAATGATGAAGCAAAGCGAATAAATTTTTTCGCGTTCGAGCCCTAAGAGACCCTTTGCTTTTTTTAATTCAGGCATTTGACACAGCCCCCTTATGTTAAGTCACGGGGTGGTAGAAGATGGTAAACACCTCGCTTGGAATAGGAACTGGGTCGTAAGTGATGCTGCCGGATTACACCGTTAAGTGCTTGACGGTGTTAGCTAGTCAGCCGAGTAGTAGAGAGTATTGAGTTTTTCTTCATTAGCAGCTCAATCTCATTGTTGGGATTTGAACGCCCTCGTGTAACCCAACCGCCCTAACCACTGAGCTATCGTCGCTTAGTTTGGGGTTCGCTGTGAAATTTATTAACTTTATTACCTCAAGCAACATCTACTGGAAATACAATATACATATGTGTTTATGTTTTGTTTTTGGTTTTATTCAATAGACGACTCGATATTTTTTACTGAATTTGTATTTCTTTTGCGGTTCCTTTTAAGTCAAGACCCTTCCATATTGGTATATAATTAAATTACATTAATTAATTGCGATAAAAATAACTATTCTAATCAATTACTTACCTCTATTTCACAATCAAAAGTCAAAATTATTATATAATCTAAATATAGATTGAGTAAACGATAAAATAAATTCTCCAGATGTCAAACTAATATATGTTTATAAATGTCAAAAAGGTTATGCAAATGTCAAAACAAATTATACAAGTGTCAAAAGAGCAAATTGTTACATAAAAACATTTTAATCATTTAATCCGTTAGTTTATGATATTTCGAAGTGTGCCTTGGAATTGCATAATTTGGTTCCACCTGCCCCCTTTTTATTACCGGACGGCTAGGCAGACACGGCCAAAGCGCCATCCTTTCATGGTAGATATTCCCCACGTACGGACTAAGCATTTCGGTTCCACATTCTTAATACGTACAGCGAGAATGAGGAATTCTCTGCCGGCGTCTGTTTTTCCCGCGAAGTAGGTACAACTTGGGTGTCCTCAAATCCAGAGTTAACAAGTTTTTTTCTAAGTAAGCGTGCTTCATCTTAGACTGCATCCTGCTTAACATCAGGCAGGGCGTGATCAAACGCAAATCTATTTAGTATTAAAAAAAATTGACAAAATCATTATCGGCCTTTTTGCCCCTGACCCATTGGTCAAATAAATTCCCGGAATATGTCAAAAAGTGGTTATAATTGATTGCCAGTTGTTTCAATCTTAAGTTTTCAGCTTCTTTATCTAGTCAATGTCCAGCCTTGGTCAAGTCTAGTTCGTGCCAGTCAAATCCAGTCATGCCTTAGTAAACTAGTGGCGACTTTACTTTAAGATGGTGTTTTGGAAGCAATACAAAAAAGTCATGTTTAATCACATGATATTACTTTCCCACACTCGTACTTGTAATTCGGCACTTTATGAATAAAACACCACTATTTCATATGAAAAAACACTAGTTTTGGAAAATAATACAATGGGGTGACATGAATCTTTCCGCGTTCCCGCCAAAAAAACAAATTTAGGATTGCTGGCAAGGAGTGCATTAAAGAGGCGGCGGGCGTAAATCATAGGAGACATAGAGCGTATATAATCCCGTATATAAAATAATATTTGGCTTATTAACATATTTTTACGATAGCTAGACATTTAACGAATTAGACTTATAGCTACACTACTATATTAGCTATAATTTAGTTTGAACTGCTTCAAAATGATATCAATGTAAAAAAAACGCTAGATAAAAAGACATTCAAATACAATGATAAACTTCGTTTATTTAACTTTATTAACCGGAGAATCCTTTGGCACTATATCTGTTCTTGTCGTAAAATAGGTCCCAAAAAGCCATTCTGTCATGAAATGGCCTATTTTTGACAGTCAGCGAACTGTCAATGTCTATGTACTGTCTCTTGTCAGCTGTCACCGGCTGCCAGGAAACGGGTAGCAACTCTGATACTTGTGGGGTAGGATTTCTGGAAAATAAAAACATAAGAACAATAAATAAAGACTAAAAGAGTACTAACCGACCTAAAAATTAATATGTACAGTTAATAAATTATTTATGTGTAGGTACAGAACTCTCAGTGCGTATTTTGACTCACACCTGATTGTTTTTTTTTTTATTTTTTTTTTTGTAAAGAAATCACAAGTTTAATTTAAGTACCTGATTTTATCATACGAAATATTTTTGACATTGACAGAACACAAAGAGTGATGTCAAAATAAGAAAAATATATGTATAAGTGCATCTGTTTATTCGTCTCTTGGTTACCTACTCATTTTCTATGGGCCTTATAATGTAAACGTTGCTCAATTTTAATTCAATTTATTAATAAAAATGCAACAAATTTAACTACTTAAGTCAAACTTACTCTATGCTTAAAGTAAGTCTTTCTCGTTTCCACGCGTGACATTTCACATCGGCGAGAAGTTGACAGAACATTAAGCAAAAGTTAATTTTAAGTGACGTACATTGATCAGTGAGTAAATTATAGGCATACTAAGCTGTTAACAAAATATCTCAAAAGGATAAGACAGAGCTTTCGATGAAAGCTCCCAGGTTGCTTGACTTTTTTTGACAGTTCTAACAATTATCATCATATTTCAACCAATTTGCATAAAACCTTGACAAATTATATACCTAAACCTTCCTCATGAGTCATTTGGTGAAACTCGCGTGATAATCCGTTCAGTAGTTTTTAAGTTTATCGCGAACAGACAGATAGACAGATGCGGCGGACGACTTTGTTTTATAATATGTAGTGATAAGGCTTTTTAGGCAATGCAATACGCTTCTATAATGACATTCCACGAGAATTCTTATAAAAATATATAACTGAGTTTTAAGTAGTATAAAAGCATAGGTATTATAAATTAAAAGAACGAGTAAATCTAGTAAGATCCAAAGTAAGTCGCAAAAAGCGTTTTATTTAATATTTTGTTACATATTTAATTTTATTTGTTGATTTTTTTCCTTAACTGAATTGTTCTTAATGTTCCATTGAAATCCAAATAAAATACAATATATGTACTTATAAAAATGGATACTAACTTAATGTATTAGTAATGAGGTGCATTATGGATATCTCAAAATATTGAGTAAAAAAACCCTAGATCGGAGCTATCTTCTAAACAAGCGTGTATCGCATAGACCACTACAAAGTAATGACAAACGCAAACCTTTGAATAAAAAAAGCTTACCCATATTTAACAAAATTAGTCCACATCGTCGTCATCTGATCTATGACCCTCTGGTCTTCTGGAGTCATTTCTTGATCTCTCAAGCGGACCATATCAAAGAGATATGGTAATTCATCACCGTGCGCTACACCCGGAACTAATGTATTCTTGAAAGAATTCCTTCCTCCTTCATAAGAAAACAGATACTGATATATCACTCTAGCATTGTCTTCTAGAAACAGATCTATGGCTCTTTCTGTCGGATGATTCCAAACCAAATCAGATCCGAACCGGACTATTTCTTGCTCCACATCTTTGCTGGTCTCTTCATCGCCAATATAGAAACGTCTAAGCAACGATTCCATATCATCCATGCCAGTTACATTAAATCCAAATTCTAGCAAAGCTTTAAATGAGTAATCGTCAAAGAATTCGTCAGTACTATTTCCGTATTGGAATAGCATTTCCTCGCTGTTATAGCCAATTAAAATATCCATGTCCTTTACTTTATTTGAGTGCGCTACGTTTGAGTGGACAGCAACAAATCTTTCGATACCTTGGAATTGTCTCTCGACGCAGGCTTTTGTAACTGGTTGGTTGTTGTTCATAGCAGTTGAGAATCTTAAATTTGCTGCAGTTACGACTAAATCTTCAACGCTTGCTGTAGCTATGTAATCGATTGCTTCTTCCAAGTCTTCTGTCTCAAAGCCTAAAGCTTTAGCTACTTCAACAGGCACATGGTTATGATGATCAACTATTGCCCAAGGAGAAGATGATGATCCACTTTGTATGATCGCTCGTTCAAATAGCTTTTCATGGTGTGAAAGGACTTGCAAATGTAATGACATTCCGCCAGCGCTCTCACCAAAAATCGTCACTCTATCAGGGTCTCCTCCAAAGGCACTTATATGATCTTTAATCCATCTAAGTCCTAGATGCTGGTCTCTTAGACCAGCATTACCTGGAGCTTTAGAGCTGTCTGTACATAGGAATCCGTACATGCCAACTCTATATTGAAGCGAAACCATAATGACCCCATGTTTGATCAAAAAATTTGGAGAGCTTACTTCTCTTCTGCCAGTGCCTGCGACCCAGGCACCCCCATGAATCCAAACCATTACTGGTAAAGGGGTGTTTTCAGTCGTGTCTGGCACGTAAATATTCACGACTAAACATTGCAGAGTACCGCTAAAGATTCCAAATCGCATTTGGGGGCAGACAGTGTCATCGTTATAAGCTAAAATAGGCTCGGTGTATCCTGGATGGGGGATAGGTGGCTGAAAATATAATGTTAATTGATAAAAATATCGTTAAACATACGCCAAAATGATGACGAGCATCTAATTGGCGTTACTAGTGGTACTACGCGGTAAAGTTTGTCACATATTAAAGTTGATGCAATTATAATCAAGATATTTGATTAACCTTTTTTTAAGGTTTAGCTGAAAAGGTTTTACTTTTAAAACTTTTTTTTGTAGTAGATCTCCTGAGCAGGAGGTCGTCTACGTCCATCGCAGCTTAAGATATTCTGCCGCCAAGCGGTCGTGTGTTCCAGTTTGAAGGGTTGCAGCTAGAGAAATTACAGGGCTATTGAGACTAACCATAAATGTCTTAAAGTAGTGAACGCCAAATTATTTTTCATATAATAACTACTGACTAGTTGATTATGCCAGGTTTTCCTTTCCTGGCTAGGTGTGATTTACCATCTTCGACCATACCGTCACTTAACATCAGATGAGCTGGACAAACACCTAGCCTGTCAGCCATAAAAAAAATGTTATATGTAATCGCATCACCCTGCGTCTGGCGCCCCCACCCGATTCCGATACACTTCTATGTTCTGAGGTTTACTTGATACGAAGAATTTGTTGATGCTATTAAGGTTCTCCCTCGCTTGGAGCATTCGCCTGTTATGTAACGTTACAGAGTCAAACATTACGTCAGCGAGGAAGCGTTACAGTGGGCAACCTGTAATGTTACTGTTCGAGCATGATATTGGTGAGGGAAAAGAGTAATGTAACGCTCAAAATGGAATGTGAAATGTTACATTACAGGCATAAGCTCCAGGTGAACAATCTTGGGAGTTGCGAGATAACCGATATAATAGCTATATCGATAATATAATATAACGTTCGTTCGTTAATTGTATTTACGTGATTCAACAAAAATATTTTTTATCAAGTCGAATCTATGTCACTAATTACACTGATATCGTCGAGAAAATAAATAATATTGGATAAATATGTAATTACACTTTTTAACATGATTGATTACGCAAACCTTCTATTTGATAACATTTTATGTAGGATTTATTTTTAGTTAATGCAAATGTTACGCGTGTATGATTTCTTTATTTGATATTGTTATTTATTTTGGGGAAGTATATAATTCCTGGTGTTCGCTCGGATCACTTGGTTCAAATAGTTAGATTGCCTTCTAGGTGCCAAATATTAGCTGAAGTAAGTAGGGAATTTAGACCAACCACTAAGTACAAGTTAGAGAAATTAAATAATCATTTGGAATTAAAACTTATGAATATCTATTTTGAATCTGATGATCCTAATCATAACTACAAAACATTATTAACTGAGATTTCTAAAGGGTTTAATAAATATTGCCCAATGAAATCTATGAAGCTAACTAATAAATTAAAATTTTGTGACTGGGCCACTAAAGGAATAAGATTAAGTAGAGACAACATGTACGAACTCTATCGTAAAAAATCATACACAAATAACGAAGAGTTTTATGCATATGTTAGGAAAAATTCAAAAATATTTAAATTAGTTTGTAATAGAGCAAAAGCCATTACCATTGCCAAAAAAGTAAGTGATTCAACTAATAAAATTAAAACTGTCTGGAAAATCATAAATACAGAGACTGGTAAAAATAAAAAGGAAGATGACACAATTAAACTTAAAATTAATGATAAGCTTATCACGGATAAATTTGAAGTAGCTTCTTCTTTTGAAACGTTTTTTTTTCAACCATACCTTCTGAATCTACTAAGTATCTTGCATCTTCTCCTATGAAAGCGGAGTGTCTCTTCAAAGACAATTTCCCAAAATATATTCCAAATTTTTTATTTAAGTTTATTGATACTAGTGACATTTAAGAGCCTTCAAGTCCCTGAATATAAAAAATACAGAAGACCTGTGGGGCTTATCAGTTAAAGTTATTCATTCAATTATAACTAGTATTGCACCTATTTTAGCAGATATCTTTAATCAATGTATTATTAATGGTTCCTTCCTCAATTTGATGAAACATAGTAAAATGAATTTCATTTCATAAAATCAAGCAAAAGTTAAGGACAATAATTATATCCTCGATATGGACTCTAAACGGACAAATTGTACAGGATGCTACGAGACATTGTGGAGAACATTGGACAGCACCCTAGCCAAAAAAAGTTAAAAATATATTTACATATTGCAGAAAATGCAACCAAAACTATTGCGTGACATGTTTTAAAGGGACGTACTAAATAAATATACACTTTTTTATTTATTTTATGATAACTCTGTTTTATTTTCTATAAACCCTGAACTTTTGTCTATCCCATCAGAACAAAAAATACTTTCTAGTGCGGTTCAGGTCGTTATCGACCCGCCGCTTACCTTGGTTTAATTCTCATTTTCTGTTTGGCAGATCCAGAAGTGAAACGAACGTAAATAACTTGGATTCAAGGCCATTCTAACAGTACAAAAAAAAATTGATACACTATATTTTCGCAAAGTTATAGCTCTTTAATCTAACCCAGTAGTGGGTTGAAAAAGACCTTCCACGTTCTAGCGGAAAAGTCGTAAGGAGCGCATTTTGACCCACCGCCGTACCAGATGAAAGATTATGATTTATTTGCCGCAGCTAAGGTGTTGGCCACTTTGAGTAAATATATAAAACTATTCAACATTTTAAAACATTACATTAGTACGTGAGCCTATGGATCACTACTGCTAAGAATACGAGTTTATATCAAATAAAAATATTTTTGCTTTAACTATAGTTACTATTTTCTTTCAAGAAAGTATATTTGATACCTTATTGCTTACAAAACAGATGAATCTTACCCCAAATCGATTTTCTTCGTCCACCAGTCCATACGGAACCCCCAAGAACATGGTATAATCTCCTTCATCCGACCTCAAGCCCCGGACCTCTCCCAACGGAGTCTGCACAGTCAACTCTACGCCAAGAGAGTGCCCACATATCAACAATACCAGTGCCACTGGCCGAAACATTTTCAAATAAATGAAGTTTTATATCTGAGTTCCTTATAAATACTACAACGACACTATTTTATCTTTTCGCTCAAAATGGCGCTAGTGTGGACTTCAATTACAAAGACAACTTTGCAAAACGCCTTTGTTATTCTGGGGGACATTTTCATACAGCGTCATCTAACTCCAAACAACATTTATGTTCGACAGATCTTTTCCCCCCATCCATTTAGTTGGCATTCTTAACTGTTTTTTTTCTTTAAATATTTCAACGTTGGTCATCTTTATGAGTACAATGACCACGTTTCGCTTTAAGTCACAATCATTGATACATGAATAGCGTAGGTCGTAGCACAGACCCTTGAGGAAGTCCAGCATTAACTGACACGTTCGCAGAACATTTTGCATCGACAACTAATTTTATACAACAACCATGTAAAATGTAACCAATCAATTCATTAGGCCCATCAGGTGAGCCTTGAACTATACTTTTTGAAGAAGTGCCGTATGACAAACTTAGTTATACGTCTCAGCGATATCTAAACTTCACCTTTACTTTCGATCATTTTAAAAATTCTACAACAAGATATAGATTTTATGTAACTTGTTTAGTTCCAATTTTGACCGTCTAAATGAGTAAATTGGTAGTGTTTTATCAATTAATTTTAAAGTAATTAGGACAAGTATGTTATCCACATGAAAAAATCGCAATCGCTTCGCTTACCTTCGAATTGGCTCGTTCGAAATATGACTTTGACACTAAGGCTGGTCACCCAACTTAATAAAATAAGTTCTTAATCAAGAATAATGAATGATCATTCAAAGAATGTCTTGAAAACTGCTCTAACGATTTCTATTAAATTTGTTGTACGAGTTTTATAGGTGTGAAAAAACAATCTAGCGACGGTCGTGGATAAAAATCGATCGTCTTATTTCCAAAAAAACGTGTTATTTGAATTTAAAAAACAGTTTTAAAATTTGCTTATATCGAGCAAAGGCCGGACGCCCAGGTAGGTACTGGAAATCAACCATTAGATTACAAACTAATTGCCAATCATATATTTAGGGAATGCATTTCAAGATTGATATCAAAAGGAAACAATCGTTAAGATAACAGTAATATTTTAGCAACACACTAAGCAGATGTAATGCTTTCAATAATAATTATGTAACTTATTCAGAAATCATAACCTTTTCTTGGCAGATGGCTAAAAATTACATTGGACTAGAACTTAGAACACAATTTGATTACCTAATGACACACCTACCTTAGTACAGGAACAAGTTTTGGTGAGGCTGCCAGAACACTCCGTTAAATGCTTGTCTGAGCCTTGGCCAGCTGAGTTTTAGAGAGTATCCTACAGTAATGCTAATGGTATCCTTACGATGTTTTCCTTCAAGCTCATTGTTATGGTTTGAATGCACACCTTGGTGTGAACCGACCACGCTAACCACTGGGCTAGCATCGCTAGAAATCTTTTTCTTAATTTTTAGAAGATTTTTGTGTTAATACCAATCTGCGAAATCATTCTTACAAACGATGACGTCTTCACTTTGCTTATTTTTGATGACATTGCGAATGAAGCGATCTGAATGGTGATAACGTCAGCAAAGCCAAATTAATTATGTTGATTGTTTATTTTCTTTGTTATCGGCACACCTTGTTTTAGCGACATGGCTAATTAAACCAATATTTACTTAAGCTTAGGAGAGGTAAGTAAGAGCTTTGCTTACTTTTCGGTAGGGAGGGGTTAATAATTACTAATATTCTGCTTACGTAATACTTGAATGGCCCCCAAGTGAGACTGCCGGAAACGTCACAAATGTTTGTCCTGAATGAGAATCGAACCAACGCCGTAAAGCTCTTGAAGCAGATGCACTACCAAATGATCTAACAGGGCAATCTGTTCTAATATACATATTTGTTTATTCGAATAAAAAATATAATATTATATTGTATTTGTAATTTTGGACCATCCCTGTTTTTATAAATTGTCCCACTGCTGGGCATGGGCTTCTTCTCGTTGTGAGAAGAACATAGTCCATCAGCTAATATCAATTAGTTAAGTGCGGTTTGGCAGACTTCATACATCTTCGAGAACATTAACGACTCTCTGGCATACAGGTTTCCTGTCGTTGCTTTTGCACCCCGTTTGAAGCTAGAGCATCGTCACCATCATCAGCATAGGTCGTCCACTACTAGACATAGGCTTCCTCCTGGGGAAGTTTTGCCAATACTCGCCACGCTTGGCAGGCGGGTAGGCGAGCGCAGTTAGTTGTGATTGCTCAAGGAAGACGCTGCTACCCATCTTGCGGATTACATCCCTTAGCCGACTCTTAAAGCAACCACGGGTAGAGAAGTTTTGGTACAATTCTTGCGCCGGCACCACCACGGCTGTCAATGCTGGTCTAAGACACCAGCATCTAGAGCTTAGATGGATTAAATTAAAGATCATATAAATGCCTTTGGAGGTGATCCTCATAGAGTGTCAATTTTCGGTGAGAGCGCTGGCTGAATGTCCTTACATTTGCAAGTCCTTTCTCACCATGGAAAGTTGTTTGAAAGAGCGATCATACAAAGTGGATCGTCATCTTTTTGTTGGGCAATAGTTGATCAGCACAACCATGTGCCTATTGAAGTAGCTAATGCTTTAGGCTTTGAGACAGAAGATTTGAAAGAAGCAATCGATTTCATAGCTACAGCAAGCGTTGAAGATGTACGAATAATTGCAGACGATTTATAATTTGCAACAGCTGCGAACAACAACCATACAGCTACTAAAGCCTGCGCCGAAAGACAATTCGAAAGTATTGAAAGATTTATTGTTGCCCATCCAAACATAGCGCATCAACAAAGTCTAATAAAAGTGTACCAATGATAGCTCAGTGGTTAGCGCGGCTGGTTCACACTCCGAAGGGCAACCCAAACCCAAACAATAAGCTTGAGCTGCCGGTGAAGGGAAACATCGTTAGGAAACTATAGCTTGGTGGTACGGTAATCTCAAGTGCTCCGCTGGCTAGCTAGCTACAACCCTCAAGTTGAAAATCTGCCGCCAAGCATCTAACGGTGCGTTCCGGCAGCCTCACTTGAGAGTCACTTGCATTACAGATTAGGTGTGCTTTACCATCTTCGACTACACAATCACTTAACATCAGGTGAGCTATGGTCAAACACCTAACCTGTCAACCATAAAAAAAATCACTACAAATTTAATCATTTCCGTTTTTTAATCTTTATAATGCATTCCAAAATTTCTACTTATCTTAACAATCGCAAAGATATCGAATTTGATAAAGTAAGTACCATTTTGTTCAGACTAGATAATTTAGGTACCTATATAATTCATATGCTGATAATATCAAAGGCTTAAATATCACTACTTGGAAATCTATAGAATTTTTTATCCGATTTCACAAAAAGGAGAAGGAACGCAGTCTATTTGCATGACATATATAATGTAATTCCATTTTTTTTTAATTATTAAAAATAATGAGACCAACGCTCTTTTGATGGTAAGAGATAACGTCCATGACCATGAATTATTTTTGGTTTTATTATAATTATATAATTATTATAAGGCTTTTTAAAGAAATAGCAAAAAGGTTAGTCGATATCACAGGAGACCGAAGAGCTGGCAGCTACCTCGGACAAAGAATTAGTCTAGCTATTCAAAGGGGGAACGCTGCCAGTATCTTCGGAACCTTGCCTAAAGGGACTCCTTTTAATAATATATTTTAGTTATTTTATATTTATCATTTTAATTATAATAATATGTTTAAATTTAATTAGGATTTATATGTATAAATGTAATATATAACTTTAATAATATCTACATATTTTTAAAAGTTTTCTGAGTTGTTTAAATTCAGCGTTTACTTTTGAAATAAATTATGGTAATAGTTTTTGGTTTTCATATTATATTTTTTACTTATAGTAAACTTTATTTACTAATTTGAATATTTGACTTTCTATGCGGTATTTGATTTTTAATACGTTTTCAAACTTTTTATAGTGATATAGTAGGCTGAATATATGTATTTTCTTGCCATGTTAAACAAAAACGTATACATAGCTATTTTCTCAGATCAAACACTACGCTATTTTGATACATTTGATTGACTTTGTCAATTGACATGAGCAAACAGATCTTATATCATAGCCAAATAAAAAAGATATTATAGTCCAAGGAACGTTTAAAGTAAAATAATCAAGATATTTGTATCAATAAAGCGACAAACTACGACGTACGTGTATGGAAGAGGTTATTATGGCTACCGTTGACTTGACATTGACATTTATTGTTTCTAATTATTTTTTATTTTTTTTTATTTATTTATTGTTTCGGCTTGCCATTGCTTTTTTAAGGCACTAACAGTAGCTGTATACAGCCTACTATATGACGTCATTAGAGATCAATTGAAAGTCATGTTTATTTTATGTATTTTATTACAATAAACCCCATCTCATAATTTAATAGAGGAATGTAATGTTTTGAAATGGTTTGGAAATCAGTAAAGTATTTTTTTTTCTTTCTATACCTAATTATCTTTTCCTAAAACGGCCATAGATAATGAAAGTGAAAAGTATTGGAGCTGATGGAATTAAAAATAAACCAAAAAAAAAGTCTGTACATTTTTTTATTCATACAAAATAACTTACAATAATAAATTAATGTCGTATGCAGTATTAATTTTCAATAAATAATTATAACACCCGAAATACTGACACGCATCTTACAATAATATAATTTAAAATTAACATGAATTTAAAACACGTTCATTTTTTAAATCTATTCACGAAAATAGAGAGTGAATGTGTTTTAAAATTCAAAATTGTTTACAATATTTTTCATTATTTTAAGATCGATTATTCGATCAGAAAATGGCGCCAGTGAGCTTTTTTAATTATTATTTTCATTGTTTCTGGACAATTACAAAAATGGTACATTTGCTTAAAATAATAATCCGTTGCTTAATCCGTTGCTTTATTGATTACTCAAATAAATTATTGCATTGACGTGTGATAATTTATTATTCTTTGTAATTATTGGCTTCGCACTTTTTGCATTTGCCATTGTGTTAATATTTTCAAGTATTTTACGTAAAATCCAGTAAGTAAGTCACAGTCATAGTCACACAAAGTCTTGTCTTGGAATCTGGTCATGTCATAGTAAAGCAGTGATGAGTTATGGAAGCAACACGAAAAGTCATATTTTATCACATTATGTCACTTCCCTACACGCACGTGATTCACACTTTACGAATGAAAACAAAACTATTTTTATACATAAATGTTCGAAAAAACACAATATATGTGTTTCCGTGTTCTCGCCAAAACTGCAATAATTTATTAATGTATCAGTTACATTCTCAATAGATTGTTTTTTAGCTCACTGGTAAAAAAGGACTAGATTCTACATGTTACAAATCTTATTAATTCTTAATTTTGCTGCCGAATTCTTTCTTAGCATTGTAGTCGTCCACGTTTTCACTTATGCTAGTTGCTACCGAAATCTCCGTCACTGGGTCTGACTTTTCTTCCTTCTGGTCAAAAAATATGGCCACATCGTTCTCATCTACTTCTTGTACCGGTTTCACTTTATCTAGATTTGGTGGTAGAACTCTTACGGAATGCTGTATCGAATGATCAGCTTTCAAATCTTGACAGTCTGGTATATCTCCTCTGTGTCTGTGTATGATCTCACTGTGAAGTATTTGCTTGATATCTTTGTTAGAGCTTTGTATTTCTTGGTCTTTTTTATTTTTTGTCCTGTCTACTGGCTCGTAACCAGCTGGCAAAGCGATGCCTTCAACGAAATTCGCTCCGTTGATGGTTGGTGTCTGTTGGTAGTTAAAGGTCAGTTGATTTTGGCCGCTTTGGACATTGTTTTGATTACTTTGGTCCTGTTGGTTTTGGTTGAACTGCACGTTGTTTTGGCTTTGCGAAAATTGAACATTGCTTTGGACATTTTGCACGTTACTGACTTGCTGTGAATTTTGAACGTTGCTTTGCCCGTTGTAGCGAATAGTGTTTGTGGCACTTTGTCCATTGTTTGGTTGTTCAATAGCCGATAAAATACTTTGTAGTAAACCTTCTGAAAGTAGTTGATCGTGCGGAATTGTGGGACCTCCTTTGCCGTTAGACGACTGTATTTGGAAAGAGTAACTTGTTTTACCCTTGCCTGATTCACCGGTCTGGCTTAATTGACTGATTTGGTTTAAGTTTTGGCCTATTTGTCCATTAAATTGATTCAAATTTTGAGTGTTGAAATTTTGGCTTGATATGTGGTTGTTGACTTGATTCAAATTCTGGCTTGAAGACACAATTTTTTGTTGCAGTTTCTTTGTTTCTTCACTTAGATTTTTAATCTTCTCTGATGTTTTGAAAATCTGTTCTGATACGTATTGCAGTTTATCATCTTTAGAGTTTTGCTTGCTGACTTCTCTCAGTGCTTTTGCTTTGTTCTTCTCATATTTATCAGGCTTACTACCGCTGGGAACTACTGTTTGGACTATAGTATGTGAAGCTGTGGATAAATCTTTGCCATAAATAGATTCATCTCCATGTTGTACGTTGAAATTGTTATGAGAAATCAAATGATTTTTCGATAAAGACAACTTTGATCCTAAAGAACTAAGACTTGCAACGTATTTTGAAGCTAGATCTGCTGGTATTTTTTCACCATTCTGAGCAGCTCTGAGAATAGCTTCGTGGTAAGGACAGTGTTTTAAAATTTCAGCAGCGTCCAAATTAGAAAGATTTGCGAGAAGAGTTCCATCAATAGTTGTAGTGACGGCGTTTGTGTTTGAGCCAGACACGGCATGGTCATTTATTCCAACAGTCAGAAGCGGGACAGAATAAGAGTCGATAGGAGATCCATATGTACTACTAGGAGTGTTCTGGAAATTCAACGGACTGCCTGCGTGAGGCAAACTGTACAAGTCCGACGGTTCGATTGAATATGAAACAGTTTGTAAGATCTCATCATTAACGTGTTTGATCGGAGGGGGTAAATAAGATGGACCTTGAGTCAAGTGGTCTATTCCGTGATGGTCTTTTTGTGCAGACGTTTGGCCAACGTGCTGTAGTAAACCATCGGGGACTGGATCTCTGAATTTAATTGGCTGGCGTGGTAGATTGCCTCCTGTGTGAATTGAGTGACCACCACCGGATACGGAACCATATGGTATAGGCAAGTGGGCTGGAGGTGGCTTAGGAGGTGCACCATATTGACTACCGGGTGGAACTCCGTAGATTCCCGAAGGGGGTATCAAACCTTTAGCACCTTGCTGCCTGATAGAAGCAGGGTAAGGTCCAGTTGGAGAGAATGAATCTAGCGGTGGAGCACCGTAAGTATCAGCTGGCCGCGCAGCAGGAATAGACGATTGGACGAACGCCAAATCAGCTTGAGGGTCGTGGTTCTCAGTATAATGAGCTTCGAATACTGTCTTTGCTTGATCAATGTTGTTCGAATCCCCTCCAACAATTGCGTTTAAATCTACATGAGCCAAAGCATCTTGATGAACGCTAGAATATCCAGTTGTGATCTGCGTGTTTGTAAACTGCTGGTGCTGAGTCACACTCGGTACAGATTGACCTTGTATATTGATAAACTGATGATGGTTTTCTTCAAGAGGAGGCGCTTGGTCCAAAATGTGAATTTCTTCGACTGGCGGCGGTGGTGGAGGTGGTCCGTACTGGTCATTAATGTTGACATTTTCAACATGTCCAATTGGTTTGGATACTCCAGGGATAGGTTTCCATCCATCGTATAGTACGTGAGGTGGTGTCGGCGGGGCGGGGATACCGGGATGTGGAGGACGAGGGTTTGGATCGGGCTGAGGAGGCCCATAATGCTCCACATGAGATACTCCTTCAACGACAACCTGCTCAGTCGACCCTATAGGACCCAAAATATGTCCTGGAGGTCCGTACGTATCAGCCGGGATGGGGAAGTTAGGCTTCAAGTCTACTGGTAACGACGATACCAAAGGTGTGCCATAAATTGGAGCTGGGAGATTAAATCCTAGATCGATGTTATTTATACTGTTATCCAGGTTGTGGTTCTCGAAAGAATTGCCGAAGCTGTGGCTGTCAAAGCTACCTCCGATTCCTCCACCAGAGAAACTATGTTGTGTCGAAAATGAAACTTGAGGCAGTTCTTGGACGGTAATGCTTTGAGCTGGAGGTACATGTAAAGGAGTTCCGTACGTTACTTTAGGAGGCCTGTAGTTTGGTTTGGGTGGTCCGTACACAGGCTTTGGAGGACCGTAAACAGGCTTAGATATCTTCGGTGGTTTAAAAGGCACTCCGTAAGTTGGCTTCGGGAGTCCCTGCTTCGGTGGTCCGTAAGTTTTCTTTGGCGGTCCGTAGCTGAATTTCGGTGGTCCATAACTCAACTTTGGTGGTCCATAAGAGTGCTTGGGAGGATGGTAGTGTTTTGGAGGACCATAAGTTGGTTTTAGATTGCTGACAGGTGGTGGTGGTCCTTCATACGTTTGGCTGGGGAAGATGACAGGAGCTGGGGGTCCGTATGCGCCTGGCGGAGGGTCTTGGAAGGAGACCGTCTGAAGTTCTGGTACGCCGTAAACTGGAGCAGGTAGTTGATGATCTGAAACTAAGAGTGAAATCTGACTTTAGTAATTTAATTTTAATTTTTTTTTAATTTATTTATATAATTAAAACGGCTAGAGCCAGTTACATTAATTAATCATTAATAAAATTACATTACATTCATAAATATTTAGTCATTGGTACAAAAAACTATAATAAAAAATAAAAAAAATTAGTAAACAAATCCTTCATCCTCTCACCCACATCATCATCATAATCGCTGTAAAATTATTTGAATTTTTTGGTGTATAGTTTTTATCATAGAAGAAGAGAAAAATTGAGTGTTTTGCATTATTTTTTTTTTTTTAAATGGGTAATATGTTTTGTCTGAATGTTTTGTAGCGGTGATAGCTCAGCGCTTTTGGCGTACGAATCGCATGCCGAGTGGCGTGACTTCAAACCCCGTGAGGATACCATAGCGTGATTGTTTTTTGTTACGTATTAGTAATGAGACGAACGAAATGCTCTCCTGATGGTAAGAGATAGCGCATGTCCATGATGAGTACAAAACAAACGCTCGTTACTTTGAAACTTTCGATGGTTAGTCTTAACAGCCCTGTAATTTCGCTAGCTGCAGTACCCTTTAAACCAGAACACACTACAGGTTGGCGGCAGAATATCTGGTACTGCGGTGGTACATCCCTAGACGACCTCCTGCTCAGAAAAGTATAGTAATATTTATATAAAGACTTACTT
The DNA here is from genome assembly GCA_950106695.1 of Biston stratarius. Taxonomy (NCBI): domain Eukaryota; kingdom Metazoa; phylum Arthropoda; class Insecta; order Lepidoptera; family Geometridae; genus Biston; species Biston stratarius. The sequence continues at coordinate 2,905,251 of OX467121.1, read as the reverse complement.
TGATTTAGCAAAGGCACTTCCTTCGGCGGTCCATATGCATCAGGTGGTAGCGGCTCCCCGTAAGAATTATGTAAACCAGCCTCACGCTTTTGAGCTTGACCTCCTAAAAACAGACGAGATACATCTTTAAAAATACAACTCTGACAGATAGCCCTCTTGGTTCATTGGTAGTATATCTGCTTTAAGAGTTGTGGGGAACAGTTCGATTCCCACCCTCAGGACAAACATTTTGTGGGATAAACAAATGTTTGTTCTGTATGTATTATATATATGTATTTACAAAAAGAAAGTCTTTAAGTATTCTATCAGTTATCAGACTTCCATAGTACAAGCTTTGCTTAGTTTGGGGTCAGATGGCGCTGTGTGTAATGTCTTATGATATTTATTTATTTAAGTAAACCTGATAAATATATAATGAATTATGAAAATATTTTATCTACTTTCACAAATTTTAATTAGGGTTTTCCTTTTCTAAAATAAAACCCTTGAAACCTCACTGCCTTTAAATTTATTCAAGATATATAAATTTTAAACAAAAATGAGGGTAGGAGATCGGACTACCCTCATTTATTTATCGAGACGACCCGCACTCTCCAGTCAAATCGTGACTACGACTTTTTTATGTTTGACCTAATATTGAGTGACGGTGTGGTCAAAGATGGGTTAATCCGATGATACGAAAGCACACCCAACCTAGAATGGAACTGGCTCTCAAATGAGGCAGCCAGAACACACTGTTAGGTGCTTAGCGGCAAATTTTCAACTTGAGGGTGGTAGCTAGCCAGCCGAGTACTAGAAAGTACCCTACCACCACGCTATGGTTTCCTCACGATGTTTTCCTTCGCCAGCAGTTCAAGCTCATTGTTGGGTTTTGAACCTACGCCCTTCTGCGTGCGAACCGACCGCGCATACACTGAACTAACCAAATAACATCAAAAATATTGTACCTCCACGAAATCTAAAGCTAATCTATATATATTCTGAATCTTAGAAACGGCTCCAACGATTTTCATAAAATTAAGTATGCAGGAGGTCTCGGGGGCGATAAATCGATCTAGCTAGGTTTAATTTTTAGAAAACGCCGTTTACCAAAAAAAAAAAAAATCGAGCAAAGTTCTTTCATCCAGGTTCTTATACCTTTAACATTATGTATGTTACTTCGATAATGGTAAATGACGATCACCTGTGTGCGTGGCCTCAGCTTGCAAGTCCTGGTCACTGTCCTTGGTCACCAGTCCTGGGGGAGATTCCTCTGCAGCCACCGTTAGAAGCAGTAGAAGACAAGGCAGCAACTGCAATAAATATAACAAGTAGTTTTAATATGCTTGTAATACTTTGTCCCGAATATTCCGTTGCGTCAGTGAACACCCACTCGGGCAGCAAGTTCCACCGTATAGTGGTTCGTACAATGAAAGTAGAATTAAACAGGTTTTTGGCACAACGGAACAGTATCGCTTTTGAGTGTAAAGTTTAAAGTTATGTTGGGCTATTCGATAGTAGAATGGGCAGAGCAGATCATACAGATTTGAAGCGCATTTTTCTAAATATTTATCGATATAACGAACGTTATTTAGTTTCCATCACTATTTTTTAAATGTCTTATTGCACAACAATTAGCATTCAATGTCGCACAGTTTTTTACTCTACGATACGGAACTGTTCCGTATTTATTGGTTACAGATTTGTTCCCTTAATAATTGATTAAAAAAATTATACAATGAGATATTTTTTCAACGTAAAAGTAATGAGACGAACAAGACGCTTTCCTGATGGTACTAGATAACGCCTGTCCATGACCATTGCAGCGTTACACAGAACATTGAGTAGTAAAACAAAGTCCAGGGCATCGCTGCTATGGCGCTCATTGCTGTCGATGGTTAGTCTCAACAGCCCTGTAATTTCGCTAGCTGCAATACCCTTCAAACTGGAACACAGTAATGTTCACACACTACTGCTCCACATCACATCATCAGCCATAGAACGTAAACTACTGGACATAGGCCTCTTTCTGGGGAGGGGTTTTGCCAATACTCGCCACGCTTGGCAGGCGGGTTGGCGAGCGCAGTTAGGTGTGATTGTTCAAGGAAGACGCTGCTGCCCATCTTCTGGATTACATCCCTTAGCCGACTCTTACGGCGACCACGGGTAGAGAGGGTGGGGTACTATTCTTACGCCAGCACCACCACAGCAATTGCTTACTTTGCTTTAAATTGAAGTCGAAAACTCGCCTCATGTTAAGCGATGTATTGACACCTAGCCTGTCAAGGATTTAAACAAAGTCGACGAGTAATCGCCATAATGTTGCTCCGCTAAAAGTGACACCGTTTATTGCTACATAAATTTGGTAATCAACTGAGTTGATAAAACACATCCACATTAGCAACTGGAAGTCTTTAACGAGTCGATCAGACTCTCTCCAGTCCCACGGTCCACATGAACAATGGAAATAGTTCATAAACTAGTTTGTGGCAATCGCTCGGGATGGGACAATGTCGATAACTTTCCTGAACATAGATCGATAGTATAGATATTATTATTAGAATATGAACATAATTTATTTGCGACAAAACTTAATAAACTTAAAATATTGTTGGTATAAATATTAATATCTAATATCTTTAAACGAGCAATTCTTGTATATATTATGTCTATCTATATAAATAATCTGAATCTTGGAAACGGCTCCAACGATTTTCATGAAATTTTGTATGCAGGGGGTTTCGGGGGCGATAAATCGATCTAGCTATGTTTCATTATTAGAAAACGTCGTTTAGCCGTGTTTTCAGCCGAGCAAAGCTCGGTCGTCCAGGTACTACCTATATTATTATATGGCACTCTTGTTGCCCGAAATAAATGTTTTATTTTTTTATCTTTACTGAGCTATCATCGCTCCAAAATCAGTGTTTTTGCAATCATATTTCTCAGAAACATGTTCCCTTACTTTTGCCACAGTAATTATGCTCTGTTGACGATTATATTAATTACACAACGTTTATGCAAACAAAACTGGTTAAGAAAGTCATAAATGTCACCGGATCAAGAAAGCTTACCTTGATATATGCGTCAACTTAAATTAAGGAGGGTCAAGAATTTTTTGACAAGCCAAGTGATGACTTAAACGCTCTTGAGGTTTATAGAAAACTTTATTTAAATGAATATACAAGAGATTATACAGCCACGTCTATGTCGCGGTCGTTGGGAACGTAGAGTTTTTTTTTAATGTTTATGGTCTGGCTACAGAAGCCTTTGAACCATGTCTCTAGCGATGATGGTTCAGTGGTTAGTGCGGTAGGTTCGCACGCCGAAGGGCGTGGGTTCAAACCCCAACAATGAGGTTGAGCTGCCGGTGAAGGAAAACATCGTTAGGAAACCATAGCGTAGTGGTAGAGTACTTTCTAGTACTCAGCTGGGTAGCTACCACCCTCAAGTTGAAAATCTGCCGCCATGCATCTAACGGTGTGTTCCGGCAGCCTCACTTGAGAGCCAGTTCCATTCCAGGCTAGGTGTGCTTTACCATCTTCGAACAAACCGTTACTTAACATCAGGTGAGCTGTGGTTAAACGCCTAGACTGTCAGACATAAAAAAAGTCTCTATTTGGAATTGCAGCACTTCACTTTTATCAGTATTTTTGAACCGTCTTGTCTTCAGTTTTTGCAATACCTATACATCTATAGTTACAGTTAAAGTTCAGTTTTGGTCAAGTCCAGTCAAATCTAATCATGCCTTAGTAAAGTAGTGGCGACTTTACTATAAGCTTCTGGATGAAGTTTTGGAAGCAACAAGAAAAGTTATGTTTCACCGCATTATATCACTTTCCCACACTCGCGCTTGTAATTCGGCACTTTATGAATAATAAACACCACTATTTTTATGCATAAACACTCGAAAAAACTCTAGTTTTGGAAAAAATACAATGGGGCGACACGACGCTTACCGCGTTCCCGCCAAAAACTCTCAACGTTCTTATGAATTCTTAGTAGTCATAGACAATGATGTACCATAACCTCATTGGTCATAGTTTTTTTTTTCTCTTTCTTCTTGGCATCGCACTCTGTGCATTCTGCTAGTGTCAATGTTTCTATATTTTGTGAGTACTTCATTTTTCAGCTTCTTTATCATCTTTAGTTACAGTCAAAGTCTAGTCTTGATCAAGTCCAGTCGGTCCCAGTCAAATCAAGTCATGCCTTAGTAAAGTAGTGGCGACTTTACTATAAGCTTCTGGATGGAGTTTTGGAAGCAACACGAAAAGTCATATTTAACCACATTATATCATTCTCCCACACTCGCGCTTGTAATTCGGCACTTTATAAATAAAGCACCACTATTTTTATGCATAAAAACTCGAAATAACACTAGTTTTAGAAAAAAATACAGTGGGGCGACACGACGCTCACCGTGTTCCCGCCAAAACTCTTTATTTTATTTGCTTGTGTTTGTTTTAACTTAAGTTTCGTCACTGGCCAGCAACAAAAGACATCAAAATGGCTCTACTTTTTTCGACGCGTGTCTGAAACCTCACCTCTTTTAGAGTTTAAAAAAAAAGGATTGCATTTGATTACGCCCCGTAGTCTAAGATGAAGCACGCTTACCTAGAAAAACCCTGTTTACTCTAAGTTCGAACATACTGAAATTGTATTGAATGTGGAATCGAAGCGTTTAGTCCGTACGTGGGGAATGTCCACCATGTAGGTACGGGTGGTGTTTTGGCCGTGTCTGCCTAGCCGTCCGGTAATAAAAAGGCGCAGTGGAACCAAGAGCCACGATTTTTCTGACCCAGGACAAAATCATCATAGAGGCGCTCTCTCCTTAATTTTTAATTATGAGATAGATATAATTGATTAGGGTAGTCGTTTTTATCTCAATAAATAAATTTAATTTTATTTAAAGTTTCTCCAAAGTCTAAAATCCTCACTTACCCGTCTTAATCGAGGTAACTGTAACAAAAACAAACATACATTAATTATTAATACGACAATACATTAAATTTATCAATCAAAACAAAAATCGGTCTATTACAAAAATATTATGTGGTCTTAGTGACCACAGAATACCATAGAATAGAATGGAATGGAATAGAATGGAATGGAATTGAATTGAATCGAATCGAATCGAATCGAATCGAAGCGAATCAAATCGAATGGAATCGAATTGAATTGAATGGAATGGCATAGAAATTTATTGTACACCAAACTTACATGCATTATATTATACAAAACTTAAAAAAGAGATAAAGAAAAGAAACTTAAAATATATGGTAATACAATGGCGGCCTTATCGCCGGGAGCTATTTCCTCTTTTATAGATCTACCAAAAAGTCCGTGTTGGCATATATCTTCCTTTTAAAGATAGCTTACTATACCCATTCTTACTACCCTTGCGAAGCCGGGGCGGGTCGCTTGTAGTAAATAAATCGATTAATGATTTAAATTAGTTTTTTTAATTAGTTAATCCTTTATTGATAATAGCATTTTACAACCTCTCCATTCGATATCTGTTTTTGTTTATTAACAACCGACCTAACACTATGTTAAGATGTTTTCTATATTCATAATATTTCTTTGTAAGTACCTAATTTATTTAAAACTTTCTCGTATATAGATAGATAGTTGAAGTGGCAGTGGGCAGGGCACATAGCACGCAAAACTGATGGCCGATGGGGCTGCAAAGTTCTGGAGTGGAGACCACGGACCGGCAAGCGCAGCGTAGGACGTCCACCCACAAGGTGGACAGACGACCTCATAAGGACCGCAGGAACGCGCTGGATGCGAGCCGCTTCCAACCGGTCCTTATGGAAACCAATGGCCTATGTCCAGCAGTGGACGTCATACGGCTGATGATGACGATGAGATAGATAGATAGATAGAAACTCTTTTTTCTGCTCACCAGCAATAGAAAAAATGTACAGAAAACAAAAAAAAAAATTATCAGGTAGTACCACAAGTGGTGGCCTTATCGATGAAAGCGATCTCTTCCAGACAACTAAGAATAAAAAACATGTAGCATCGTCATCAAAGTTAAACACAGCTATACAGTGGAAAACTCGAACTAAACTGTTTGAATCTACTTTCATTGTACGAACCGCTAAACAATGGAATTTGCTGCCCGAGTGGGTGTTCCCTGATAGATACAATCTGGGTGCCTTCAAGTCGCGAGTGAATCGGTTTCTTCTAGGCGAGCGTGCTCCACCGTAGACCGCATCTTCGCTTAACATCAGGCGAGATGGAGGTCAAACGCAAGCCATTTGTATATTTTAAAAAATACCGGTCAAGTGCGAGTCGGACTCGCGCATGAAGGGTTCCGTACCATTCTATCCATCCATCTATAAAAACGGCAAAAAAATCATGTCTGTTGTATCGGAGCCCCCGTTAAATATTTGTTTTATTTAATTATTTTTTTTAATGTGAATATGTAACTAAATATTATGTGAATATTTCAATCGTCTACCTGTTGCCGTTATAAATATCTAGCAAAAACGAGTAATCAGAACACATTTGTTGTATGGGAGCCCCCTTAAATGTTTATTTTATTCTGTTTTTAGTATTTGTTGTTATAGCGGCAACAGAAATACATCATCTGTGAAAATTTCAATTTACTATCACGGTTCATGAGATACAGCCTGGTGACAGACGGACGAACAGCAGAGACTTAATAATAGGGTCCCGTTTTACCCTTTGGGTACGGAACCCTAAAAAAACATATTAATTTGAATCAATCTTTTCAGTCTTACCATCAAACCACGGACAGCATTTGTTTCCTACAGAATATCCACATCTATTGTACGGTAAACTGCTTAACTTGAGAAAATATTTCTTGCCCATGGATGGCATAGGTTACAGCGATGGTACACCTATTCAGAAACCGAATGTGACGATGGAACAAGCGTTCAGCGAATTATACATGATATACGACGTAGACCATATATTAGACAAGTTTAAGCCAAACAATAAGGGAGGCCATGACGATATACAGCTAAATAATATAAACTATGAAATTTACAATATTAGTTTGGATGCTAGGAAGCGAATGAAGAATTATAAGGGGGGTTACGACTATTACTGGCATGACCCATCTGATGGGATGAAAGCAACGGCTATGCCAGCAGAAATAAGAAAGAGGGACAGGCTCGAAGCTATCGGAATGACGTACTTGATCCATGCCAGGTAAGATTTAGAAATTCACAAAATTTTAGTAGCGATGATAGCTCAGTGGTTAGCGAGGTCGGTTCGCATTCCGAATGGCGTGGGTTCAAACCCCAACAATGAGCTTGAGCTGCCGGTGAAGGAAAACATCGTGAGGAAGCCATAGCGTGGTGGTAGGGTACTTTCTAGTACTCGGCTGGCTAGCTATCACCCTCAAGTTGAAAATCTTCCGCCAAGCATCTAACGGCGTGTTCCGGCAGCCTCACTTGAGAGCCAGTTCTATTCCAGGCTAGGTGTGCTTTAACATCTTCGACCACATCAGGTGAGTTGTGGTCAAACACTTAGGCTGTCAGCCATAAAATAATAATAATAATAATCCATTTATAGGGTAAACTCTTTATGACTAATTTCAAGGGACCGAGCATTTTCTTTCGTTATAAAGAGGAAAAAAAAATAATCAAATTTAACCAATTACAATAATTTCAATTATCTATATTTATTACTATGCCGTGGTGGTGCCGGCGTAAGAATAGTACCCCACCCTCTCTACCCGTGGTTGCCGTAAGAGTCGGCTAAGGGATGTAATCCGGAAGATGGGCAGCAGCGTCTTCCTTGAACAATCACACCTAACTGCGCTTGCCAACCCGCCTGCCAAGCGTGGCGAGTATTGGCAAAACCCCCAGCAGGAGGCCTATGTCCAACAGTGGACGTCCTATGGCTGATGACGTGATGATGATGTGATATTTATTACATATATAGGTAAATTATACTAAGTACATACATACTATATTCTGTTAACTTTGCCTGACGTGTTTTGCTATGCCAATATTAGTTTCGTATTTTATTTAAAATCGCTTCTTTGTTTTTCCAGTTGGCATCAACAGTAGATGGACTGAGGCCTAATCGTCTTCCAACATCAAAATAAACCAACCAAATTGAACTAAATATGTTTGTTGCAGATATTTAATAGACGGTGCCGCGAAACAGCGAAATAAAATACGCAACGATAAAAGATATAAGATGGGTTACCTCTTTAACAGACTCCGACGGATCAAAACAGAGATGCTTAAGGTACATCGGTAATAGGAGAACATACATTTTAAACAAACCGACGAAATGAGAGCCTCCTTTTTTGAAATCAGTTAATAAAAAAGTGCACAGATATAACTTTAACTATTTTACTATACGGTAGTCAATGGGGGAGGCCTATGTCCAGCAGTGGACGTCCTACGGCTGTGGAAACATTTTTATTTTTCTTGTGCAGTCGGATACTCCGACTATAGTTTTGGCCACATCCGGTGGCCTTCTTCATGGAGGCAAAGCTAAGTACAACGCGCGCGCGGCCTCGTCTTGCTTCGCTCTAGAGTTTCCATAAAATTAAACATGAGTAATCCCGCCTAAGGGGGCCGTTCAAGTATTACGTAAGCACCAAAGGGGAGTCTTTACTTTGCTTATTTTTGACGACATTGGGGATGAAGCGATCTGAATGGTGACGTCAGCAAAGCCATATAAATTATGCTGATTGTTTGTTTTCCTTGTAATCGGCATTTCCGTTTTAGCGACATGGCTGCTAATTAAACCAATATTTACTTCAGCATAGGAGAGAGAAGTAAGAGCTTTGCTTACTTTTGTTGACAAGGGGAGGGAGAGGTTATTAAATATTAAAGTTCTGATTACGTAATACTTGAATGGTCCCTAAGTAAAACAAAAAACAATTTCTTTCAGATGGTAAGAACGGTTTATGAAGCGAGTATTTTCTGGTGGACAAGACGACTGATGTTAACAGCGCGCGTCTACGAAGAGGTAATTAAAAGAACGATAGTTGACTAAATATGAGAAATCCACACTATATGGATAGTACATCGTCACTTTCAGTAGCGATGATAACTTAGTGGTATAGTATCACATCACACATCACATCATCAGCCATAGAACGTCCACTGCTGGACATCGGCCTCCTCCTGGGGGGGTTTTGCCAATACTTGCCACGCTTGGCAGGCGGGTTGGCGAGCGCAGTTAAGTGTGATTTTTCAAAGAAGATGCTGCTGCCCATCTTCCGGATTACATCCCTTAGCCGACTCTTACGACAACCACGGGTAGAGAGGGTGGAGTACAATTCTTATGCCGGCACCACCACGGCAAACGACGCTTGACCGAAGAGCGTAGGTTCAAACCCCAGCAATGAGCTTGAGCTGCCGGTGAAGGAAAACATCGTGAGGAAACCATAGCGTGGTGGTAGGGTGCTTTCTAGTACTCGGCTGGCTACCTACCACCCTCAAGTTGAAAATCTGCCGCCAAGCATCTAACGGTGTGTTCCGTCAGCCTCACTTGAGAGCCAGTTCCATTCCAGGCTAGGTGTGCTTTACCATCTTCAACCACACCGTCACTTAACATCAGGTGAGCTGTGGTCGAACACCTAGCCTGTCAGCCGTAAAAAAAAAAGATTTGAAGCTGCCGGTCGGGAGATTGAAGTATTACAACAATATCATTGTTTTTACAGATAATACATATGGAGACTGATGCCAAAGATACTATGCATATGATTGAGGATCTTTACGAGCAATTAGAGCCCTTCGATTATGAACAGCCTCAACAAGAAAGCGGACAAAGCGCGGTGAGTCATATCTAACTACATACAATATTTTTGTTTTAGTCATAAGGGGCGTTCAAGTATTACGTAAGCACCAAAGGGGGGTGGGGGAGTCTTTACTTTGCTTATTTTTGACGACATTGGGGATGAGGCGCTCTGAATGGTAATAATATCAGCAAAGTCGTATAAATTATGCTGATTGTTTGGTTTCCTTGTTATCGACACACCACGTTTTAGCGAAATGGCTACTAATTAAACCAATATTTACTTAAGCATAGGAGAGGGAAGGCTTTGCTTACTGTTGCTGACAAGGGAGAGGGAGGGGTTAATAATTACTAAAATTCTGCTCACGTAATACTTGAATGGTCCATTACTCACGTTTTATTTTAAACTATAGTCGGAGTTTCCGATGAAATTAAACATAAGTAATGCCGCATAAATAAAACAAAAATGTATTAAAACCACGTTAGTTTCCATACAATATCCATGACAGTTCCAAAAAAAAGCTTTTCTTAATAATAGTAACTAACGACCCGCCCCTGCTTCGCACCGGTATAGTAAGCTATCCTTAAAAGGTAGATATAATGCCAACACGGACTTTTTTGTAGATCTATAAAAGAGGAATATCCTGCCATGCATTGTTTTGTTATATCTCAATACGATTAGGCAACGTTTTTGATGAAAGCTCCCAGGTGGCTTGACTTTTTTCGACACTTTTTTTAAAAATGTCTGACAGGCTAGCTGTTTGACCACAGCTCCCTGATGTTAAGTGACGGTGTGGTCGAAGATGGTAAAGTACACCTAGCCTGGAATGGAACTGACTCTCAAGTGAGGCTGCCGGAACACACTGTTAAATGCTTGGCGGCAGATTTTCAACTTGAGGGTCGCAGCTTATCCGAGTACTGGAAAGTACCGTACCACCACGCTATGGTTTCCTCACGATGTTTTCCTTCACCGGCAGCTTAAGCTCATTGTTGGGGTTTGAACCCACGCCCTTCGGCATGCGAACCTACCGCGCTAACCACTGAACCATCATCAAACTTCCAACAATTATCATCATATTTCAATTAATTTACACAAAACCTCGACAAACTATATACCTAAACCTTCCTCGTGAATCACTCTATCTATTGGTGAAACTTTTTTTTTTTTTTTTTATGTAACAGTAGTGAGACGAACGAGACGCTCTCCTGATGTTAAGAGATAACGCCTGTCCATGACCATTGTAGCGATACACAGAACTTTGAGTAGTCAAACAAAGTCCAGGGCATCGCTGCCTTGGCGCTCATTACTTTGAGACTAGATGGTTAGTCTCAATAGCCCTGTAATTTCGCTAGCTGCAGTACCCTTCAAACCGGAACACAGTAATGTTTACACACTACTGCTTGGCGGCAGAATATCTGGTGCTGCGGTGGTACCTACCTAGACGACCTCCTGCTAAGGAAATCTACCACCAAGTAAACTTGCATTATAATCCGTTCAGACAGACAGACATGGCGGATGACTTTGTTTTATATTATGTAGTGATTAACGCCTGTCGCAATTGCAGCGATTCACATATCTTTGAGTAGCAAAACAAAGTCAGGAGAAGCAAGTCCAGGGCATCGCTTTAGCGCTAAATACTTTGAGAATTCGATAGATAGTTAGTAACTATGTTAATACGATTAATAAACTAAATTTATGACAAGTTTCATCTAAATCCGTTCACCCGTTTTTGCGTGATTGAGTAACAAACATCCATACATCCGAACATACAAACTTTCATAATTAATATTCTTTGTCTATTTTGTTCCAGCCACCATAAATGGAGTATATTGGAAGTATAACCTTGACCTATACTCTACGTGGAAAAATATGTTACCGGCCAAAATAAAATAAAAAAGTTACATTGGCGATTTTTTTTTTAAATATGTTCCTTTGTTTTTTACGTAAAAGTAATGAGACGAATGTGACGCTCTCCTGATGGTAAGAGATAACGTCTGTCCATGACCATTGCAGCGATACACAGAACTTTGAGTAGCATAACAAAGTCCAGGGCATCGCTGCCTTGGCGCTCATTACTTTGAGACTTTCGATGGTTAGTCTCAACAGCCCTGTAATTTCGCCAGCTGCAGTACGCTTCGAACCGGAACACGGTAATGTTTACACACTACTGCTTGGCGGCAGAATATCTGGTAATGCGGTGGTACCTAGACGACCTCCTGCTCAGGAGACCTACCACCAAGTGGATTTTACAAACAAGGTCACAGTCAAGTCCGGATATGCTTCGATAAAGTGTTTGCCGTGGTGGTACCGGCGTAAGAATAGTACCCCACCCTCTCTACCCGTGGTTGCCGTAAGAGCCGGCTAAGGGATGTAATCCGGAAGATGGGCAGCAGCGTCTTCCTTGAACAATCACACCTAACTGCGCTCGCCAACCCGCCTGCCAAGCGTGGCGAGTATTGGTAAAACCCCTCCAGAAGGAGGCCTATGTCCAGCAGTGGCTATGTCCTATGGCTGATGACGTATCCTTTAAAATGAAAATATATAAAACACATAACGCGCCCCTATAAAATTTGAGGGTTGCCCTCGATTCTGGAATACCATCATGACTTGGTACCAATGGGACTACTTGGGAAGTAAACGCTTTTAAACAAAAAAATTATTACTCGAATTTGTTCAGAGACGTCTTCTAGTAATCGTACATATCGAACGTAATCGAACATACATTAACATTGACCGCCCTGTTAGCTCATTCGGTAAAAGTTCTGCTTCGAGAGCTGAAGGGCGTGGGTTCGATTCCCACTCAGGACTAACATTTGTGTGACTAATTTGAATGTTTGTTCTATGTCTAGGTGTTCTGTATGTATTATAAGTATGTATTTACAAAAAAAAGTACATTAATTATTTTATTTAAAAAACGACGAATTAAGAACCTCCTTTGTTGAAGTCGGTTAAAAATAATAATTAATAATGACCCTATAAAGCTATAGTCGAAACTCTAAAGTGAGCTTAAAACATGATTGACGATAACTTTCGAACGAAGACGAGAGTGTGGCCACAGAATATATCATATAAACCTTTAACACAGGTCAAAGAACTAACAAGTACGTGCGTAGAAGTAACAAGCCATTGAAGCGAGACGGATGTTGTTAAATAAAAGTTATGAGACGAACAAGACACTCTCTTGATGGTAAGAGATAATGTCTGTCCATGAGCATTGGCCCAAAACTTTGAGTAACAAAATAAAGTCCAGAACATTTAATGGTCTCCCGTTATGTCGCTATACTACTTTTCAAAGTAGAACACAGTAATGTTTATACACTTAATGTTTTGACACTTATTCGGGATTTGTCATCATCATCATCATCAGCCTGTAATCACCCACTGTTGACCATAGTCCTCTCTTCTTGTACGCAACTCGTCCTGGTCCTGTGCCAATCTTGTCCAGGTTCGACCCGCGATTTTTGTTATGTTTTCTATCCAACGATCTGGTGGACGACCAACGCTCCGTTTACCAGTTCTGAGACTCGATGGAGTGACGATATACGCAGCTAGCTGGCTAGCTGGTTGATGATGATGATGATGATTGGGGTAGACTATGTCAAAAGGGGGTTATTGTACTTATCAATAAACAACTTTAAATCTTCCCCAAAGCTTCAAGTTTCTAATCCTGCCACGCTAATATTACAATGGCGACAGTTTGTGAGTGTGTTTGTCTTATTCGCGCTCAAACAGCTGGACCGATTTTGATAAAATTTGGTCTGGAGGTAGTTGACACCCTGGATTAACACATAGGTTACTTTTATCCCGAAATAATGTTGCGGCTAAAACCACGGGGCGCGGCTAGTTTTGAATAAAATATTCAGGTGATTATAAATAAATTAATAGTACATTATATTAGTTATTAGTGATCAGAACCTGTTTTGTAGATTACGCCCATTATTATATAAATAGCATATTTTTTCGCAAAAAAGAACTCGTTATTTAACTACAGACTGATGGGCGGTAGACCGTGAAAATCGTGACGCTGCTCTTGAGTTATTTTTATACGAATATACTTATACAAATGCATTGAAATTATAATAGGTAAATTTACGTAATTATTATGTGACTGTGCTTGCAAATTGTGAATTTTTTGTCAATGAAAATCGATCATATAATAATGTAAAACAAAGTCGCTTCCCGCCGTCTGTACGCTTAGATCTTTTAAACTACGCAACGGATTTTAATGCGGTTTCCATCAATATACAGAGTGATTCAAGAGGAAGATTTATATGTATAATACATGCATATGCACCACATTAGTATCTACATAGCGCCCGTGCGAAACTGGGGTGGGTCGCTAATGTAGTTATAAATGAAGTCGGTCGGAAAGCAAGACGGGTCCGCGTGCGCGTCATACTCTACTTTCTTCTCCATGAAAAAGGCCACCGGATGTGGCCGAAACTATAGTCGGATTATCTAATGTAATTAAACGTGAGTAATCCCGCATAATTTGCCGTAGTGGTGCCAGCGTAAGAATAGTACCCCACCCTCTCTACCCGCGTGGTTGCCGTAAGAGTCGGCTAAGGGATGTAATCCGGAAGATGGGCAGCAGCGTCTTCCTTGAACAATGGAGCTCGCCAATCCGCCTGCCAAGCGTGGTGAGTATTGGCAAAATCCCCCCAGGAGGAGGCCTATGTCCAGCAGTGGACGTCCTATGGCTGACGATGTGAATCCCGCAGAAGAAAAAAAAAAAATAACAGGAAAAAAACGCAAGTTATTAAGGTTTATCTACAAGATGAAAAATTATTGTTTATTGACTTACAACATTTGAACACAAATCGAGTTATTTACTTAAAATTTCCACAACTTTCATATAACTATTCAAGCGAGTGTCGCATCTGCTAAACTAGACAAAACCGGTTGTTCTTTGACAGGGTCATCCGCCTGACTTTCACCTCTGCGTTTCTAGCTCTCACATATCTTAAGGAAACAACATTTGAGACCTTATCGCAATAAAATTTTCCCACATTCCTTCATTTTTAAAACGAAACTTTAACATATTTTGTTTTGACAAAGTATCACGTCAGCAATTACCATAAGTTACGATTTTTCACACACTTGAAATGAAACTTTGTCGCGATAAATGAAGCTGACTTTTGTTACGTTCTGTTGAATGATTCACTCAAATTTTTATTTAGACAAAGTTATTTGAGTTTCCTTTTTTTTTTCTTTAAGTGTGAAGTTGTGACTTGTAAAGATTTGGTAAGGTTATGCAATTGTTAACATATTGCCACCTGTGGCGTCTACAGTTTAGCGTATCTCTTCATTATACATCATCAAAAAACGCTTAGTAAAATACACAGTATTAACTAAAGAACGAGAATGGTGATGGAGTTTTTTGGTGCGAAAGGGGAAAGACATTTTGAGTTTTTTGTGTCACTACATAATATAAAATAAATTTACAATAAAAAAAAACCGACTTTATATCAATCAAACACCAAAGTTTCGCAGTAAACGAAAATATCATTGAAGTATAAATTTTTTAGATTTGTTTTAATGTCTCATGGATGTCATTGTCAGAACTGGACCAAATTGAAATGGGACCACACGAGAAGCACCAGCTTTAATATACAAAAGAATCATCAAAATCGGTAAACCCAATCGAAAGTTCTGAGGAAACAAACTTAAAAAAAAATACAGTCGAATTGAGAACCTCCTCCTTTTTTGAAGTCAGTTAATAAAACAAAGCCGTCCGCCGCGTCTGTATGTCTGTTCGCGATAAACTTAAAAACTACTATATATATTTTATTCACATCATCAGCCATAGGACGTCCACTGCTGGACATAGGCCTCCTCCTGGGGGGGTTTTGCCAATACTCGCCACGCTTGGCAGGCGGGTTGGCGAGTGCAGTTAAGTGTGATTGTTCAAGGAAGACGCTGCTGCCCATCTTCCGGATTACATCCCTTAGCCGACTCTTACGGCGACCACGGGTAGAGAGGGCGGGGTACTATTCTTACGCCGGCACCACTACGGCTATTGTATTCCTCTTTTATAAATCTACAAAAAAGACCGCGGTGGCATATACCTTTTAAGGATACCTTACTATATACACATTCCCTTCCCGCCGTCTGTACGCTTAGATCTTTTAAACTACGCAACGGATTTTAATGCGGTTTCCATCAATAGACAGAGTGATTCAAGAGGAAGGTTTATATGTATAATACATGCATATACACCACATTAGTATCTACATTTCACCCGTGCGAAGCCGGGGCGGGCTGTACATATAGATCAATGTGTCCTTGTGAAGTGATGTAACTTGTTGTTGTTAACATGCATTGAATGTTGAATACGGTTACAGCTATTTCAATGCGTATCACGATTTTGCGATTGTATCTGTTCCGCATAACGGTTGCAATACAATGGCCTTGACATTGGACTTGTAGCATCTTTTTTCTGCATCGTCGGCACCGCACTTTCTGCATTCTGCCAGTATCAATTATTTCATATTTTGAAGTCTTCATGACATCACAAAGTTACGTCACGTGCAGTTTTTTTTCTGTCCTCTTGGCATCGCACTGTGTGCATTCTACCAGTTTCAATGTTTGTGTATTTTGTGAGTCTTCCACTTTTATCTTTGTAGTCAAAGTCTAGTCTTGGTCAAGTCCAATCTGTGTCAGTCAAATCTAGTCATGCCTTAGTAAAGTAGTGGCGACTTTACTATAAGCTTCGCTGGAGTATTGGAAGCAACACAAAAAGTCTTAATTCACCACTTTCCCACACTCCCGCCTGTAATTAGGCACTTTATGAATAAAACACCACTATTTCTATATATAAAAATTCGAAAAAACACTAGTTTTGGAAAAAATACAAGCAACACGTCTATTTCCGTGTTCCCGCCAAAACTCCCCGTGCAGATTATATTCTATTAAGTTATAATATTAAGTCAAATTAGTGTTCTCTTAATATCCCACAAGTCAAATTAGTGTTCTCTTAATTATCTACAAGTCAAATTAGTGTTCTCTTAATATTCTACAAGTCAAATTAGTGTTCTCTTAATATTCTACAAGTCAAATTAGTGTTCTCTTAATATTCTACAAGTCAAATTAGTGTTGTCTCAATATTCTACAAGTCAAATTAGTGTTGTCTTAATATTCTACTAGTCAAATTAGTGTTGTCTTAATATTCTACAAGTCAAATTAGTGTTGTCTTAATATTCTACATGTCAAATTAGTGTTCTCTTAATATTCTATAAGTCAAATAGTCTCACTAACTTCACTGTTCAATACCATAATCGTATTTATCACATCATCAGCCATAGGTCGTCCCCTGCTGGACATAGGCCTCCTCCTGGGGGGGTTTTGCCAATACTCACCACGCTTGGCAGGCGGGTTGGCGAGCGCAGTTAGGTGTGATTGTTCAAAGAAGACGCTGCTGCCCATCTTCCGTATTACATCCCTTAGCCGACTCTTACGGCAACCACGGGTAGAGAGGGTGGAGTACTATTCTTACGCCGGCACCACAGCAGCAATCGTATTTATGTTGTAGGGTAAATAAATATGTTTAAACCTCTAATGTAGATCGGAATTTGACAAACATGAATTAGAAATCGATTGAAAGTTATAATATTTCTATTTGTATTGCATAAGAGCCAGTCTACGCGGATGTGGTGGAGTAGAGGTCAATGCTTAGTTAAAAGCGACTCGATTATGCAAATCGAGTATCTGGGACGTACTTAGGATTAAATTCATGGGCTAAATTAATAAACTGAAGAGCTTAAAAAAATTATAACCCGACGGCGAATAAAATAGCCATCACATCACACATCACATCATCAGCCATAGGACGTCCACTGCTGGGCATAGGCCTCCTCCTGGGAGGGTTTTGCCAATACTCGCCACGCTTGGCAGGCGGGTTGGCGAGCGCAGTTAGGTGTGATTGTTCAAGGAAGACGCTGCTGCCCATCTTCCAGATTACATCCCTTAGCCGACTCTTACGGCAACCACGGGTAGAGAGGGTGGGGTACAATTCTTACGCCGGCACCACCACGGCAAAATAGCCATAATTAAAGGAAAAACAAATACTCTCTGTAATCTCGAGAAAATCGGCTTCTATGTCAATTTGTAAGAGCTCTAATAAGCGGCACCGCTTCATGGTTGATGTTCCAAAAACTCGAACTAAACGCTTCTATTCCACCTTCATTGTACGAACCGTTAAACAATGGAATTTGCCGCCCGAGTGGGTGTTTCCTGATAGATATAATCTGAGTGCGTTCAATTCACGAGTTAATCGATATATTCTATGGCTTTACAATACCGATTGCACTCGCTTATAATCTAGACAAGAGTGCTTCATCGTAGACCGTATCTTTACTTAACAACAGTCGAGATGGAGATCAAACGCAAGTTACTTATAATCAAAAAAAAAATTGGTTCCCGAAATTATTCTATGTAAACATATTCTTATGGCATTGTATTAATTTAAACTTATGTTTCTTCAACTCTAAGGTTGCCTGGAAGAAATCACTTTAGTCGATAAGGCCGCCGCTGTTGTGACTGTAAGATATAAATAAATATCGTAAGATACTACACACAGTGCTATTTGACCCCAAACTAAGCAAAGCTTGTACAGTGGAAGTCAGCTAACTGATTGAATACATACCTACTTCATACGATAAGATTCTCAATAAGACCATTATGATTATGATTTATCACAAGTTTTTTTTTTTTCTATTTTTGGTGTACACTTTTTTTTCTTATATGAATGTAATGAGACGTCCAAAACGCTCTCCTAATGGTAAGAAATAACGCCTGTCCATGACCATTGCAGCGATACACAGAACTTTGAGTAGCAAAACAAAGTCCAGGGCATCGCTGCTTTAGCGCTCATTACTTTGAGACTTTCGATGGTTAGTCTCGACAGCCTTGTAATTTCGCTAGCTGCAGTACCTTTCAAGATGGAACACAGTAATGTTTGCACACTACCGTTTGGCAGCATAATGTCTGATACAGCGGTGGTACCTACGTAGATAACCTCTTGCTAAGGAGGTAATCATCTAGAGAAAACTAAACTAACTTAAAATTAAATAAAAAGGCCGTCAGATGAGGGATATGTGGCCAGAATGCTGGCAGCATTGCCACGTTGGATGGCAATGCTAAGCTTTTGACCAAAGTAGATGCCAGCATTCTGGTCACCTGAAGCCTCCTTTAAACGTTTGGCCAGGTCCCGATACAGATCGTGAGCGGCCGGCCCCCACGGTCCTAAAGTTTCAACCCCAAACGGCACAAACAAGTACATTCTATCTAAATAGCTATATTTGTGCCCTTTGAGGTTTTCGGCTTTAGATGCGGCAGCACCAGCTTGTCCCGAAGTCACAGAGAAAACTAATTAAACTACCAATAAGCCAATAGGACAGATATGTTTATATGTGTACAATAAAATTCTATGACATTCCAAAATGTTGTGAATTATGGTTTTGTGTTTATGTGTTGTATCGAATGTTCGGACGAGTTCACGGACCGTGCCGAATTAAAACGAAAGCTAAATTAATTGCAACGAGCAATAACACTGTCTCAGAGAAAGGGGAAATCTACGCTAATGTGTATGGTTCACAATTACAATTATATTGATATCGAAACGTCAATGTACAAAACGCATCGCTCAGTTTTAAGCCCGTCACAGACTGAGCTGTAATATATATATATTTATATACTGCTATCACTAGGTACATCACACTATCACTACATAGTATAAAACAAAGTCGCTTTCTCTGTCCCTATATCCCTATGTATGCTTAAATCTTTAAAACTACGCATCGGATTTTGATGCGGTTTTTTTTAATAGATAGAGTGATTGAAGAGGAAGGTTTATATGTATAATAACATCCATTAAATAGTGGAGAAATACTGTTATTTTTGAGGTTTATACCCGTGCGAAGCCGGAGCGGGCCGCTAGTATTATTGTAAAACAAAGTCGTTCGCTGCGTCTGTCTGTCTGTTCGCGATAAACTTAAAAACTACTAAACGGATTATCGTACGAGTTTCACCAATAGGTAGAGTGATTCATGAGGAAGGTTTAGGTATATAATTTGTCAAGGTTTTGTTTAAATCGGTTGGTTGGTAGTGTCGGAAAAAGTCAAGCCACCTGGGAGCTTTCATCGAAAACGCTGCCTAATCCCTTTGAGATATAACAAAACAATGCATGGTGGGATATTCCATAGATAGCTATACCCATTCGCTTCTCGCCGTCTGTGCGCTTAGATCTTTTAAACTACGAAACGAATTTTAATACGGTTTCCATCAATAGACAGAGTGATTCAAGAGGAAGGTTTGTATAATGTATAATACATACATATGCCCCACATTAGTACCTACACTGCTCTCGTGCGAAGCCGGGGCGGGTCGCTAGTAAGTACATAATTATGCGTTCGATTCCTACTAAAGACAAATATTTGTGTAACGAGCGTAAATATTTGTTCTATGTCTGGGTGTTTTGTATGTGTTAAATGTCACATATAACCAGTTTTCACACAGCGCCATCTAGCTCAAAACAAAGCTTGCACTTTGGGAACCAGATAACTGATGACTGACACCCATTATCTGACTATTATTTTTTATAATTGATTATTTTTAACATTGATATAACTTTGATGCAAATCTAGAATACAAATTAGAAGTTCTGTTTTTTTTTTTAAATAACAAATTGGCTTACGTTTGCCTACCATCTTACCTGGTGTCTGGGTGTTTTGTATGTGTTAAATGTCACATATAACCAGTTTTCACACAGCGCCATCTAGCTCAAAACAAAGCTTGCACTTTGGGAACCAGATAACTGATGACTGACACCCATTATCTGACTATTATTTTTTATAATTGATTATTTTTAACATTGATATAACTTTGATGCAAATCTAGAATACAAATTAGAAGTTCTGTTTTTTTTTTAAATAACAAATTGGCTTACGTTTGCCTACCATCTTACCTGGTGTTAAGTGATGATGCGGTCTAAGTTGAAGCACGCTTGCCTAGAAGATACCGATATACTCTCGACTTGAAGACACCCAGATTATATCCATCGGGGAACACCCACTCAGGCGGCGCATTCCACTGTCTAGTAGTCCGCACAATTAACGTGGAATCAAATTGTTTCGTTAGAGTTTTTGGAACGTCAACAATGAAACGATGTCGCTTTAAAAAACCAGATTACACCAATAAAGAAAAAAAAAGTTTTTTTTTTTCAAAAAAATCCTTTTCTTTCGACTTTCAACCAAAGAGTATTGCATAATAATGAAATCATCAAAAAACCGGATTGGGTGGTGGTCTTGCGCAAATGCAAAGAGCTTTCCAATGTACCAGGTAACTTTCGAGTATGTCATTTAGATGTGGAAGTGTTTTTACTAGAGATGAAACGTATATTCGG
Source organism: Biston stratarius (assembly GCA_950106695.1). Lineage (NCBI taxonomy): Eukaryota > Metazoa > Arthropoda > Insecta > Lepidoptera > Geometridae > Biston > Biston stratarius. Next base: position 2,884,135 of record OX467121.1, on the reverse strand, counting down.
CAACTATCTGGTATCTGGACTAAATTCTCCGGATTAAATTCTTTTTCCGGACTAAAATCTGGCCGGATACCGGATAATAAACAAGTATGAAAACAGGTACAGATATGTGCCGTGGTGGTGCCGGCGTAAGAATTGTACCCCATCTTCTCTACCCGTGGTTGCCGTAAGAGTTGGCTAAGGGATGTCATCCGGAAGACGGGCAGCAGCGTCTTCCTTGAACAATCACGCCTAACTGTGCTCACCGACCCGCCTGCCAAGCGTGGCGAGTATTGGCAAAACCCCCCCAGGAGGAGGCCTATGTCCAGCAGTGGACTTCCTATGGCTGATGATGATGATGATGATGCGAACAGGTACCGGATTTCAAAAAAATACAACAGATAAAGTATAGAGGCGCTTTATATATATATTTCCACATAACAAAGAAAGACAAAAGATAATTAATATTCTAACTGCACTAAGGGCAAAATATGATGAATATAATACTTTCTTAGCGTTAGGAGGCAACGAACGGTTTCGTTCGTCTCCCTATACAAGGCCAGCTTCCGCAAAAAGTCTTTCGCTGTATACACTGATGCAAGGTGCTGAATAATAAACTCTAACAAATTTTGTTAAGTTTGGGTATTGTACAGCATTAGCTGACCAAATATAAGGTTCAAGATCGCGACCAACGCGCACTGAATTCAAATAAGAATCGATATCACGTGCACTCGCGTTTTTTTAAAAATCGGATATGTTCGGCCGGATATCCCGCTATCCGGCTACAAAGTTGGCCGCATATACGGTATCCGGTATCCGGCAAAACATCTATCCGTATATATTCATCTCTAAGCTAAAAAGGGCTCCTTGCACACATAGTTATTAACAACTTTTACTACGGAACCAACTTTAAAATCTTGAAAAAAACTGTTGATTCAATGGTAGTATATCTGTTTTAAGAGCGTGAGGCGTGTAGGGCGTGAATTCGATTCCCATTCAGGACTAATATTTGTGTTCAGGTGTTTGTTCTGTGTCTGGGTGTACTGTATAAATTTACAAAAAATATATATTTAAGTATTCTGTCAGCTGTCTGATTCCCATAGCAAAAGCTTTGCTTGGTTTAATTACTTCCAATATTTAAATTTAATAAATAGGAACGCGCAAAAACATAATCCTCAATCAATCAGTATATCTAATAGGCAGTTTCTTTTTTTTTTAATGTAGTAGAATTGCCACCAAGTTGTTCGAGTCTCCCATAGCTACAGATTGAAGTTTTAATTATTTATGTTTGGTCCAACTTGTAGACATGATAGTTATAACATATATAAATTGAGGGGTTTTAAAGCCTTTTTGTGTTCATGTCGGTTCCGAGTATAATATTTATAGTACCTGAATGACCGGATCCGTTTTTCATTGCCTGAAAACAAGAATAAAACGACGTTTTCTAAAAACGAAACCTAGCTAGATCGATTTATCGCCCCCGAAACTAAATCCCTGCATACTAAATTTCATGAAAATCGTTGGAGCCGTTTCCGAGATTCAGAAAATATATATATAAAAGAATTGCTCGTTTAAAGGTATTAGATTAGATTAGATAATGTATAAACTGAAATGCGAATTTTAATTTATTTAATTTAAAAACCGTGACAGACCCAACTATCGAAAGTTTCGAAGTAATGAGCGCCAAAGCAGCGATGCCCTAGACTTTGTTACTCAAAGTTTTGTGTATCGCTGCAATGGTCATGTACAGGCGTTATCTCTTACCATTAAGAGAGAGTCTTGTTCGTAACGTAACTTTTATATTAAACAAAAAAACATTTGAGGTCTCCCCAACAAATCGTTTTTACTCGTGCTTTTTTTTATGGCTGACAGGCTATTTGTTTTGACCACAACTCACCTGATGTTAAGTAACGGTGTGGTCGAAGATGGTAAAGCACACCTAGCCTGGAATAGAATTGGCTCTCAAGTGTGGCTGCCGGAACACACCATTAGATGCTTGGCGGCAGATTTTCAACTTGAGGGTGGTAGCTAGCCAGCCGAGTAATAGAAAGTATACCCTACCACCACGCTATGGTTTCCTCACGATGATTTTCTTCACCGGCAGCTCAAGCTCATTGTTGGGGTTTGAACCCACGCCCTTCGGCATGCGACTGACCGCGCTAACCACTGAGCTATCATCGCTACAAAAAATGTAACTTCCTCTTTTTATGGCATCTGAACTCTGAAATGCACTTACGAAGTGTCAGAATGACACAGTGGCGTCGTTGGCTTCGCTTCCCACGTTGTCGAGTGCGGGTATAATAGGAAGAGTAACCATGTGGAATGCGGCGCTTCCAGTGTTGAAATACATTCATTCATCTTACTATCGAACTGTCAGAACATTTTTTTTCCTCTTGCTTCTTGGCATCGCACTCTGTGCATTATAACAGTTTCAATGTTTCTGTATTTTGTCTGCAATCTTCAGCTTCTCTTAAATTTTTGCAATTCCATGTCTGACATCTTTAGTTATTGTCAAAGTCCAGTCTTGGTCAAGTCCGTTTCAGTCAAATCCAGTCATTTCTTAGTAAAGTAGGCGACTTTACTATAAGCTTCGATGGAGTTTTGGAAGCAACACGAAAAGTCATGTTTCACCGCATTATATCACATTCTCAAACTCGCGCTTTTAATTCGGAACTTTATGAATAAAACACCACAATTTTTATGTATAAGTAAACACTAAAAAAAACACAAGTTTTGGAATAAAATACAATGGGGCGACACTACTTTTTCCGCGTTCCCGCCAAAACTACCTGTCAGAACATTGGATGGCACTATTAAAAGAGTTTAGTATTAAAACAAACTTAAAAAAAAAAGTTAAACCGATTTCAAGAAAAAAACATCAGCACTAAAAAGCGAAAAATAAACTTACTTTATAAAGTATTATTATACCTGCTAGGTACTTACTGATTTGTTTGAAGTCGGTGCTTAGCCTAGCTTAGGTTTTTCTTGAAGTCAGTTTTTCTTTTTTTTTAAGTTTGTTTATTTTCTAATTTTTAGTTAATTTATGTTCACGCCAAGAAACACTTTAACACTAGAGCTTAGCGAGACTCGATAAGATTCAAAGACGTCTTGCCAAAGACAATTACATCATCCACGTAAACAAAAATGTTCATAAAATGAAAACAACTGGGCGAAACTATGTTAAATTTGTATGGGACCAAATTTTAATGGCAACTATTCCGCATCAAACTAAAGAAGAACCACGTAAATCGGATCATAACTCTCAGAGTAAATAGGTTACATACATTAAAAAAAAAAACGACCACACCGTCTCTTAATACCATGCCTGTCGGCCATAAAAAAAGGATTCTTTTCAAATAAAGCCGCCGACATGGGCGGGATGTGTAGACGGCTTTATAGATTCTAAAACTATTAGAAAATAATTTAAAATGCACATAATTATTTTACAGCATACCTACTTTATGAACGGTACACTTTCTAATGTTTATATTTATTCGCATAAAATTAAAGTTAATATGAAGTAAGCAACAATGTATGTCGCAATTACGTAATATTTATAATAATAATTAAAATGATAACATAAAGGTTGTATGTAATGGAGAGTACAATAACCCCCTTTCTGGTTAGCTCATCTCAAATGTATGACCCTGTATTTAACTAGAGACACACGCGGACACATTTTATTTTTATTTTCACAATTTATGTGTTTGACCACAGCTCACCTGATGTAAGTGACGGTGTGATCGGAGATTGTAGCCTGGAATGGAACTGGCCCTCAAGTGAGGCTGCCGGAACACACCGTTAGTTGCTTGGCGGCAGATTTTCAACTTTAGGGTGGTAGCTAGCCAGCCGAGTACTAGTAAATACCCTACCACCATGCTATGGTTTCCTTCAACGACAGCTCAAGCTTATTTGGGGATTGAACCCACGCCCTTCGGCGTGCGAACCGACCGAGCTAACCACTGAGCTATCATCGCTACAAAACGTACGCGCGGCAACCCGTCGCGGCGTCGTGAAGAGCAAGATCAGCCTGCGCGTGTCTTGATGCTTTGACTCCTTGAAAAAAGGCACCGTGTGTGACCGAAACTAGAGTCAGAGTATTCGAAATAATTTAACCTGTGCTCACGTTATAGTTACGTATGAGTACCCGCATAAGTAAAAAAATTAAAAGTTAAAAAAATCTATAACCCGCCAGCGATTGAAATAGGAGGAAAAAACTTTCTTATTCCTAATTCAATTTAAACATATTCAAAATCAAAATCAAAAAGTCATTTATTCAGTTTAGGCCCTGGTAAGGCACTTATGAACGTTAAGTTACATGTTTGAATCTACCACCGGCTCCTAATTACACTTCAACTGAGAAGACTCCGGCAAGAAACTCAGCAAGGCATTTTTTTTGTGGATCTTTCTTTTCATATTAGGTTACAGTTTACAGTTATAGATATTAATACATTATGCTTACTACAATTGTCACTTAGCCAGGGGGATGCAAGTGCAGAGAGAAGCTACTACAACCATATATTCCTGTCTTCCACGTAATGAGCCACCTTATAGTAGGTTTTGTCAATTAACCTCTGCTTTATAAAATCTTTGAATTTATTATAGGACATTATAGTTACCTCGTATTACTTATAAATATACGTATATATATTTGTAACCTCTTTTAATTGCCTTTATTTAGAACGTATTACTATTTCGCGCCTAAAATCCATCACATTGTTTATTTTTAAACCAACCTATAAGGACACTTGGGTTATTGAGACGAATCTAACGATACCTGAATTGTCGTAATCCATTCGGCCGTTTGGAAGATACGAGGTAATAAAGAAATTTACATACATACAAGATACGCGCGAAAAACACAACCCTTCCTTGGAAATCGGGTAAAAATGTACTTAGTTCGTATACAGAACCTTAAACAATTTAAATTTTACTTTTAACCTTGAAATGACGAAATATCCGGCCAAAGAATTGGAATGGAAATAATGAATAGAACAGACAATTCGTCCGTCCCACGCTTCAGAATGGAGCGGACGCGCAATTTTCTCATCGCGACCGGAGGTTACCTTTCTCTATTCGTTTTAAGTCTGTGGCACTATGGTTTTTTTTTTTGTTAGCGACTTCGCACGGTTTTTGCATTTAGCTTTGTGCACAATCAATCTAGTAAAGTAGAATGTAAATGGCAAGAACTGTGTGAGACTGTGTTATAAGTATAGCGAGCGGATAAATTACTCGTATGCAAATATATATACATATATTATATATACATATATATATATTTGCATACGAGTATATATATATATATATATACTATACTTTTTATTTATTTAGCAGTTATGAGACGAACGAGACGCTCTCCTGGTGTTAAGAGATAACGCCTGTCCATGACCATTGCAGCGATACACAGAACTTTGAGTAGTAAAACAACGTCCAGGGCATCGCCGCTTTGGCGCTCATTACTTTGAGACTAGATGGTTAGTCTCAACAGCCCTGTAATTTCGCTAGCTGCAGTACCTTTCAAACCGGAACACGGTAATGCTTACACACTACAGCTTGGCGGCAGAATATCTGGTACTGCGGTGGTGCCTACCTAGACGACCTCCTGCAAGGAAATCCACCACCAAGTGAAATTATCATTTATAAAAATTTAATTTTATTATAAATATTATTACTCATATAGAATTATTCATCACTAGTGACCCGCCCCGGCTTCGCACGGGTTTACACGGGGTATACTTCTCGTAAGGTTTAGCCAGCGTTTGCAATATAAACGCAATGAAACATGTTTTTTACGACATACGACATCACATTACAAATCTTTGAAAATGTTTTTCTCTGCTATAATATGCATGTGTTATACATATAAAACATGCATATTATAGCTGCTATTATATTACAATTGCCGTGGTGGTGCCGGCGTAAGAATAGTACCCCACCCTCTCTACCCGTGGTTGCCGTAAGAGTCGGCTAAGGGATGTAATCCGGAAGATGGGCAGCAGCGTCTTCCTTGAACAATCACACCTAACTGCGCTCGCCAACCCGCCTGGCAAGCGTGACGAGTATTGGCAAAACTCTCCTAGGAGGAGGCCTATGTCCAGCAGTGGACGTCCTATGACTGATGATGAATGATGTGATATTAGAATCCGTATAGTTTTCTGTTGCTCTTCATACCGAATTAGTGATACACGCATAAAAGTTTATTCTAAAAAGTCTTGTGTGGTCAAAGGTAAACACAATTCACGTATTGAGCAATACGAGTTGATTACTGCTTCGTGTATAACAACTGAATTGTCATGGGATTTCGAATGCCATAAAAATAAACTGTTTCGTCATACATTGCTTAAGAATCAAAAAGTTGTGGCAGGCATGTTGGGTTACACAAAACGGTGGTAATAGGTCGAAAGGAGCGGAAGTTTCAAGGTATTTAGTTTAATTCCGCTTAAAAGTTTAAAAAAAAACTTTTAGTTAAAACAGTTATGAGGATTTAAATTAAAATGTATCTAACTTGAAGACAATTTTTAAATATCTATCCGAAATATTACTTATTATAATCCGACATAAACATAAAATCAAATTAAATAAAAAGGCTTTACTAAGGCATGACTTGATTTGACTGGCATGGATTGGACTTGAATAAGACTGGACTTTGACTGTAAAGATAACGAAGCTGAAAAATGAAGACTGCACACAAAATACAGAAACATTGAAACTGGCAGAATGCACATGCGATGCCAAGAAGAAAGAGAAAAAAAAAGGATCTTAGCATATTTTTTGACATTTTGTGAAAACTTGAGCGATCAATGGGATAAGAGAGTTTTTTTTTTATCGCTGACAGGCTTATTGTTTGACCACAGCTCACCTGATGTTAAGTGAAGGTGTGGTCGAAGATGGTAAAGCACACATAGCCTGGAATGGAACTGGCTCTCAAGTGCGGCTGCCGGAACACACCGTTAGATGCTTGGCGGTAGATTTTAAACTTGAGGGTGGTAACTAGCCAGCCGAGTACTAGAAAGTACCCTACCACCACGCTATGGTTTCCTCACAATGTTTTCCTTCACCGGTAGCTCAAGCTCATTGTTGGGGTTTGAACCCACGCCCTTTGTCATGCGAACCGACCGCGCTAACCACTGAGCTATCATCGCTACAACAAGTCTATTACATTTGACGATGTTTTTTGCTGATAGTATTATTTTTGACATTAGATAATTATTTGACATACCATGTTCTTATTATTATTTTTGTTTATTTTTAATTTGATTTTTTATCTCTACATAGTATATAACAAAGTCGCTTCCGGCTTCCTGCCACGTGTCTTAGATCTTTTAAACTACGCAACGGATTTTAATGCAGTTTCCGTCAATAGACAGAGTGATTCAAGAGGAAGGTTTACATGTATAATACATGCATATGCACCACATTAGTATCTACATTGCACCCGTGTGAAGTCGGAGCGGGTCGCTTGTTTGTAATAAAACAAAAATTTCAAAATAAATGCGTCAAAAGCTCAAAGCCAAAATGTTCAAGGGAATAGAAAAAAAGTAAGTGACTAATGGGATGGAATGCGGCTTGCTAAAAGCTTGATAGAATAGAAATCAACTATATACATTAGACAGTTGATTAAGTTCATTCGAAGCTGATAATGTCCTATCCATATTCATGATAATTTCACTATGTTAAATAAACACACATTTGCATAAGTTTCTTTTGGAAAAGTGGAGGTTTACTCATATGAAAAGGGTTATAACTGTGACTAAGTCGAAAATGGATCATTGTGAACAACTTTTACTATGGTAACAACCCTAAAATTGTGACGAAATTAGTTGTTTCATACATTGTGTTGAAACTCAATGAAATTTTTATATAAGCTGTTTTTAGGGTTCCGTACCCAAAGGGTAAAACGTGACCCTATTACTAAGACTCAGCTGTCCGTCCGTCTGTCACCAGGCTGTATCTCATGAACCGTGATTGTTAGACAGTTGAAATTTTCACAGATGATGTATTTCTATTGCCGCTATAACAACAAATACTAAAAAACAGAATAAAATAAATATTTAAAGGTCCCATACAACAAACATGATTTTTTTGCCGTTTTTTATAGATAATGGTACGGACCCTTCGTGCCCGAGTCCGACTCGCACTTGTTGCTTTTTTTATTCGCGATGTCAAGGTTGATTTCGTAGTAAAAAGTGTAAATAATTGTGGAAGATCTCCTTAGCAGGAGGTTGTCTAGGTAGGTACCACCGCAGTACTAGAATTCTAACGCCAAGCAGTAGTGTGTAAACATTACTGTGTTCCGATTTGCAGGGCTTACAGGGCTGTTGAGACTAACCATCGAAAGTCTCAAAGTAATGAGCGCTACAGCAGCGATGCCCTGGACTTTGTTTTACTACTTTAAGTTCTATGTATCGCTGCAATGGTCAATTGGTCATGGACAGGCGTTATATTTTACCATCAAGAAAGCGTCTTGGTCATCTATACTATACAGAAATTTTCATAGAACTGACCCTCATGTGAAATCGTCACTCGATTTGGTAACGCATAAAATTTTACTACAAATAAAATATTAATTTGGTGTAGGCGAATGAGTTGCCTTGACATTGTTCGTGGCTAGTAATTTCCAAAAGAACTTGAAGATCAGAGATATCTAAGAGTCACTGATCATATGCCATTAAAAAAAATACAGATTATGATGAAAAAAGTTTTAATGCAAACACGTACTTCTTTTGAAATATGATGTATGAATTAGAATAGTACCTACTCAGATTGTTTTTCTTTTTTTTTTTAATATAGCAAGTTCGTGTATTGTGCCAGTGTTCTAAAAATTATTTTTTTATTGAAACATGGAAACTTAATATTACCGTCAAATATAAATGTATTTAATGAGCGTAAAAATAGATTAGAAATGTTTTTAAATACTTAGGCACAATGGTATATTTCTAGCGATTTCTGTTTTTTTTTTTAATAGCTGATATATGATGAGGTTCACATTTTAATTGTACTGTTATGCTTTTTAATTGAAAACAAGGAAACTTAAAAAGATTTTAATGAGCGTAAAAATAGATTAGAAAAGGTTTTAAATACTTAGGCACAATGGTATATTTCTAGCGATTTCTGTTTTTTTTAATAGCTGATATATGATGAAGTTCACATATTAATTTCACTGTTATGCTAATTGTTGTTAATTGGTAGTTTTAATTCGATTCAGTATAGAAATATATTAATATAAATATAGGTATACAAACTAGTACTTTACTAGTTAAGATTTAAATGCTCTTCCCATATTGTAAAAATTAAAAAACAATATTGTATAAAATCCAAGTTAACAAAGGTCACGGACCCCGGTGTCTGTGCAGTGTAATTTTTAAATAAAAACAATATATATAGGTTAAGTCTTAATTATTTTTTATAATTTATTTAACATTTGTAATTATTAATTGTATAGACTAGCTTCTGAAATAGTTAAATGTACTTGATTAACTTTGATACTTACCATTTTTCCTGTAGACGAAAATAAAATATCCAATCACACCAAAAAGTCCACAACACCCAGTGTCAAACCTCGAAATTGAAAAAAAAAAGCACTCACTCTCACTCCGCGAAAATTGGCGGCAAACAAAAAAATTAGGAACTGTCACGTTGACAGTTCATTTTTTGTTTTCGTTTTTTTTTTCGTCCGTAGACGTGAAGATGCAATTCGAGACTGGCTGGTGGAGATGTGGTCGAAAGAAAGTGGGGTGCTATTTCCCATACGCGCGTATAGTATTGAGAAACCTGTACCTTCTCTCAACAATACGAGGTGTTTTGTGCTTTAACACTTACAATTTACAGTTGATTTCTGTGTATCACTTTCTGAATTTGTTTTTAAAACTACATATTCTTATCACAAACGAATATGTACTTAATTACTTTTTGTTAAGATTACATTTCGTGATGTGTTGGGTTGGTTTGTTTTCGTTGACACTAAGGTAGGGACACCATAATTAATGTATTTTCTATTGGAAGGAATTAAGTTCGTATATCCGTCTGAAATAATTATGTCGAGGATGCATTCACTCGAAGATTGTGTCTACAGGGTGATTGGTAGAGGGTTAGACAAACCGAATGGGTGGGGTCGGGGACCCATTTGGAGAATACAAGTTGACCAAAAAAAATCCCTGACCACCTATTTATTTTTAAGATTTTTTTTCCGATGTTCCCGGTTTTCTCCGAAATTGTACCTATTAACGACCATAACTTTTGTAAAACCTGTTTTGGACCGGATGTTTGTATTTGAGTTTGGTCTCTGATACATCTTCAGGCAATGCAAAGCAGAATCAGACACAAATCAGGGCTAAATAATTGATACAGAGCTCATAAAGTAAAGAAATGAAAGAAATTTTTCCTCAAAGGTCAACTTTGACATTAATCTTAAAAAAAACCACTAGCATTTTTGAAGGTAATATGCTTTAAAACACTTCTCTATTCATCACTCATTACAATGGCATACAAAGTTGGTATAAAACTTACCAGCTTGTGGAGTAAATGAAGTGGAAGAGAAAATCAAACAACATAAATAAAAACAAAAAATTACGTTTATTGGATATCCTGTTCGAACACAGCTCCTCTATTACGGATACAAGCCTACAATCTACGGCGTATTGCTTTAGTCGTTGTATTAAGCGTCATTTCAGCTCTCATTTTTGTGAAGGCGTCGTTTATTCTTGTCAGCAATTCTTCCTTCGTGCTAATTTCTACCTCGTAGACCAACTCTTTAGCACGCCCCCAGACATAAAAATCAAGCGGTGCTAGATCTGAGGAACGTGCGGGCCATTCGATCGGGCCTCGTATCCCACTCCAAGAATTGGGGAAAACGTTGTCTAGGTACTCGCGTACTATTCTCCCGTAGCGAGCCGGACAACCGTCATTTTGGAATATGATTGCCCGGTCATCTTCAAATATCGGCAGGTGGCACATCATTTCTGGCAGATCATTCATGAGAAAGTCGAGATAATTTTCTGCATTCAGTCTATCTGGGAGATAATGGGGTCACCCATTATAATAAACTTTTGCGCATTCGCTAGTGTCAAATGTGTCGATATTTTAAAGTATTTGTTAAATTAAGTCTAGTAGTCGAAGTCACACAAAGCAAGTCTTAGTCGAGACCGATGCTCTAGTAAAGTTTTGTTTAAAGTAGTTTTGATAAAACTTTGTATGCAACACGAAAAATCCTGTTTCACCACTTTATATCACTTTGCCACGCGCCCATAAATCGACACCTTAATAATAAAACACTATTATTTTTATACATAAAAAAACCATGTAAAGAAACATTCGAAAAACAAAGATGTAGACAATAACTTGATGCAGCTTTTCAGAGTTCCCGCCAAAACACACTTTCTTAGTAAAAAAAGTATCTTTTTTTTTAATCTGAGGTGATAGTGTTCTCGGTGTTCTCGTTACTTAACCAAAAAGTTTATTTAGGGAGTTTAGGCGGGAACGCGGTGAGCGTCGTGTCGCCCCATTGTATTTTTTTCAAAAACTAGTGTTTTTCGAGGTTTTATGCTTAAAAATAGTGATGTTTTATTTATAAAGTGCCGAATTACAAGCGTGAGTGTGGGAAAATGATATAATGTGGTTAAACATGACTTTTCGTGTTGTTTCCAAAACTCCATCCAGAAGCCTAAAGTAAAGTCGCCGCTACTTTACTAAGGCATGACTTGATTTGACTGGGACCGACTGGACTTGACCAAGACGACTTTGTAGCTACTTATAGATTGGAAAAACTGAAGTAAAATTATAAAAGTCAAGTGCTGTAATTCTTAATAGAGACATGGTTCAAAGGCCTCCGTAGCCAGACCATAAACATTATTTAAAAAAAAGTTTATTTAAAGAATGTTTGTCTCATTTACTCCTATGAAATTTACGTCAAGTTATCTCTTTCGTATTTATAAATAAGATCGTGTTTTGATATAGAAGCTTCAGGCTTCCGAAAATTACATGACATATGGACCAATTAACGAGACAAAACTTTAAGCCAAGCATTCGATAATGAACTTCTGTACGTTCGCTATATGACTTAAAATACATTAACGACGCGTGAAACAGGATTTTTTACAAATTTTCTCTTTTATTTGTCAGTGGCAAGGTGTGGCAAAACTCTTAAATATGTTGCCAATAAAACATGGACGCTAACTTTATAAAAAATTATTGCATTTTGGCAGATATCGACGCATTTTTAACCTTCAACTTATAGGAACTACTTGAAATTACGGTAATAAGTAATTATGAACCATCAAGTTTCAAAGTAATGAGCGCCAAAGCAGCGATGCCCTAGACTTAGTTTTGTTACTCAGTGTATTGCTGCAATGGATATGCTTTACTTATACCATGTCATTTTAAACGACTTCAAAAAACCGGCCAAGATCGAGTCGGACTCGCGCACGAAGGGTTCCGTACCATTATCTATGAAAAAAAAAACACGTTTGTTGTATGGGAGCCCCCCTAAATATTTATTTTATTTCGTTTTTAGTATTTGTTGTTATAGCGGCAACAGAAATACATAATTTGTGAAAATTTCAACTGTCTAGCTATCGCGGTTCTTGAGATACAGCCTGGTGACAGACAGACGGGCGGACAGACAGGCAGCGAAGTCTTAGTAATAGGGTTGATTAAAGGAAGGAATGAAAGGAAGGTTAGTAAAAGGAAGAGGTTCTCAATTCGTCGGAATCTTTTTTAGGGTTCCTCAATTATACAATATGAAGGGTAATACGGGACCCTATTACTAAGACTCCGCTGTCCGTCTGTCTGTCACCAGGCTGTATCTCATGCTAAGCCAAGCCAAGCATCTAACGGTGTGTTCCGGCAGCCTCCGGAACACACCTTTTTTTCCTTCACCGGCAGCTCAAGCTCATTGTTGGGGTTTGAACCCACGCCTTCGGCATGCGAACCGACCGCGCTAACCACTGAGCTATCATTGCTACCGCCGTATCAACCGTATCAACCATACGGGGCCCCAAAATATAATAATACCCCATTATGTTTATGCAAAGATTCGTAAGCCTTCAGGCCGCGGCAACAACGGATGTCCAGGGTTAGACTACGTTTGATTATATGTTCGTTAACAAGTTGGTGAAAGAATAATAAACATGACCCCCTGGAGCTATGAAATGAAAGTCTGGTAGAAGGTCCCCCGACAAATCTTGATGAAGGGGCCGTCTAACGCAAGCTACTTCACTGCCCTTCATTTGGGCCCCCCAACTAATTTTGATACAGGGCACGAACATCAATACGAACAATCATTCCAATCAAATTAGCAAAATCTTGAAACACGTCATCCATACAACGTTGTATAACAGTATTTAGCACAAGGACGTTGCCGTCATACAACCTCATACAAGTCATACAATCCATTCATAATAACACAACTTCCGAAATGGGGCCGAATGATGCTGCTATTGGAAAGTAACGGACGGATGTCGCCGGTCAAAGCTTTCTACAATATTAAAAAATATTTAGCACAGTGACATCATCTGACATTGTTACGATTTAAAAAAAACCGGTCAAGTGCGAGTTGGACACGCGCACCGAGGGTTCCGTACAAACCTGTAGGTATTCAAGTAATAGTTATGTTTTTTTTTTTAATGGTAATTTATGCTTTTCGCATTTTTTCCTTTATCTGTGCTATAAGACGAAAATTTCAAGATTCTGAGTTCACGGGAAGTACCCTGTAGGTTTTGATTCTCTTGCGAGTGTCGAAAAATTGCAGCATAAACGGCTGTATCTTTTGATTGCGTTGGCTTAGAAGTTTGATTTTTCCACAGCTCTATGGGACAGTAGACCTGAGTATTTGATATGAATTTCAGCTTGATACCTCCACGCGTTCCTGAGAAAAAGGGTCTTGACAGACAGACAGACGGACAACAAAGTGATCCTATAAGGGTTCCGTTTTTTCCTTTTGAGGTACGGAACCTTAAAAACGAGGATTTTCTAGCGATTATAACTCAGTGGTAAACATCATGAGGAAACCATAACATGGTGGCAGGGTAGGTTTACTTTTTAATAATAATAATAATAATAATTTATTTATTTAAACAAAAAATATATACAACTTCTTGCTGTGGACCCTGAATATCACACTAGGGAGTCCCGTGTCGTGAAATTCAGTGATTCCCACCTTTTAGAGTTTAATGTCTATCTGAGCAAAATACAAAATCTCTGTGTTTGTTTGTTTGTGTGTGTGTGTGTGTGTGTGTGTGTGTGTGTGTGAGAGTGTATGTGAGTGTGTGAGTGAATATAAAATCCTTTGTTTGTTTCCTCGTATCCCTTACAAACCTCAATTAAGAGAAGAAATAATAATAATAATATCAATAATTGAAGTTTTGAAGGTGAAATGAAATGAAATGAAGGGGACTGATTCTCCGTGAGACGGTTGTAGTAGTGGAATTTTTCTTTCTTTAATCCTTTACAAATACTAATATTTTATTAATAACACTATTTAGTTATGTTACAGGTCAATTCCGTAATATCATTTCAAATATATTAATGATTTTGATTGATCAAAATCAAATGTTTTTTTTTTGACATAATAATTTACAATTTTTTTTATATATACATAATATTTTTGACTTTTTTTTAAATCATTGACATGTAATCAGTATATTATAACTTTTTTATATACGTATATTTGGGATTTGAAACTGCGCCCTTCGGCGTGTGAACAGTCTGCGCTAACCACTGAGCTTTTATCGCTACAACTGTACAAGCTGAGCATGACCAGACGAGGCACTTGTAACTTGACATATTTTACTAGATTAATCACAAAATACTTGAAAACATAGAAATACTTGACACTGGAAAATACACAAAGTGCGATGTCACAAAAAAAGACGAACAAAAGCACCTTCAACAAACATAATATAGAAAACATGATAAATTGGTTCAATGCACGAATATGCCATGGCCGAAGAAAAAAGAAAAAAAAATACATTATATACAACCAAATATCTATTATATTTTAGGTGGCGTTTCAACGTTTAGTTAAAGCTAGTAATTAATAAAAGATGCCACTTAAAATAGCTTTTTATGAAAAAAAGTTTACATTCAGTTCACAGTACTACAGCTGCAAAAGTACTTAGTGTTGTTGGCACAGAATGGCGCGTGTCAAATTCAGGTTATTTACACATGGCACGTAACAAAAAACAATAGAAAACCCGGCAGATTTCTCCGCGCCATGTTTGTTTGACATAAGTTTGACAGATGTGTGGAATTTGAGGTTATGTCAGTGTTGCGTCATTTCCATTACTTTCTAGTCGAATGTTTTTGTAACGTTGGCTAGATGATGGAATTAAATAAAACACGTATTGCTGTTCATTTTGCTTAGATAAAGCTATGGTGGCTCCCTCATTTAACTGTTATTCTTTTAGTTTTTTTAATTATTGAATGACCTCCATATTTTTTGGTCGTAATGTTGGTAGGAGGAGTTTTGGCGGGAACGCGGTGAGCGTCGTGTCTCCCCATTGTATTTTTTTCTAAAACTATTGTTTTTTCGAGTTTTTATGCATAAAAATAGTGGTGTTTTATTTATAAAGTGCCGAATTACAAGCGCGAGTGTGGGAGAATGATATAATGTGGTTAAATATGACTTTTCGTGTTGCTTCCAAAACTCCATCCAGAAGCTTATAGTAAAGTCGCCACTACTTTACTAAGGCATGACTTGATTTGACTGGGACCGACTGGACTTGATCAAGACTAGACTTTGACTGTAACTATAGATGACAAAGAAGCTGAAAAATGAAGACTACTCGCAAAATATAGAAACATTGAAACTGGCAGAATACACAGAGTGCGATACCAAGAAGAAAGAGAAAAAAAAAAAAAAAGTTGGTAGGAACAAATGAATTTTGCCAACATTGCACAAGACTGGCTATAAGCTAAATGCACAAACCATGTAGGATTCGATGACACACAGAAAAGCGAAAACCTTTTCCTTTTTGTTTTCAGTAGCAATGACAAATCCTTTAACACGTTCATTGCATGATGAGGTCTAAATTGCCTCATGTGTGACTTTTCGCTGGTGAGGTAATCGAAATCGTTTTCGCTCACTCTGTGCGGGGGGCTACTGTATTTGCATTTCTATGAGTACGACAAAGACGAATATATGATATTACTTCTCATACATAATCTAACCCAACGGCATATTTAATACATTTCGAGGATGAACATGCCTCTAAACGCACTGAATGTAAATAAATCGCGTACAATGTGGGGCGAGGTCTAATGTGCCTCATAAATTATAGGCCGCAAAGAGAGGAGCGCAGTGATGTTCCAGGTATGGCATACGGCAATTGCTGTATTATACGATTTTCGGGCAGATAAATCATCAAAAATCATTTTAAATCTCATTTATAATATTTTATTTTTGGGTCCCGCACCCAAACTGTATAAACAGGACCCTATTACTAAGACTCCGCTGTCCGTCCGTCTGTCTGTTCGTCTGTCACCAGCCTGTATCTCATGAACCGTGATAGACCGACAGTTGAAATTTTCACAGATGATGTAGACACCTACATATTTCTATTGCCGCTATAACAACAAATAATAAAAAACAGAATAAAAAAAATATGCTCCCACAAAAAAGACATGATTTTTTTTTGTCGTTTTTATGTAGATAATGATAAGAAACCTTACGTGCGCGAATCTGACTCGCACTTGGCCGGTTTTTTTTAATTCGGTCAATAATGTGCAAGTATAAACGTACAGAATGCCGTGTCCACGACACAAACCCAGTTTTTTTTTAAAATATAAAATAGAAAATTCTCTAGTGAAGGTGTCACGGTTAGTTTAAAATAATCGAAACTACACTGGAATTTAAGCAATCGATACAGCCTACAATTAACGAATAACTCCATAAATCAACATTTGATTACCGAGATGGAGAAAGTTGCTCTATCTTTGACAGAGTTAAACGTTTTATATCATTTCACAACATAACAATTACTGTGTGTATTACACATTACACAGAACACATACAGACAAAACACGAACACATACTGTGTAATGTGTAGTACACATTACACAGTTTGTGTTCGTGTTTTTAATACACATGCTAAGAATCTCATCAGCAATGACTCGCTTGATCGGAAAATGCTACAAATTGCGTTAGATTCTATAATAAAATCCCACTTGAGATAACTAAAATGTCCTATAATAAATTCAAAGATTTTATAAAGCAGAGGTTAATTGACAAAGCCTACTATAAGGTGGCTCATTACGTGGAAGACAGGAATATATAGTAGTTGTAGCTTCTCTCTGCACTTGTATCCCCCTGGCTAAGTGACAATTGTAGTAAGCATAATGTATTAATATCTATAACTGTAAACTGTAACCTAATATGAAAAGAAATATCCACAAAAAAAAATGCCTTGCTGAGTTTCTTGCCGGAGTCTTCTCAGTTGAAGTGTAATTACGAGCCGGTGGTAGATTCAAAATGTAACTTAACGTTCATAAGTGCCTTACCAGGGCCTAAACTGAATAAACTTTGGATACTTAAATATTTTTTTGTTTTTCAAATACTAAGTGTTTGACTGAAGCTCATCTGATGTTAAGTGACGTAAGGTCGAAGATGGTAAACACACCTAGTTTGGAATGGAACTGGCTCTCAAGTGAGGCTGCCGGAACACACCGTTAGTTGGCGTTAGATTTTCAACTTGAGGGTGGTAGTCATGCTATGGTTTCCTCACGATGTTTTCCTTCACCGTCAGCTCAAGCTAATTGTTGGGGTTTGAACCCACGCCCTTCGGCGTGTGTGCAACTAGCGAAATTACATTGCTGTTGAGACTAATCATCAGTCTCACAGTAATGCGCGTCAAAGCAGCGATGCCTTGGACTTTGTTTTGTTACTCATAGTCTATCGCTACAATGGTTATCATCTATCTCTTACCATCAGGAGAACGTCTCGTTCGTCTCATTACATTTACATAAAAAATTACATTTGAGGTGTAAACACATTAACATAATTTTCTTTACATAATATAAATCAAAGTCGCTTCCCGCCGTCTGTACGCTTAGATCTTTTAAACTACGCAACGGATTTTAATGAGGTTTCCATCAATAGACAGAGTAATTCAAGAGGAAGGTTTATATGTATAATACATGCATATGCCGGAGGAACTCAGCACAATGCTTGAAGACCTCAATCGAGTTTCTCAACGGGTCTTACAATGAACATGGACAAAACGAAGGTAATGTTGAATGCCCATGTTGTACCCGCCCCAGTATCAGTTGGAAACTCGGTACTTGAAGTTGTTGACACGTACATTTACCTAGGACACACAGTCCAACTAGGTAGGTCCAACTTCGAGAAAGAGGTCAATCGTCGAATCCAACTCGGCTGGGCAGCGTTCGGAAAACTGCGCAGCGTTTTCTCGTCCGAATTACCTCAGTGCCTCAAGTCGAAAGTCTTCGACCAGTGTGTGTTACCAGTGATGACATATGGCGCTGAAACGTGGTCTCTGACTATGTGCCTTCTTAGTAAACTTAAAGTAGCACAACGAGCTATGGAGAGGGCTATGCTCGGCGTTTCAGAAATGAGGAGATCCGTAGACGAACTAAAGTAGCCGACATAGCCCAGCGGATTAGCAAGGTGAAGTGACTGAGCCACCTTCGTCCGTGGGAGGCACCCTGGTAATTGAAACCCCACACGTCGTCCCCGGGTGGTGCCAATCGGGTGGTAAAAAACTGGTGGTAGGCTTCGGCCGTGGTTAGTGACCACCCACCGGACAAAGTCGCGCCGCCAAACGATACTGTCGTGTTCCGGTGCGTTGTCCGATGACACCGTTGAAGTGTCGGGTCAGGACAGTTGCGTCCTTGCAGTAGACCGAATTTGATGCACACTCAAATTGCCCGCATCGGGAGGCTAGTCGCGGAGGGCAGCGGGATCCGAGGCACGGTGCACCGCTGGCCGACCGCAGTTAGTAGGGGGCCCAAGTAGTGAGTTAGCCATTCATGAAAGGCTGCCCCGCCAACTGACGAAAAATCCCAGGGATGCGCCATCGTGCCGGTTGGCGACCGGATGAGAGGGCCCGATGGACATCCTTGGGGGGGCTCGGGCGTCCCCGCGGTCTCCAGCCTAGCCCCCCATCGATGTTTGTGTTTAGGTGTGCGTTACAAGGTCTGTGTGGTGTGATGTCTCGTGCTACTGCCGGCACTTTACCTACTTTACTCCTTTATAATGAGAAGCAAGAAAAAGAGAACTGTATCACAGCGGCTGCACTCCCTCTCACTGAAAGTGCATCTCTGTAACATAAGAGGTTTGCACTCAAATCTCGTTCCAGTCCACTACCACCTGGAGACTGAGAAACCTCACCTCTTGTTTCTCTCGGAGACGCAGATTGGATGTCCGTCAGACGTGTCGTACCTCTCTTACCCAGGGTACAACCTGGAGCACAATTTTAAACCACGTGCGGGCGTATGTGTTTACGCTCGTGACGACATCTGTATTCGGCGTCTCCGGAAATTTAAAGACACCTCTTTCTCTGTGCTTTGGGTTCTGGTGGACACAGGTCTGGAGAAAATCCTCTATGCTTGTGTCTACCGTTCGCACAGTGGGAACCGGGAGACAACCAGGCTCACAGATTACCTCAGTGAGGCGGCGGATGCGGCTCAACAGGAGTACCCTACGGCCCAGTTGGTATTTCTGGGGGATTTTAATGGCCACCACAAGGACTGGCTATACCCATACCGGGACACTGACCATGCTGGGTTAGAGACACGCAAGCTTGCTTTAGCGTTAGATCTCACTCAGTTGGTCCAAGGTGCCACACGGGTACCCGATGTTGAATCGCACACAGCCTATTGCCTGGACCTTCTGCTGACTACTGATCCAGACCGATACTCAGTGTCGATTTCTTCGCCTTTGGGCAATTCCGACCACTGTCTGGTGAAATCTGTATCTGTATACACTCCGCCCGACCCCAGCCCCAGTGGCACTCGGCGGATGTGGAGATACAAGTCGGCAGATTGGGATGGGATGAGGTCTTTCTTCGCATCCTATCCTTGGCAGCCTGTGTGCTTCTCTTCTGGTGATCCTTCGACCTGTGCGGAAGCCGTGACAGATGTGCTGCGTTTGGGAATGGAATATTTCGTTCCGTTCTCTGACTTGCCACTGTCTGGCAAAGCTCGCCCTTGGTTTGGGCCTGAATGTGGACGCGCTGAAGCGCTTAAACGTCAGGCTTATCTGGCCTGGGTGGTTGCTCGTAGCCGTAAGTCAACGGATGTACACCAGAAGAAGAAAGCTTTTAACAGGGCTGCCAAGTCCTGCAAAAAGGTGTTGCAGAGGGCACGCTTTGACCACATTAGTCGAATAGGGAACAAACTGGCTTCTTACCCTGCTGGTAGTAAAGCGTTTTGGTCCCTAGCGAAATCGGTCGAAGCGAACTTCTGCCGCCCCTCACTGCCTCCACTGCTGAAGCCTGATGGGACGCTGGCTCACACTGCCGAAGAGAAAGCAAACTTGTTTGCCTCCCTCTTCGCGGACTCTTCGCGTCTGGATGCTGGTAGCGCGATACCTCCTACTCCATCTATTTGCGAAACAGTCATGAATGACATATTTATTCGCCAAAAGGAGGTTCGCAGAACGCTACGCAATTTGGACGTGAACAAGGCCAGTGGTCCTGATGGTATCCCAGCTATTGTCTTGAGGACTTGTGCGCCTGAATTGTCCCCAGTGTTAACGCGCCTGTTTCGCCTCTCTCTTGAGAAGGGTCGAGTGCCTAAATCCTGGAAGCTTGCTAACGTGCAACCCGTGCCCAAAAAAGGTAGCCGTGCTGACCCTGCTAACTACAGGCCCATCTCGGTCACGTCCATACTTTGTAAAAGTATGGAACGTGTTCTTAATAAGAGGCTCCTGACGTACCTAGAAGCAAATGATCTCCTCAGCGACCGCCAGTACGGATTTCGCCGAAACCGGTCCACTGGGGATCTTCTAGCGTACGTCTCTCATATCTGGAGCGAGGCCATCGAGAAACACGGAGAAGCGCTTGCCGTTTCCCTGGATATCTCGAAGGCCTTTGACAGGGTCTGGCATGACAGCCTCATAAGCAAGCTTCCTTCTTACGGCCTGCCCGCTGGGTTCTGCGTGTGGATTTCGGACTTTTTAGGGGATCGATCGTTACGGGTTCTTGTTGACGGTCGCTCATCAGGTCAAATGGCAGTTAATGCTGGTGTTCCCCAGGGGTCGGTGCTCTCTGCAACGCTCTTTCTGCTGCATATCAACGATCTGCTGAAGCCCGGTATCTTTGGGTATGCAGACGACAGCACAGTTGTAGACGTTTTTACGTCTTTTTTGTTTTACGTCTGACGCACGAACAAGCGGTCCTGAGATCCAGTCCCTCAGAGAGGCGATGGTCCGGCGCTTGAACTTGTCCCTTCAGGCAGTCTCCGATTGGGGCGATGCCAACCTGGTCAGGTTCAATGCAGCTAAGACCCAGGCGTGTTTATTCTCCGCAAAAAAGAGACCATTTACACTGTCTCCCTCTTTTCGGGGTGTATCCGTGCCGATAACAGACAGCCTCGAACTTCTTGGTGTCACTCTCTCGACGACTCTCAATTTCGGCTCGTTCATTGAGGCGAAAGCGCAATCAGCTGCAAAAAAGCTTGGCATCCTCGCCAAGGTGAGACAGTACTTCACACCTGAACAGTTGCTTTGTTTGTACAAAGCACAGGTGAGGTCGTGTATGGAGTACTGCTCGCATCTGTGGGATGGCTCTGCCAAGTACCAACTTGAGGCACTGGAGTCAGTCGAGAGGCGCGCTAAGAGGTTGATAGGCAATGACATTTTGGTCAAGTCTCGACTGCAAAGTCTTGAGCATCGACGTAAGGTCTCCTGTCTATCGGTTTTCTACCGGATACACTTCGGGGATTGTGCCTTGGAGTTGCACGACTTGGTTCCCCCCGCCCCTTTTTACTACCGGACGGCCAGACAAACGCGACCAAAGCGTCACCCGTACATGGTGGACGTCCCCCATGTGCGCACTAAGCGCTTCGAATCCACATTCTTTATTCGCACAGCGAAGATGTGGAACTCTTTGCCGGAGTCTGTGTTTCCCGAAAAGTACAATATGAGTGTCTTCAAATCAAGAGTAAATAGGTTCCTTCTAGGTAAGCGTGTTCCATCCTAGGCCACATCGTTGCTTAACATCAGGCAGGATGTGGTCAAACGCGAACCTATTCTGTATAAAAAAAAAAAAAAAAAAAAAAAGTGGCAGTGGGCAGGGCACATAGCACGCAGAACTGATGGCCAATGGGGCTGCAAAGTTCTGGAGTGGAGACCGGCAAGCGCAGCGTAGGACGTCCACCCACAAGGTGGACAGACGACCTCATAAAGACCGCAGGAACGCGCTGGATGCGAGCCGCTTCCAACCGGTCTTTATGGAAGTAATGGGAGAGGCCTAAGTCCAGCAGTGGACGTCATACGGCTGATGATGATGATGATGATGATGATGACATGCATATGCACCGCATTAGTATTTACATTTCAACCGTGCGAAGCCGGGGCGGCTCGCTAATAAATAATCTTACATAGTTTTCATGAAATGTAAGTAAATGTGTATGACATTTAGCGAGCAGGTATACGCTATTACGAGCCAGGTTGTTTGTAATAAAGGTTGATAAAACTTTCGTCAAAAGCTGAACCGGTTTTGAAATTTCGCGCATGCCAGTTCCGTGGTTGCGCAACTTGGCCGTTTATAAGGAATTTTAATTTTATCAAAAGGTGTGTTAACATATCTAAATAATATGCGATCCTTTCATTTCAACACTCGAAGGAATGCAATAATATAATACTTATAGAATATTTAGAAATTAGAGAGTTAGTGTTTTTGTATATTTGAGACGCTCTTCTGATGGTAAGTGATTACGCATGTCCATGTCCATTGCATATACTAAGTCGAAAAGGGGTGATTGTACTTATCATTATGAACAACTTTTACTATAGAATCAACTCTAAATCGCGACAAAATCAGCTGTTTCATACATTTTGTTGATGGGCAATGAAATTTTTATGTGGTTACTAGCGACCCGCCCCGACTTCGCACGGGTGCAATGTAAATACTAATGTGGTGCATATGCATGTATTATACATATAAACCTTCCTGTTGAATCACTCTGTCTATTGATGGAAACTGCATTAAAATCCGTTGCGTAGTTTAAAAGATCTAAGAGTACAGACGGCAGGAACGACTTTGTTTTATACTATGTAGAGAAGCTGATCTTTTATTCTCGATATCAAGGTTGTTTTCATAGTAAAAGTTGTACATAAATAAGTAGAATAATGCCTTTTTGACTTAGTATACCCCAAGATTATAGCCATGTATGTAACACGTATTAAATGACGTAACCCGAACACTAAGTTTGTTCAGGTCAACTGCAGAGCAGTGTATACAATTTGGTCTATAATACATTCTATACACAGAACTTTGCCGTGGTGGTGCCGGCGTAAGAATAGTACCCCACCCTCTCTACCCGTGGTTTCCGTAAAAGTCGGCTAAGGAATGTAATCCGGAAGATGGGCAGCAGCGTCTTCCTTGAACAATCACACCTAACTGCGCTCGCCAACCCGCCTGGCAAGCGTGGCGAGTATTGGCAATACCCCCCCAGGAGGAGGCCTATGTCCAGCAGTGGACGTCCTATGGCTGATGATGATGATGATGACAAAACTTTGAGTAACAAAACAAAGTCCAGGGCGTCGCTGCTTTGACGCTCATTACTGTGATACTTTCGATGGTAAATCTCAACAGCCATGTAATTTTGCTTACACACTACTGCTTGGCGGCAGAATATCTGATACTGCAGTAGAACCTACCTACTTCTAAAGAGATTGTAAGCCGTACAGCTTCAATGCTAATGAACAGGCGTTATATCTTTCCACAAGAGAACGTAACATGCGAATAAATAGGTAATCTTTACCAATCCATGTCTTCGTAATCAAAAGTCTTGTGTTATAAATATTTGATCGATAAATATGTATATGGACAGTCACATAAGAGACTTTCACTGCAAGGCCGCAGGGCGTGCCCGGTCGAGACTTTCACTTAGCGTATGCGAGAAACTTGTACAGCGACCATCAGTAAGGATGCTGCGGGACAGTCTCTGTAAAGAGAAAGGTTTGAATACTAAAAATCTATATTATAATTTATCTAGCTATGATTCGACTGCTCTGTTGGCTCATTGATAGTATGTCCGCTTCAAGAGCCGTAGGGTGTGGGTTCAATACCCACTCAGAACAAGCATTTTGTGGTGTTTACGCCGATTTTATGTTTATGCCGTCTCTGTTTCACAAGTGAGAGGATTCATGCTTCAGAGTGAGACACTGCCAAAGGTGGCCAACGGCGCGGTTCGAAAATGACCAATGGGCAGCACTCAACCGACGCAATTAACACATACTATTATTTAAAATCAGCAAATCATACGTGCAAAGTTACCTTTCTTCCCTTCCTCAATCCTGCCGTTCCAGCTACTCCCTTCTTCACTTCTCTCTGTGCAGTGAATTATTATCGAGTGTGCAAACTAGAAAGGAACGCAGTGCAGTGCCCACCAACTCCTTCCGAAAGCCATACTTACATACATATTTTCATAACTTGATGGTGGTACCTAGCCGAGTACTAGAGAGTACCCTATCACCATGCTATGGTTTCCTCATAATGTTTTCCTTCACCGGCAGCTCAAGCTCATTGTTGGGGTTCGAATCCACGCCCATCAGCATGCGAACCGACCGCGCTAACCACTGACCTATCATCGCTACAGCATTTTTAAATATAAATGGAAAAATTACCTCTAACTTTCGTGTTATCAATAAAATATTGATATACCTCTCAACTCAAAGATATACCTACGTATTTGTACGTTATTAATAAGTACCTGGATGACTTGCTGGATGATCGCTCGGCTGAAAACACGGATAAAACGACGTTTTCTAAAAATAAAACCTAGCTAGATCGATTTATCGCCCCCGAAACTCCCTGCATACTAAATTGCATGAAAATCGTTGGAGACGTTTCCGAGATTCAGATTATATATATATATATATATATATACGAGAACGAGAATTGCTCATTTAAAGGTTTTTTTAATGGTTGACAATCTAGGTATTGGACCACAGCTCACCTGATATTAAGTGACGGTGTGGTCGAAGATGGTAAAGCACACCTAGCCTGAAATAGAACTCGCTCTCAAGTGAGGCTGCCGGAACACACCGTTAGATGCTTGGCGGCAGATTTTCAACTTGAGGGTGGTAGCTAGCCAGCCGAGTACTAGAAAGTACTCTGCCTCCACGCTATGGTTTCCTCACGATGGTTTGTCACGATGTTTTCCTTCACCGGCAGCTCAAGCTCATTGTTGGGGTTTGAACCCACGCCCTTCGGCATGCGAACCTACCGCTCTAACCATTGAACGATCATCGCTATATATATATAAGGTATTAGATATATAATGAGTACGATGACGTCATAACTCAACCCACGTTTATCCTACAACCTGTTAACCCATGGTCACCGTCCGACATATCTGTGTTACGTAAGCGAAGCATGGTCACTGTCGAGCCGGTGTATAATCGGCCGTGGATCCTGCATGACGTACCACCTGTAAGTAGGCGTCACGACCGAAATATGGCAGCGCTCTGTCACAATAACATTGTTTTTTTTTTTCTCATGAATCCCTCTATCTATTGGTGTACGCATAATAATCCGGTTAGTAGCTTTTAAGTTTATCGCGAACAGACAGACAGACAAACAGACTTCTTTGTTTTATAATATTTAGTGATTAAGTTAGTTGCCGTGGTGGTGCCGGCGTAAGAATAGTACCCCACCCTCTCTTTTGCCGTAAGAGTCGGCTAAGGGATGTAATGTAGAAGACACTGCTGGTCTTCCTTGAACAATCACACCTAACTGCGCTCGCCAACCCGCCTGCCAAGCGTGGCGAGTATTGGCAAAACCCCGGATTACATCCCTTAGCCGACTCTTACGGCAACCACGGGTAGAGAGGGTGGGGTACTGTTCTTACGCCGGCACCACCACAGCAATTGTGTGCATAGTTGGTAAATTGTTTTTAACATTTTTATGTGTATTTTGATTTACCTAGAAGGGGTCACCGGAAGCCCCGCGTTGGGTGGTCCATAGCACTCAGTATGACCAGCATTATGCTAAGGCATGCAATTATTTTGTACATAGCTGTCTATGTTCTGTTTTCGTGTGTTCGATTGTGTTACAAAATAAAAATATTTTTTTTCTTTCTTTTTTTCAAAAAAAAATGTAGAGCATCATAATAATCAGCAGATAAATTACACATAGACTTTCTTACGTATTTTAGACGGAACATTAAAACTGGTTTGACTTTCTAAGAAAGTGGACAATATGGAAATAGGAGCCGAAAGTGATATTTGATATTAAAGCTATGTTGATTAAAACCATGATGTTCGAAATTATTTTTGGATTTAGTCGACTATTTTTCTCCAAAACCGGATTTTAGCCCAGTTTTTATATGTAAAAGTAACGAGAGACTCTCTTGATGGCAAGAGATAACGCTTGTCCATGACCTTTTCAGAACACAGAACTTTGAGTAGCAAAACAAAGTTCGGGGCATCGCTGCTTTGGCGCTCATTACTTTGAGACTTTCGATGGTTAGTCTCAACAGCCCTGTAATTTCGCTAGCTGCAGTACCCTACCATCATGTATCATATTATGGTTTCCCCACGATGTTTTCCTTCATTGGCAGCTTAAGGTCATTGTTGTGATTTGAACCCACGCACTACAACTTTTAAAGCAGATATAAGTACTTTTAATAAGCCAACAGCGCTGTCATAAGCTTCGGTCAAAAGCTTAGCATTCTGATTATAAAAACATACAAATAACAACAACAAAAAAATCGTAAGATTGTTACAATTATTCTATCCTACAACTATTTACTAGCAAAAAGCTGAGCTTTGTGAGGGCTCGCGTAGTTTTTTTAAAGGGATAATAATTTTATTACAACTTGATTGTAGTGGTGTCATCTACTATTAAGTAGTTTAACTACGATGTATTTGAGTATTAAGTTTAGTTCTGTTACAGCGATGTTAACTCTTTTGTTTTCTAACAGATGGCGTTAGTAGTACAATAACATTCTATCCAATGAATACAAAATTGTTAATGTACTTAATTATTTTTTTATGGTTATAAAATTATTATTTTTTGACAGATAACACATCTAGATATGAAAATAAATTACTATGTCAAAGCACAAATCTATAGGCATGATAGTTTTTCAGCAAAGTGTACCACAAAAATGCTCAGGTTGTGGGATAGTGTTAGGACTAGCTTCGCTCGCCCTGATAAATTTATAAAAACAATCTAATCTAAAAGTCCATCAGAGGAGGGAATTGTGGCCAGAATGCCACACTGGATGGCAATGCTATGCTTTTAACCAAAACTTTTGGCTCGATTCCCACCCATCACAAACATTTTGTGGTATAAACAAATGTTTGTTCTGTCTGGGTGTTCTATATATTATTATTACAAGTATGTATTTACAAAAAAAGTTTTTTTTTAATGTAATAGTAATGAGACGAACGGTACGCTCTCCTGATGGTAAGAGATAACGTATGCCAATGACCATTGCAGAGACACACAGAACTTTGAGTAGTAAAACAAAGTTCAGGGCATCGCTGCTTTGGTGCTCATTACTTTGAGACTTAAGATGGTTAGTCTCAACAGCCCTGTAATGGCACCGCAGTACCCTTCAAACCGGAACACAGTAATGTGTACACACTACGACTTCCTGCTAATGAAATCTACCAGAAAGTAAAGTAAAGTATAAGTAAGTTTACGGTCAGATGTCGCTGTGTGTAATATCCGACGATATTTATTACTGTTGAAGTAGAAGCCAGTATTCTGGTCACCTCCAGCTGAACTAAAGCCTCCTCTAAACGTTTGGCCAGATCCCTATAGATAAAGTTCGTGAGCTGCCCCCACGGATCTAAAATTTCAACCCCAAACAGTATAGTAGAGTATATTCATTGTCTAATAAAGAATTTTAAATGTGAACCTATAGGTAATTACCCTGGAAGAAGGTCACATGATCAATCGAGTGAACCGTTGAGGTTGATGGAAGAACAAAGACTGCGTGGAGTCGCTGCTAAGTAGGTAGGAACGTATTTTAATGACTTCCATGGCAATATCCCCTAGTTTTAACTGTAGAACTTCAATGCTTGAAGTCATGTTAATTTTTAAGAAACTTCTGTTTTAATTTTAAATCCACAGTTTTTTTTTTTAAATTACAAACATATGCATTGTGCCGTGGTGGTGCCGGCGTAAGAATAGTACCCCACCTTCTCTACACGTGGTTGCCGTAAGAGTCGGCTAAGGGATGTCATCCGGAAAATGGGCAGCAGCGTCTTCCTTGAACAATCAGACCTACGTGGACGTCCTGTGAAACGACATGTATTTTTTTACAAGCTATTATTTAACTTGCAATGTATGTACGTATGTAACTACATAATTATGTTCGGGTGGAATCTTGAAAGTTAAATTTGACCCACTTCCCGATGTCCGATTGAATCCAAATTTGTACTTATGTATCTTCGGTAACAATACAATAATATGGTACCATGGAGCTGGTCTGATGATGGAGACGCAAGATGGCCATAGGAAATTCTGAACTAAACAAGATAAACCCATCGAGTTTGGGCTCGATTAAAGAGCACTTTATGCCTAGACGATATCCAGGGTCTGATGATGAAGCTAGAAGTTTACGGCATCTCTGTGATAAAACAACATAATCCCACCGAATTTGGGCTCGATTGATTCGTCTTGAGGAGCAATCTTTAAAATACTTATCTACTAAATAGTTAAAAATAAATTAAAAGTAAAAAAACACGTTTAATGCTTACTAGAATTTTTTAGTTCATAGTCTCAGATAAAAGCTTGTTATAAAATTATTATTTTTTTTTACTTTTAATGTATTTTTAATTTTAAATCAATCAAAGTTTCAACCCCCGATAATGTGCTTGACCTGCCGGTGAAGAAAAAACATCGTGAGGAAACCATAGCGTGGTGGTAGGGTACTTTTTAGTACTCGGCTCGCTAGCTACCACCCTCAAGTTGAAAATCTGCCGCCAAGCATCTAACGGTGTGTTCCGGGCTCACTTGAGAACAAGTTCCATTCCAGGCTAGTTATGCGTCTTTCACCGTCTTCTAGGGCGTCTTCCACTTTTCTCTCCAGCATTTACTTACTCTTCCAGCTGTGGTCAAGGGACGGTCTCATGTTAAGGGACGGTGTGGTCGAAGATGGTAACCACACCTAATCTACACCTGGAATAGAACTGACTGAGTGAGGCTGCCAGAACACACCGTTAGTTGCTTTACGGCAGATTTCCAACTTAAGGGTGGTAGCTAGCCAGCCGAGTACTAGTAAAAATAATTCAATGTAAACATTATTGACAGCCCTGTTGTCTTATTGGTAGTATGTCTGCCTGAGCTGTAGGGCGTGGGTTCGATTCCCGCCATGGACAAACATTTTATGTTATAAAACAAATGTTTGTTCTGTGTCTGGGTGTTCTGTATGTATTATAAGTATGTATTTACAAAAAGAAAAAGTATTTATGTATTCTATCAGTTATCTGACTTCCATCACACAAGCTCTGCTTAGTTTGGGGTCAGATGGCGCTGTGTGTAATGTGTATTTATATGTGTATTTATTTATTTATTATGTTCGACTCTCCAAGCTTTCTCACGACTTGTTGCATGCTTCGTTTGCCACCCACCCCCAACCACCCTTAATTAAGCTTGTAACTGAGTCACGAGCGCAGCGATTAGCGTTTTTAATTTCGAACTTTCTTTTTTTTATGTAAAAGTAATGAGACGAATGAGACGCTTTTATAATGGTAAGGGATGACCCTTGTTCATGACTATTGCAGCTATGGAAATGGGAACCGAAAGTAATATTTGATATTGAAGCTATTGATTAAGACCATGATATCAAAATTATTTTTGGATTTAGTCGACTATTTTTCTCCAGAACCGGATTTTAGCCCTGTTTTTATATGTAAAAGTAATAAGACGAACGAGACACTCTCTTAATGGTAAGAGATAACGCTTGTCCATGACCTTAACAGAACACAGAACTTTGAGTAGCAATACAAAGTCCAGGGAATCACTGCTTTGGTGCTCATTGCATTGAGACTTTTGATGGTTAGTATCAATAAAAAAAAAACACCAAACCTATTGAGTAAGGTATCTAAATAAAGGAAATTAAAGGGAGATTACAAAAATATACATAAGTTATATGTTTAAATTTCATCATCATCATCTTAGCCGTATGACGTCCACTGCTGGATTGCTCCCCCATTGACTTCCATAAAGACCGGTTGGAAGCGGCTCGCATCCAGCGCGTTCCTGCGGTCTTTATGAGGTCATCTGTCCACCTTGTAGGTGGACGTCCTACGCTGCGCTTGCCGGTCCGTGGTCTCCACTCCAGAGCTTTGCAGCCCCATCGGCCATCAGTTCTGCGTGCTATGTTTAAATTTAATTAGGAATAATAAATTGGTTTAAAAAGTTTTTTTACTTTAATTATAGCTATTTTGTTCGCATATTTAAACTTATTATACAGTTATAGATTAACTTTTCAGCTTGTTACATTTAAACCCTCACCTTAAAACGGCGTGACAAACGAAAGCTCCAATAAAATATTAACGTTACAAAACTGGTCCGCTCGTGTTACCGCTCCGCTTATGACATCGCCCGCTCCCCGCTCCATTCATGCGTGTCACAGAATTAACCCGCGAGAACGCTCAGTCCACCACTGTGTCCCGACCCGAATAACCATAATATTTTTATATAAAAAAGTTGTGAAATTGTGTATATTTAGTGACGATGAATATGTTTTAGGTATTTAGGTAAGTTATTTTCTTTTTTGGAACGGAATTCCTTACGCACGTTATCGTTCTGATTTGTTTGCGGGCTGAAGGGCTGGACCGATAACTGTGTAACAATGTAAAAGGAAACCAACTCATTCTTGTAATATATTAGCTTTGTTTGTGTTTGTATGTATATATATATATAATAAAATTGTGTGTATATAATATTAAGATATTTTCCTTTTTTCAGTTCTAAATTCAAAATTTTAAACGTCCTCCTACTTGTCACTGGCAAAAATGTTAACACAATTGCCATAAAAAAAAAAAAAAGGAATCCAAAAACTGTTTGAATGATTTTTGAAGCACTTCCCGATCATCTATTAAAGAAAAAAAATTTTTCTATCGATTCAGCTTGCCGTGGATTTTGAGAATATGCAAAAATATTTATTAAATTTAAAAAAAATAAAGCCTTTAAAGGAATTTCTTTCCAACCGGGTATACATAAGACGCCTTTAAATTTGTTTTTAATGTAAAAGTAATGAGGCGAACTAGACATATACAATAGCTTGTAGCGGTGATAGCTCAGTGGTTAGCGCGGTCGGTTCGCATGTCGAAGGGCGTGGGTTCAAACCCCAACAATGAGCTTGAGCTGCCGGTGAAGGAAAACATCGTGAGGAAACCATACCGTGGTGGTAGGGTACTAGTATTCGGCTGGCTAGCTACCACCCTCAACTTGAAAATCTGCCGTCAAGCATCTAACGGTGTGATCCGACAGCCTCACTTGAGAGCCAGTTCCATTCCAGGCTAAGTGTGCTTTACCATGTTCGACCACACCGTCACTTAACTTCAGGTGAGTTGTGTGTGTCAGCCATAAAAAAGGCTTACTAGAAATATACGAAACAAAAAAAAGCTGGTCGTGCCATGGACTAGGTTAGGTACAGTTGAAAAGCCGTCACACCAAAATCTTTATATATATATATTTCGGGTCACGTTGTTTGTCCGCGAACTCCTCAACTATAATACTGAATCGATTTTAATCAAATCTTGCACACTGTGTGCAGTTAGATCCAACTTGAGAGATATGATTATATCTCAATTTATAACCGCACTAACATCAGAAAAGCTGTGGTCAAACACCTAACCTATCAATCATAACAAAATGTACGGAACAGCTGATATGTGTACAGATTATAACCCGTATATAATAGTTTAGGTACATAAAATGGTAACCTTGCTTTTTTTAAATTTCCGATCGGCCGCTTCGGTTGGAAGATCAAAAGGTATAATTTTAGATGTTCAGGGATCTGAAGGCCTATCCATATAGATTGATCCTAAACGTAGAATTTTACGTTCACCTTAACATGATAAGCGAAATGGAAAAATATATGACGTATCCTATCCGACATATTATAAGAACATACATCATTAAATTAATTAAATTTATTTATTGAGATAAAAATGACTATTCTAACTAATTATATCTATCTCACAATAAAAATATATATATATATATATATATATAATATATATATATATATATTCAAATGTCAAAATAAATTAGGCTTATAAAAATTAGGTTTATAAATGTCATATATATAATCATCATATAAGGTTGTCTGGAAGAAATCGCTCTAGGCGATAAGGACGCCCTTTTACACCATTTATTTGTTATTTTTGTTTTGTTACTTTCTTTTTTATGTTTTTAAATTTGTGTATGTATTTTTATAATGTTTGGTGTATAATAAAGTTGTATTGTATTGTATTGTAGTATGTCAAATATAAAATAAGTGGTTATGATTAATAATGTCAATAAAAAAAAAAAAAATGTTGACAGGCTAGATGTTTGACCGCAACTAACCTGATGTTAAGTGACGGTGTGGTCGAAGATTGTAAAGCACACCTAGCCTGGAATGGAACTGGCTCTCAAGGCTGCCGGAACACCGTTGCGGACATTATCTTATATATTGTCCAGGAATAGCGGAGGAGCCGGGGACTGGGGGCCTGGTCTCTAATGTACTTGTCATAAAGGGGGGATTTTGCCAATACTCGCCACGCTTGGCAAACTGGTTGGCGAGCGCAGTTGGGTGTAGTAGTACGCGGAAGACGCTGCTGCCAATCTTCCAGATTACATCCCTTAGCCGACTCTTACGGCAACCACGGGTAGAGATGGTGGGGTACTATTCTTACGCCGGCACCACCACGGCAAATGATCTACCACCTAGAAATCTAAATTTATTTATTTCCTCTGCTAGTCATGCAAGCGTCTCCCGAGGAAGTTCGCAGCCGGCCAGCATCACGTCGGAGTAGCCGGAGGAACAGCCTCAAGAAGGAAGGATCCCTGGAGGAGCGGACACCTCATTCAGCTGCCTCCACTCCCAAGAGAACTCAAAAACCTGGTGCTGGATTGGATTTTGTTGTAACTGGCAAACAGATCACTAAAAGGTTAATATAATATTTTGACTATAAACTCTTTGACGTTTTTGATTGCCTAGTTAAGAGACCGTCTTGCTAAGAACTTCAACTTGAGGATAGTAGCTAGCCAGCCGAGCACTAGAAAGTACTCTACCACCACGCTATGGTTTCCTCACGAAGTTTTCCTTCACCGGCAGCTCAAGCTCATTATTAGGGTTTTAAACGCCCTTAGCCGTGTGAAGTGTGTGGCGTTTGTAGCGATGATACCTCAGTGGTTAGCGCAGTCGGTTCACAGGCTGAAGGACGTAGGATCAAACCACAACAATGTAATTGAAAATCTGCCGCCAAGCACCTAACGGTGTGTTCCAGTCCCTTACGTGAAGCCAGTTCTATTCCAGGCTAGGTGTGATTTACTATCTTCGATAATACCGTCAGTTGACTTCAGATGAACTGTGGTCAAAAGCTTAAAAAAATGACGTCCCATTTCGGTTGTATTGTGCATTTATCCCTACCAGCATTCACCAAAGCCAACCATTCAAAAACTGGAGCGATGCTTTGGGTCGTTTTGACTTATGCCTGTATTTGTTCTAGGTGCGATCGCGCCAACTCTCTCCCGGGGGGCTACCAACGCCGACCGTCGACTTCCACGGATATCTCTAACCCCCGCGCGAGGAAGGTCGAATCCAAGCGGGTCACCACATCATCTTCTCGCAGCCAAGAGACTTCCCTCGAGGATGACATGTCTTTGGACTTATCACAGGTGAAACTTTATAATAATAATCATTTTTATTACCAAACAAAAAACATTTTAAGCTGACCCCTAACTAGGCAAAGTGGCCTGTGTTATAGGGATTGAGCACATCATCAGCCATAGGACGTCCACTGCTGGACATAGGCCTCCTCCTGGGGGGTCTTGCCAATACCCACCACGCTTGGCAGGCGGGTAGGCGAGCGCAGTTAGGTGTGATTGTTTAAGGAAGACACTACTGCCCATCTCCCGGATTACATCCCTTAGCCGACTCTTACGGCAACCACGGGTAGAGAGGGTGGGGTACAATTCTTACGGCGGCACCACCACGGCAATTTGAGCACAAGTTGTTAAAACTTAAATTTATTTTCTTATTATATCTAAGGGCTGTTGATATAAAGGGCCCCCAGTCCCCATTGTAAACAAAATGCAGTGAAATTTTTATGCTAATTCATGAAAAGAAACTTGTTAATTTACCCTAATAATATTATTTTTTTATGGCTGACAGGTTAGGTTTTTGAACACAACTCACCTGATGTTAGGTGATGGTGTGGTCGAAGATGGTAAAGCACACCTAGCCTGGAATGAAACTGGCTCTCAAGTGAG
This sequence comes from Biston stratarius, assembly GCA_950106695.1. Taxonomy (NCBI): domain Eukaryota; kingdom Metazoa; phylum Arthropoda; class Insecta; order Lepidoptera; family Geometridae; genus Biston; species Biston stratarius. Next base: position 2,849,534 of record OX467121.1, on the reverse strand, counting down.
GCTACCGGAACACACCGTTAGATGCTTGTTTGATGTTTGATTCTTGTAATGTTTTTCACGTTGCCACTACCTGTGAAGCGGAGTGCTCTTTCTCCAGGATGTCGTATATTATTATTGTCGTATTTATTTTTATTTTAGAAAACAAATATATGACAACAATGTCAAACCATTGACTTAATCATTTATCAGTTGTTTCCGTAAATTGTGATTTAACAATGGCCTTACAATGTGATGAGCAAATAAAGGAAATAAGACAAATAAATCTAGTTCTTGATGCGGCGGCGATTCCCCCGGCAATCAACTTACGACACTTTCATACCGTTGGATATTTATGTTTCATTCAGCTGGGCGTTTTTAAATCAAATGAATAATCGTTAGAACAACGTGCGCTGGATGCTAGCCGCTTTGTAAAACAAGCATTCTTTACAAGCATTTTTTTTTCTCTTTCTTCTTGGCATCGCATTCTGTGCATTCTGTCAGTTTCAATGTTTCTATATTTTGTGAGTAGTCTTCATTTTTCAGCTTCTTTATCATCTATAGTTACAGTCAAAGTCTAGTCTTGATCAAGTTCAGTCGGTCCCAGTCAAATCAAGTCACGCCTTAGTAAAGTAGTGGCGCTTCTGGATGGAGTTTTGGAAGCAACACGAAAAGTCATGTTTAACCACATTATATCATTCTCCCACACTCACGCTTGTAATTCGGCACTTTATAAATAAAACACCACTATTTTTATGCATAAAAACTCGAAGAAACACTAGTTTTAGAAAAAAATACAATGGGGCGACACGACGCTCACCGCGTTCCCGCCAAAACTCAACAAGCATATTAAGTAACTATATTATCATTCCAGCGCCCCCTGAAGCTGCCACCTGGGGCAGGTGCCCCGATTTGCCCCAATTCGGGGCTGCCAAACTTTACCCCCCAATTTAGTTATCAGCAATTTTCTGAATCGTCTTCCACTATTGAAGCAAATTTAAAGATGTATTCACCCCAAAAAATAATAATATCCTAAGCTCAGGGCCGGATTTGGGGGAGGGAAATATATATACATATATATATGAATGTCTTGTGAATATATTAGGACCTACATAGTTTATTATTGTTGACTACCAATTTGCGTATCAGATGCTAGAATATAGAAGAGCGTTTTATATAACATAACCCACACTTGCAATAAACGATTTTGATTCTGAATTTTTATTCGAAAAATAATTAGGGGCCTTCGCTTTTTCGTTGCCCCAGGGCCTCCAGACCTCCAAATCTGGCCCTGCTTAAGCTATTAAACATATTTTTTCAGGTTTCAGACTTCGAAGACACAAACTCAAAGTACGGCATTAAACACAAACCGATTCCATTAGCGACATCTACTCCCAAACCTAGACCCGGACCGAAGCCCCGAAGCGCGTCCCTTCAAAGCCAGATCAGCCACGTAAAAAGAGTGGCAACTAAACGCACACAGATGAGCTTAGATGGCGCTAAGAGCAGGGACAGCACCTTCTGCAGCAGAGATAGCCTTTACAAAACCACTTCGTCATCCGCCAGTCCTTATAGGTGAGTTTGGAATAGCGCCATCTAGTATACATATCTCGTACTAACTGATAACTCAGTTCGCTAAATGTATGAAAAATTGTATTCCATATCTCGTTCATTAGTTATAGTTTCCGTGTATATCCGCCAGAGGGGTGGTTCATTGAGAGTTTTTTTTTCTCATTCGTCTTGGCATCGCACTCTGTGCTTTCTGCCAGTTTCAATGTTTCTGTATTTAGGGTGCAGGCTTCAGTTTTCAGCTTCTTTATAGTCAGTCCAGTTTTGGTCAAGTCCAGTCCGTGCCAGACGAATCCAGTCATTCGCTAAGTAGTGTTGAGTTTACCAGGCGCGGTTTTTTTGGATTTTGGTAGGGGCTCTAAATGTAAATTAGACTTTATTGCACAATACACAATTTTATTGTACACATTATAAAACAAATGGAAATCTTCTATTTTTAATGGCATATCGGGTGATATTACTTGAAACGTCTGGGGCTATAAATTTCCTTCTCATATCGACTTTGCTAAGATTACCAAAACTACGTAGTTCATAAAAACGCCGTTAGATGTCAGTAATACATATAATACTTCGCGGTTAGAGGCAGAAATTTCCTTCTTTTTCACCGACTTCAAAAAAGGAGGAGGTTATTATTTAGGACCGCACCTGGACTTTACTATAAGCTTCAATGGAGTTTTGGAAGCAACACAAAAAGTCATGTTTCACCACATTATATCACTTTCCCACACTTGCGCTTGTAATTCTGCCCTTTATGAATAAAACACCACTATTTTATACATAAACACTCGAAAAAACACTAGTTTTGGAATAAAGACTACTAGTTTTCTTTTAGGTTGACTAGATGGCGTTGTATGACATGTCCTACGATATTTATTTATTAATTGTTAAACATATTTTTCTATGGTTTACGTTAGTCCCTACATACATACGTAGTGGTTGTAGCTCAGTGGTTAGCGCGGTCGGTTCGCATGCCGAAGGGCGTGTGTACAAACCCCAACAATGAGTTAGAGCTGCCGGTGAAGGAAAAACATCGTGAGGAAACCATAGCGTGGTGGTAGGGTACTTTCTAGTACTCGGCTGGCTTGCTACCACCCTCAAGTTGAAAATCTGCCGCCAAGCATCTAACGGTGTGTTTCGGCAGCCTCACTTGAAAGCCAGTTCCATTCCAGGCTAGGTGTGCTTTACCATCTTCGACCACACCGTCACTTAACATCAGGTGAGTTGTGGTCAAACATCTAGGCTGTCAGAGATAAAAAAATATAATTATATATATGTATATATATATCTCAAATTGATTTGCCAGCACCTGGGTTTGTTTTAACAGATACGGCACAGAGCTGGACTACTCTTCCGTCTCTCCGGAGTATTCAGGCCAGTCTTCAGTAGACCTGTCTCCCAGAGCACCAACTACCGACCTCGCAGTGTCTCCTCGCAGCCACAACATATCCAGGTACAATCATTGACTTATTTTGAAAAATTGTTTAATATATGAGACAGATTTGTAGCGATGATGGCTCAGTGGTTAGAGCAGTAGGTTCGCATGCCGAAGGGGGTGGGTTCAAACCCCAACAATGAGCTTGAGCTGCCGGTGAAGGAAAACATCGTGAGGCAACCATAGCGTGGTGGTAGGGTACTTTCTAGTACTCGGCTGGCTAGCTACCACCATCAAGTTGAAAATCTACCGCCAAGCATCTAACGGTGTGTTCCGGCAGCCTCACTTGAGAGCCATTTCCATTCCAGGCTAGGTGTGCTTTACCATCTTCGACCACACCGTCACTTAACATCAGGTGAGATGTGGTCAAAAAACTAGCCTGTCAGCCATTTAAAAAAAAAACTTAGTTAAGTGACTTCCATAGTACAAGCTTAGTTTGGGGTCAGATGACGCTGTGTGCAAAGTCTTACGATATATAAAAAAATCTATTTGACTTTCTATCCAGAGGTCACGGGTTCGATTCTCACTACATTCATCCGCTATTTTTTTCTGCATAAAAAGCCTATGCAAGCCTATGCCTATAAAAAGCATATCCAGGGTGTCAGCTACCTCCATACAAAACTTTCGTCGTTATAATATAGTATAATCCAGGTAATAAATAAAATATGTGTCAAATTTCAAACCTGTTCAGCCGTTTTTGCGTGATTGAGTAACAAACATCCAAACATTAACGTTTATGTATGAACTGTAGAAGGATTCATCATAAAAAATGTTGATGTCTTTTTACCCGACTGCCAAGGAAGGGTTATGTTTTTCACGCGTATCTTGTATATATGTAAATTTCTTTATTACCCCGTATCTTCCAAACGGCTGGATGGGTTTCATTATATTTGTCTTAAAAACCCAAGTGTTATTAAGTAGGTCTTTAAAAAAATATGGCGGATTTTTGGCGCGAAATATAATACGTTAATAAAAAAAGTTTAAAAAGTTGTTTTCCTTTAATTATAGCTATTCAAATCGCAGTTGGTTACACATTTTTTAACTCTTGAACCTGTTAATCGCAGTTTATTAGATAGAGACAAAAATTAGTTTTAGATCTCTCAACTAAAGCCTTCATAAGCCTCCAAAATGTATTTTTTTCGTCGCTACAAATGAAGTTCTCGTCGCATTCCAGTTGCTGCGTGAGCTCTTGGCAGGAGGGGAGCGAAGGTGAACCCACCAAGGTGGAAGCTTACCGACCTGATGGGGAGTGGAGCGACTTCTGGGCGAACTATAACAATTCACTCGCAAAGGTATAAAATTATTTCTTATATATACATATTATATGTAAATATGTACAAAGCCATATGCCCCTTGCCATGTAAAACAAAAAAGTATACATAGCTATTTTGACACATTTGATTGACTTTGACAATTGACATGAAGTAAACAAATCTTATATCATAGCCAAATAAAAACAATGTCAGAGTCGGAGTAACGTTTAAAGTAAAATAATCCAGATATTTGTATCAATAAAGCGAAAAACAACTCGACGTACAAGTATGGAAGAGGTTATTATGGCTGCCGTTGACTTGACATTGACAGATTTTGTTTTGGTTTGGCATTGGTTTTTTTAGGCACTGAACGTATCCTTATACAGCCTACTATGTGACGTCAGTAGAGGTCAATTGAAAGACAAGTTTATTTAATGTATTTTGTTAAAATAAACCCCATATCAAAGTTTAAAGAGTTTTAAACGTAAAAATAATGTACAGGAATGTAATATTTCAAAAAGATTTTGGAATTAGTAAAGTTTTTTTTTCTTTAAGTAGGTATATACCGAATTGAGTGACGAAAATTTACTTATATTTTTCCAGGTTCCAATGAAAAGCTACTACGATCAGTGTCCAACGCCTTATCGAACTGAAAATATCGACTTTAACGATTTTGGTAAGACATTCTTTTTTATTTTTTTCCGGTTCATTATTTTTTTATTTTAGTTTTTGATTTTGGCATCTCATGTTGTACACTTTACCAGAATCAATAATTATTTCGATATCAAGTGTTACTTGATAACTGATATAAGTTTGAGTGACAGTTGAAGTCATACAAAGCAAGTCATGGTGAAGTCCGATCATACCCTAACAAAATAGTAGCAACTTTGTAATAAGGGCGTGGGTTCAAGTCTTAACAATGAGCTTGACCTGCCGGTGAAGGAAAACATCGTGAGGAAACCATAGCATGGTGGTAGGGTACTTTCTAGTACTCAGCTGGCTAGCTACCACCCTCAAGTTGAAAATCTGTCGCCAAGCACCTAACAGTGTGTTCCACCTGCCCTACTTGAGAGCCAGTGCTATTCCAGGCTAGGTGTGTTTGCTGTTTGCGGGCATCAGGTGAGCTGTGGTCAAACAATAAGTTATAAAAACAAGCTTTACTAGATGTGTGTTTGTAAAATACACTCACGCACTTACTTTTATAAAATGACTCTTTGTTCTAAAACAAACAAACATTTCTATTCTAAACATTTGAAAAAAAAAATACAAAAATTATCTTCGTTCTTTAATTTTCCTTTTATTTCCAGATTTCTCTATCGACGATTCTAGAAAACGTTCACCAGACAACATAAGGAATATAAACAATATAATACGTAACGAGGGCTTACAACTAACGCCTAGAGAAACACAAAACATAATCAAATGCGCCCACATTCTAGGCAACGTTCTGTCCAAAGCCATAGAAAGACGTTCCCACGAAAACGAAAACACAAAAATCGAAGAACTAAACACTGGCAACACAGAAAAAGAAAAAAATGAATCGGGCATAGATTTAAAAAAGAAAAACTTGACATTAGATCTGAAAGAGACAGCGCTACCAGTAGCGGTGCAGGAGGAAAAGAGAAGCGAGACGGTGACAACGCAAACTGACATTTCGCTGCCAAACACGAAAAGCGCGCCAATAATTTTTGAAAGGATTTTGAAGCAACTTTCAAAGAGTTCAATTGATGAAGCGGATGAGGATGACGATGTTTTTGATGTTAAAGATAAAAAATAAAAAATTGTTAAGGCGTATCAGGGACGCAGCCTGAAACGAAACGTCAGTCGAGGTCAAAATGGGTCGTCGAGGACCGGAATCCCTCTTGCTCTAGTATCGCACGCGGTGACGTCATACTCTAGCAGTTGTCAAATGTCTACAAAATCCACGCCTTTTTTGAATTCTAATATGGTAAATCACACCTAGCCTGGAATAGAACTGGCTCTCAATTGAATCTGCCGGAACACACCGATAGGTAGATTTTCAAGTTGAGGGTAGCTAGCCAGCCGAGTACTAAAACATACCCTACCACCACGCAATGTTTCCTCACGATGTTTTCCTTCGCCGTTAGCTCAAGCTCATTGTTGGGGTTGGAACCCAAGCCCTTCGGCGTGTCATCGACCACGCTACCCACTGAGCTATCATCGCTTCAAAGTTCTCAGTCATAAATATAAGGCAATAGACAGATTTATGTAAATAATTCTTATCACATTTTTGTCAGGCGTTAATGTACAAGGACTTCACAAAGTATTTCACTCGGTGATAGATCTCCTTAGCAGGAGGTCGCCTATATAGGAGCAGTACTAGATATTCTGCCATTCTGACCAAGCAGTAGTGTGTAAACATTACTGTACTCCGGTTTGAAGATTATTGCAGTGAATTCACAGGGCTGTTAAGACTAACCATCGAAAGCCTCAAAGTAATGAGCGCCAAAGCAGCGATGCCTGCCTTTGTTTTACTACTCAAAGTTCTGTGTATCACTGCAATGGTCATGGGCACGCGTTTTCTCTTCCAAATCCGTTCAATAGTTTTTGCGTGAAAGAGTAACAAACATCCATCCATCCTCAAAAACTTTCATATTTGTAATATTAATAGGATACAATTTTGAAGTTTATTTAGTTGACAAATCTAAGCTTGAAAAAAAAATGTTGCCATCTCTTTCATTATAGTCCAATTAGACAAGGATAGCAAGATTTGTTTTTTAATACGAAATGGTGGCGCCATTGCGAAGGAAATATGAACTAAAATCTAGTTTCAATTTTCAACAAGGTTTTTTCTCTAGTTGTTTAATATCATAATTATGTTTATATATAAGTGATTGTCGAAGTTGTGATGTAACTTTATGTATATATTTAATCAAATAAAATTATGTGAACAATGTTGATCGTTGTATTATTTTGTGGCCTACAATAATAATTTGTGTACGAAATTGAGATATGACTTATTTAAGGCAGCCTTTTTTTACGAAATAGGTTCTCGTTTGACCACATCCTGCCTGATGTTAAGCAACGATGTGGTCTAGGATGGAACACGCTTACCTAGAAGGAACTTGTTTACTCTTCATTTGAAGACACTTGTACTTTTCGGTAAACAGAGACTCTGGCTATATTTAAGGGGGGCCCATACAATAAACGTTTTTGCCGTTATTATTGATAATGGTACGGAACCCTTCGTGTATGAGTCCGAATCGCACTTGGCCGGTATATTTTTTTTTTTTTTTTTTTTTCTGTATACCTAATTAATGGTCCCACTCATACAATTAGTCAACGCGCGAAAGTATGCTCTCTTAGCGAAATATTATTAGGAACGGACACAATCCCTTAGTTCATAATCAAAGTAACTAGCAAAAAGCTGAGATTTGTGAGGGCTCGCGTACTTTTTCTAACGGGTAATAATTTTTAAGACAGTTGTTATTTTACAACGTGATTCTAGTGGCGTCATCTAGTATTAAGTAGATAAACTACGATGTATTTGAGTATTGAGCTTAGTTCTGTTGCAGCGATGTTAGCTCTTTGGTTTTCTATCAGATGGCGTTAGCAGTACAATAACATTCTATCCTAAGAATACAAATGTTATTTTTTTAAAGGTTATAATTATTTTTTTTTGACAGATAACACAACTAGATATGTAGTTAAATAACTATGTTAAAGCACAAATCTATAGGCGTGATAGTTTTTCAGTAAAGTGTACCACAAAAATGCTCAGGTTGTGTGATATAGTGTTAGGGGTCGCTTCGCTCGCCCTGATAACGTAATTGACGAATGTAATTATGACGATAGAGCACAAATCATAAAATTTCACTTTCATTGACAAAGAAAATGTAATTAATGTGGTTGTAAACTAGGGTATTGAATTGCAGGGGTTAGTAGGGGCGGCAAAAATTCAATAGCCTACTGGCGGTAAATATGTAAATCCAGCACTGATGCGTTCATGAACATCCCCATAATGACGTCACATCATCAGCCATAGGACGTCCACTGCTGAACTTGGGCCTCCTCCTGGGGGGTTTTGCCAATACTCGCCGCGTTTGGCAGGCGGGTTGGCGAGCGCAGTTAGGTGTGATTGTTCAAGGAAGACGCTGCTGCCCATCTTCCGGATTACATCCCTTAGCCGACTCTTACGGCAACCACGGGTAGAGAGGGTGGGGTTATATTCTTACGCCGGCACCACCACGGTAAGTCATAATAATAATCTTAATTAATCTTTTCCATATTGAAGTGTATAGTGTAGGTTTAGATTTATTTTATTTTATTGCTGACAGGCTAGGTGTTTGACCACAACTCACCTGATGTTAAGTGATGGTGTGGTCGAAGATGGTAAAGCACACCTAGCCTGGAATAGAACTGGCTCTCAAGTGAGACTACCGGAACACACCGTTAGATGCTTGGCGGCAGATTTTCAACTTGAGGGTGGTAGCTAGCCAGCCGAGTACTAGAAAGTACCCTACCACCACGCAAAAATGATATCAAAAACAGATATTTTTGCATAATTTATTTCTTAAAACACTAAATACCACAATTTATACTCTATCATTATACATAATATATTAAATTATTTCCAAAAAAAAAAAAACTTATCGAATAGAAATTTTGCGAACGACCTAAAAACTTAGAATAAATTTATTTTATTAGTTTAACTATAATTAAAAAGAATTTTGAATTTAAATGCGACTCATTTAAATATGGCAACAAAAATCTTTTTAGCCTTATATGCGGAACGGTCATTGTTTTATCAATAACCTTTACTAACTCTAAAATTGTGAAAATATTACAATGTTGATAGGAAATCATATTTATTGGTTACACTGGGTTATAAGCTTTGAATGTTCTACGAAAGGGGGTCTTTGTACTTGCTAATATGAACAACTTTTACTGATAGTACATCTCTAGACGCGAAAAAAAACAGCTGATTAATTTTGATCAAGGGTCAACGAACTTTTGCTATAGAACAGCTAAGAAAAATGTTCATAATTAGTACAACAATGACCCCTGTCGGTTAAGTACTTGAAGCTTATAGCCTTATATATACGCCCCAAATAACTTCCAGATCCTTGCAGGCTGGATTTTGGGACTAACAAATTTAAAAAATTGTTTTGTTCCTGAATTCAGTCTTGCATGGCCCCTTAGTAAGTTTCTCATAATTGCAAGTTCAAGCTTATTCCGGCGTAGCACGCCTTTTCTTTACATAATTCCGTCAAAAATTTTCAATTGCCATAATTCAAACTATCACAAAAAAAATTGTTAGTAAAAATAATAAAATAGAAAATCTCATACTTAAAAAACACTAAAAATGCAAAATCACGTCTTAAAAGGTAAAATTTTAAATATTAAAAACTTATATAATACTAGTAAGCGTACGAAAGAGTTCACGATAACTCTTATTTCTTATATCATAATTAATTTAGCTAGCCTAAAAACTGAAAATTATGAATCTTAAAATTGTTTTACATAATTTTGTATTCCACGCTTTAATTATGTTAAATACCTAGCACGCGAGCCGTCATACATTTCTAGCTTATGATTCCACGTAGAAACAAGATAGATGTTTAACTTGTCTGTAAATTTGTCTCGTTTACGCACTGAAGATAAATATATCCTCGACACGTGCTAGGTGTGCAAATTTTTCAGGATGTTTATGTAAACCTGTCTTAATATTTCACATTATTTCATTTATATCAATATCGGCTCTGTTTAACCACAAAACATTACAAATAGACAGCTAATAGTATAGTTTTATAATAATATAAGTAATTTCTGAAACTACAAATTACAAATAAACTATATCTCAGACTAAAATATCCAAAACAAATCTATATTTAAAATATATCTAATAATAAAAGCGTAATGAATATTGCTCCCTAAATTTTGATGTTTCAAAATTATGAGAAAGTAACATAACCATTGTTTATAGGAGAATATGAATTATGAGTGATTGGTTTCTACTAAAAGTGTTGGTAGATCGAATTTTGAAACAAACAAAAAGTTATGCATTTTGTTTTCCAAGACTATTTTAAATGTGTTTAATGATGAATTATTTACAAAGAAAATTATATGTATTCATAAAATTATTTCGACTAATCGAGCTTACGAAGTAATACATGTCTTTTCATGCTTACACCAAAACCAACGTTATTACCATAAAATTGTTATCTATACACTAATTATAATTATTTACATTATTAATTCTAAGGTTTTTTTTTTTTGGAATTTCTACGGCACTCTTATGACTATTTTAAAGCTGTTTGACCTAAAACACTCAATCCAAATAGATGCACAAATGGAAAAGTTAATTTATTTTTTAATTTGTTTTCATTTTGTGGTTTTCGGTTGTTTAAAGAAGTAGTATTTCATTCATAAAGTTCCGAATTACATGCTCGATTGTGTGTAAGTGACATAATGTGGTGCAACTTCTTTCTTCCAAAACTTTGAGCTTCGAGTGAAAGTATAACTAGGGTGTGGACTGGACTTTAACTTTGACTGAAAATTTGTTATTTTAAGCATTTTATCATTGTACAATCGAATATATTAAAAATTTATAAAAAATGAAATTTTTAAACTTTCGCATATAAAATTATGTGAACAGCTTGTAGCTGACATAAAATTTATATCAATTATCTGGTTACCCCTGATTCGTTTATGATGTACGTTTTATAAAGTTTTTGTTTGATAGGATAGGTGTTTGACCACAGTTCACTTGATGTTAAGTAACGGTGTGGTCGAATATGGTAAACACAACTAGCCTGGAATGGGATTGGCTTTCAAGTGAGGCTGTTATCACCGTTAGATGCTTGGCAACAGATTTTTAAGTTTTAAGGTGGTAGCTAGCCAGCCGAGTACTATAAAGCACCCTATGCTATGGTTTCCTCGCGATGTTTTTCTTCAAGCATATTGTGGGGGCTTGAACCCACGCCCTTCATTCAGCGTCAGCGTGAACCGACAATTCTAAACACTGAGCTATCGTCATTACATAAATTATTATTTTTGAAGTTCAAAAAGAGCAACTAACACATTCTTATCTTTTAATTTGACTTGTATTTGTTTTGCTAGATTGAGGCTAAATGCCTCTTTTAAAAAAAAAACCATCGGTAACATCTATTTGGTCCGAGCTTAGACAAGTGTCCAATAATAATTATTATAAAAAAAAAATAGGAGAAATCTTCAATAATCATAGTTTATCTATTTTAGCGTTAAAAGTCTAAATAACTATTTATTACGATAAAAAGGCCGAATAACTTGATTTTGTGTTAATTATTTTGTCGCCCGAAGGTGAATGAAGAATTTATGGAACAGAAAATGGTATAATGAACAATAATGAGACGAATAAAACTCACTCCTGATAGTAAGAGTAACCGTCATAACCATTGCAGCGGTACCCAGGAACTTTGAGTAACTGAAATGGTAAGAGATGACCGTTATGACCATTGCAGCGGTACCCAGGAACTTTGAGTAACAGAAATGGTAAGAGATGACCGTTATAACCGTTGCAGCGGTACCCAGGAACTTTGAGTAACAGAAATGGTAATAGATGACCGTTATAAGCATTGCAGCGGTACCCAGGAACTTTGAGTAATAGAAATAGTAAGAGATAACCGTCATAACTATAGCAGTCATTTCAGAATCAGCTTTGTTTTAATCCCACTGCTGGGAGAAGGTATTCTCAATACGAGAAGGGCAAAGCCATCATGCTGGCTAAGTGCGAGTTGGCACTTCACACATCTTTGAGGACATCGACAACTCTTAGGAATGAACGTTTGAAGTTAGCTGCAATATCTTAGAAACGGACATGCATGTCACGGGATCCGAACTCAAGACTTCCAAATTGGAGGTCATACGATCTCCCAACTAAGTAGATGATGTCATTTATTTGCGTTTATATCCGAAATGTCAGAAAATTTTATATTAATTCTGTTTAAACGCTTCTTGTTTATACTTAAATATAGATTTAAACACTGTCTTAAAACTATTTATTTTAAAGACCAGTTCACATAATGACGCAGATAAATGAAATTCGCAGAAGCAACAAAATTAAACTAATTTTAATATTGTTCATTATAGCAGTCATGTAAAAATTATGAGACTAACGAAAAGCTCCCCTGATGGTAAAAGACGACGCCTGTCCATAACCATTGCAGAACCCCGAACGTTTTAACCGACTTCAAAAAAGTAGGAGGTTATCAATTCGACTGTATTTTTTTTAAATATTTGTTACCTCAGAACTTTCGACTGGGTGAACCGATTTTGATGATTCTTGTTTTATTTGAAAGCTGGAGCTTCCCGCGTGGTCCCATTTTGGTACAGTTCTGACAATGACATCGATGAGAAAACCATATAAATTCGGTTATTTTTTTGTTAAATTTTTTACTTTTCATGTTCGACAGGCTAGGTGTTTGACCACAGCTCACCTGATGTTAAGCGAAGGTGTCAGAACACACTGTTAGGTGCTTGGCAGATTTTCAACTTGAGGGTAGCTAGCCAGCCGAGTACTAGAGAGTACCCTACCACCACGCTATGGTTTCCCCACGATGTTTTCCTTCGCCGGCAGCTCAAGCTCGTTGTTGGAATTTGAAGCCACGCCCTTCGGCGTGTGAACCGACCGCGCTAACCACTGAGCTATCATCGCTGACAAAACAAACTTTCAAAGTCCAGGGCATCGCTGCTGTTTAGTTTCGATTTAGTTCGATGGTTAGTTTACTTCGTAAAAGTCAATTTTGCAAGATTTCGTAACAATGGCACAAAAAAAAATTATAGCTAGATTTAATATTAAGTAATGGTGTAGTCGAAGATGGTAAACAGTAGACACACTTACCTTGGAATCGGAACTGGCTGTCAAATCTGTGTAGACAGCTTGGGGACCATTCAAGTATTACGTAAACAAAATTTTAGTAATTATCAACCCCTCCCTCCCCCTTGTCAGCAAAAGTAAGCAAAGCTCTGACTTCCCTCTCCTATGCTTAAGTAAATATTGGTTTAATTAGCAGCCATTTCGCTAAAACGTGGTGTGTCGACAACAAGGAAAACAAACAATCAGCATAATTTATACGACTTTGCTGATATTATCACCATTCAGATCACCTCATACCCAATGTCGTCAAAAATAAGCAAAGTAAAGACTCCCGCACCCCCCTTTGGTGCTTACGTAATACTTGAACGGCCTCTTGAAGCCAAATAGCTAAGTATTTGTTGCAAATTTTAAATTCCGCTTTAGAAAATGTAACTTAACTTTGAGTCTTTACCCATGAATGACAGAATCAAGTCTCGCAGATGTCTATTGAAATCACATATCTGGTTAATAACGATCGCATTCCGTCGCGTCATGGGTGAACTACCTTGCACAAGTACAATTCAAAGTTATTTAAAAGCATAAACAAAAACATCAGCCGTTAAATTTAAAAATAAGAATTTCGAAATTCAAATATTAACGGAAACATTCTTATTGGTTGAAAATCCGCCATTTTTGATTAAACTTTTTTTTTTAAAGTCTTTACAAATTCAAGTCCGATATTATACAAATTTTTACAAACTTAAACATAATTATTGCAAGTCGAAATATAAAGGCGATCTTAACCTAAAGGTGGGACATACTTGGAATAACTTTGTACTTAATAACTTAATTTAAATTATACTTAACTTAATGAATAATATGGCAATCTGTTATTTACATTTAGAATCTAAATTGTTATATAAATCTTTTTTTTTCTTTCTCTTAAAATTGTTGTGTAAAAATTTGCCAAAAATATATCAATTTCATTATATTAAAAAGGCTTCAGACAATTTACCTATTCAAACATTACACTATAACACAATACAAACACTTCACTCCAATTCAAATACCTCACTCTAATCAATTCGCTCCAATTCAAATAACTCGCTCTAATCAATTCGCTCCAATTCAAATGCTTCACTCAAATTGAATCAGAACTGATCTTTAGTCCAGGGTGGCATAAAATTTTCACCGTGCCCTGTACGACAATACTAAATACCTATTAATAAAAAAGAAGAAGTATTGCAAAATCATACATTTATTTATTAATTTTGCAGTATTAATTTCTCTTTTATTATTTGCATTTTCGCTTCCCTTGTAGACTACGTTAAATATGTTGTCAAGTATTGTCGTTTTTGGCGTTGAGGTCATAGGATTAATTGAATCTAAACACTCAAACTTTATACCCCAATTGAAAAACTAATCCCTTATAAAGTGATCATTCAAATGTAGTGCCTCAATTGAAACACTACTAACCCGATAGAAACGCTTAATTTCAGCATTATGCCACCATTGACCACCATACTACAAGATTGAATCACTTCAAACACTACACCCAGATTGAGCATTTCAATCGAAACATTATGCTACAATTCTGACACTAAAACCCCGATCGAAACACTTCAATTGAAACACTTCAATTTTAACAAAAATTAAGACGCCAAATGAACAGGTTGAATTCATAGCAGTAGGCGGTTTCTTCTCACACTTTTGCCCGGTTCACTGATGCTTCTGTGTTTTCTCAGTAAATGCCTGTGTTTGGGGTCAAGCATGGCCGTATATCCCCTAGGGGTGCAAAGTTCGGGATAGCGCTGGTAAAATGCGCGGTAACCCTCGTAAAGAAGGTAGACTTCAGGATAGTCCAAGAAGGGGTAGTTTTCTTTGTTCTTCTCGCGGTCTGCTGAGCGAAGGTAACGAGATCTGAAATCAGAAAAATTCTATTATTGTTACACAAAATTAAATAATGAAAGGGAATGGATCTTACTAAACAAAAGTCTAGAGTATTGAATTCCATGTTCCTGAGATATATAATCATTATCTATATACCTATGAATAAGTATCATTTAAGTCTGCATGCTTCATCTTTGATCATTTCATCACGACTTACCAATATGCAAAACAGTGGCCAAACGAGGACTTAAATGTAAAATAAATGTTGATTCAGAAATATATCAACTAAGAACGACCAGAAGTAAGACGTTAAGATAAGAATTAATATGAGAAGTAAGGTATACATTAATAAGCAAAGTAAGATAAGAATTGACATGAGATGACAAGAATCAAAATATGAAGTAAGATAAGAATTAATATGAGAAGTAAGATAGGAATTGACATGAGAAGACAAAAATTAATATAAGAAGTAAGATAAAAATAGAAATAAAATATGGATTAGGATGAGAAGTAAGTCAAAACGCAAAATTGGACTTAAATTAACACGTAGAGTATAGTTAATAAACTCACAGCTTCGGTCCCCGTTGCAGCGAGAACTCGCAGTGGAACACTAGGACCCGCCGGTTGCCGCGGCCTAGTTCGTCCACTACTTGCGAGCCGGTGTATAGATTCACTGCTCCGGTGATGTGACCACCTTCGTACTCGTAAGGGTACCGGCAATCGATCACCTGAGGAATGATTCAATCAATCAACTCTATGTACATAAGAGTACTTCAGAACTCGAGCGATGATGGCTCAGTGGTTATCGCGGTCGGTTCGCATGCCGAAGGGCGTGGGTTCAAACCCCAACAATGAGCTTGAGCTACCGGTGAAGGAAAACATCGTGAGGAAACCATAGCGTGATGGTAGGGTACTTTCTAGTACTCAACTGAATAGCTACCACCCACAAGTTGAAAATCTGCCGCCAAGCATCTAACGGTGTGTTCCGGCAGCCTCACTTGAGAGCCAGTACCATTCCAGGCTACGTGTGCTTTACCATCTTCGATCACACCGTCACTTAACATCAGGTGAGTTGTGGTCAAACATCAAGCTTGTCAGCCATAAAAAAAAAACAAAGATGTATGCAAAACGGCCAACAAATTTGCTGTCTAGGAAGTTTTTTTTTTGGATGCCGTCCAAACAATAAGACTATGGTAGACATGGTAAATATAGATATGGTATGGTAGGTAGGTATGATTATCACAATTTAATATTTTAAGTTGTATAATAATGATTCTAAGTTGTGAACTGGAGATTTTATGTTGTGCATTATTGATTTTAAATTGTGTAATAATAATTTTAAGTTTTGTATTGGAGATTTTAATTTGTGCATTATAGATTTTAAGTTGTGTAATAATAATTTTGAGTTGTGTATTGGATGTTGTGTGTGTGTATTGCCGTGGTGGTGCCGGCGTAAGAATAGTACCCCACCCTCTCTACCCGTGGTTGCCGTAAGAGTCGGCTAAGGGATGTAATCCGGAAGATGGGCAGCAGCGTCTTCCTTGAACAATCACACCTAACTGCGCTCGCCAACCCGCCTGCCAAGCGTGGCGAGTATTGGCAAAACCCCCAGCAGGAGGCCTATGTCCAGCAGTGGACAATCTATGGCTGATAATGTGATAATGTGTGTGTGTGTATTGGAGATTTTAAGTTCTGTAGTAAAAATATTTTAAGTTATGTAATGATAGTTTTAAGTTGAGTATTGGAAATTTATAGTTTTGTAATTGAAATTTTAATTTGTATAATGCGCAGAGGATATAAACACTGCCTTATAAGAGATAAGTATTTTTTACTATTCATATGTGCAAGAATGTATTATGTAAAGTATCTATCTGGAATTACTTGGAAATCAGTCACAGTGTCTTGATAGTCTCCTCGCAGTAGAGAAGCCAATGTTTCACAGGATATGCTCTTGAGGTCTGAGTGGTCACCGCTTGTTAGAGGCAGCGAGAAGGGTTGACTAAAGTCACCTATCAGATCCGGTTCCGTTGATGCTGGAAATGAAATTAAAAATATGATAAGCGAGCATATTATTAGATTGAGGGGTTTGAGAACCATCAGTGATTGGTTTTTAATGCCCAACATAATGACAGTCTTGGGGCCGTTCAAGTATTACGTAAGCACCAAAGGCCCACCCCCCTTTGGAGCCTTTACATTGCTAATTTTTGACGACATTGGGGATGAGGCGCTCTGAATGGTGATAATATCAGCAAAGTCGTATAAATAATGCTGATTGTTTGTTTTCCTTGTTATCGGCACACCCCGTTTTAGCGAAATGGCTGCTAATTAAACCAATATTTACTTAAGCATAGGAGAGGGAAGTAACGGCTTTGCTTACTTTTGCTGACAAGGGGGAGGGAGGGGTTGATAATTACTACAATTTTGCTTACGTAATACTTGAATGGTCCCCTTTCAACATTATTAACACCTCCATCTCACCCACTGAAGCTACTATGCCAGCAGCCAGAGTCTCGCTCCGCTCCAGGTTGGCTCGGGTAGATGCTGGTAAGGGGAAATGCACAATACACCCCGAGCGGAACATCAGTGCACATCTCATCACCCCCATTTCGGATAAGAATAAGAATAATGACAAAAATGCTTACATGTAATGCTAAATGCCAATAGCTAGTGTAGTTAGAATACTTACATCTAGCTAAAGCAGACATTATAGATGCATTATTCTCTGAATAAGCTCGTTGAAGCGCCGGCCTTTGGAACACTTCAAATGAGCTGTCACAGTTGGATTTTCTTCTCTTCGAGCTATTCTCTTCATCTTCTACCCTCTCTGCTCTCTTCTGACTTCTCTTCTCAGGATTTTCCAGTACAGACAGCAATGAAACCCTTGCTTTACTTGGCTCCGGATGCATACTTAAGCTACGTCCCAACGTTGGCCTCTTGGGATAGTTCCGATTAGTGATGGGATTTTCCTTAATCTGCCCGGAGAGTAGTTCATCAAAATTGGCTATTTTAGGTGAATTTGACTCTTCTATTTCTAAGAATGGCTCTTCTAGTTCCGATATGAAGCCACTTTCCATGGAAGCGGTCGATTCAGATGTGAAAACTCTGTTCAATTGTGTTGATGAGGGTGAAAGTGACATTGACCCGATGCTAGAATCGCTCCTTTCATGTCTCAACGGATTCTTAGTCGGCGTGACGTCAAATTTCAATGACTTTTTCACTGATACAGTCTTTTTAACAGCCGGTGAGGTAAACTCGAAGTCATCATCATCGAAGGTCAACATCCTTGTAGTGGGGCGATTGAAGGAAGTCGACTGTTCGTCAGCAGATATTGGAGCTCCAAAGTCAAAGTTTCTAGCACTGATCTTTCTGGATGTTGAAGCTCTACCTTGGGAGATTATGTCCGGGCTGTCAGTGGATATAATTTCATAGTTGCACTGTTCAAAGTTGTCGTTCTCGAACTCTGCTTCCAAGTCTTGGAGTGATTCTAAGTCGTCCATATCTTGTACTTTTTCTGGGACTAAAACGTCCGGGTCAAAAGATTTTGAAGGTAGAGCATCGGTGAAGTCCAGCTGAAATTTAAAAAAAAATATTATTGGAGGATATATTTTATACAATGCTATCTAAGAACCAACAAATTATTTTTATGACGTCTCATTACATAGACAAACGAGACGCTCTTAGCAAAACAAACTCCAGGGTATCACTGCTTTGGCACTCATAACTTTGAGACTTTCAATGGTGGGTCTCAACAGCCCTGTAATAACACTAGCTTACCCACTTGAAATCATCATGTGAGCTGTGGTCCAATAACGTATTGATTATGAAAAAAGTTACGTCTTTGTTCAAACCATTATTTATGACACTCATATTTTGACCGAAAACTGTTTGCTTTATTCATTGCATCTTAAAGTTTAATATAATTATGAGTTTTTGTTTGCCTGAAATAAATGAATTACGAATCTTTATTAATCTTGTATTTAAGCAATGGTTTATTTGGATGGAGGACACTATGGATTACAAATAAAAATCGAAAAGGAGATAGCTTTTTCCCCATATGTATAAGCAAATAAGCTACTATATATACCTGAACGATTATTTTATTTACAATGGATAATAGATCAAAATATGCTTTAACATACCTTTGCATTAGACCATTCTTCGACACGCTCCCTATTTGCTTGAAATCTACTCCCAAAGCTACAATCTCTTGCATCTTCTTCCAAATCCAATTTCATATATGTCTCACTGGCTAAAGATAGATTCCGTATACTTCCCATGTTCTCTTTATTAGAATGGGACATTTTAAATCGTGTCCGATCTTCAAATATCCGCGAAATCTTGGTCCTTTGCTTCAGTCGACTTGTCAATGGTGAATGTGATGCTATTATAGGAGATTGGAGAGGCGAATTATGGCTAGGTAATGGAGATTGCACTTTAAGTAAATGAGATTGCACTTGTAATGGGGATTTCAAGTTATGGAGTGGGGATTTTATATTTTGTAATGGGGATTTTAAGTTATGTAGTGGAGATTTTATGCTGTGTAGTGGGGATTTTAAGTTATGTTGTGGGGATTTTATGTTGTGTATTGGGGATTTTAAGTGTGTCGGTGATTTTATGTTCTTTATTACTAATGGAGACTTGCTTACAGGTGACTTTAGTTCTAGAGGAGAGTTTTTCAGTCTTTCAATAATTGGAGAGTTAGGCTTGTAGTTTTGAAGTTCTCCAAGTATCCGTCGCTTGGTCTGGATTGGTGAGTGGATGGGAGAGGTGAAGTCTAGCGCGTGGGGGTTCATTTGGGATTTGTAGTTGTAGGAGAGGGCAGTCTCCTGTTTTCGTTTAGTTGCACTGTTGCCAGAGTTAATTTTGAAGTTTTCTGTTATTAATCTGTAACAAAAGAAAATAAGAGTTAGTGATTTTTATAGTTTTATATTCCATAACAGTCCTTATGCTAAGCTGGTTGTATTTACCAAATTAAGACCACACCATTGTTTAACATCAGGTTAGCTGTGGTCAAATACCTACCCTGTTACCCATAAAAAAAGAAAAATCTTAATGTTATGGGAACTTGTAAAGATACACAAACTGCCTTGGTCTGTTGAACTGTATGTGGTAACAAACAGGGAAGCCTGCTTCAGATATACACAGCCTGTAGTAGCTGTTACATTTGAGGCTAAACTCACAAACTGCAATTGTAAATCATACGAGTGGATTCAAGCCTGAGCCCCAATGTGGACTGTGAAACACTTTTACTTCATTTTAATTTTCTTGTCAAGTCACCCCTTCTTCAACTTAGTAGAATCCTCTCCATTCTAAAGTTGCCTGGAAGAGATTGCTCTTAGCGATAAGGCCACAATTATATTACCCTGCCGGCCTCGACGGAAGACCAGTACCGGCTGGTTGCAGTCGGCATTATGCTGAGTTGAGGCCGGTTAGTGACAAAATGTATTTCTTTCTTATGTTTTTATTTCTTTGTTAAATGTTTTATGTCACAAATAAAGTGTTGTCTATAGTGTTGACTATATTATTATTATAAATTTAAAAGATGTAAATCTTCTCTTGAAATTTAGAACAAAACTATTGATTCTAATTCTACATGAGGGTGTTGTAGCGTGCAATAACATCCCAATGGGACTGTTCTAGGTATGGCTTGGACCCTCTGGTATTATTTTTCAACTTTTTCGTTGGTGATTTATTATTTGCTTGAGAAAGTTAGTGGGCTCAATACAATTATTTGGGTCTGGAATACATTTTCAGTGAAGCAAGTATTGCAGCATTTGCGGAAATATAAGATCAGACTCAACGAATCTCTACATAGTATGAAACAAAGTTGCTTCCCGCCTTCTGTACGCTTAGATCTCTTAAACTATGCAATGGATTTAAATCAATAGACAGAGTGATTTAAGAGAAAGGTTTATTTGTATATTACATGCATATGCACGTTAGTATCTACATTGCATTGCGAAGCCAGGCTGCTAGTTACTTATAAGTAGACTCAATAATTGGCACACAAATTGGCAGATACTACTAACTATTATTAACTAAACAATGCTTGTATTATGGGAAGCAGATAACTAACAAAATACTTATATACTGAATTTTTTGTAAATACATATACATTTATAATACATACAGAATATCCAGGCATAGAACTCACAATTTATTGCTAAAAAAGCAGAGCTCCCAAATAAGCTAACAGGGCAGGCTAATAAATAAATGTTTGGTTAAAAAAATTAACACTGTTGATTTTTTAGTAAAACATCAGAAACTTATTTAAAAGTTAACAATTGCTTTAAATATTGTGAACTTCTCATGGACGTGTGATAATGAGGCTAATTAAAGCCTTAATTAACTTCAATCAATGTTTATAAGTAAATAAGTCTTTAACATAAAAAATAACCCATGGATGTTTTGTTTTAAGTCAACAATATTCTTTATCGTAAATTTCTTTCATAAATCACCATTTCATTTCTTACTTTGAAATCTCAACCATATCACGAGTGTTATAGAAGCTAAATAAAAAGTTACCATATCATCTTTTTGATAAAATTACAATACGACAACCCTTTACAAAGGGGTGGGACATGACAATGCTAGTTTTTAATCAACCCTTCAGGGAACCGATATAACCTATCAGTCTCGTAAATAAATCGAAGTAACTGGTTTTACCTACCTCCGTGCCCTTCGCAGGGGCTTTTGATATACATTTTGACCTTTTTTCAACGTATAAAATAACAATGAGACGAACTGTGGGAAGACGTTGAAACTTTCAAGTTAAAATCGGTAATTTCTCATGCGAACACTAGCATTCACTTTAGTGGGTTGTACGAATGATTTATAAGCACTTTGCAAATAATTTTCTTAGCCAAATCTAGTAAAATACAGTTAAAAATCACGTATGTTTTGCGAAAAGTCCGACGTGGGATAAAGGTTATCAAAATCAGCTGTCAAGTCAAGTTTTCGCGGGAGAACGGAACTGTCAACAACCAAACGCGCTTTGCCAATGTTCGTCCGTCAGCTGATGCAGTGATACCATACTAAATAAACGCAACGGTAGAAAAGTTACGCAGCTAATTCGGTGAATTTTTTTTTGGACGCTCTTTGTCTTTCTTTAAACTAAGGTATATTTTGCCTTGAATACGTCTTTGCTTCCATATTGGAATACAATTCAGAAAACTGTCGATAACAAAATCTGGGGGTACAGTTTGGTGTTCTAACTACATATTATGTATGTATCCATCATCTACATCAAAAATTTAATTACACCTCTCAATAGCTAAAGGAGTGAGGACTTGAAACAAGGAAATCCAAAAGACTTCTTAGTGTTAAAAAATGAACACAGGGACGGCCACACGGTTTTTTGGTAACAAAAAATGAGCATATAGCAAAATTATGTATAAATTTTGTAGAAATAGGAGCAATATCCTGTATTCATTTTGAAAAATTCACTACGCTTCACGTCTCCCTACGATCGATTTTGAAGAGAGAAATAACAACAACTGACATTCTATTGACCACATATTTTATAAACATTGTCAAGATACTTAGGTAAATCAATAATTAGGCATACTAGTTGTGAATACAGTTAAATACACCCGATTTGTTAAAAATATTATTATAACAAACCATGACAGGAAATATCGTCACTAAAACTTTTATTTTAAACACAACCAATTAAAAATTAATTAATAGTATTTTATTCTAGTGTAAGGTATACAAAAAAAAAATACAATTTATTCAAACTCTTATACCTATTCTGATATAATTATGTATTTTCCATTTCTGTAATGTTTAGTAGATATATTGAGAATTCGTAGATATCCCAAAACATTACTGGCTTGAGTTTTTGCAGAACACAGACAGGGCCAACGATTGCCGTGCCGTCTCTTTTTACTTCATTGAAACAAAACGAGATAGCACTACCTAGCATTAGAAAAGCTTATTTTAGCGAAACTTCAAGACAAACAATACGGTCAATAGACCGTCCTTTAATGGAATTAGTTCCAAAAAAATGTAAAAAAAATGTTGGGGCATTTCAAAGTAGGTACTGGCATGGTTTTGATTTAAATATACATACATTTATGTATAGGAGAATAGATCAAAACTAGATATCATTGTGTAGGTAAATGTTTAACTATTTCGGAGTCCTTGGGCCTCACTTTTTCTTCTTAACTAGTCAGCCAGCCTACAAGACATCTAAAATCGTATGTTAATAAAATAGGGATGAGAATCAATAATTCAAATACATATTAGATATGGGGCGTCCCATTCAAACGCGATTATCATGAATGCTAATTAAATAACGGTTGTTTTTAACGTAAAAATAACTTAATGCATATTGTATAATACATCACATTCATATTATAAATTGTGTGTGATATGAAATGCATTTGAGATACGGATAACTTATGCTATCCTAGTGCTTTTACACTGTGCTAATACCGTGGTTTAACACAGGTTCCTTTTATCCCAGATACCGCGTGTGAAATCACGAAGACTTAAAAGAGTATTTAATATTTTATTAAATAGATGCATTTATTCAAGTAAAAAGGTCAGTACATGTTTTGTTCGTTACGATGAATAAATAATTAATGCAAAAACCGTGAATGTGTTCCGGATCGTAGCATATTGTACCCAAAGACAAAGGATTGAAAACTGCTATCGTAGAAAAATATCAAACGCTTCTAGATATCAGTTATTTGCTTGGTTTTTTACTTGCCTGTAACATTTTTATGTTATTTATGACCCATAAATATTACAGATAAGGTTGTATGATTAACAAAAAGGCATCTGTGACGTTTTTGATAAATTAAAACTAAAGATACTTAGGGATTTGCTTATAAGCATTTTTTTTTAAATTATTTCTGACTGTTTATGTATTTGACCACAGCTCACCTGATGTTAAATGACGGTGTAGTCGAAGATGGTAGACACACCTAGCCTGAAATTAACATTGCTTAAAGATACTGTGTACTTAAAGTAGCTTGCCTCATTTACACGCATGACATTTTTTTTAAATATAAAAATAATGAGACGAGCTGCGATGGTAAGATATAACGCATGTCCATGACCATTGCAGCGATACACAGAACTTTGAGTTGCAAATCAAAGTCCAGCGCATCGCTGCTTTGGCACTCATTACTTTGAGACTTTAGTTCGTAAGTCTCAATAACCCTGTGTTTTCGCTACCTGCAGTACCCTTTTAACCGGAACATAGTAATGTTTACACACTACTGCTTTGCGACGGGATACCTGGTACCTAGACGATTTCCTACTAAGGAAACCACAAAGTAAGATTTTACATGGGGAAGTTAACAGAGTATTTGAAACGTTTATAAGTTTAATAATAAAATATGTGCACATTTGTAAAATTAGAAATAAAGACAGTTTAATTTCCTAAATACAACTTTTTAAATTATAGGTTGAGAAATGTTTTTTTGTTGTCAAAATAAAAATTGTTCATGCCTTGGTTGCCGTTGGCGGTTCGATTACCGTTATAACCTGCCCTTGCACAATGCACTGTGCACTGATAGGGTGTAAGCAGGGGTTTCAGCCTGGGGTTTCTTAACGACGACGTCAAAGGTCAAACAATAGTTGGTCTTATCCAGACTAGACGTTTTAGTTTGCGGAAAGAAAGTTGAAGCGTAATCTTTCTTTTACTTCGCAAAGATTTGAGCAGCTTTCATATATTCTTTTATGCTTTTGTCTTAGCACTCTGTATATTTGCCAGGATCAAGTATTTTATGATAAATAGATAACCTTAAATATTTCCCAGTCAAAGTCACATAAAGTAAGTCAAGCTCGAGTCCAGTCACACCAGACTTCAGTAGTAGTGACTTAAATAATAATAAATTAATTATAGGACACGTTACACACAGTGCCATCTGAACCCAAACTAAGCAGAGCTTGTGTGATGGAAGTCAGATAACTGATAGAATACATAAATACTTTTTTTTTTTTGTAAATACACACTTATAATACATACAGAACACCCAGACTTAGAACATTTTTGTTTAGCACATAAAATGTATGTCCTTGGAGGGAATCGAACCCACTCCCTACAGCTCAGGCAGACTACCAATACTACCAATGAGCCGACAGGGTTGTTGGTTTTGTACATTAGAAGCTTCTAAATAATTATGGAAACAAAACGAAAACACATGCTTCACCATTTAATGATTATAGCATCCCCATTAAACACTCGAATAAACACACAAGTTATGTAATGCAGTAATTTTTGTGTGTTCTTGTTTAAAATTCCTCAGTGAAGTATTTTAAATGATATAAGTATTAATCATTTTGGTATTTAAAAAAGCAATGAATTATCTAAAGTTTCCATTACGAACTTGGCAAACAATAATTTGTTTGTATCAAAAAAACTTGAAATGTATGTTGAGTTTTAAAATAGAACCAATCGAATTACTAGTTTAGAATTAGAATACATTAAGTCATTGAGCGGATGCTGCAGCCAGCTTCAATTTTTTTTTTGTAATGAATGCTTTAGTTTTATGAACGACTTTTTGCTTGATACAAATTCGTGGCTTGAGTCATTCATACCTAGATAAATAGTTTCAAGCTTTAAAGATATTTTTGTAATATGTATCGCATATTTTTTCTATGACTCGTTCTACAGAGACTCTTTCAATGTGAAGGCAGACAAACTGTGGAATGAGTTTCCAACGGAAATCCCAAGTGCCGTCACTGGATTTTTTTAAGCGTAGCGTTATAATTTTCATCTTTTTAATAATTTATTTAAGCTAAAAAAATACTACAGCGAAGTTAGTACGGACTTAAACTATTGCTAAGAAGGTTTATGTAAGATTCCACGTAAATACCCAAGGGCACAATGAGTGAGGTTCAGTGATTTCCACCTTTATTATCAAAGTATTGCAAGTTTAATTATATGTTTTTCACAAGTTTTTTTTTTTTTTAATACAAAGGTATATGTATATTACATATTTTTCCTCTAGTTAGCTAACCTCGTAGTTTTACTTCCTTACTTCCTCAACGAATTCTATCCATGCTCTTGTTGCCTGGAAGCTATAAGCGATAAGGTCAATTGTTACACTACATTTATGTTTTTAACTAGCTGTGCTCCGCGGTTTCACCCGCGCAAGATGCCTACGTCATAGTAGCTTTATGCATGCAAAGCCCGATCGGTTTAACATTGACAAAGTTTCATACAAACTTTCATCCCCTTGGGGGTAGAATTAATCAAAATCCTTTCTTAGCGGATGCCTACGTCATAACATCTACCTGCATGCCAAATTTCAGCCCGATCCGTCCAGTGGTTTGGGCTGTGCGTTGATAGATCACTATGTCAGTCAGTCACCTTTGAGTTATATATATTTACTAGCTTACGCCCGCGACTTCGTACGCGCCGACTTTAGAATTGAGTTCAAAGATAAATTATATAGAATTAATCAAAATCCTTTCTTAGCGGATACCTACGTCATAACATCTACCTTCATGCCAAATTTCAGCCCGATCCGTCCAGTAGTTTGGGCTGTGAGTTGATAGATCACTATGTCAGTCAGTCAGTCACCTTTGAGTTATATATATTTATATATATATATAGATATAGATAGATTATATTTTGTAATTTTGTTGTAAATAATAAATTTATTTAATACTAGCTGTGCCCCACGGTTTCACCCGCGCTAGATGCCTACGTCATTGTAGCTTTATGCATGCAAAGTCTCAGCCCGATCGGTTTAAAATTGACAAAGTTTCATACAAACTTTCATCCCCTATTTTATCCTCTTGGGGGTAGAATTAATCAAAAACCTTTCTTAGCGGATGCCTACGTCATAACATCTACCTGCATGCCAAATTTCAGCCCGATCCGTCCACTGGTTTGGGCTGTGCGTTGATAGATCACTATGTCAGTCAGTCAGTCAGTCAGTCAGTCACCTTTGAGTTATATATATTTAGAAGATTATATTTTGTAATTTTGTTGTAAATAATAAATTTATTTAACATTTTGTTGCCCAACAAAACTTCTTATAAGTAAGCTAACATAGTAAACACTGTATTGACTAGCGGAAGCAAACTTCTACAAATGTTCTTTTAACGTTTAAAATTTTAGTTGTCTTTCATTATTAATTTAATTTAAAATTAAACACTATATTACAGAGTATATGCTCTAATTTAATCTGCATACTTAGACTTAATTAAAAAAAAAAAATTTTTGATTTTATATAAATACCAAAGTCGAATTATAGCATTCTAAACTGGGTGTTCTTTACTGGAAGAACACCCAGACGTATGAGTGTTCTACAGTCTGGGTGCCTATAAGTCGCGAGTAAATAGATTTCTTCTAGGCAAGCGTGCTCCATCGTAGACCGCATTTTCGCTTAACATCAGGTGAGATGGCGGTCAAACGAAAGCCTATATTCAATTAAAAAACGTAATTTTTGGATTTTTTACTTCATATGTACTATAAGACGATACTTCTTGTCAAATTTCATAATTCTAGGTCAACGATTTTGATTTCCTTGTGAATGTCGAAATATGCGTTTTTTTGCGACATCATCATCATCATCAGCCGTATGACGTCCACTGCTGGACAAAGGCCTCCCCCAACAAGGCAAGACAAGGCCTTTTTTCACAATAACTGAGATGTTTTGTTTTATCCCAGCTCCAAGGAACTACAGATTTGCGTATATGGTTTAAATTTCAAACACGTTCCCGAGATAGGTCTTGACAGGACAGATGGACAACAAAGTGATCCTATAAGAGTTCCGTTTTTGTCTCTTTTGAGGTATGCAACCCTAAAAAGTATGCATTTACAAAAAAATACAGTTATCCAAGGAAAATTAAATTTTTCTAACAAAAAAAAATATTTGCTAATTCACTTTCTACAACAGGTTATTCGATCAATAAATCCGTTGTTCATTTTTCAACATACAAATTGAATAAACAGGTATCCGTAATACTTTATCTATAAACACATATAATACTAATGCTAGACGTTATTCCTGCTTTATGTTATTATATTTTAAGATCGAAATTAGCATGTTGAATTAGCAGGGTGCGTTCGAAATGTTTGAGTCCACAACAAATGACTTTTATACTCTAATAAGAAGCTTTTAAAGCAGATATTTCAATGCATTCAGTAATGTTAAAGCTTGCTCCGGATTATGTGCTCTATCTAACAATGCTTAAGGTTGATATTTGTCTGTTAAAATATTGCAATGTTATCCGTTAAAATGGTGCATTATAGCATTGTAAAAGAGCTGCATTGAATATTCGGTAAGCGAGTTTCGTCAACGTTTATTAACGAATTTTTTGTCATAGAGAAAAGTTTTTTTTTTTGGAATTGTAATAGAGTAATAAGGTTGACAAAGCAGGTCCGTTTTGTAAATATTGTTGGGTTTTATGCCGTTGTTATCCTGTTCGGATATAACTAAAAGTGTAAAACGCAGGAAGATAAAAGTATTTAACAGCTTTCTATGGCGGGTGCTTGCTAGCTGATTTATTAAAGCATCTTTTATATATTTAACAAGTTAGGTTTTTAAATGAAAACATTTATTTTGACACACAACACTACAATAACAATAAATCAAAGTCGTCCGCCGCGTCTGTCTGTCTGTTCGCGATAAACTTAAAAACCACTGAACGGATTATCATGCGAGTTTCACCAATAGATAGAGTGATTCACGAGGAAAGTTTAGGTATATAATTTGTCAAGGTTTTGTGTAAATTGGTTGAAATATGATGATAATAATTGTTAGAAGTGTCGGAAAAAGTTAAGGCACTTGGGAGCTTTCATCGAAAACGCTGCCTAATCCTTTCAGATATAACAATGCATGATGGAATATTCCTATTTTATAGATCTACTAAAAAGTCCGCGGTGGCGTATATCTACCTTTTAAGGATAGCTTACTATACCCATTCTTACTACCCGTGCGAAGACGGGGCGGGTCGCTAGTAAATAATAAAAGATGACGAAAATAATAACGACAATAATAATTTTAAAAAAAAATTTCACTGTAGTGTGTATGTATTTGACTATAGCTCACCTGATGTTAAGTAACGATGTGGTCGAAAATGGTACATTACACCTAGTTTGGAATGGAACTGGCTCTAAAGTGAGACTGTCGGAACACACCGTATGCTTGGCGGTTGATTTTCAATTTGAGGGTGGTAGCTAGCCAGCCGAGTACTAGAAAGTACTCTACCACCACGCTACAGTTTCAACGCGATGTTGAAATATACAAAATGTCAATATTAAAAATACCCAACAATAATTGAACCCACGCCCTTCGCCGTGTGAACCGACCGCGCTAACCACTGAGCTATCATCGCTATAAAATGATGCCGTATGTTTAGTCGGATTACGTTTAATAAAGACATGGCAATCTGTGGTTTTTTTTTTAGACAAGCGCCTTTCTTCCATTCGCATTCCAAACACCCCGGGACAGAAAGCATAACTAATCAAAACCACATTGCAACCAGAAAAAATGGCAGTACAGTGTATTCGCTTTAGCTTGGGTTACTTCGAACTAAGAGATTATCACTACGTATTATAAAACATAGTCATCCGCCGAGTCTGTCAGTTCGCGATGAACTTAAACTACTGAACGGATTATCATGCGAGTTTCACCAATACATAGAGTGATTCATAAGGAAGATTTAGGTGTATAATTTGTCAAGGATTTGTGTAAATTGGTTGAAATATGATGATAATTGTTGGAAGTGTCGGAAAAAGTCAAGCCACCTGGGAGCTTTCATCGAAAACGCTGCCTAATCCCTTTGAGATACACCAAATTACTCGTGTTAACTTAAACAGAGCCGGGGCGGGTCGGTTAAAATGTATAAATTGTCACTTTGAATGAAAACTTGAGAACTGGCACAATGCATAAAAGTGTAAAGATCGAAACAAGAAAAAAAAACTCTTTTAATTGACATGTTATTATTATTATTTTCTTTTTTCTTCGGACATAGCACGTTCGTGCGTTGTGCCAAATTAATATTTTTCTATATTTTTATTATATGATATTTAGACTTTTTTTTAATGTGAAAGTAATGATACGAACGGTACGCTCTCGTGATGGTAAGAGAACGCCTCCCCATGAGCGTTGCAACGGTATCCAGAACTTTGATTAACAAAACAAAGTCCAGGGCATCGCTGCTTTGGCGCTCATTACTTTGAGAGATTCGATGGTTAGTTTCTACAGCGCTATTATTTCACTAGTATGCAGTACCTTTTAAACCGAGACACAGTAATGTTTACACACTACTGCTTGGCGGCAGAATATCTAGTACAGCGGTAGTACCTATAAAGACGACCTCCTTCTAAGGAGATCTACCATGTATAATAAAATTTGCGTGATAGTAAGCAATCACCATCGCCTTTGTATATCTACAATATCGACTATTTAAGATTCTAATGATTATATTTTTTCTTTTAGGTGCCTTCCAATAATGATTCGATTCACTCTGTGTAAAGCTGTTAAAGTGTAACGGTTACAGCTGCCATCTATTTATAGTCGAAGGTCGTTCAGGATATCGGCACCAATGTACCGTGGCATCCTGTTAGCATCTGAGGAGGAAACACAACATAAAAACACCAGATATATTTGTGCTAGGTACAAAGTGACGCTGTTTGAACGACCTTCGTTCAGCAATTGTAGAACAGTGTATACACCTTGACTATTTTTACTTGGTGGTGGTATATCCCTTAGTATAAGGTCGCCTAGTAAGGCACCACCACAGTACCAGATATTCTGCCGCCAAGCAGTGGTGTCGTGGTGGTGCCGGCGTAAGAATTGTAACCTACCAATAATATACCCTAATAATTGTACCCTCTCTACCCGTGGTTGCCGTAAGAGTCGGCTAAGGGATGTAATCCGGAAGATGGGCAGCAGCGTCTTCCTTGAAAAATCACACCTAACTGCGCTCGCCCACCCGCCTGCCAAGCGTGGCGAGTATTAGCAAAACCCTCCCAGGAGGAGGCCTATGTCCAGCAGTGGACGTTCTATGGCTGATGATGTGAAGCAGTAGTGTGTAAACATTACTGATTCGATTTTAAGGGTACTGCTAGTGAATTTACAGGGCTGTTGAGTCTAACGATCGAAAGTTTCAAAGTAATGAGCGCCAAAGCAGCGATGCCTTGAACTTTGTTTTATTTCTCAAAGTTCAGTGTATCGCTGCAATGGTCATGGATAACCTGTATCTCTTACCATCAGGAGATCGTCTCGTAATATTTTAATAAAAAAATATCACATACAGGACCTTGATTCTCCAATCTAACATGAGATTCCTTGTCGAAAACTTATGGTATGGCGTTATTTTGACAGATATATTCATATTATTATGTTTTACTATGTAGAGACTAGCGACCCGCCCCGGCTTCGCACGGGTGCAATGTAGATACTAATGTGGTGCATATGCTTGTATTATACATATTATAAACCTTCCTCTTGAATCAATCTGTCTATTGGTGGAAACTGTATTAAAATCCGTTGCGTAGTTTAAAAGATCTAAGCGTACAGACGGCGGGAAGCGACTTTGTTTTATACTATGTAGAGGTACAGAGGTTCGTCACACAAATGTTAGTCTTGAGTTGGAATCAAACCTACGCTATTCAGGTCCCGAAGCAGAATTTCTACCAAATGAGTCACCCCCGCCGCGCACGCTCATAATGTGGGGTTAGTTAACAGAGGTCAGGGTGTGCAATGGCCGTACTCTTATTTAATCTGTGATCTGTGGTCGTTATAAATCGATACTGACTACATTTTGATTTCAATCAATCCAGATTTTTTTTTTCAATGTTCATGTTTTTTTTAAATTATAAATGGTTTGAGTACAAATAAAAATATTTTATTGATAACACCAATGTTAAAAGTCAATTCCGTAATATCATTACATTATATCATTTAAGAGTTTTAGAACACTGATTACATGTCAATGAAATAAAAACAAAATGTCAAAGTATACAAATATGTCAATATAAAAATAAGGTCAATATAAAAATGTGTCAATATAAAAAATATTGCCCATATAATAAAATGTCCAAAAAAAAACATAATTACTTACTAGTAATTTAATAATCTTTTAATTTGAAATATTCTTCAATGTCATAAAACAAGGCATCTAGCAACCAAGATCTTAACTTGGTTCTGAAGCACGCGGTGGAAGGTAAAGTATATCTATCATCACTACACATTATAAAACAGTCTTCCGCCGCGTCTGTCTGTCTGTCTGTTCGCGATACACATAAAATCTACGTTTTATTACCCTGTCTTATTTTTCGTCAGCCTATAGGGGGGAGGGGGTTTAAAACTGTCAAAAATCGTTTAAGTAATAAATTAATAGCCCTCTAAAAACAAAAGTGTCTATCTTAGTCAAACAACCACTTTAAATCAGGTGAACATTACATAAAGAGTTTCGTGTATTTATAAAAGTACCGCAAATAAAAGCGCTTCTTCACGCCTACCGGAAACGGAAGCTCACGTGCGCTTTAAGATCGATTTCAATGTCTTCACTTTCATTTGGATTCATTGAACATGTGCCTTTTTGTTGTCTAAACAATTTTAAAACGGAATGTGTGTTAATAATAATAAATTGCTATAAAATTTCGCTGATAAATTTCACTATTTCCGGAATTAAAACTCCATTATTTTTCTGATTAAAGCGGCATTAAAACAATCGATTAGTCCAAAAATATATTTATTACCATTTTCGCCAATCTATAAATGATAGTTGAGCTACAAATCATTCCTTAATCTTATCTT
Source organism: Biston stratarius (assembly GCA_950106695.1). Classification (NCBI taxonomy): domain Eukaryota; kingdom Metazoa; phylum Arthropoda; class Insecta; order Lepidoptera; family Geometridae; genus Biston; species Biston stratarius. The sequence continues at coordinate 2,816,879 of OX467121.1, read as the reverse complement.
GGCTTAACACATCTGCTTCAATTCCCCCTTAAGGTCAATGTACGAAAAAAATTGGCTGAATGAACGCTTACACCGATGCCCCAAGGTGGCAGAAAAAGAAAAAGTGAGTTGTCTATGGTTCGATACCAACATAACCGACCTAATTACGTACGCAGCTGCGCCAGCTGTCAAGATTGCACTTGTTACAATTTCTTATTGTAACCGGCAGATGTTTCTCCCCCGCACGCGTCGGGATTTATAAACTTACAGTTGCCAAGAAAAAAAACATTACCTTTGACCCAAGACGCTATTGTTGTAACGAAACTACCGTTGCCGTATTGTTTGCCTAGCGACTATTATTAAATCTGTGGCATTGTACAGGAATTGAAGGGAAGAAATCATATTCCGTACTACATGTAGGTAACATGAACAAATAAGAGTCCACCCTATGACAGGAAGAAATAAGATTTGACAGTTATCTGTCGTTTTTTTTTTTGTTCGATGGCAATATTTATTCTATAGTCGTGTTCAATATGAATTTCAGATTAAGGCTAGACGCGCCGTTCCATATATTTTCTTCATAACTTAACTCAAGTGTAGGTACTTCCCTACTAATCACCGAGCGGTATGAATTATGTAGCGATGATAGCTCAGTGGTTAGCGTGGTCGGTTCGCATGTCGAAGGGCATGGGTTCAAACCCCAACAATGAGCTTGAGCTGCCGGTGAAGGAAAACATCGTGAGGAAACCATAGCGTGGTGGTAGGGTACTTTCTAGTACTCGGCTGGCTAGCTACCACCCTAAGTTGAAAATCTGCCGCCAAGCATCTAACGATGTGTTAGGGCAGCCTCACTTGAGAGCCAGTTCCATTGCAGGCTAGGTGTGCTGTACCATCTTCGACCACACCGTCACTTAATATCAGGTGAGTTGTGGTCAAGCACCTAGCCTGTAAGCGATAAAATATATATATATATATATATAAATATATACTTTGCGAACTATTCTCATACCAATTAAACATACATAATTATATATAGATAGATTACTGTCTACTTGTAGATTTATATTCAGTACCTGGATGACCGAGCTTTGCTCGGCTGGAAACACGGATAAAACGACGTTTTCTAAAAATGAAACCTAGCTAGATCGATTTATCGCCCCCGAAACCCTCTGCATACTAAATTTCATGCAAATCGTTGGAGCCGTTTCCGAGATTCAGATTATATATATATACATACAACAATTGCTCGTTTAAAGGTATAAGATATATATACTTTTGCATTTACAGAGTGTAGATATCGCACACAGTGTTGCCAATTTAGCGACTTAGTCGCTAGAACTGACGGCTTTTGCTCAAGTCTTAGCGACTAAAATAAAGTTTTGACGACAAAAATTGTTTAGCGACATATCTGGCGATTTTTGGAGTACAAATTAAAACAGTCCTAGCTTTAGATATTTCAAAAAATATTCAATGCAACACATCCAATTTTCTTTCAAATCTAAGTTTTGCTATTGAATACGGCCAGTTCTCCGATAATTTCTACTATTGAATGTCGCATGTAGCTAAGTTGAAGTAAACGTTCAACTATCTACTTCAACTGCGGCGTTATGGCGCTCTGTATGAGATGAGCATGAGACTGAAGAATTATTTGAATTATTCAGTGATGATTTTTTTTAAAAGTAATTTTGGCAAATTGTGATTAAAACAACAAATTATCTAGGTGATTGTTACAATAATGATAATATAATTATTTAGTAAAAAAATAGATGTATTATGTTGTTGCACCTATATATTATTTACTTAATTGTAATCTAATTATTTATCAATTTTTTTTCCACCTTTTCTAATACATATTTCACACTGCCTTTCCTGTCCCAGACAAAATTATAGGTATTTTCCTAGACAAAATCATGGATCTGCTCCTGGGAAAGTTAGTTTTAGCGACTTTCTAGCGACTTTTGCTTATGAGTCTAGGGTCTCGGAATTTTTGGAGTTGGCAACAGTGATCGCACAAGATGTGTGTAACTCGATTCGACCCTCTTTAAGGGTCTGTAGCCATGCCTAAATCCGGCCATTGGTCACCACCCACTCTTTCCGGCGTAACGACATCAATGAAAGCAGTTCATTCACAAAAACGGAAACTTGTGGCTAGCGAACAGAATCTAAACAAAGATTTAAATATGGCACTTGCCATGATTAGAGACGGGACAAGTTGTTTTTTTAATGGTTGACAGGCTAGGTGTTTGACCACAGCTCACTTTATGTTAAGTGATGGTGTGAACGAAGATTGTAAACAACTCCTAGCCTGGAATGGAACTGGTTCTCAAGTGAGCGAAACACACCGTTAGTGCTTGGCGAGTGATTTTCAACTTTAAGGTTGTAGCTAGCCAGTCGAGTACTAGAAAGTACCCATGTTAAAATTTGTTTGTTGCTGCGCTATTCAACTTTTATCCAAAACTAAAGCATGCCCCATCTTTGCACATTGAAACCTTCCGGACGAAATTCCCTAAATTATACTAGAAACCGCATCAAAATCAGTTGAGTGGTTTTGAAAAACAAAGCGTATTTACGCCTTGCAAGTCAGTCCTGTTTTTATAAGCTGGCCCACTGTTGAGCGCGGGTTTCTTCTTATTGTGAGAAGGGATAGTCAACCACGCTGGCCAAGCGCGTGTCGGCAGACTACACACATCTTCGATAACTTACGAGAACTCAATTACAAATAGTTTATTGATAACACAAATGTTTCAAGTCAAATTCCATAATATCATTTCAAATATATCATGAAAAAAGTTTTAAAACACTGATTACATGTCAATGAATAAAAAACTAAATGTCAGAAAAGTATGTCAATATAATAAAAAAAATTACAATATAATCAATTGTGTCATTATTAAAAAAAAACAATTACAAGTAATTACGATAAGTTCATTCAATATTTGTTAAATCACGATGTTTTCCTTCACCGTTTGTTGTTATCGGAAAAACGCATATAACTTAAAGAAGACAAAGGTACGTGCCCTGGGATTCGAACACAGGACCTCCAAATTAGGAGCCAGATGGATTGCCAACTAGTAAGGCTACCGAACTCCAACTTACGACTTTCATACTATTACGTAATTTAGCATAATAGTTAATCACACGCGGATTGTATGTTAACCACATCCTCAAGCGAAGTACACATGCCATATCGTGCTGTTTAAACTGACACCTTCCTTGCATGCAACTAATTATATGTAGGTACATATAAAACGAACAAAACTCCTTTGTTAAAAACGTTCAACCAATCTACGTAATTTTTGTATCAGTTGACATATTTTTCTGTGATTTTGGAGTTGAACTATGTGCATTTGCCAGTATGTTTCGATATTTTCAAATATTGTATTTTTTTTTCTCTTTCTTCTTGGCATCGCACTCTGTGCATTCTGCCAGTTTCAATGTTTCTATATTTTGTGAGTAGTCCTCATTTTTCAGCTTCTTTATCATCTATGGTTACAGTCAAAGTCTAGTCTTGATCAAGTCCAGTCGGTCCCAGTCAAATCAAGTCATGCCTTAGTAAAGTAGTGGCGACTTTACTATAAGCTTCTGGATGGAGTTTTGGAAGCATCACGAAAAGTCATGTTTAACCACATTATATCATTCTCCCACACTCGCGCTTGTAAAATAACTTATAAATAAAACAACACTATTTTTATGCATAAAAACTCGAAAAAACACTAGTTTTAGCAAAAAATACAATGGGGCGACACGACGCTCACCGCGTTCCCGCCAAAACTCGAAATATTGTATTATAGCATACGTATAAGTATTATGCTATGTTGTGCCCCAGTATCAGTTGGGAGCTCGGTTCTTGAAGTTGTTGACACGTACATTTTCCTAGCAGTCCATCTAGGTAGGTCCAACTTCAAGAAAGAGGTCAGTCGTCGAATCCAACTCGGCTGGGCAGCGTTTGGAATACTGCGCAGCGTTATCTCGTCCGAATTGCCTTAGTGCTTCATGTCGAAAATTTTCGACCATTACCACTGTAGTTAGTGATGACTTATGGTGCTGAAACGTGGTCTCTAACTATGTGCCTTCTTGATAAGCTCAAAGTAGCACAACGAGCTATGGAGAGGGCTATGCTCGGAGTTCCCCTACGAGATCGAATCAGAAATGAGAATATCTAGAGACGAACTAAAGTAACTGATATAGCCCAGCAGATTAGCAAGTTGAAGTGGCAGTGGGCAGGACACATTGCTCGTAGAACTGACGGCCGATGGGGCTGCAAAGTTCTGGTGTGGAGACCACAGACCGGCAAGCGCAGCGTAGGACAGACGACCTAATAAAGACCGCAGGAACGCGCTGGATGCGAGCCGCTTCCAACCGGTCTTTATGGAAGTCAATGGGGGAGGCCTATGTACAGCAGTGGACGTCCTACGGTTGAAATGATGATGATATAAGTATTATATCAGTTATCTGATTCCCATTGTACAAGCTTTGCTTAGTTTGGGGCTAGATGGCGCTGTGTGAAAATGTCTAACGATAATTATTATTTTAAGTGTAAGTCACATTTAAAGCACATTATATCACTTTACGAAAGTAACGTGCGTAATTACTATTATGTACTTTATGAATAAAACACCACAATTTTCATATACGTAAAAAGGTTCGATAAAACACAAGTTTTGGACAATAATATATAGTACAGTGCCAAGACTTTTCTGCGTTCCCGCCAAAACTCTTTGTAAATGACTTTGACATTTGTGACGTTTCAAATGATTGAAAATAATGTACTAAAACTATTATCATATAGCCAAATTGTTAGCTTATTTACTAAATAATTTAATATTTTTGGTAACCTTGCTATTTTAGTATACCGGTAAAAAGAGTGTTTGCATGGCAAGCGTTTCTTGTGATTGTCTTTATTTCGAAGCCATAGAGTGGACCTTGAGTTTTTTTTCCGGACGGACACTACGATGTAGGTAGACCTTTTCACATATCCTGTAGGCGATTTATTATGTAGAACCATGACTTGTGAATTATGTAAATAATTGTCTGCTTCCGGATGACCAACGGTTAAAGTCTCTGGAGAGTTTAATTGTGACTATTAAGTGTTTTTATGTCAATTCTTAATTTGTGATGCCAAAAGATTAAGTTTTTTTTTTCTTTGTTATTGGCATTACACTTCGTGTGTTTCAGGCAGATTTACTAGAAGCTTCGACGGAGTTTTCGAAGCAACACGAACATAAATAGTTTACCGCATTATTTTGCTTAACCACACTCTGATTAATTTGGTACTCTCGGAATAAAATCCACTATTTTCATACACTTCTTGCATTTTTTCTATTTAATTTTAAATTTTATAATTTCTTCTCCAAAACACGATTCAACATTTATTTTTTCATTAAAAAACTGAAAGAAATAAAAAAGAACGAGCCCGTCTTTTTATATCTCTTTTATATAAAATTAAAAAAAGAAACAAAAGTTCATTTTGCTCGTATATTTTGTCTAAATAATGGCAAATATTTAAAAGAGTTGTCGATTGATAGAAATTTAACTAGCATACTAGAAACTAAATGGTCTTCAACAAGTTATGCAACTTGCCGTGAATGTAAGGAAACATAACTAAATCAATACCTTAACAATGCCTCTAATCTAGCAACCCCGCCGCAATCAAACCCCATTCACAAAATAATGGTCATCGACAGGGGCGGATCTGGGCTAGAGCTCGGGGCCCCGTGGACATAAAGGGCCCCCAGCCCCCATTGAAAACAAAATGCAGTAATTTTTTTTATGCTAAGTTATAAAAAGAAAGTTCCCTAATTTATTATATTATCTTAAAATGTTTTTACCGTTGCCATGTACCTAGTACACATTATTAAACCATGTACCTAGTACACATTATCAAATCCGAATCAAAAAGTCATTTATTCAGTTTAGGCCCTGGTAATGCACTTATGAACGTTAAGTTACATTTTTGAATCTACCACCGGCTCGTAATTACACTTCAACTGAGAAGACTCCGGCAAGAAACTCAGCAAGGGTTTTTTTTTTTTTTTGTGGATCTTTCTTTTCATATTAGGTTACAGTTTATACAGTTTACAGTTATAGATATTAATACATTATGCTTACTACTAATTGTCACTTAGCCAGGGTGATGAGGTTTGATTATTTAGGCAGGCTCCTAAGTAGTATTAGCCAAGGGCCCCACAAAGTCATAATCCGCCCCTGGTCATCGCTATCAAAACTGTATAAAAAGTCTGTTAACCCCTCAAAAATGCTCCGACATCGCACTTCACGAGTTCTATACGGGTAAATTATGCATGTAAATATTTTCAACGGGAAAAGCGACTGTGGCTCCCCCAACCAGCTGCACAAATAAGTTGGCATCATTATAGGTATCGATCGGTAACGGTCTGGATGTATGTTGTCGTTACCAAAAACGTTAGAGAAAATATCGATCACGTGGGGTTGTCAATGGTCGAACCGTGCTTCATAATGTTCCATAGTGCAGTTGAAGTGTTTGGAATACTGTGAGACGATAGCGGGAAAGGAAAAGGATATGGATGATGATGATGAATGGGAGTTTCTGTGTCAGTGTGACTTTGACTTTAGGTAAATTATTAATATTATTATTGTTATTACTATTATTTTTAATTTCTTTTCATTTTGACATATTTTTTTTACAATTTTAATTATTATATTTTTTTTATTTGCAGATTTTTATTGTTATTATCGTATTTTTTTATTGATTATTTAAATTGTAATTCTGTTTGTATTAGTAATTCTAATTTTATGACATTTTTATTTAACTCTAGATAAACTGTATATTTAATTATGTTATACCCACCTGGGAGCTTTCATCTAAAACGCTGCCTAATCCCTTTGAGATATAACAAAACAATGCATGGTGGGATATTCCTCTTTCATAGATCTGGAAAAAAAGTCCGCGGTATATGTCTACCTTTTAAGGATAGCTTACTATACCTATTCTTACTACCAGTGCGAAGCCGGGGCGGGTCGCTAGTGCTATATACGTTCAAAGTGAACTAAAAGTGAGTTAGACCTCCGCTACGCCCTCCCGCGTAGAACAACATCTGGCGGCCATAGCATATTGTTTTACTTATAATTGGTCATTGAATATTTACATACTCAATGTGCAACATATGGCACACAGGAACGAAGAGGTCACAAGAATATACCCGAGTCAGTTCCAATCCCGGTTAGGCGTGTTAACCACATCATTACTTCAATAAAGAGTTTCTATGTCATCATCATCAGCCTATCAAAGTACACTGCTGGACATACCTCTCCCAAGACACGTCACTCAGCTCAAATTTCAGTTTTTCTCTTCCACCCACCGCCAGCTCAAAATCAAAGTCATTTATTCAGTTTAGGCCCTGGTAAGGCACTTATGAACGTTAAGTTACATGTTTGAATCTACCACCGGCTCGTAATTACACTTCAACTGAGAAGACTCCGGCAAGAAACTCAGCAAGGCATTTTTTTTTGTGGATCTTTCTTTTCATATTTGGTTACAGTTTACAGTTATAGATATTAATACATTATGCTTACTACAATTGTCACTTAGCCAGGAGGGTGCAAGTGCAGAGAGAGCTGTCTTAAGTATATCGTCACTCCATCAAGTCCCAGGGCGTCGTACGCTACGTTTGCCAATTCCCGGTCTCCACTCTAGAACACGTCTACCGGTTCTGCGACAGATATGTCCCATTGCCACTTCAGCTTGCTAATACGCTGAGCTATGTCTGTGTCTTTAGTTCTCTGGCGAATTATTTCGTTCCGGATACGATACCTTAGAGAAATGCCAAGCATAGCACTTTCCATAGCTCGCTGAGCGACTTTGAACTTGCGGACCATTCCCGCTGTGAGTGTCCACGTTTTGGCTCCGTAGGTCACGACAGGTAGAACGCACTGATTGAAGACTTTTGTCTCGAGACTTTGCGGGATGGATGACAAGTTTTTATCTAATATTATAGCGATGAGCTCAGTGGTTAGCGCGGTCGGTTCACACACCGAAGCTCATGGGTTCAAACTCCAATAATGATCTTGAGCTACAGGTGAAGGAAAACATCGTGAAGGAACTACAGCGTAATGGTACTTTCTAGTACTCGGCTGGCTACCGACAGCCTCACTTAAGAGCTAGTTCCATTCCAGGCTAGGTGTGCTTTACCATCTTCGACCACACCGTCATTTAACATCGGATGAGCTATGAATACGCTGGATTGTCAACCATAAAAAAAAAAACTTTTTATGAAAGGTTTGTGTACATTTTAATTACACTTTTGTGTGTTGAGAAATTTAATGCTTTGTAATTAAGTCCCTAGAAAAAACTGTACCCGTGGAAAGCCGGGGTGAGTCGCAAGTGGTGTCTGGGCACTGGAAGAAAACTCTTCAGTAGTAAAGGGCGTATAAGCCCAATTCGGTATGGAAAGTTTTTTTTTGTATTTATGTTATATTTTTCACTGATAGTACGCTTTATTTTATGGAAATAATTTCAATATTCTGTTTTTCAATACTTTTTTTGCGATAGCGTGATAAAGTAGGCTGAATATGTATCCCCTTGCCATGTAAAACAAAAAAGTCTACATAGCTATTTTGACACATTTGATTGACTTTGACAATTGACATGAAGTAAACAAATCTTATAGCATAGCCTCATAAAAGCGATATCAGAGTCCGAGTAACGTTTAAAGTAAAATAATCTAGATATTTGTACCAACAGAGCGAAAAACATCTCGACGTACGTGTATGGAAGAGGTTATTATGGCTGCCGTTGACTTGACATTGAGAGATTTTGTTTTGGTTTGCCATTGCTTTTTTGGCACTGAAAGTAGCGGTATACAGCCTACTATATGACGTAATTAGAGGTAAAATGAAAGTAAAGTTTATTTTATGTATTTTATTAAAATAAACCTCATCTCATAGTTACGTAAATATTTTTTTTACGTTTTGGAATCAGAATTATTTTCCTTTACATACCGAAGTTAAAATAGGTTTGTGAAACACGTCGAAAGTGTCACGGCCACATTCCTTAACATCTCAATGCTTAAGTCACTTATTTGTGCGTAATCTACGGCAATAAATCACTGGAATAATCTTCTACGAACTAACAAAAACAGCGTTGTCAAAAGCCGCCGCCATTTTGGCGATTGGGAACAGGAAGCGAGGCACTTGTGCCGGTTAAGTTTTTTTTTTCAAGTTTTGTAGCTAACCTTTTTGGTGCCTTTCAAATTATTCAAAACGCTCGTTTATGTGTTAAGAAGCGTAAGGTTTTACTAGAAATCTTTGCAGCCTGTATGTATTGTATGGAGTTTTGGCGGGAACGCGGAAAGAGTCGTGTCGCTATACTGTATTTTTTTTTAAATGGCTGACAGGCTTGGTTTTTGACCACAACTCACATGATGTTAAGTGACGGTGTGGTCGAAGATGGTAAAGCACTCCTAGCCTGGAATGGAACTGGCTCTCAAGTGAGGCTGCCGGAACACACAGATGTTTGGCGGCAGATTTTCAACTTGAGGGCGGTAGCTAGCCACCCGAGTACTAGAAAGTACCCTACCACCACGCTATGATTTCCTCACGATGTTTTCCTTCACCGGCAGTTCAAGCTCATTGTTGGGGTTTGAACCCACGCCCTTCGGCGTGCAAACCGACTGCGCTAACCACTGAGCTATCATCGCTACAAATTCAATTTTTTCCAAAAGTAGTGTTTTTTCGAGTGTTTATGTATAAAAATAGGGGTGTTTTATTCATACAGTTCCGAATTACGAGCGCTAGTGTGGGAAAGTGATCTAATATGGTCAAACATGACTTTTCGTATTGCTTCCAAAACTCCACCAAATCTTATAGTAAAGTCGCCACTACTTTATTAGGCATGACTGAATTCGACCGTAAATTACTTTGTGAGTTACTAGATTTTTCATTATATACGTGAAATTATCCAAATATTGACACTGGCAAAAGCACAAACTGCGGCGCCAAAAACTAAAAAAAAGTATTGTATAGCTGTCAAGTTTCTTCGTGGAGTTTTAGCGGGAATGACGAAAGGTATCTCCGGATTATATTATTTTCCAAAACTTATGTACCTATGTGTTTAATTTGTAATGAACAATGTAGCTCGACGTAAGGAAATAATCAGATTTTAGTTTCTTATCCCGTGAGCAAAGTAGTTGGAGCGCGCGGCCCCGAGTAATTAGAACATCTTCCCTACCAGCGTTGCTTCACGCAGGTTTATCGCTAGGCGCGTGCAGGGATGTCGACATCGCATCTACGAACAAATCTATCAATCTTTTATGTTCGTAGCTTCGTTATCATCTATAAGACACGTAAACTTCTGTGACTGACATATTAAATTTGAACATAAACACCTACGCAACAGAAAACAATGACATTGACGTGCTAACCCCGCCTGCTCGGCCGGCACTCGCGTAGTGATCGCCGGCAAGCGTCCCCCGCCCCCGCCGCGCCGCCCCTTCCCACTTGTGTCGCCTATTTATCGCGAAGATGTTCTACTTATAGATTTTTTACTTACTTTGCCGCGAGTATATCTTATTACAAAGATATCGGAAGACTGACCTCGATGACTTGATTGAAATATCCGTTACAGCATCCTTGGCCTTATTTCGAAATTGGCCTCGAATGAGGCTGGGAGGGTCAAACATTGTTGTTATTTTGGTGATTGATTGAGGAGACATATTTTTTTACTACGTGTTCCCTTCACATGCTTTTCGGGATAAAAAAAGTATTGTTTTAAGGTTGACAGGCTAGGTGTTTGACTACAGCTCACCTGATGTTACGTGACGGTATGGTAAGATCGTAACGCACACCTCTAAAATGGAACTGACTCTTAAGTAAGGCTGTCAGAACATACTGTTAGGAGCTTAACAGATTTTTAATCGTAGCTAGTCAGTCGATTAAAATTACCCTACCACCACGCTATGGTTTCCTCACGATGTTTTCATTCACCGGCAGCTCAAGCTCATTGTTAGGGTTCGAACCCACACCCTTCAACGTTTGAACTGATTGCACTAACCACTGAGCATTCATCGCTACGAAAGTAATTGTTTTAATCAGTTGACTTCCATAGTACAAGCTTTGCTTAGTTTGGGGTCAGATGGCATTGTGTGTAATGTCCTACGACATTTATGTTAAAATAAAACATTTTAGGCGTGTTTTCACTCAACTAGACCACGGATTTAAAAAAACGATCTAAAAACTAATCTGGGGCAAGGGAGCGTGACATTATGTACGTGTACCAGATACAGCACTATTAACTTATCGCTCTGTTAGGTCGTATTTGGGTCATACAAGCACAACACATATAATTGTTATAGTTTTATAAGATTAGAACCATTCTCTCTACAGAGTATAAAACGAAGCCGCTTCACGCCGTCTGTACTCTTAGAACTTTTAAACTACGCAACGGATTTTAATGCGGTTACCATCAATAAACAGAGTGATTCAAGAGGAAGGTTTATATGTATAATACATACATATTATAGCAGAGAAAATCCGAGAAATAAATTTTAAAGACAAAAATGTAGGCGGCATTTGCCTGTCTTTGTCATAACATTGAATTGTTACGTCATAACGTGCGAATCATAGACTGTGTCTAGTTTGTATGCGTGTATATTCATTTCTGATAAATAAAGAACTTTGGAAACCAAAATAAACAAATGCGGTTACCATCAATAGACAGAGTGATTCAAGAGGAAGGTTTATATGTATAATACATGCATATGCACCACATTAGTGTCTACATTGCAGCCGTGCGAAGCCGGGGCGGGTTGCTAGTTAATAAATAAATAATAAATATCGTAGGAAATTGCACACAGCGCCATCTGACCCCAAACTAAGCAAAGCTTGTACTATGGAAGTCAGACACAGAAAAACATTTGTTTATACCATAAATGTAGTTTTTATTCACACGACCATGTCCAACTAGCTGACTTAGTATATACATAGTATAGACAATATTTTTACCCGACTGCCAAGGAAGGGTTATATTTTTCGCGCGTATCTTGTATGTATGTAAATGTCTTTATTACCTCGTATCTCCCAAACGGCTGTATGGATTTCGAAAAAAAAAGGCGGATTTTTAGCGCGAAATAGTAATAGTTATTTTTTTTTAATTAACCAAACCTGTATCAAAATAAAAAAAATTATAAGGGGATCACAAAAATATAATATATGTAAGTCATAATTATGTTTAAATTAAATTAGAAATAATTATGTTTTAAAAGTTTTGTCCTTTAATTATAGCTATTTTAATCGCAATCGGGTAATATAATTTTTAAACTCTTAAGTTTGTATTACGGAATTGATTTGTAACATTGGTCAAGTCAAGTTTATCAATAATATATATTTTTTTATACCCTAAGCTTGTAACCCTGTATGCTTGTCCTATTTCTTTGTGACACTTGTCATATCGCTGTATGTGTGTAATAGAGTATACTATAAAACTGTTTTCTAAATGAACTCCACAGAAAACATCTGCCATGTGTTTTTGGCGAGATGTACACAAACATACGGTTAGGGTTGGCTAGAGTTGTAAAAGTAATTTGTTTCCCTTACAAGTTTGCTCAACTACTTATACGATCTCATGTTAAGAAAATCTACAATATATACTCTATTCAGGAATCTTAGATATTTCATGTAAACAAAGAGGATAACAACGATGATGATGATAGCTCAGTGGTTAGCGTGGTCGATTCGCATGCCGAAGGGCGTGGGTTCAAACCCCAACAATGAGCTTGAGATGTCGGTGAAGGAAAACATCGTGAGGAAACCATAGCGTGGTAGTAGGGTACTTTCTAGTACTAACCTGGCTAGCTACCACCCTAAGTTGAAAATCTGCCGCCAAGCATCTAACGGTGTGTTTCGGCAGCCTCACTTGTGAGCCAGTTCCATTCCAGGTTAGGTGTGCTAGGTGAAATAGTAACAAAAATATTTTTCAGAAGTGAAAAATGTTTTAAGCAACTGGCATGACTCTTTGACAGTGACATTTCTTTGTTTACATAAATTATCTAAGATTCCTGAACAGAGTATAGTTCATTACATAAATAATGCATTACTATGATTAATTAACATATTGCGACAACCCTAGTAAAGCACCCATAGCGAGAAAACCGTTAAAGTGACGTCACCCGCTGAAACGTTGCAACAAAGCGAATTTAGAACAGAAATGTCGTTTGAAATTAGAACGGGCTTTGTTTAGAATAGTGGCTCCTTGTTTATGGTTACTTCTGTTTTTAAAACGTTGCAATAGAACTTCTTACGTTGTAACAAAGGAGTGTTTATTAAACGTAAGTTTTCGATTTGTACTTAAAAAACTCCGTCAAATGAATCTTTCAAATCGACATCAATTAAATTATATAACTGTTATATTTGTAGGAAATCGCGTTAAGCGATAAGGCCGTACATTGAAGCACCAGCTCATAAGGTTTTATTATTAACCCCGGATACAAACAGGGGGGAGTTATAAGTTTGACGTATGTCTCTGTCGCATCGAAGATCCCAAACGGGTGAAAGTTTTTTTTTAAGTTAACTTTGGTTTTAGCTATGATTTAAAAAAAATGCTCAACTGTTCGAAGATTACGTTCTAATGTCTAATGGAGTCGACATTTGGTATCCTACAACTAAAGCCGGAGGATCTTTTAAATCTTGCTACTTTGAATGTTTCTGTTGATTTCCAATCTATTCTTAATTATACATATGACAATGCATGGTATGCTCGTTTTATGAGTTTTTATGTTTTGTTTTTGTAACTTGTGTTATCTATACCTTTAAACGAGCAATTCTAGTATATATATGTATATATAATCTGAATCTTGGAAACGGCTCCAACGATTTTCATGAAATTTAGTATGCAGGGGGTTTTGGGGGCGATAAATCGATCTAGCTAGGTTTGATTTTAAGAAAACGTCGTTTTATCCGTGTTTTCAGCCGAGCCAAGCTCGGTCATTCAGGTACTTTTATTTAAAACAAGCTAAAGTATCTGATAATGGTCACTGATATGGACAATATTTTTAAAATAATTAAAAGTAACGAGTGAATTTCTATCGTATTATTTGCTTGTCAATGGACGGAAAAAGGGTTGAAAAACATGTTTTAAATTTAGATCCTTCCCAATTATATTTAACCGTGTGACAGAAAGAATTTAAAACGACTTTATGTAACTTTGACAACTTATATCACTGACACAAAACTGGCAAAATTTATCTGACTTTACATTTATTATGGACATTTAAATTTTTTGCCAATACTCGCCACGCTTGGCAGGCGGGTTGGCGAGCGCAGTTAAGTGTGATTGTTCAAGGAAGACGCTGCTGCCCATCTTCCGGATTACATCCCTTAGCCGACTCTTACGGCAACCACGGGTAGAGGGTGGGGTACAATTCTTACGCCTGCACCACCACGGCACAACCATTAGATGTTATATTTATCTAAAATTAATGAATTGAATAGCATAGTGACATGTTGATCAACTTAGGTATGTATATTTAAGAGTATTGATATTTCGATGCTGTTTTGGCGAGTAAATAAATAAATATTGTAAGACACATTACACACAGCGCCATCTGACCCCAAACTAAGCAGAGCTTGTGTGATGGAAGTCAGATAACTGATAGAATACTTAAATACTTTTTTTAAATACATACAGAACACCCAGACACAGAACAAACATTTGTTTATACCAAACAAACATTTGTCCTTGGCGGGAATCGAACCCACGCGCTATAGCTCAGGCAGACATACTCCCAATGAGCCAATAGGGCTGTCGAGGGAGTAGATATGGGTCGCGTTGTCCGAAATAAATGATTGTAAAAAGACCTGTTTATAATTATGGTTCTTATACAGGTCACGGGTGAACGTTGTTAATTTCCGTTAAGTTATCAATCCTATATTATTAGATTGCATATGTATTATACACATTACATTGTTAGCTTAAAATAATCGCAATACGCGGTGTAGCTTTATCTCGACCGTTGATGTGTTTAACAACAACAGGATAATTTTATACGTATTAATATTTGTTATTAATACATTGAGCTTTGTATAGGAGACCATTTGACAATCACGAGGTCCTAGGTCGGTATTTTCTTGACTTGGTCTAACACGGCACAACCTATTCTACTTGGAATATACGCTCTAAGCGATAAGGCCGCCAATTATTCAACTAGTATTAAGTTTTTACTTTAAAATTGTTTTTAGTAATAATTGGTGTGAACAATAAAGAGTTATATTATTATTATTATTATTATTAATATAACCGTACCATGGTTCCAGTGCTGGATTACCCATTAGGCAGGACTAGGCCATGGCCTAGGGCCCCCGACGAGCAGGGGCCCCCACGAAAATATGATATAAATTTCTTTTAGATGCAATTTTTATTTTCTTTTTTTTAAATATCGGGTTTTTATTTTTATTTTCAACGAATTTATTAATCATATTAATATGTATTTTTAAATGCAAAATATATAATTTGTCAAAAAAAAAACTATTATGATTGTTTTATTGTGTTTACAACCTTTAAATTATATGAATAAGCTGTTTAAATTCTATAAATGCATAAATGAAGATTAATTTTACAATTAATCGGTTATTACATAAAGACCGGTTGGAAGCGGCTCGCATCCAGCGCGTTCCTGCGGTCTTTATGAGGTCGTCTGTCCACCTTGTGGGTGGACGTCCTACGCTGCGCTTGCCGGTCCGTGGTCTCCACTCCAGAACTTTGCAGCCCCATCGGCCATCAGTTCTGCGTGCTATGTGCCCTGCCCACTGCCACTTCAACTTGATCAGAATTCAATTGATTAGAATACTTAGTTGTTTTTATCTCAATTTAATTTGAGCACGGTAGCTTGCCAGCCGAGTACTAGAAAGCACCACTATGCAAAACAGAGTAGCCCCTTTCCTCGCACTATTCATTCGTATGAACCATTCGTTATCTATAACAAAAACCAATCTACTTTCACACGCAGGGGTTACAATTAAAACAAATGAGAAAAAAATATGCAAAAATTCGCAACAATACTTCCTGAATTTTTAAAACATTCACGACAATAGTTTTGTACAAATGTTTTATGTATGAAACAGAAGTCAAAATTATAAAAGTTGAATGTATTGCAAAAACAAATTGTATATACAAATCAGTCATGTTTTTATAAGCTTGAGCTGCCGGTGAAGGGAAAACAGCGTGAGGACACCATAGCGTGGTGGTAGGGTACTTTCTAATACTCGGCTGGCTAGCTACCACCCTCAAGTTGAAAATCTGCCGCCAAGCATTTAATTAAACGTTGTATGCCGGCAGCCTAAAAGATCTAAGCTATCCTTAAAAGGTAGATACATATATACCACCGCGGACTTTTTAGTAAATCTATAAAAAAAGGAATATCCCACCATGCATTGTTTTGTTATATCTCAAAGGGATTAGGCAGCGTTTTCGGTGGCTTGACTTTTTCCGACACTTCCAACAATTATCATCATATTTCAACCAATTTATACAAAACCTTGACAAATTATGTACCTAAACCTTCGTCGTGAATCTCTCTATATATTGGTATAACTCGTATGATAATCCGTTCAGTAGTTTTTAAGTTTATTGCGAACAGACACACAGACACAGACACAGACTTTGTTTTATGATGAGAGAACATATAAGTAAGTATTTAAGAAGTTTTTGATTTTGATTTCTTACCTTTTAAATTTAAAACCACCTTTAGTAATTGCTGTTCGCTGTCCATTATTCGACTGATTTTATTTAGTTGTCAAATATTTTAAATTTCGAACGAGCCATAGACAATCGCAATTTTTCAATTTCCCATGGCATGCATCGCGCCTATTCAGTCGGGGTCGTGACCTTTCCGCCAACAAAAAATACACAAACTTATATCGGACAGAAAAGCAACGGAGCCACCGTCGCGTTTCTTAATCAAAACAAACAGCTACGCGTAGAAATATTTTAGTTCCCCAAACGCCAACTTTTAGAAATAAGTTGGTTAAGTTTACTTCCCGTGCGAATCTGGATCATCTGATTGTCATTGTTATTTTTTTTTCGTTTCTCAAGCTTCTGCAACAATCTATTGTATATTCTGTGACAAAACAATTTGACAGTTGCGCAGTAACTGACATGCAAGCTATGTACAGGGGTGCAAAAATTAGGGTAACAGTTCAAATAGCAGTTACTATAGATAAGATGCTGAATTGTTATATATTTTATTCCTGTTCCCATAGATATAGTGTTTTGGAGATTGTCTTGGATAGCAGATGTCCGGTATGACCGTGACAGTTTTAATCCATGTCAATTATTTATTGACATGCCCTATAAAAGGGATCTCCATGTCCGATTTTGTGAAACTTTCACATTTATAATTTATCAAGGACTAGCGACCCGCCCCGGCCTCACACGGGTGCAATGTAGATACCAATGTGGTGCATATGCTTGTATTATTTTATACATATAAACCTTCCTCTTGAATCACTCTGTCTATTGATGGACACCGCATTAAAATCCGTTACGTACCTAATTTAAAATATCTAAGGGATAAACGGCGAGAAGCGACTTTATTTTATACTATACTAGCGGCCCGCTCCGGCTTCGCACGGGTATAAACCTCAAAAATAACAGTATTTCTCCACTATTTAGTGGATGTTATTATACATATAAACCTTCCCCTTCAATCACTCTATCTATTAAAAAAACCGCATCAAATCCGTTGCGTAGTTTTAAAGATTTAAGCTTACATAGGGATATAGGGACAGAGAAAGCGACTTTGTTTTATACTATGTAGTGATAGTGATGATAGTGATGAAGTGATACTATATTCGGCGCATGGGCTTATACGTGTTTGCCGTGGTGGTGTCGGCGTAAAAATAGTACCCCACCCTCTCTACCCGTGGTTGCCGTAAGAGTTGGCTAAGGGATGTAATCCGGAAGAAGGGCAGCAGCGTCTTCCTTGAACAATCACACCTAACTGCGCTCGCCAACCCGCCTGCCAAGCGTGGCGAGTATTGGCAAAACCCCCCCAGGAGGAGGCCTATGTCCAGCAGTGGACGTCCTATGGCTGATGATGATGATGATGTGGGCTTATACGGGGCTTTTGATCCATCTCAAAGGGATTAGGCAGAGTTTTCGATGAAAGCTCCCAGGTGGCTTGACTTTTTCCGACACTTACAACAATTACCATCATATTACAACTAATTTACACAAAACCTTGACAAATTATATACCAAAATCTTCCTTATGAATCACTCTATCTATTGGTGAAGCTCGCATGGCAATCTGTTCAGTAGATTTTAAGTTTATCACAAATAGAGAGACAGACGCGGCGGACGAATTTGCTTTATAATATGTAGTGACAGAGATAAAAGACTAGAAAATATAAAAATACTTGACACATTTGCTTTATAATATGTAGTGACAGAGATAAAAGACTAGAAAATATAAAAATACTTGACACTGGCAATATGCGTGGTGGTAGGGTACTTTCTTGTACTCGGCTGGCTAGCTACCACCCTCAAGTTGAAAATTTGCCCCCAAGCATTTAACGGTGTGTTCCGGTAGCCTCACTTGAGAGCCAGTACCATTCCAGGCTAGGTGTGCTTTACCATTTTCGACCACAACGTCACTTAACATCAAGTGAGTTGTGGTCAAACAACAAGCCTGTCAACGTTAAAAAAAAAGTGCACAAAATACGATGTTAAAGACAAAGAATAAGAATACTTACCGTTAAAATTCTTATCTCAATATTCCGTAACATAATCTTAGACGCTCAAAAGCTCAAAATGTTTAATTTGTCAAGAATGTGAGCTTAGACAGCATAAACAAAGAGTTTAACATAACACCACAAAGTAACGTTCGTACGGTGTACAGTCGACACGAAAATTACTTAGAATTCTCATACTAAAATATACTTGACAGTTTCATTTTATTACTAAACTAGCGACCCGCCCTAGCTTCGCACGGGTGCAATGGAGATAATAATATGGTGCATATGTATGTATTATACATATAAACCTTCCTCTTGAATCACTCTGTCTATTGATGGAAACCGCATTAAAATCCGTTGCGTAGTTTAAAAGATCTAAGAGTACAGACGGCGTGAAGCCAGCGACTATGTTTTATACTATGTAGAGATAGGCTTTTCTTTGCCCGCCAACTTACGTAACGTTAGCGACGACGCAGTCTACGATGGAGCACGCTTATCTAGAAGAAACCAATTCACCTAGAAAAGACACCCAGATTGTACCCAACGGGCAACACCCAGTCAGTCAATATAAAAAATATAGTAGATATAATAAAATGTCAAAAAAAACTAATTACTTACTAGTAATTTGATAGTCTTTTAGTTTGAAATACTCGTCAATGTCATAAAACAAGGCAACCAAGATCTTAACTTGGTTCTGAAGCACGCGGTGGAAGGTGCATCCCGGACGAAGGTGGGTACGCGGTTGTAGACCGCGGGGCCCAGAATGTATACCGACCTCTCCGACTTGACGAGTCGGTGCAACGGCGTTACTAGTTTCTTTTTATCGCTGCGATGATCTAACTGTGGACGCCTCTGCGTTGAAAATTATCAATGTGTGAATAGGGCTACCTGGTAAATAAGCTCACACGGCAATGGCAGTATCTAAAGAGAGCTAATCCAAAATCTAATTGCACCACTTGAAAGCTATAGGATCAAATAATTAGTTACGTTGACTGAGGACTTTAAACATGGAAATCTGAATGACATCGGGTTAAAGAATACCATGCCACGCGGATTCAAGTCGAATTCCTCCGCGTTTCGTAAACATGGCCGTGTTACATGCTATGCTCATAGAGAATAAAGCCCCTGATTGCAAAAGCAGCGCCGTGCGCCCGCGAGTTACGGAAAAGTTTTAGGTTGATATGAAATCCTGTTTCCTTAGTCCAATCCGTTTATATTCAAACAAATAGAAATCAGAAATCAGAAGCATTTATTATAGAACCGCGCAACAGTAAGATCTTAAAATAAACATATACAAAGTACATAACGGTCTGGTCTTTTACAAGCATACAATATTTAATACAATTTGAAATTAATATCATATAAAAAACTAGAAATAAGAATAAACTTGCTGTGCCTAAAACTAGGCTAAACAAGATAAATGTATCCTTTAAAGGGCAATGTATACGCTTCTACAACAAAACTCCTAGTGAGTTGCAAAAATTATCAATAAATAAATTCAAACAAATTGTCAAAAATATCCTATGTAAAAAAGCTTACTACAAAATATCAGATTATCTAGACGATAAAAAAGCTTGGGACAAGTTTTGCTCCAACTCGAAAACTAACAATCTAACAAGGTAAAGGTTTCTTGTTCGCTTCTTTACTTTACCTCAAAAAGATTGAAGTGAACGAAAGATCAAAGTGATCACTTTATTTCCTAGTTTTAAGTATGTATATAATTTGTGACGTGTGACGTGTCCAAGAGTCCTGTAAGGTCTAAACGAAATAAAGCACTTTCAGTTTTGAGTTTTGAGTTTTAAAATAGATTTAAACTTTACAATTTATTATTACAAATTTTAATTATTTATTTTAATTTACAAATTAGTCCATTAATCTCTCGTTTAAATAGTCGTCAATATTATAATAAGTTTTAGTAGTCAAAAAATTAAATAATTTTCCCTTAAAGGCATGTACACTCTCCGAATCCATCACTGATTTTGGCAAATGGTTATATATTTTTGGACCCATTCCTAAAACACTTTTATTGTACAGTGCGGTAAGAAGGCACTAATATAATACACGGCATACTTACTACATTTTGATAACGTCTAGACGACATGTATTTAAACAAATGTAAATTTTTCTTCATAACTAAAGCTATTTCATATATGTACAGAGTACCTGGATGACCGAGCTTTGCTCGGCTGGAAACACGGATAAAACGACGTTTTCTAAAAATGAAACATAGCTAGATCCAATTTATCGCCCCCGAAACCCCATGCAAACTAAATTACATGAAAATCGCTGGAGCCGTTTCCGAGATTCAGTTTATATATATTTATGTATATGCATATATACAAGAATTGCTCGTTTAAAGGTATAAGATATGAAAATGTCAGATTTTTCAATTTCTTAAAATATGGCTTATAAGAATCTCTCGTTTTTAAATGACACACAGATCTGACACATTTCTTTTGAAATACGAAATATGTATTCAAATTTGGTGTCTAGTCTTAATGAAGACCATATAGATTCTTCGAATCCATTATTTGCTCTATTAATATCATTCGAAGAACTGTTTTAGTAATGATATCACGGTTTAATATTATTTGATTGCTTGTTCATGCATTGATGGCCGATCAAAATTGTGTCTAAAAATACTGTGTTTGTCTGTTTCGCGGAATTGGTCGTGTGTATACGTCTACAACGTGTACATTTTTGAAAAACTTATAAGTTGTTCAGATTTCCATGTTGTAAGTCCTCACCCGACGTAACGAATTCTTTGATTCTTTAGCTATCCAGTGGTGTAATCATTTTGGATGTAAATGATGGATATGTAGCTCCAATAAGTATTCTGCGATTTTGTTATCATCAGTTTTCTGTGATAACTCAGTGGTTAGCTTGGTCGGTTCACACGCCGACGGGCGTAGGTTCACACCCCAACAATGAGCTTGAGCTGCCAATGAAGGAAAATCTCATGAGGAAACCATAGCGTGGTGGTAGAATACTTTTTAGTACACGGCTGGCTAGCCATCACCCATGCACAAGTTAAAAATCTGCCGCTAAGCGCCTTACGGTGTGTTCCGGTAGCCTCACTTGAAACTTGAAAGCCAGTTCCATTCCTGGCTGGGTGTGCTTTACCATCTTTGTCCACACCGTCACTTAACATCAAATGAGTTGTGGTCAAACACCTAGCATATCAACCATAAATAAAAAGCGAAAAAACCTTAAAATTTGACACGCACGTAGGCGTCATATTTTTGCTATGATAAGTTACCTTATTTAATACATTATTAAACTGACGATCGACTGCATCTGAATATAGGTCCTATAACATTGGCTACATTTAGATATAACACGTTGTTTAAAGGTTTCGAGAAGTATATTAAAGCTTAGGAATATTTAAATTCACAAAACACTTTTGCAGTAGACTGTACAGTGTATGGTATAATGTTATTGTCGACATCCTGTGGCCGATAACTAACAACAAACAGGGCCGGGTCGATGTCCTAGCGTCTAAATTTAAAAAAAAAACTATTAATATATATATTTTTTTAATTTTACGTAGAATTTTTAACACTCTCGGTGTGTTCCGGCAGCCTCACTTGAGAGACAGTTCCATTCTAAGCTAGATGTGCGTTACCATTTACGATCACGCCGTCACTTAACATCAGGTGGGCTGTGGTCAAACACCTAGCTTGTCAACCATAAAACTGTAATAACACTACTGCGTGGCGGCAGAATCTAGAGGACATGCTATAGAGATCTATAATTTTCCTGCGGAACTGCTATTTGTTTTGCGATTTCAGATTTTAATTTTTAGGGTTCCGTACCTCAATAGTTAAAAAAGGAACCCTTATAAGATCACTCTCTTGTCCGTCTGTGTGTCCGTGTGTCACCACCAATTTTCTCAAGAACGGGTGGACCTAGCAAGTTGAAATTTATACCAGATGCTGAAGTATATAGTCCCTATTAGTGTATAAAAATCAAGATATAAAAATATATGAGCAAATTTAGATTTTCGCGAAAACTTGTAAGTACCAAATTTACACTAATTGTCAAAAAAAATTTTTTTTCGGAATTTTCCCTTTACTTGTCCTATAAGGCCTTGCTTTTAACCAAAATTTACAATTCTAAGTCAACGGGAACTACCATATAGGTTTGCGATCCAAAACCTATAAGGGTACTTCCGGTGTAAAAGGCAAAAAGCAAGGTCTTACAGCACAAATAAAGGAAAAATTAAAAAAAAAAGTTGAAAATTAAAGGTTGTCCCCATACATACATAGTTGACGCCAATTAAGTAGGAGTTGTATGGGCGCTCATACAATTTAGAGAACTTAATTGACGTCAAAAAAAAACCAATTTTATTATGGCAGTATAATGGGTATACGGAACCCTCAGCGCACGAGTTCGAGTCCCACTTGACCGGTTTTTTTTAATGTAATGAGTCGAACGAGACGCTCTCCTGATGGTAAGAGATAACGTATGTCTATTTAATATTTAAAAAAAAACACTAAGTAAAAAGTAAATCATTGATCACTGTACAAAGTGCAATAAGTATTTCGCAATTTAAGATAGGCATGTACGGCGCGCCTCTAAAAAGGGTGTCATGTCAATTACGACAAATGACATCTTCCTCTGTCGCAAGCGCCTAGCCGTAATTGTCAATTGACATATGCAAGCGATGACAAATTCAATCTACTTGGGAATGGGTTGGATTCAAAGAAGTAGGATAATATATCCTTATGCAGCCCTGTTGGTTCATCTCCACATAAATATATGTATCTCTAAATATATATAACTCAAAGGTGACTGACTGACATAGTGATCTATCAACGCACAGCCCAAACCACTGGACGGATCGGGCTGAAATTTGGCATGCAGGTAGATGTTATGACGTAGGCATCCGCTAAGAGAGGATTTTGATTAATTCTACCCCCAAGAGGATAAAATAGGGGATGAAAGTTTGTATGAAACTTTGTCAATTTTAAACCGATCGGGCTCAGACTTTGCATGCATAAAGCTACTATGACGTAGGCATCTAGCGCGGGTGAAACCGCGGGGCACAGCTAGTTGGTATATATAAGAGTTGTAGGGCGTGGGTTCGATTCCCATAAAACTAAAATTTATGTCACATCACATTATCAGCCATAGGACGTCCACTGCTGGACATAGGCCTCCTCCTGGAGGGGTTTTGCCAATACTCGCCATGCTTGGCAGGCGGGTTGGCGAGCGCAGTTAGGTGTGATTATTCAAGGAAGACGCTGCTGCCCATCTTCCGGATTACATCCCTTAGCCGACTCTTACGGCAACCACGGGTAGAGAGGGTGGGGTACAATTCTTACGCCAGCACCACCACGGCAAAATTTGTGTGACAAGCATAAGTATTTGTTTTTTATAATTGTTAGCAGGCTAGGTGCTTTATCACAGCTCACCTGATGTGAAAGATGTTAAATGCACTTATAGAATGGAACTGGCTCTCAAGTGAGGCTGCCGGAACATACCGTTACGTGCTTGGCAGCAGATTTTCAACTTGAGGGTAATAGCTAGCCAGTCGTGTACTAAATATAGTTTATTTTAATAAAATACATAAAATAAACTTGACTTTCAATTGACCCCCCAATGACGTCACATAGTAGGCTGTATAGAGCTACCTTCGGTGCCTAAAAAAGCAAAAGCAAACTAAAACAAAATTTGTCAATGTCAAGTCAACGGCAGCCATAATAACCTCTTCCATACACGTACGTCGAGTTGTTTTTCGTTTTATTGATACAAATATCTGGATTATTATAGTTTAAACGTTACTCGGACTCTGATATGGCATATGAGGCTATGATATAAGATTTGTTTACTTCATATCAATTGTCAAAGTAAATCAAATATATCAAAATAGCTACGTATGCTTTTTTGTTTTACATGGTAAGTGCATAACATATTTAGCCTACTTTAAGACGTCATCGCTATAAAAAGATTGAAAACGTGTTAAAAATCAACTACCGCATAGAAAACCAAAATATTTAAATTAGGTTCATAAAATAAAGTTCAGTAAAAAATATAAAATAAATGTTTTATAAAATAAAAAACAAAAAAAAAATGCCTATACAAAAAAATGTCCATATTAAAATATTTTCTATTATAATAAGTAAAATTGTACTAGAAACATAATATAAAAAGGTTATCTGCCCTATTTCTAGATTCCTTAATCCACCCACGCACCATCTTGAGTACACTTGATATTTGAAGATACATTAAACGCTGACTAGACAAAGTTCCCGCCCAAACCAGTTTTAGTACCGACCACCTGACCACCCGAAAATTCAAATTTTATAAGAACGCTCTATGCTCTATACTCTTGTGTTTTTTTTTTTCAATTTTGACTACACACGGCGTTAACGCGGAGGAATTACGTCGCTGCGTTGTATTATTTTTATTAGTTGACGGCTAAGTGTGATCGAAGATGGTTATCACGCCTGGCCTAGAATGGAAATGGCTCTCAAGTGAAGCAGCTAGAACAGACCATTTTTCATTTTGAGGGTGGTTGCTAGCCAGTCGAGTTCTAGAGAGTACCTACCCCAACACCATGCTAAGGTTTCCTAGCTATATTTTTCTGTGTGTGTATGTGCGTGTGTGTGGGTGGGCGTGTGTGTGAAAAATGACTTTGCTACTTGCTTCCAAAACTCCATACAAGCATGTAGTTAACTTATTACTTAACTGACCGGACTTGACCTTGATTTACTTTGCGTGATAGTGACGTGCCACCTACTTGACGTGTTTTATAACTTAAAAATATCGAATTATTCCACACTAGAACATGCACAAAGTACGATGCCAAAAACAGAAAAGAAATGACACGACTGAGTTCGTTGATATTTGAAATTCGAACGGGACATTGATTTCGTAATTTGTAAATAGAAAGCCCGTGTTTACTTTTTTTTTTCGAGTTGGGCAAGTGCAATGCAAACATTCTGTCATAATAATGGGATGCATTGTTAGCTTTATTGATCTTTGATGCGAGATATTTGAATAAGTTATTAGAGCGTGAATGTTAAATATGTCTTTTATAGAGATGAGCGGTATTTTTTAACATGTTTTGACAATTTTTTCTTTAAACATTCAACAATGTTTGTTTGAAGACATATTTTGCTACCGCTATAGAGAAGTCTACTACAAGTATATCTATGGATCCACATACAAATATTTTTTTTGCTGGATAAGTGGCTGCACACGAAATGCATTTAGCCAATAATGCAACATGGTTTTTTATAATGGATAATACATAACTGGTTTTTAGGGTTTCGTACCCAAAGGGTAAAACGGGACCCTATTACTAAGACTCTGCTGTCCATCCATCTGTCACCAGGCTGTATCTCATGAACCGTGATAGTTAGACAGTTAAAATTTTCACAGATAATGTATTTCTGTTGCCGCTATAACAGCAAATACTAAAAAACAGAATAAAATAATACAGAATAATATTTAAGGGGGCTCCCATACAGCTAATGTGATTTTTTGCTCGTTTATTGCTCATAATGGTACGGAACCCTTCGTGCGCGAGACCGACTCGCACTTGGCCGGTTTTTTTATGTATTGAAGATTTGGCTACACAGCTGGGAGACTATATAGCTTCCAATCTGGTGGTTCTGGGTTTGAATCCCATGGCACGCATCTTGTTTTTTCTATGAACGTACTGCTGACTTCTAACGTGAAGTTTAGTTTTATTTTATACTAGCGGCCCGCTCCGTTTTCGCACGGGTATAAACCTCAAAAATAACAGTATTTCTCCACTATTTAATGGATGTTATTATACATATAAACCTTCCTCTTCAATCACTCTATCTATTTAAAAAAACCGCATCAAAATCCGTTGTGTAGTTTTAAAGATTTAAGCATACATAGGGATATAGGGACAGAGAAAGCGACTTTGTTTTATACTATGCAGTGATTTTGTGTCCCGCAGGAAGAGGTCGGCACCGAGAAACGGAATTCCATGTAATGTAAAAGTAATGTGAAGAACAAGACGCCCTCTTGATGGTTAGCTATAACGCATATTCATGACCATTACAGCGATAAACAGAACTTTGAGTAACAAAACAAAGTCTAAGGCATCGCTGCTTTGGCGCTCATTACTTTGAGACTTTCGATGGTTAGTCTCAACAGCCCAGTAATTTCCCTTCAAACTGGAACACAGTAAAGTTTACACACTACTGCTTGGCGGCGAATATCTGGAACTTTTTTTTTATGGCTGACTGGCTAGGTGTTTGAGCACAGCTTACCTGATGTTAAGTGACGGTGTGGTCGAAGCACACCTAGCTGGAACTGGCTCCCAAGTGAGGTTGCCGGAACACACCGATGATTGGCGGCAGATTTTCAACTTGAGGGTGGTAGCTAGCCAGCCGAGTACTAGAAAGTACCCTACCACCACGGTATGGTTTCCTCACGATGTTTTCCTTCACCGGCAGCTCAAGCTCATTGTTGGGGTTTGAACCCACGCCCTTCCGCATGCGAACCTACCGCGCTAACCACTGAGCCATCATCGCTACATATGCGGTGGTATATAGCTACCCGCCCCGGCTTCGCACGGGTGCAATGTAAATACTATCGTAGTACATTATTTTGATCTATCTCGTATGGTTTATCCAGCGCTTGCAATATAAGAGCACAAAAACATATTTTTTACGACATCACATTACAAATACTTGTAATGATTTTCTCTAATATAATATACATTTATTATACATATAAACCTTCCTCTTGAATCACTCTATCTACTGATGGAAACCGCATTAAAATCCGTTGCGCAGTTTTAAGCGTACAGACGGCGGGAAGCAACTTTGTTTTGTACAATGTAGAGATAAATTTAATTCGTTGCACAGATTTCTAATTTGAAATTTGTCTTCGGGAAAGCTTTTCCACATCATCGGTTAACGGCGGGAAAGAGACAGCGTAGAAAGAGATGCGGCGCAAACGGCCGTTATACCAGTTCCCGAGGTTCAATAGAGCAAGTTGTTTTTTTCTTCTTACGACGATGATTTTGATTTCTATTCGGAGATACAGCGATGAAAGACGTGGGAGGGAAGTAAGTACACTTATTTTTAAAACTGGCGGTTGATCAACTTTTTTGTATTCCATTTATAAACTTTACTGTTGACTGCCTTGGCTCACTGGTTGTATATCTGCTTCAAGAGCCGTAGGGCGTGGGTTCGATTCCCATACAGGACAAGCATTTTGTGGTACAATAAAAAAAATGTTTGTTCTGTGTCTGGATATTTTGTTACATACTAAAAGTATTTATTTAAAAAAAAAAAAGTTTTTTCTGATAATAGATATATTCAGGCGTTGCTTTGCGAAAGTTCATTTTGAGTGTTCAAGGTATATATTTAATTTATTTCCGCTTAACAGTCATTTTAGTTACAACAGTAATGAGGATTTAAAATTAACTAACTTGACAACAAATTAAAAACTTATCCGAAACTTTAATTAATATCTAAAACTAAAATTTGACTTAAACTTAAAAGCTAAAACAAATAACGAATTAAAATAACCACAAGTATTTTTATACTCTTCTCGCTGTATTAACCGTAGTAGGAGTGCAGTAGTGTGCTGCTATAGTAATAGTGCAGTAATATTTTTCATCTACCTATCCTACTTTATACCTACCTATTTTATATATCTAAGGTTTCCTTATCTCTTAGTCAGCCATTCCGCATAAGCTAATATAAATATATGATTCTAGTCACAAACCAATTTGAATGCGCAAGTTCTTCAATTTTCAATGATGTAATAGGAAGTGTGACGTCATAATTATGTATTATAAAATACCTTTTACAAAAGTCCACACTTCGATATTTTAACCATCGAAATGTTTAGGTTGAATAACTCTTATTTGCTTAAACAATTTCGTATTCTAAAACCATTTCGAAATATTACATTCCTGTACATTATTTTGACGTTTAAAACCCTTTAAACTATGAGTTGGGGTGTGTTTGATAAAATGCATAAAATAAACTTGATTTTCAATTGATCTTTAATGACGTCACATGGTAGGCTGTATAGGGCTTTCAGTGGCGAACCAAAACAAAATCTGTCAATGTCAAATCAACGGCAGCCATAATAACCTCTTCCATACACGTACGTCGAGTTGTTTTTCGCTTTATTGATACAAATATCTGGATTATTTTACTTTAAACATTACCCGGACTCTGATATGGCTTATGAGTCTATGATATAAGATTTGTTAACGTCATGGCAGTTAAAATCAATGAAATTTGTCAAAATAGATATGTATACTTTTTACATGGCAAGGACATACATATATTCAGCCTACTTTATGAGGTCATTGCTACAAAAAGTTTGAAAACGTATTAAAAATCAACTACCGCATAGAGAGCCAAAATATTAAAATGAGTTTCATAAAATAAAGTTTACTATCAGCAAAAAATATAAAATGAATACAAAGAAGTCTGTACATACCAATTTACATAAGTATGTGAGAATTAAAATACTTTTTGTGACATTCCACACAGCGCCATCTGACCCCAAACTAAGCAAAGCTTGTACTATGGAAGTAGGATAACTGATAGAATACTAATACTTTTTTTTTTTTGTAAATACAAATAATATCAAATCTCGTAATATCATTTTAAATACATCATTAGTTAATTTAACAAAAAGTTTATTCAGTTTGTAGTATAAAAAGCATCCTATATGTTAATCCAGGCAATAAACTGTATGTGTGTCAAATTTTATCTAAATCCGTTCAGCCGTTTCTGCGTAAATAAGTAACAAACATCCAAACTTTCACATTTATAATATTAAAGAATTATGATATAAGGATTAAGAATGTCGTTACATGACAATTTTTCCTTTCTTTAAAAACGTCACGCATGTCATTGTCGTACAGAACTGTCACGCCGATTTGCTGGCCGTTTTTTTTTTTGACAATCTAATTATTAGACCACAGCTCACCTGATGAAGTGACGGTGTAGTCAAAAATGACAGAGTCTGGAATGGAACTGGCTCTTAAGTGAGGCTGCCGGAATGCACCGTTAGGTGCTTAGGGACAGATTTTCAACTTAAGGCTGGTAGCTAGCCAGCCGAGTACTATAAAATAGCCTACCACTACGCTATGGTCTCCTCACGATGTTTTCTTTTACAGGCAGCTCAAGCTCATTGTTGGGGTGTGAACCCACCGCTATCGTGTGTATTGCACACACTTTGTTCCGAAGTTATATTCTACTTACATAATATATACAATTCTAATAAGTAATAAGTACCCTTTGGGCTATAAACATGAAAATATTCCTTACGACGTAGGTGCGGCTTTATCAAACTATTAAGCAATAAAAAGACAACAAAGTCGTCCTGGCCACTAGAAAAAAAAGACACCACGAAATCACGTTGGTCGAAAAAAAAATATACAGCCGTTATCGTCTATCCTTGTCTGACAAGTAGCCGCGTGGGGCCGCGTCCCGCTCGCACAGTCATTTAACATTCTTCAGACACGCACGGTTATGTCATCCAGAATTGTCTATGGTATTGTTACTTTGAAGATTCTTTGGAGAAATTAGTAATGAGGCGTAATGATTTCTTGATCGAGGCTCAAACTCAATTTGAAGAGCGGAGTTATGGGGAAAACCAAAACTTGTGCATTTCGGGAATTTTAAAAATAAACGTGTTTTAAAAAAAAGTGCCGAATTATACGCATATAATGTTATCGCAGAAAAAGTATTTAAAAGCTGATTTGAAAACTCCGTAGAAGCTTCCGGTTACGTTACCACTTTACTAGGGCACGGACTGAACTTGACCGTGACTTTGAATGTGAGTAAGATTAATTTAATTTGGATTTTATTGTAGGACATTAAGAATATAATATACAGCGGCAGAATGCACAAAGTGCGATGCCAAAATAAACAAATTTTTTTTAGAAAGAAGTACTAAAGAAAAAATGCATGTCTATGAGAAAAAAATAGGAGAAGACGCGCGTGCGTTGTACACTGTCTCCTTGGAAAACATATATGATGTGGTCGAAACTGTAGTCTGAGTATTACACATAATTAAACGTAAAGTAATCCCACATAATTAAAACAAAAAATGTGTCAAAACCACGTCAGTTACCATAGTAAAATGAAACAAAAAATATGTCAAAACCACGTCAGTTACCATAGTAAAATAAAACAAAATATGTGTCAAAACCACGTCAGTTTCCATAGTAAAATAAAATGTGTCAAAACCACGTCAGTTTCCATAGTAAAATAAAATATGTGCCAAAACCACGTCAGTTTCCATAGTAAAATAAAACAAAAAATATGTCAAAAACCACGTCAGTTTCCTTAGTAAAATAAAACAAAAATATGTCAAAACCACGCAGTTACCATAGTAAAATAAAACAAAATGTGTCAAACCCACTTTTTTTTAAATTCAATTTGCCCTTTTGGGGAAGCTAAAGCTTTAGAGCTATACTGCCTTGTCTTCCGTTTTTTTAATTTCATGTCTTAAATCTAGTCATGCTTTAGTAAAGTAGTGGCGTCTTTACTATAAGCTTCGATGGAGTTTTGGAAGCAACACGAAAAGTAGTGTTTCACCGCATTTTATCACTTTCCCACACTCGTGCTTGTAATTCGGCACTTTATGAATAAAACACCACTATTTTTTATACATAAACACTCGAAAAAACACTTGTTTTAGAAAAAATACAATGGGGCGACACGACGCTTACCGCGTTCCCGCCAAAACTCTGTCAAAACCACGTCAGTTACCTTAGTAAAATAAAACAAAAGATGTGTCATAAACCACGTCAGTTTCCATAGTAAAATAAAACAAAATATGTGTCAAAACCACGTCAGTTTCCATAGTAAAGTGTGATGTAACGGATGCCCTCTATGTAACTGAACTTTTGAACGACATGGATAACAAAAAAGTAGTGAAAGCTAAACTCAGTAGACCGATTGACTGAATTTACTCTTGCTTTCGTTCAATTGACTTTAATAGTTACAGATACCATATCCGTAACGGATCCGCTTCCGCTGATTGTGACATTGAGCTGTTACGTCACTTTATTGTTTTGACAAAATAAATTGAACTAAACAGTCTTTTTTAGGACTTGCATTATGTTTCAAATCGAAATCATTTAAATTCTTTTATTGCAATAAAAATGACAAAATCAATTACATTTATCTCACACGTCAAAACAACAATAACTTTTTTTTTAAATTTTTCTCCTTCCCTCCCCTTGGTGACTATCCGTAGTATATGCCACCCCCTCTAGTTTTCACATAGTAATTAATAAATATGGTTTTCAATCATTTTTTGCTAATAGAATTTGTCTTTTTATAGTACAGCTTTGCCGCGTGACGTCAAGAGTGCGTGCAAGACGCCATATTTGAACATAGCTCGAAAAAGTGTGATATTTCTCTAAAGGTTTTTTTTTAAATAGCTAACAAGCTTGGTGTTTGACCACAACTCACCTAATGTTAAGTGACGGTGTGGTCGAAGATGGTAAAGCACACCTAGCCTGGAATGGAACTGGCTCTCAAGTGAGGCTGCCAGAACACACTGTTAGATATTGGCGGCAGATTTTCAACTTGAGGGTGGTAGCTAGCCAGCCGAGTACTAGAAAGTACCCTACCACCACGCTATGGTTTCCTCACGATGTTTTCCTTCATCGACAGCTCAAGGTCATTGTTGGGATTGACCCACGCCCTTCGGCATGCGAACCGACCGCGCTAACTACTGGGCTATCATCGGTATAAATCTACGTGACGAAAACCTAAGACAACCAAGCGTGGTATTTTAAAGACTTAACCCTGAACGGATATGGATACATTCCCAATTTCATTTAACGAACACAATACAGTACAAACATAAACTACAAATAAATACCTATGTGTAATTATTATTTAAATATCAGTGTCAATTTCTTAAATTTACAATTCATGTGGTCTTTTTCTTTTTCTCTTTTGGCATCACACTTAGTGCATTCTGTCAGTGTCTACATATTTTCAAGTATCTCATTGATTAAAGTGAAAATACTCCAGTCAAAGTCACGGTCAAGTCCAGTCCATTGCTTAGTGAAGTAGTGGAGACTGTACTAGAAGCTTCTACAGAGTTTTGGAAACTACTAAAATACATGTGGCACTACATCAATATTACTTGTCCTGTGCTCATTATTCGGTACTGTATGATTAAAACACCATTGTTTTTAAATGTAAACACTCGAAAAAACACAATTTTTGGTAATTCGTTTACAAGTTATTTCATTTTACAATCACTTTACATATAAGGTTGAAATGACGATATAGACGATCCTTTTTGTTTCTGATAAAAAGAAAACTTGTCTATGATTGAGCTACCACCTACCATAGACAAACATAGTCACTTTTTAGGGTTCTCTACCGTTTATAGCAAATAAATGTAAATAGAGAGTAGATTTTATAATTAAAAAAAAAAAGATTTAAAACTTTATATGCTGTTCTATTGTTGACTTGTTGGTCAAAGCAGTGATTCTTGAAACGGCATTTGTCAGTTTTCTGCAGCTGTAACCACCAGCAATTAGAACTCTTAAGTAAATTTAATGGCGAACGAAGCCTCTTTCTAATGGTAAGAGATAACGCCTGTCGTTGACCATTGCAGTGGTAAATAAAATTGAGTTTTTTTATATTTTTACTAGCTTTTATTTTCACGCCCCGTGGTTGTACCCGCTACATTTTTTCGGGATAAAAACTACCCTATGCGTTAACCCAGAGTGTCAGCTACCTCTATAACAAATTTGATCAAAATTGATCCAGCCGTTTGAGCGTGAATAGGTAACATACACACTTACACTTACAAACTTTGACCTTTATAATATTAGTGTGATTTGTATAATGAAAAGAAAACAGACAAAACTTCTTAGCTTTCAATGATTTCGTCGTGCCGGTGCCGTGTCCATTGTTGACTCGGTAGGGACGGGAACATCTACAGTGGCTAGAATTTGCGACCCGGGTATAGGTTTAAAGGCCCCTTTACATACGTATCAAGGCTCATATTCACTGCCCGTGTTCTCCCATCCTTGCCTAACCTAATTTGATAAAACCAACGCTGCTTTGTATACACTTTCCAGCATATAAATAATTGATAAAGGTCTTTTAGTAGATTAAAGAGAAATTTTGTAAATATACCTCTCGCTTCCACTTCTACGGCATATAAATTGACAAACAATTTTCATTTCACTCGATTTTTTTATTAAAGAAAATAAATACGTAATTATTATCAATGAATTAAACACGGAACCTTAACGAGTAATTTTCTTACACAACTTTTTTTTTCAAGTGGCCTGTTTCCCGGACACTAGAATGTCGTTGCTCTTTTTTCCCGCGCACGGATTGTCTATGGTCTTCTTTTTACTCTGTGGTATTGCCATTAGTGAGGTTTCTAAAAAACGGTGTAATTTCTAGTTCCCATGTGAAGATTCTAACTCTGCTTATTAGCTAGTCTGGTCTGCTAGCTGCATTTATTTTGTTTCAAGTTTCCACTATTAACATTCTTTAGTGTAAATACTAATTCTTGACAACGAAACAATACGGTAAGTTTATTTTTTATTTTTTATTTATTTCATACTTTTTACTGATTGTAAACTTTATTTTATTAAACCAATTTGAATATTTTTGATTTCTATGCGGTAGTTGAATTTTAATACGTATTCAAACTTTTTATAGCGAATCGTCATAAAGTAGGCTGAATATATTATTGCCCTTGCCATGTAA
This sequence comes from Biston stratarius, assembly GCA_950106695.1. NCBI lineage: Eukaryota > Metazoa > Arthropoda > Insecta > Lepidoptera > Geometridae > Biston > Biston stratarius. Next base: position 2,782,477 of record OX467121.1, on the reverse strand, counting down.
AACAAAAAAGTATGCATAGCTATTTTGACAAATATTATTGACTTTGACTTGAAGTTAACAAATCTTACACAGCCTCCTAAAAGCGATGTTAAAGTCGTTAAAGTCCAAGTAACGTTTGAACCTCAGATCAAACTAAACAAAATATAATTCTATCTTTTAAAAACTGACAGCTATTTTCCTTTCTGGAAAACAATAAAATGCATCTGCAAATTAAAATTCATTTTGTTAGGGTGGCGAAATGCGTTTTTTTTTACTCTATACATTTGATCCAAAAAAGGAACTAAGAGCTATAGTCAGCCTTGTTGAAACAATGCGATGGTGGCTCCAATATTATCTGCACAGATAAATTTGCGATATTGTGCTTCGATTGGGGTTCACACCTGCCTTAGTAAACGAATTCAAAGGATAATAGTTCGTATTGCACCTGTAAAGAGATGATAATTGTTTGAGGAAGATGTTTGATGACATTTTTTGCTGTATCGATCTATGCATTTATATGAGCGAGGGAGTTTGCGATAGTGAACCCAAACTAAACAAGGAAAGACGAAGTTAGAAAAATTCTGTTTTCTATCGTTTGTACTGAAAGAAAAAAAAAAGTTTTTCTTTATACAAACTAGGTGTTTGACCACAGCTCACTTGATGTTAAATGACAGTGTAGTAGAAGATGGTAAAGAACACCTAGCCTGGAATAGAACTGGCTAGGTGTTCTTTACAGTTAGAAAACACTCAGTCAAAGCTTTTAGTAAAGTTATTATTACTCTTCTTAAAGCATGGCTTGACTTGACTGGACTTTGTCTAACTTTGACTTAGGACTTATTTTACTCGATTCGCAAACTTGAAACTATCAAAATACTTAAACACTGGCTTAATGCACTAAATGCAATGCCATAAACGAAAAAAATAATAACAAGCATTTATTTTAGAAAGAAAAATAAAACATGAAAAAAGAACTTTCAATTCGAATGTTTTTGAATTCGGATACAAAAGATAATGAGGCGGGACAAAGGTTCGTAAGACATGCAAAAATTACCGACAAAAAGCTCATTTCAATTGGGTGTAACCGTATCATCCATTGTCGCTATTTTTTTGAAAAGTGTAAAGCGGGTACTAATAAGGATTATATAAATGCTTTGCCCCCGGTGCTTACCTTATTACCTCTTTGGCCAAATTTTCGTAAATAGTCTCTCGGACCTCTTTTAAAGAGTTTTGGCGGGAACTAAAAAAATTGTTTTCTTTTTAAAAAATTGTGTTATTTGTATTGTTGTTTAAATTTATTTTTTTACCCGACTGCCAAGAATTGATTTTGTTTTTCACGCGTATTTTGTATGTATGTAAATTTCTTTTTATCTTCCAAACGGTCGAATGGATTACGACTATAATCCAAGTGTCCTTAGAAGGTGGTTTAAAAAAGAATCAAGATGGTGGATTTTTGGCGCGAAATAGTAAAACGTTAATTTAAAAAAAAACCTATCAAGTAGATATATAGCACCGCGGACTTTTTTGTAGATGTATAAAAGAGGAATATCCCACCATGCATTGTTTTGTTATATCTCAAAGGGATAAGGCAGCGTTTTCGATGAAAGCTCCCAGGTGGTTTGACTCTTTCTGACACTTACACTTCCAACAATTATTATCATATTTCATCCAATTTACACAAAACCCTGACAAATTATATACCTAAACCTTCCTCATTAATCACTCTATCTATTGGTGATACATGATAATCCGTTCAGCAGTTTTTAAGTTTATCGCGATCAAACAGACAGACAAACGCGGCGCACGACTTTCGTTTTATAATATTATGTAATAATTACGTAACCTGGCACAATGTAAAATTGATTAAGTCAAAACTTTCTTTTTTTTAATCAAAAGATCCTGACAAATGTCAAAGTCATTTACGGAACAATAGCTCAGATTAGTTGTCCGTTTTGAAGAAATTCTGGGTACATAGAAAATAAGGATCAAAGTACTTTCTAAGGCGCCGTTAGACAGTTACCCTAGAGGGTAAGTATAGAGGGTGATCCATGGGGGAAAACATCTGTTGGGGTTTGAGGTGAACGCACGGAGCGCGAAGGGTAGTGTCGAACGACATGCACACGCATGCTAGCTTACTCACCGAGCGAAGCGAGTTTCAAACCAAGGCATGATTTTTTATTGTATTAAGAAAGACCATCTTTAATGCAGTGCGTTTGACCACACTCGTCTGATGTTGAGTAGTAGTGCGGTCTAAGAAGGACTCGCGCACGAAGGGTTCCGTACCATTATCTATGAAAAAGGAAAAAAAATCGAGTTTGTTGTATGGGATGTTAAAATTTAAATATTTATTTTATTTTGTTTTTAGTATTTGATGTTATAGCGGCAACAGAAATACAAAATTTGTGACAATTTCAACTGTCTAGCTATCGCGGTTCTTGAGATACAGCCTGGTGACAGACAGACGGACGGACAGACAGACAGCGAAGTCTTAGTAATAGGGTCCCGTTTTTACCCTTTGGGTACGGAACCCTAAAAAACGTCACAAACATCACACGTATCGCTTTCAGTGTACTTTTAAGTCGAATACTCGTAAAACCAGCATGATATTAAATATAAAGCTGTACTTATAGCTTTTTTTTTTACATTTATTTTAGGTGGAGCCATTATTCTAAGCTATACGGGCGTATTGTCGGTACCATAGACAACCGCATCGTTAAACCGCGCAGCTATATCTATGGCTTTATTTTTTTGTCTATGGTTTTTGTTTTGTAAGTAATTGTCTTTTATTTTCATGTGTGATGCATTTGAGTTTTGACGGGAGCACGGAAAATCACATCGAAGTGTTTTTTTTTTTTTAAATCGTTCTTGTATTTTCAAGTAATTTATATATAAGAGTAGTGATGTTTTAATCATAAAATGATATCTTTATATATAAAGATATCACGTTGTTTGTCCGCGATGAACTCCTCAATTACTGAACCGATTTTAACCAAATCTTGCACACTGTGTGCAGTTTAATTATTATCTGTGAGTTCCATAAAATTCTAATAGATGGCGGTGTAAGGTAATTCATAAACCGGATTGAGTAAGTATCGAATAGATGGCGCTACGAGTCAAACCCAACTTGAGCTGCCGGTGAAGGAGGAAACCATAGCATGGTGGTACCACACTATCTGCCAGCACCTAACAGTGTGTACAAGTAGCCTGAATTGAGAGCCAGTTTCATTGCAGGTTAGGTGTTTACAATTAACCATATAGCCACCTAACATCAGGTGAGCTGTGGTCAATAATCCAGTTCGTCAATCATAAACAAAACCGATTCCAGTTGGATAGTGGATGATTCCGTTGGGCGTTACTAGACTAATAATTGTTACTAAAGGTGAAATGTCAGAAGTGATACAGTAATTCTTATGCAATTGGCTGTATGGTATAAGTTACAAGAAACAGCGGATCACACTAATATCATAAAGGCGAAGGTTTGTGTGTAAGCAAAGTAGTAAGAGCGTGCTGCCCCGAGTAAGTAGTACATGTTCCCTGCTAGCGTTGATTCACGCAGGTTTAGCGCGCGGCGCGTGCAGGGATGTCGACATCGCATCTACGAACAAATCTTCCATCGATTTTTTTTGTTCGTAGCTTCGCTAACATCAAATCTATTAAACACAGGTAAACATCTGTGACTTTTTAATACCTTCTTATTAAAGGCTATTAAATATTAAAATGAACACGTACCTACACAACAGAAAACAATGACATTTACGTGCTAACCCCTCCTGCTAGGCCGGCACTCGCGTAGTGATCGCCGGCAAGCGTCCCCCGCCCCCGCCGCGCCGCCTCTTCTCACTTGCGTCGCCTATTTATCGCGAAGATGTTCTACTTTGATGTAAGTGTTTGTATATTTGTTACTTCTTCACGCTCAAACGTCTGCACCGATTTTGATGAAATTTGGTATGAAGGTAGCTGATGATACCCTGGATTAACACATTATCTCAAAATGTAACGGGTAAAACCGAGGGGCGCAATTAGTTACAAATAAATATGTATTGTCCATTCCCAGATATCCTTTCGAACAGAGTTGTTCACGGATAGCATGCGGCCCGCCACGTGTTTGTTATGGTTCACAAGCTATGTGTTTGACCAAAGCTCATCTGATGTTAAGTGACTGTGTGGTCGAAGATCGTAAGCACAACTAGCCTGGAATGGAACTGGCTTTTAAATGAGGCTGCCGGAACACACCATTTGATGCTATGCGGCAGATTTTCAACTTGAGGGTGGTAGCTAGCCAGCCGAGTACTAGAAAGTACTCTACCACCATGCTATGGTTTTCTTACGATGTTTTCGTTAACCGGCAGCTCAAGCCCATTGTTGGGGTTTGAACCCACGCCCATCGGCGTGTGAACCGATCGCGCTAACCACTGAGCTATCATCGCTACTAATAATAAAATATACATATTTGCATTGTTTAAGAACTCTTTAATAATAAATAAATAACCAGTATGATAAAATAATAACTTCAGAGTTCGACACAAAAACGCTCTCGCTGCCGCTTGTGAATTAATTCGAGATCGAGTACCGTGACGCGCCGTTAACGTCTATTTAAAAAAAAAAAACGTAACGTAAACACATGGGGTTAACGTTAACGTCACCCACGCGACAGATTCATCGACTAGGCGTTCGCCCCGTATTGTGACCTCGCGACTCATACCTATAGGTCCCGTCACAACAGAACATTGGGACCGTAGGTTTTTTTTTTAATACAGACTAGCGACCCGCCTCGGCTTCGCACGGTTCGACAAATTATATACCTAAACCTTCCTCATGAATTACTCTATATTTTTTTTTAAATGGCTGACAGGCTAGTTGTTTGACCACTACTCACCTGATGTTAAGTGACGGTGTTGTCGAAGATGGTAGAGCACACCTAGCCTGGAATAGAACTGGCTCTCAAGTGGTGCTACCGGAACACACCGTTAGATGCTTGGCGGCAAATTTTCAGGTTGAGGGTGGTAGCTAGCCAGCCGAGTACTAGAAAGTACCCTACCACCACGCTATGGTTTCCTCACGATGTTTTCCTTCACAGGCAGTTCAAGCTCATTGTTGGGGTTTGAACCCACGCCCTTCGGCATGCGAACCAACTGAGCTAACCACTGAGCTATCATCGCTAAAAACTCTCATGATAATCCCTTCAGTTCAGTTTTTAAGTTTATCGCGAACAATATTATGCTACTATACTATACTACTATACTCATTGGTAGTATGTCTGCCTGAACTGTAGGGCGTGGGTTCGATTCCCGCCAAGGACAAACTTTGTATGGTATAAACAAACGTTTGTTCTATGTCTGGGTGTTCTGTATTTATTATAAGTACGCATTTACAAAAAAAAAATGTATCCTATCAGTTATCTAACTTCCATCACACAAGCTCTGCTTAATTTGGGGTCAGATGGCGCTGTGTGTAACGTGTCCTATGATATTTATTATTTATTATACATATAAACCTTCTTCTTGAATCACTCTATCTATTAGAAAAACCGCATCAAAATCCGTAACGTAGTTTTAAAGATCTAAGCATACATAGAGACAGACAGCGGGAAGCGACTTTGTTTTATACTATGTTGATTGATAGTGAAGAAGTTCCCGTTTGCCCACATCCTGCCTGATGTAAAGCAACGATGTGGTCTAGGACGGAATACGCTTACCTAGAAGGAACCTATTTACTCTTGATTTGAAGACATTGTACTCTTCGGGAAACACAGACTCCGGCAAAGAGTTCCAGATCCTCCATACAAACACACTCGCAAACTTTCGCCTTTATTATATTAGTGTGATGTATTTGCCGTGGTGGTGCCGGCGTAAGAATAGTACCCCACCCTCTCTACCCGAGGTTGCCGTAAGAGTCGGCTATAAGGGATGTAATCCGGAAGATGGGCAGCAGCGTCTTCCTTGAACAATCACACCTAACTGCGCTCGCCAACCCGCCTGCCAAGCGTGGCGAGTATTGGCAAAACCCCCCCCAGGAGGAGGCCTATATCCAGCAGTGGACGATCTATGGCTGATGATGATGTATAGACTGATAAAATAAGCACTCTCTTTTCTGTGTAGTCGAGTAAAACTACTGCACCCCTTATCGAAATGTTTTCTTGAATGAAAATTACAACAATAGCATATTTTTAACTGGGGCACAGTTTATCGTTTAAAGTTTAAATAGCCAATTAAAATTAATTATTGTGTCGTTCCGTTGATATCTGGGTCGGCTTGATAGAGGACATCAAAACAATGAGCTGTTATTGTGACAAACGGCCCCTGGTCGAAGATGTTGGAGTGAAATGTGCAAATATTTTCACTAGTTCGTGAGCCAACTAACGAAATTCGTCAAAATAAATGAATAAGAATTTTAGAGATTGCGGAGCAATCGCAATCGAGCCCAAACTCGGTGGGGTTATGTTGTTTTATCACAGAGATGCCGTGGCCACCTTCCAGCTTCATCATCAGACCCTGGATATCGTCTAGGCATAAAGTGCTCCTCAAAACGAAACAATCGAGCCCAAACTCGATGGGTTTATCTTGTTTAGTTCAGAAGATTCTATGGCCATCTTCCGTCTCCATCATCAGACCAGCTCCATGGTACCATATCATTGTATTGTCACCGATGATACATAAGTACACCAAATTTGAGTCCAATCGGACATCGGGATGTGGGTCAAATTTAGCTTGCAAGTTTGGACCCGTACTTACATACATTGCAAGTTATAAAAGCTTGTAAAATGACTTGACACCAAACCTATTAAGTTAGCCGTCAAACTAGCTAGCGTCATCTCGCTCTTTACCAAAAAATATGTGTGGCTAAATAGAGACAGCTATACAAACAATGTTCTTTATCATATCGAGTTAAGGTGATAAAAACATATTACATATAAAAAAATTGTATAATTTATTACTCTGAGAACCAGATGACGTGTATTCGAATATATTTGCATGACATGTGGTTAGGTTTTTGATCCTATAAAGGGTGCCAAACTTCAGGCCCGCAGACTCTAATTGGTCGTGTGTGAATGTTTAAAGTGAAAACTTGTTTAGGCGCTCTGTGGTCTTTGTTTTGTGGGTATTGAATCAGACTGAACCGTCAAACTCGGCTATGTAACACTCGTTCGAGTAAGGCGCAGTCCACACGGCGCGTTGCGTCAGCATTGCGTCGATGCAGCGCTGCCGTTGCGTTGTTTTACATACAAATAACCAAAGTGTTCACACGGCGTCGTCGCAACGCACAGATGACGGACAGCAGCCCCTGAGACGAAGTGGGAGGGGGTGTACTCATTGCGACGTCGGCAGCGCTCAGTAATGCGGCGATGGCGCAGCGCCTGTGTGGCCGGCTATGCATCAAAACATTTGCGTTGCGACGACGCAACGCTCCGTGTGGACCGGCCCTAAAGTCGGCTCTCGTCGACTAAGAGAGCGAGAGAGCTATATTCAACGCGTCCTTGCTATACTCGCTTGGCGACCGTAACGTGAGAGAGTTCTCATTTCTGTCGTGTGCTCTTACAAGCACACACCAATTTTTTAAATATTTTTTTTATATTTGACAAGCTAGGTGTTTGACCACAGCTCACCTGATGTTAAGTGACGGTGTGGTCGAAGATGATAAAGGACACCTCAAGCGAGGCTGCCAGAACACACCGTTAGGTGCTTGGCAGCAGATTTTCAACTTAAGGGTGATAGCTAGCCAGCAGAGTACTAGAAAATATCCTACCACCATCCCATAATTTCTTCACGATGTTTTCCTTCATTAGCAGCTCAAGGCTTGTTGGGGTTTGAAACCACGCCCTTTGGCGTGTGAACCGACCGACCGTGTGCCAAAATACTTAATAATAAAAGAAAGACGTATAACAATTTGTACGTACTTAATAAATATTAAATAATAGTCCGTAGTACGAGTATATCGTGTAATAGAAAAGGCGGTCCGCACGAAAAGAAAAAAAAAATTGGCCCACATTCGGAATTTGATGGGCGGCGCTGTTTTACAGACTTGCTAGTCTAGATAATTAAAAACCTGGACTCGTCTCATAATCTAGACAAAATAAATCCTCATTAATAATAAAATTTATCTTTATGAATGAAGTCATACATTAATGCAAAATTTTTATGAATAAAAAATGTATTACATGCACAAATGTTCATTAATGAAAACTTGCTCGATGAATGATGAATCTGACATCTTATTTATTTATGTCATAAAAGTATTTATCATTTAAGTAAGTACATAGATACATGAATGATGATAGTAAAAGTACATTGGTGATGAATAATATTCATATATTAACGTTATTTAATCTAATTGAGATGTTATAGGTAAAAAAATAACCAACTAGTAAAAAATCATATAATGATAAATCATATGACTTTTTATTAAATTGACAATAATATGTTTTATATTGACATATTTTATATGGATAATTTTTAATTTTTTGACGTACTTTATCTTGTCATTTTGCGATTTTTCATTGACATGTAATCAGTGTTTTAAAACTTTTTTAATTTAATGATATATTTTTACGGAATTTGACTTGTAACATTGGTGTTATCAATAAATATTTTACAGCGCGGTCGCAAAATCGCATTCTAGTTCGCGCAAATTTTGATCGTGTGAATCTATGATCAAATATACGTAACATAATTATTGATGTCAAACATATGTCCTATTACCATTGATCGTGCGATAAAAATGTCAATCAAGACACCAATTTGACATTCATCGTGAATTAATAGTTCGGATCTATAAAAAAAGCTCTACGCTCTCCTAGCTAGGAAAGTAAGTTTTTTTCGCGTCCGCCCATTTCCCTTTCACAAACGAAATGGAAACTTTTTTCGCGCCAATTTCTTTAGAGCTGTGGACCATAGAGTCATTATGGCATAGACAAGTAGGTTTCGGCAAGGAGGTCGCCGACCGCTGTGGTAAAAATCAAGGTTGCTACGGCGGCCGGCGTCTGACGTAATCCTGCCATTTTCGGAACGTTCAATGCAAGTAAACTTTAAGTTAATTTATTGGTTAAGTTACTTAGCCGCTTAGGCCATGTTCTACAGACTGCCTTTAGTTCTTTCCACTGGAGATCCAGGATCCCTCCGTTAGTTAACGGGTACACCCCCACATACCTCGACTGAAGCAATTGTGTATATTTTTTAAATTTCCTTTTCAAAAAAGACCACATACCTACCTACATTTCCAAAGGAACGTCTTATAAGCGTAGCTACATGGGGTTTTGCTTATAAACATAAGTTAAAGTTGATCTATGCTTAAAGAAACCTGTAGGTACCATTTCCACGGGTGACAATTTACGTCGGCTAGTCGACAGAGCATTTTAAGCTCAATTTATTACATTATCAATGTATTTGAAATCCTTATTACACTAAATTTTTCAAGGTTCGCCATTCTGATCAGGGTGTGGCCGTTTGCTAGCGTATCGTCTCTCTCTGATTCAAGATAAAGTTCCTTGAATAACTACCTACCAAAAAGTATCATTAATCTTTTATTTGGACTTGAAATGATAATTACATAAACAACCACGAAACGATTTCAGAGGGGCTAGCATATAAATTTGCAAATTAATGTGCTACAATGGGTTAGCGCCCCTAGCGGAAGTAATCAAAAACTGTATTTTTCTATACGTTTGTCTATAGTTTATTCATGTGATATAAAGATCATGCCAATGATATGCTACCGCCTCCGATATCAGTCGTGAACAAAGTGGAAGTATTCATTTATCTTTATGCACCTGACTTATCTATCATCCTAAACATCCGTCATATCTGATATCAGAAAGAAAAGAAAAACAAAACGAATCCTTTCAAATTATTCAAATTTTAAAAAGGCGTAACCAAATTACCAAAACACGTAGGACCACATGGGAGGTTTCAATCAAACCATTAAAAAAAACTTACCCGGAACATTGACAATTTGTTTCACAGTTCTTGCTGCTTTCTCCCCACATTTTCACAGCGTTATTCACAGTATAGTTAAATTAGCACAATCACAAGTCCATTGTAATTCAGTCTGTTTTTTATCACAGCTGATTGTGTTAGTGAAGGAATAACCGCGGTGCGTCCAGTGCCACGGCTGCTCAGCGACTGACTTCTGAGCGATTCGTTTACCACCGAACCGGCTGATTCCCGCGCTCGGCGTGTGTTGCCGTTGGTTGTCCCGCCCTATCCTTCTTTCGGGATAACGGGACATAAAATAATCTACTAATTTGGTAGTTTTTGCGATTTACTTGAATGTGAATACATATTTATATACAGTTACTAGCGACCCGCCCCGGCTTTGCGCTGGTGCAATGTAGATACTTATATGATGCATATGCATAAAAACCTTCCTCTTGAATCACTCTGTATATTGATGGAAACTGCATTAAAGTCCGTTACGTAGTTTAAAAGATCTAAGCGTACAGACGGCGGAAAATTATTTTGTTTTATACTATGTAGAGACTATCGACCCGTCCCGGCTTCGCACGGGTGCAATGTAGATACTAATGAGGTGCATATGCATGTATTATACATATGAAACTTCCTCTTGAATCACTCTGTATATTGATGGAAACTGCATTAAAGTCCGTTACGTAGTTTAAAAGATCTAAGCGTACAGACGGCGGAAAGCGACTTTGTTTTATACTATGTAGAGATATGTAAAATGTATAAAGACATTCGTTAAAACATTATCACAATATTGGTTTTATACACAATGTTACGATAGAATAAAAATGACAAATTAAAACGTATACACAGAAATATGTTGAAAGAAAATAACATTCATGTCAAAAATAATAATTACTTACTATTAAACTATGTGTACGTCTTTTCCTTTCATAATACGTGGCAATTCAAAAAACTGACGATAACAAAATCGGGGGATATGATTCAGTTACACCACTCTATAGCTAAAGGATTTAAAATATTCGTAATATAAATTGAGGAAATAATGACCACATGTTTACGATATAGCCATATCCTGATATTTTTAATGCGTTTACGATTGACGAACAAACGTAAGCGATGACGCTAAGATATACCTATACTTTGAAAATATCAGAAAATGAGGAAACTGGACGTTTATTCCATTCCTTGTAGTAATAAGAATGGGTATAGTAAGCTATCCTTAAAAGGAAGATATATTATGCCGCCGCAGACCTTTTTTGTAGATCTTTTAAAGATAAATATTCCACCATGCATTGTTTTGTCATATCTCAAAGAAATTAGGCAGCGTTTTCGATTAAAGCTCCCAGGTGGCTTGACTATTTCCGAGACTTTCAACAATTATCATCATATTGCGACCAATTTACACAAAACCTTTACAAGTTATATATCTATACCTTCCTCATTAAGCATTCTATCTTTTAGTGAAACTCGCTTTATCGCAAACATACCGAAAGACGCCGCGGATGAATTTGTTGTATAATATGTAGTGATAATCAATAATTATATGTTCATCAATAATTATTTTTCTTTTTTTTATGTAACAGTAATGAGACGAACGAGACGCTCTCCTGATGTTAAGAGATAACGCCTGTCCATGACCATTTCAGCGATACACAGAACTTTGAGTAGTAAAACAAAGTCCAGGGCATCGGTGCCTTAGCGCTCATTACTTTGAGACTAGATGGTTAGTCTCAATAGCCCTGTGATTTTGCTAGCTGCAGTTTTTTTTTTTTTTTTTTTTTTTTTATACTAAATAGGTTTGCGTTTGACCACGCCCTGCCTGATGTTAAGCAGGATTCAGTCTACGATGAAGCACGCTTACCTAGAAAAAACCTGTTTACTCTAGATTTAAAGACACCCAAGTTGTACTTAGCAGGAAAAACAGACGCCGGCAGAGAGTTCCACATCCTCGCTGTACGTATTAAGAATGTGGAATCGAAGCGTTTAGTCCGTACGTGGGGAATATCCACCATGTGAGGACGGCGCTTTGGCCGTGTCTGCCTCGCCGTTCGGTAATAAAAAGGGGCAGGTGGAACCAAATTATGTAAGTCTAAGGCACACTCTCCGAAATGTATCCGATAGAAGACAGACATACCAGCGACTTTGCGACGATGCTCAAGGCTTTGCAACTGAGACGTGGCCAGAGCATCGTCACCTATAAGCCTCCTAGCACGCCTCTCGATGGACTCCAGAGCTTCAAGTTGATACAAACCCTTTAACAAACAGTACCCTTCAAAGCGGAACACAGTAATGTTTACACACTACTGCTTGGCGGCAGAATATCTGGCACTGCGGTGGTACCTACCTAGACGGCCTCCTGCTAAGGAAATCGACCACCAAGTAGTATTTGTTTATCTTGTCACATATACCTTACCTAAGCTTTAATATCAAAAGTTTTGAATAATGTAATGTGACTAAATATTCAGTAAGTTATTTAAGTTATATACCTTGGTATAAATTTATCACTAAACGCGTTATATAGATCATTAATACTTATATTCAAAATTATTCACCTGTTATTCGTGGACATTTTGTGATATTCGTATGCAATGGTTTAGCTCTAATTTTTTATGCATACAGCCCATAATTCTTCTCCCAGTTCTTTGTTTCCTGTAAACTACAATTTAAGTGTTTTCAAGGCTAGACTGAATAGATTTTTTTTAGTCAACGTGGTCTATATTCGACCACGCTATTGCTTTCCATCTGGCGATTTTTCGTGGTAGCTGTAACACAGCGTTACCAAGTCCAACTGCTAACGAGAACCTAAATTTATTTTATTTGTAAATTAAAATGGTTGTTAAGATATCATTCATTTAATTTAGTGCTAATTATAATGTTACTTATCCAACTAAATATTATAAATGTTTGGAGGTTTGTTACTCAATCACGTAAAAACGGCTAATCAGATTTGAATGAAATTTGGCACACATATAGTTTTATATCTGGATAAACACATACTTTTTATCCCAGGAAAATGTTAGGTTCTTGTGGATTATCAAAAAACTAACAACAAGACGTATCCACTTCAAATTTGGTACATATGTGTCTTACGGAACATTATTCCGGAATAAAAGGTATCCTTTATATTAATCTAGCTAATTATGTAGTGCAAGTTAATGAAACTATTCCCCTTTTGTTACCTACACATTTTTACGTTTCTCTCTGAACTCAATTATCAAGTCAATGAGGACGTAGTAACATAAGTAAGTTATGCAATAAATTTATATTGAATTGAACTTCACGGAGTTGTTGGCCAGTCATTGATCTATTTTATAAAAAAAATGTGATATTGCCAATTTTATCGACTTACTAGATAGTCTCACTTTTATATACGTACCATGTTATTATTATTAAAAAATAATCGTGATAATTTTTGAAAAAATAGTAGAAATTTATTTTTTGAATCTAGTAACAAATTGAGAGTACCCAGCTGACCCTACCCGATGGAAGTTTAACATGAATTAAAATCGTCTGTATTTTGTAGTTTATAAGGGTGAAGTTAGAAATCACGATACACAAGGAATGTCACAGAATCATATGGGAAAAGAATCCTGTTTCAACGCACACCATAAAACGTCAACGATTGAAAATATTTCTTATTTCGTTGGCATAAGGTCTAAAATATGTATAGCAAGATTTAGAACGGCCAGTATTTCGTACATTGATTCTATTCAAAGTGAATCTTAAACCATATGGTGATACTGATGTTTTAATGCAAAATAAATCTTAACTTAGAGTAGTAAATCTGTTTATCAAATAACATTACAAGAATTGACCATATGATCCAAAAATAAATACCATATCTTATGGACAAAAAATGAAGAGCAAAAAAATTTAACTCAAGCTGAAGGACATGAAAGAGGTTTTTTTTTTATGGCTGACAGGCTAGGTGTTTGACCACGTTGTTAAGTGACGGTGTTGTCGAAGATGGTAAAGTACACCTAGCCTGGAATGGAACTGGCTCTCAAGTGAGGCTGCCGGAACAAACCGTTAGATGCCGATGTAGTGAGGCACAGCTAGTATAAATATAAAACAAAGATGCTGTTCACATTAGTCTGATTCTCTGCTTAATTAAACAATTTAAAAAAAAGATTTTGACACACTGTCATTTAGATTTTTTTACGAAATGTTTTTTTCAAATAGCTAAATAATAAAAAGTAAAGATTCCTCAGCCAGTATACAGTGCTAGTGTTTATATATGTATAAGCATAACTAGTAAAAACAGTATTCGAGCAAGATTTACCATTCAGCATTCAAGCTGAATAGATGTTTTTTTGTGCTTCTAATCTTGCTGTTGGATAGAAGAGCCACTACCGTATTTCATTAACATTTTCTTTGTATACACATTAGTTCCAAGTTTTTACCACTGAGATTTTATTTTGGTCGCAAAGAGGCCTAACTGGGATGAGAAAGGATATAAGGCCTCTGATAGAGAATTAAGACCAATTTGAAAGCCTTTAGTTAGGAATTCGTAACTATCTAACACTATTGCTGTTTTGTTCATTGCAGTCTGTTCATTTACTTAGATTTGTTAAATTCAAATTTTGGTCATTTTAAATTTGCCTTTTTACCCGACTGCCTAGGAAGGGTTATGTTTTCGCGCGTATCTTGTATGTATGTAAATTTCTTTATTACCTTGTATCTTCCAAACGGCTGGATGGATTACTAAAATTAAGGTATCGTTGGATTCGTCTCAACAACCCAATTAAAAAAAAAAACAAGGTAAAGGATTTTTGACGCGACACGCGTTAGTTAAAAAAAACAGCCAAGTGCGAGTCGGATTCGCGCACCGAGGGTTCCGTACAAACCTGTAGGAATATAAATAAAAGTATCATAAAAATATATGAATAAAAAATATCTGTACTATAAGACGTTGCTTCGTACCAAATTTCGAGATTCTCAGTTCACGGGAAGTACCCTGTAGGTTTTGATTCTCTCGCGAGTGTCGAAAATTTGCAGCATAAGCGGCTGTATCTTTTGATCGCGTTGGCTTAGAAGTTTGATTTTTTCACAGCTCCAAGGGACTATAGATCTGCGTAAATGGTTTTAATTAAACTCGATACCTAGACGCGTTCCCGAGATAGAAGACAAACAGACAGATAACAAAGTGATTAAATAATGGTTCCGTTTTTTTCCATTTGAGGTACAGAACCCTGAAAAGGTCAAAGATTCCAGCATTTTTTCTCACAAATCTAGGTTTTCTGTCAACAGCGAGACGGTAAGTTGACCAGTATAATATGATACCGACATACCAACGAAACCGTTAATTTTTATCAACTTATTTATCTATGACGTCAACTTATGCTTATTTCATGGGATAGACACTTAGACATTACTATCAGCATTCTATAAACTTTGTTACCTATTCAATATTTATTTTAATGCATGTTAGGTAGGGCCGGATTTGGAGGTATGGAGGCCTTGGGACATCGAAATAGCGGAGGCCACCCAATCATTTTTCGAATAAAAATTCAAAATGAAAATCGTTTATTGCGACTATGGGTTATATTATACAGTTGTTATACATTGCCGTGGTGGTGCCGGCGTAAGAATACCCCACCCTCTCTACCCGTGGTTGCCGTAAGAGTTGGCTAAGGGATGTAATCCGGAAGATGGGCAGCAGCGTCTTCCTTGAACAATCACACCTAACTGCGCTCGCCAACCCGCCTGCCAAGCGTGGCGAGTATTGGCAAAACCCCCCCAGGAGGAGGCCTATGTACAGCAGTGGGCGTCCTATGGCTGATGATGTGTGTGAAACAACGTGACTGTGTTAGTCTGATAGACTGACTCAGTGGATAGCGCGGCTGGTTCACACGCTACATGGCTGCCGGTCAAGGAAAACATCGTGAGGAAACCATAGCGTGGTGGTAGGGTACTTTCTAGTACTCGGCTGGCTAGCTACCACCCTCAAGTTGAAAATTTGCCTCTAAGCACCTAACGGTGTGTTCCGGCAGCCTCACTTGAGACTTTTACCATCTTCGACCGCACCGTCATGTACATAGGCCTCCTCCTGGGCGGGTTTTGCTAATACTCGCCAAGCTTGGCAGGCGGGTTGGCGAGCGCAGTTAGGTGTGATTGTTTAAGGAAGACGCTGCTGCCCATCTTCCGGATTACATCCCTTAGCCGACTCTTACGGCAACCACGGGTAGAGACGGTGGGGAGTCACGTTGTTTATAACAATGAAACTATGTCCTTTGGACTTAATATACCCAAAGCTTGTAATCCTATATTTAACGCCACACCTAAATGACAATGCCACAACCAAGGCCTTGAATCTTGAAACTCAAATCCGGATGGTTAAGATGAGCAATCGCTAAAAATTCTCCACGTTTCCGTTCACATGATCACATGGTCATGGACAGGCGTTATGTGTATGTTATATCTTACCATCAATAGTGCGTCTCGTACGATGTATTACATATATCAAATATAGTACCTAGTTCGGCTAAAAACACGGGTAAAACGATGTTTTCTAAAAATGAAACCTAGCTAGGTCGATTTATCGCTCCCAAAACCCCCTGCATACTAAATTCGTTGGAGCCGTTTCCGATATTCAGATTACTTCAGAGTACTTATAAATATATACAAGAATTGCTCGGTTAAAGATATTAGATAGATATATATATATATATATATATCAAATATATTAAAGTTAAACAGGTATACTTTGTAAAGTAAGTTTATTTTTCGCTTTTTAGTGCTAATGTTTTTTCTTGAAGTCGGTTTTACTTTTTTTTTAAGTTTATCAATGATCATTGTCCTATAAGATGACTATCAACAATTTTATCTGCTTCCTATGTCAATAAATATCTTGGGTGGTCAAATATATGACAATACATCAAGATATCAATCTCTTAACGGATACATTTTATAGTGAGTTTTATTGCTTATATAAACATTTTACTTGGTGGTAGATTTCCTTAGCAGGAGGTCGTCTAGGTAGGTACCACCGCAGTACCTGCCATTCTACCGCCAAGCAGTAGTGTGTAAACATTAATGTGTTTCGGTTTGAAGAGTACAAGCTAACGATGTAAGCTAACCATCGAAAGTCTCAAAGTAATGAGCGCCAAAGCAGCGATACATTGGACTTTGTTTTGTTATTCAAAGTTCTGTGTGTCGCTGCAATGGTCATGGACAGCCGTTATCTCTTACCATCAGAAGGGTGTCTCGTTCGTTTCATTACTATTATATTTTAAAAAAAGTTAACAGAACACTGTATTTTGATTTGATAAGTTGACAATTTGGTCCTTAAAGAAAAAAATAGTTTACTGATTCCAAAACCATTTCGAAATATTACATTCCTGTACCAAATGTACAGATTTTTACGATTAAAAAACTCTTTAAACTTTGAGATGCGATTTATTTTAATAAAATACATTAACTTGACTTAGTAGACTGTATAGGACATCACATAGTAGACTGTATAGGGCTACTCTCAGTGCCTAAAAAAAACAATGGCAAACCGAAACAAAATCTGTCAATGTCAAGTCAACGGCAGCCATAATAACCTCTTCCATACAAGTACGTCGAGTTGTTTTTCGCTTTATTGATACAAATATGTGGATATTACTTTAAACATTACTCAGACTCTGATATCGATTATGATGTAAGATTTGTTCACTTCATGTCAATTGTCAAAGTCAATCAAATGTGTCAAAATAGATATTTTATTTTACATGGCAACATAAATACGTATATTCAGCCTGCTTTATGTTATTAAAAATCAAAAATACCACTTAAAAAGCCAAAATATTCAAATTCGTTTTATAAAATAAAGTTTACTGTCAGTAAAAAAAAAAAAAAAAAAAAAAAAAAACTTAACCTACCGAATTCACTTACGGCCATAGGTGAAGATTTCTCATAAAAGGTTTTTTTAAATGATTGATTTTTTTTTAAAGATAAGATAGCGCCGGCTCACATGTAACACACAATAAGCGCTGTTACAACTCCAAGGATGTAGCGATGATAGCTCAGTGGTTAGCGCGAAGTGCGTGAGTTCAAACCCCAACAATGACCTTGAGCCGCCGGTGAAGGTAAATATCGCGACCATAGTTTTCTCACGATGTTTTCCTTCACCGACAGCTCAAGCTCATTGTTGGGGTTTGAACCCACGCCCTTCGGCATGCGAACCGACCACGCTAACCACTGAGCTATCATCGCTATAAAATCTGACATTAGTCGATGTTTCCTTCGAGATGCCAAATTCCAGATGATACCAGAACCCCTTCACACAATATGACGGGACCCGTGCCCAGCGGTGGGATTGCTTATAAAAACAGGACTGAACCAGAACGTTACTCTGCGTAACCCTTTATATTTCTTAGTTGATAAAATATTTGACTTCTTCGTAAATTTATCAATGAATCCTTCACATATTTCTAGGCACGTGTAATCCCGTGGGGACGGGAATGCCGCTGTTATCGATTTATTAGGTGACCGATAAAATATCAGTAGTTATGATAGCGTTACGTCGGGGTCTGACACAGAGATACGGCCCCCGCCGAAACTGGGCTCAAGTAAGCAATGAAGTACATCTTCTTGACTGCGTTAGCTCACTGTAAGGCTAAAGTAATCAACTAGGTAGATGTTCTTGACTGCGTTAGCTCACTGTAAGGCTAAAGTAATCAACTAGGTAGATGTTCTTGACTGCGTTAGCTCACTGTAGGGCTCAAGTAAGCAATGAAGTACATCTTCTTGACTGCGTTAGCTCACTGTAAGGCTAAAGTTATCAACTAGGTAGATGTTCTTGACTGCGTTAGCTCACTGTAGGGCTCAAGTAAGCAATGAAGTACATCTTCTTGACTGCGTTAGCTCACTGTAAGGCTAAAGTTATCAACTAGGTAGATGTTCTTGACTGCGTTAGCTCACTGTAGGGCTCAAGTAAGCAATGAAGTACATCTTCTTGACTGCGTTAGCTCACTGTAAGGCTAAAGTAATCAACTAGGTAGATGTTCTTGACTGCGTTAGCTCACTGTAGGGCTCAAGTAAGCAATGAAGTAGATCTTCTTGACTGCGTTTGTTCACTGTAGGGCTCATTGAGTAAGCAATAAAGTAGATTTTCTTGACTGCGTTACCTTACTGTAGGGCTCAAGTAAGCAATGAAATAGATCTTCTTGACTGCGTTAGCTCACTGTAGGACCCAAATAAGCAATGAAGTATATCTTTTTGACTGCGTTAGCTCACTATAGGGCTCAAGTAAGCAATGAATTAGATCTTCTTGACTGTAGAATAAACTATATTATCAATTACTCAAAGTTCTGTGTATCGTTGCAATGATTATTGACAGGATTATCTCTTAGCATCAGGAAAGCATCTCGTTCGTCTCATTACTTATTACAACATACTTTTTGCATCAAGCATCAAACTCATTACCCCCTTAAACAAGATTAGGGACGGTAAAGAAAAGACCGTTACTCGTAAACGAAGGCATTTCCTGCGATGAACGACGCGACGGTGCCGTATCAAAAGCGTCCAGTGTAAAATCTATTTATAGAAAAACCACATCACATTTGCTTTAGTTAACCTTATATCTACTTTGGATACTTAAAGACTCATTGATTACAAAAAGGAATTGTACAAATTTTGTTGCTAAATTACTAGCGGCTAAGAAAAGTTCTAGACATGTCATTTGACTTTTTTTATGATTGGCAAGTTAGGTGTTTGACCACAGCTCAGCTGGTGTTAAAGCCCAGCGTGGAATGAAACTGGCTTTCAAGCGAGGCTGATGGATAACAATGTTAGGGACTTTGATTTTTAACGTTTTAAAGTTTGATTTTATTTTGTTATTTTGCCCAATAAAGTAGCATAATGTTTTAAAAGTTCATGTATGTACGTGAGATTCTTTAATTCCATCATAACTGTAAAATTTTAATGCCTGAACAGGTTTGGATTTATTGGATATCGTTAGAAACTTTACTTTAACCCGAGTGACATTAGCGATGATATAAAAAAAAAACGTTTTTTTATTTTCTTCATTGAGCTTGTTGTATATTCTGATTATTAATTATATCTAACTAGCTGTGTCCTGCGGTGTTACTCGCTGTTCCTATGTAAGCACTACACTTTTTAGTGATAAAAATGTCTGTGTGTTAATCCAGAATGTCAGCTACCTCTATAACAAATTTCATCAAAATTGGTCCAGCTGTTTGAACGTGAAGAAGAAACAAACACACACTCACAAACTGTCTCCTTTATTATATTAGTGTGATTTTATATTGTGTATATGGGCCTGGCATAAAATAAATATTACATTGGTATCAATTTTGTTTTTTTTTACTCATTTCTACTACTGATTGTAATTTAACCTTGCTTTTTTAATTAAAACACACACATTGGTAAATACACAAAGTCCAATGCCAAAAAAAATAAAAATAAGAGGAAGTATTTGAATGACATATTTATTTGACAATTACATACGTCATCAATAGTTAACAAAAGTAAATTTCAAAATCAACTACATATTAATAAAGATTATTTACCCATGCTAGTAATAAGCTTTTGAAACGCGTGATATTAAAAATAAATTATATTTAAGCATATTTGGAAATTTTTATGCAATAATCAAATTATCGCATAAATATTTTTTAAACAATCGTTAAGTTTGTAATCATACAGAACGTCTAATAGGCGCGAAAGGAAATGAAGTACCAAACATTCCAGATTTGAAAAAGTTAACGCGCGCTGCAACGGTAAAGTAACTGAACAGGCGTGCTTGGCTTTCGCGCGCTTTTGCATCCTGTCAAACATTTCTTTTTCAAAACACTCTATTTACATACTGATAAAGCTTATTTTCACGTGGTGATCAGCTGACACTTGACAGATTTGGTTTCATCATTATATTCTTTACCAAAACAGTCGTATTACAATTGTGTAGGGTTCATTTTTATATGCTCGTCAATAAACGCTTGATAGATAAGGTTCTTTTTTCAATGACGGGCGTAGATTAACGACTTATTAGGTTTTTTTTTCTTGGAATTTTGTGGCATATTGATGCTTTAGAATCTTTCATGTAGAAATTGAAAATAGCAAAGCTTATAGATCTTATCTTTGCAAAATCTTTGTGATCTTTATCACGTAACGGGCGATTCTATAAATAATAACTTCTTAAATAGGTGATCGCGAGTTGCATTTGCAACAGAATGAGAACAACTATAATTAACGGCTGTTTTAAAAATATGTGAAATGTAATACATTCTAAGAAAACTATTTGGATATATAAGGCTATAAGCTTAGTATACTCAGCCGATAGGGTCACTGTACTTATAAACTACTTTTACTAAAGAGTTCTGAAATCGTAAAAAAAACGGTTTCACAGAATAAGTTCATTGACCTTTGATCAAATTTTAATATATGAAGCAGCTAAATTTATTTTAATTTAAAATTCATAACCCCCTTTCGCCTTTTTTTTTTATGTAACAGTAATAAGACGAACGAGACGCTCTCCTGATGATAAGAGATAACGTCTGTCCATGACCATTGCAGCGATACACAGAACTTTGAGTAGTAAAACAAAGTCCAGAGCATCGCTGCCTTGGTGCTCATTACTTTGAGACTAGA
The DNA here is from genome assembly GCA_950106695.1 of Biston stratarius. Taxonomy (NCBI): domain Eukaryota; kingdom Metazoa; phylum Arthropoda; class Insecta; order Lepidoptera; family Geometridae; genus Biston; species Biston stratarius. The sequence goes on along the minus strand of OX467121.1, from coordinate 2,760,986 downwards.
TGGTTAGTCTCAACAGCCCAGTAATTTCGCTAGCTGCAGTACCCTTCAAACCGGAACACAGTAATGTTTACACACTACTGCTTAGCGGCAGAATATCTGGTACTGCGGTGGTACCTACCTAGACGATCTCCTGCTAAGGAAATCTACCACCAAGTAAAATGTAAACTCAAAGCTTATATTATAGCCTTGTATAAAGATCGATGTCTTTTGGTTGTCATATTACGTAAACAACAATGGCGGACTTACAACTGATTCCCAGCCCATTCTTTTATCTGATAGCCAGGAGCCTTAAAAAGCGGCACCGCTTTATGGTAGACATACCAAAAACTCGAACTAAACGGTTTGCATCTATTTTAATTGTACGAACCGCTAAGCAAAGGAATTTGCTGCCCAGTGGGTGTTCGCTGATATATACAATCTGGGTGCCTTCAAGACGCGAGTGAATCGGTTTCTTCTAGGCGAGCGTGCTCCACCGTAGACCGCATCTTCGTTTAACATCAGGCGAGATGGTGGTAAAAAGCCAAAAAAATAAAAACAGATAGGATAAAGCTTTACGATTATAGAACGTGCAGTATATTTTTTTCCAAAACTCGTGTTTTTGCAAGTGTTTATGTATAAAAATAGTTGTGATTTATTCATAAATTGCCGAATTACGTGAGAAAGTAATATAAAATGCACAAACATTACATATTGCTTCCAAAACTCCGTCGTAGCTGAAGTCACCACTACTTTACTAGGGCATAATCGGACTCGACCATGACTTGTGTGACTTTATGACTTATTTAACTCAATTTTTCATAAAATACTTGAAAATATCGACACACTTGGCAAATGCACAAAGTACGACGCCAAAAACAAATAAAAAGAACTAAGAGTTGTCTTTGCCATTGGTTTAGTGCTTTTCTAATGCTTTTGAGCTTGCAGATGCAAAAAAAAAGTAATTACTTATAATAGATCGGTAGCACAACTTCCAAATCAAGCGTAATGTATGCTTGACTAGAAAATCTTGTCAGCTTATAACCGCCATATTTGTCTATGACAAGCTTGTTACAGGCTCTTCCTACAACGCACAATAATTTCTTGCGAATTTCATAAGCACAACCGCTTTTTCAATCACTAATTAATTGAATCATATGTTCTACAAAATCAAACGAAATTGCACTTTATTGACTTATAAATACAAGTTATTATTGCATATCGGTTCCGGACTATCATTCATTCATTTCCCGCGCTTTTTCTCAGGTCATTGTCGGTCAAGAAACAGGTATTTCAAATGTTTACATGAAAATTTATACCTTATAACTTAAAGCATAAAGCTTATTTTTAAATATTTGGCATAAATTCTCACGATCGACTTTATTGTTATGCAGTAAAAAAGTAATATCAAAGTAACGTCGCCAATTTGTTCTTTATTGCTATACAACTAAAATTGAAAATTAAATGATTCTTTTTTCTGACATTGGCGCGCTTTTGAACTAAAAAGGTTGCACGAGCTCGAGCTATGGTCATTGTACTTAATTTTTAGGTTATCTATGGGCTTGAAAAAATGCGGTAAACTATAAAGTCATTTAGTTACTTTTAAACTTTAATAAAGAGTTTTTGTTGATGTTAATTTTGATATTATGATAATACAAGACTTTTAAGGATACCAATATTTTATAGTAAATTAAGTATATAGGTTGAGGATATTGCATATTTTTTTAAATAATGTAAGTACCCTACCCATCTAGATAGGTATATCAAAATACCACCCATCTTGCACTTGTATAGTTATGCATGTTGCCGGAACTACCTGCTTTTGGATGGAGAAAAAATCGGTAAAGCGTGAGACTATTGTTTGATATCAGGGAGGGTTCTCTACATTTCTTTTTTCAATTTCATGCGAAATTAAAGCTGAGATGGGTTAGGTTGAATTCGTGCACTTTGCAAATGTACACAAGGTTCAAAATTAGCATTTCTCAGTTGTCAGTTGGTGCCCTTCCCAAAATAACAATTTTTCAATATTCCAGTGACTACAAAGGTTTTTTTTAAGGTACCACCGCTGTACCAGATATTCTGCCGCCAAGCAGTAGTGTAAAAATTACTGTGTTTCGGTTGGAAACTGCAGCTAGCGAAATTACAGGCCCGACGTGGTTCTCCAGACCACGCACAGATCCACCGTTATGGGCACGATGGGCACGCACTAGCCTATTAGACTTTGTGCCGTCAGACTTTCACGGTCTGTTGAGGTCGATAGGCTGATGATTGAAGTATGGCACCAAGATTTGTACCCTAACATAAACATTTTCTTAGAAATACTGTCTACTCTCCCGGCCAGCGTATTTACCGCAGATAGATCGTTTTCTACTCTTCGCAAATTCACTTCGTTGCGTGCCTCAATGACACAGGAATTATCCATATTCATATTCATATTCATATTTATTGATAAATGTCATTTACAAGTCAATATTGATACTATTGTGTACATACAGTAACACTAATCATAATAATTCTATATCAAATTAATAAATAATCAATAATAATAATTAATAATAATAATAGTTAATAATAATAACATAATTGCACATAAATTACATAACATGTCAATTAAATGTCGATTTTACAAAATTCCTGAAATCTATAGAAAGATTGCTCGATAAGCCAATTTTTTAATCTTATTTTAAACGCGTGCAGTCCGACGGCTGCAGTAACTTCCATCGGCAGATGATTATAGACCGTCGGGGCCATGACGCGTGTTAACTTGGCAGACTTCTCCAACGAGCGCGGGACAGTGAGCAGTTTATGCCGATCACGAGTGAGGCGGTTATTCCTGGAGCCGCGCTCAGCGTACGCCTCAAGGTTTGTCCTGGCGTATACCGCCACTTGATAGATCAAAATGGCAGGCAACGTCAGGATCCCCAGCTTTTTAAAATATGGGCGTGCTGAAGTGTCCCAGGGCACCCTTGCAACGCACCGCACCGCGCGTTTTTGCAAAACGAAGGCTCGCTCCCAGTCCGCGCCTCTAGCCCATATCTCGGCACCGTACTGTAGGTGGGAGTGCACCGTTGCAAAGTAGCACGCCCGCGCTACCTCGCTCGGAACCACCCTCGCAACTCGACTCAGCGCAAAGCATGCGCTCCCAAGCCGTCCACAGATTTTTTCAATATGGTGGTCCCACTTCAATGCTCCGTCTATCTCAAATCCTAGGAACGTCATATGTTCCTGTTCTTCAATCCTCACTCCATCTACCAGCACTGTCAGAGGTCTTGAAAATCTCCCCGACAAACTAAACTGAATGAAGTGAGTCTTGGTGAGGTTGAGCGCGAGGCCATTTATACGGAACCACTCTGACAGCTGGGAAGCGGCCTCGTTCAGTCTCCGCTCCAGATCGTCCACCGTTGGGGCAGTGACCACTGCAGCCACATCGTCAGCATACATCAGTACATCTGCAGCGGACACGGCGAGCGGCAGGTCATTAAGAAGCAGGGAGAACAGGATGTTCGACACTGAAGATCCCTGCGCCACACCCATTTGCGTACTAATGGGATCTGATTTTATCGATCCACCACAGCCAACAACTACTTGCGACCTTTCCCGCATCAGACCCATCAAAAGAGAGTGCGCAGCACCCATCACGCCGTAACACTGAAGTTTAACAGCGAGTACGTCGTGGTCAGCGACATCAAACGCCTTCGACAGGTCACAACAGAGGATTGCCACTTGCAGCTTGGGCTTGGACTCTCGGGCGGCCACGACTCGGCGTATTACCTCGCGTGCCAACGTTGTCGTTGAACGTCCCTGGCGATATGCGTACTGCCTATCGGATAAAGCACACGTATCGGACAGATACTCCACTAGTCGAGCGCTGAGGCCGTTCTCAAATTTTTTTGCGACAGCTGGTATAATAGAGACTGGTCTGTAACTATCGATAATCTCACGTTTTCCTTTCCCTTTATACAGCGGAGATACTTTACTGATCTTGAGAGGACTCGGAAATGAACCTTCCCTAACACAACAATTAAAAAGGTCAGCAAGTATCGGTGCCAGTGGTTTTATAGCCATTCTAACTAATTTCATAGAAATGTCATAAATATCTCTAGAAGCTTTAGGTGGAATACGCGTAGTAACTATAAGATAGACTTCGCTTGAGGTAAACCTACGAAGCCTCAGAGAGCGGTCAGAAGGTGCAAGCGCACCCGCCAATAGGTGGTGCGTCAGCACAACATCAGCGCGCGGTGCTCTGCACGCGATAGCCGCCCCTACGAACCTATTGTTCATCGCGTCAATGGCAGATTTCTTACAATTAAATTCGCTTCCATCAGGTTTCTTTATAAGGTCTGTGAAGTCTACACGGGGAGAGTTATTTTTCCCTCTCTCTTTATTCACTACCGTCCATATAGCTTTGGAGGCATTACTACTAGAATTAATGAAATTTGAATAATAATTAGATTTCGTGCTGTTCAAAAGCGAGTCATAATAATTAGTCATGTCAAAAATAATTGTATCTATGGTGCTATTATTTGGATATTTTTAACCTAATTCAATTATGTCAAAAAGAAGGCATTTATAATTTTTCACATCTGGTGTTACCCAAGACGAGTCCGATTTTCTACAACATGTCTTTCTTACAGGAAAACATGCTTCAAACTTATTTTTAATTATATTTAATATTGATACAGCTTTTATTGCAGCTTTATTATTAGATTTTAGTATTATCTGGGCTAGATCTCCTAAATATACACAAAGTGAACCTGGATATCGATGAAATTATCAACGATTTTGCGAAAAAAAAAAACGTAATCTTGGATGTGTAACTTAAGTAAGCACCTGAATAGAATTATTTATTATAAAATGTATACTAGAGTTATTATTAATCAGGGCGAGCGAAACAAGCCCTATCACTATCTCACAGCCTGAGCATTTTTGTGGTACACTTTACTGAAAAACTATCACGCATATAGATTAGTGCTTAAACATAGTAATTTAACTTCACATCTAGATGTGTTATCTGTCAAAAAAATATAATTTTTATAACCATTAAAAAAATGAACATTAACAATTTTGTATTCATTGGATAGAATGTTATTATACTACTAACGCCATCTGTTAGAAAACCAAAGAGTTAACATCGCTGCAACAGAACTAAAGTAAATTTAAAAATCTGTCTTAAAAATTATTACCCGTAAGAAAAACTACGCGAGCCCTCACAAAGTTCAGCTTTTGGCTAGTTTACTAATGTTCGCCCCACGGCTTTGCCCACGTGGAACTGTACACTGTACAAAATCTTGATCAGAGCGTCATATATTTTGTATACGTATATCTTCTTTGTAGGGATGCACTATATTGATCATGAGCGAGTTCATACTCCGACTCACACTTGGCCGATTTTTGGATGGCTATGACTACAACCTTTTTTTGGGTCTGGATCCGCACCTGCTTTGATACTCAAAGTTCTGTGTATCGCTGCAATGGTCATGGCCAGGCGTTATCTTTTACTATCAGGGGAGCGCCTTGTTCATCTCATTACTTTTACCGCAGTACAAAATATTCTGCCGCCAAGCAGTAGTGTATAAACATTACTGTGTTTCTGTTTGAAGGGTGTTGTAGCTAGCGAAATTACAAGGCTGTTGAGACTAACCATCAACCTCAGCAACATATATACATTTTACAATAGAGACGTTTTCTGTTCATTCCCACAGACCCCTAAATCTATTATACATATGCAGCGGTTGCCGGAATTCTTAGAAATATGACTTATTCTGCACCGGATCGGAATGTGACCCGCCACACACACACACAGATAAAAATAAAATTACTATTGCAATGTAGAATGTTATGTACTTATATAGTTTTATATTCCTTACTACTAAGTAGGAGGTCATCTAGGTTGGAACTACTACTAGATATTCTGCCGCTAAGCAGTAGTGTAAACATTACTGTGTTCTGGTTTGAAGGGTACCTACTGCAGCTAGCAAAATTACAGGGCTGTTGAGACTAACCAGTTTATTTTGTAGCGATGATGGTTCAGTGGTTAGCGCGGTAGGTTCGCATGCTGAAGGGCGTGGGTTCAAACCCCAACAATGAGCTTGAGCTGCCGGTGAAGGAAAACATCGTGAGGAAACCATAGCGTGGTGGTAGGGTACTTTCTAGTACTCGGCTGGCTAGCTACCACCCTCAAGTAGAAAATCTGCCGTCAAGCATCTAACGGTGTGTTCCGGCATCCTCACTTTAGAGCCAGTTTCATTCCAGGCTAGGTGTGCTTTACCATCTTCGACCACACCGTCACTTAACATCTGGTGAGCTGTGGTCAAACACCTAGCCTGTCAGCTATAAAAAAAAAAAAAACATCTAGTCTCAAAGTAATGAGCGCCAAAGCAGCGATGCCCTGGACTTTGACGCTGCAATGGTCATGGACAGGCGTTATCTCTTACCATCAGGAGAGCGCTTAGTTCGTCTCATTACTTATACCTACAAAAATAAAATCACATCTTTTTTTTTATACGGATAAGTCCACGTTTGACCACCAACTCGCCAGATGGAAAGCGATGATGTGGTCGCAAAGCACGCAGACTTAGAAGATACCTATTCACTCTGGCCTTGAAAAGATCTAGATTATATCTCTCAGGAAACAAGGAAGCCGGCAGCTTGTTCCATTCCTTGGCCGTACGGATGAGAAACGTAAAGTCAAAACGTTTGGAACCCAAAGAAATTCCACTATGTATGGGTGGTAGTGGGCCGTCTTTCTACTTGTCCTGTAGTAAAAAGGGGGATGGAAGTACAAGGTCGTACAGCTCAGTAGCACATTCTCCGAAATGAATCCTGTAGAAAATTTACAGACTTGCTACCTTTCGGCGGTGTTCAAAGCTTAAAAGTTTTCTTTCTACCAACTTTTCATCACCAATAATTTGAACAGCTCGACGCTCTACTCTAGTCTTCACATCACACATCACATCATCAGCCATAGGAAGTCCACTGCTAGAATAGGCCTCCTCGTGGGGAAGGGTTTTGCCAATACTCGCCACGCTTGGCAGGCGGGTTGGCGAGCGCAGTTAGGTGTGATTGTTCAAGGAAGACGCTGCTGCCCATCTTCCGTAATTACATCCCTTAGCTGACTCTTACGGCAACCACGGGTAGAGAAGGTGGGGTACAATTCTCACCACGGCACTCTAGTCTTGTAAGATCTTATTTCACCTATCATCATTACCAAAACTTACTTTACGTAAAGTTTAAATTAAAAATCGTTAACTGAAAACTTTCAAAAAACCAGAACGAGTTCGTTCAAAGTCTTTTTTCTTGCATTGGAACCTGTATGAAAGAATAAGGTGCGTCGCAAAAAAAAATGGCCGCCTTTTGGTCAGCTGATCTCGCCGCCGCCGCGTCGTCGGTTGCGATACTGGGGTATTTGAGGCACCCCCGTACCACGATACTTGAGATAAATTACTTGAGGAGAGACACAGCCCATATCATAGTTATACTAGCTACCCGCCATGGCTGCGCACGGGTTTATATTGATCTATCTCAAAGGAAATAGGCAGCGTTTTCGATGAAAACTTCCAAGTGACTTGGCTTATTCCGACACTTCCTACAATTATCATCATATTTTAACCAATTAACACAAAACCTTGACAAATTATATACCTAAACCTTCCTCATAAATCACTCTATCTATTGGTGAAAATCGCATGATAATCCGTTCAGTAGTTTTCAAGTTTATCGCGAAGACAGACGCGGCGAAAGACTTTGTTTTATAATATGTAGTGAAGCTTTTTTTACAACGAATGACAAATACACAAAGTGCGACGCCAAAAACGAAGAAAAAGAAAAATATCGATTCATTATAAATGACTCGATCGTTCAATCATAAAACTTGTTTTAGATTTTCCTTTATCTAAAACTAAACGATATCAACTATCGCTAAGCATCGTGGTATTGGGACCGGTTAGACCCGTTTGGCGCTCAGCTGATTCCCGCCAAAACATAGAAAGGAATGCGACTGGACAAACCATCTTATTACTGCAGCTGATCACATTATGGAACTAAAAATTATGAAAGAAACTTGTTAGTTCTTATCAGTCAATGCAGTAGTGGCTCCCCCGAATAAGCTCCACAAATAATTTAGTCTCAATGTAACCTCAAACTTAAACTCCATGCCGTTGTCAATTCTTAAACCTTTACAAGAATCGTGTTTTTGCTAACAACAATAGCAAATTGTTCCGTTTTGCTAACAATATGAGAATAAATTGTTGTTGGTAAATGGACTTGCATATTCTCACGTTTTAAAACAGCTGATGGCGAACTGAATTTTGTCTCAGATCAGGTTTTGTATCGATGGTCAAAATGTTAATTACTTTGCAGAGCTTATAAGACTTACCATCTCAAAGTGCATACCTATGCAGTGATGTCCTAAACTTTAATAAACTAATATTTCGGTTTTTTAAACGTAAAAGTAACGAGACGAACGAGACGGTCTCCTGATGGTAAGAGTTTTTACTTTCTTGATGTGTACAGCCCATGAATGGGACTCATTGCCGGCTTCTCTGTGTGAATACATTTCTTCTAGATTATAGTGCTGGATTTTTGGTCGCACCGTCGCTTTCCACCAGGCGAGATGGTCAAACGCAAACCTATCTACAATTTAAAAAAAAACCCTTCTAACTTGATCACAGTAATGTTTAAACTTTACACACTACCGCTTCGCGACAGAATATCTGGTACTGCGGATAAAAATCTACACAGCTTGTAACCATCAGGGCTGTTGAGACTAACCATCGAAAGTCTCAAAGTTATGAGCGCCAAAGCAAGGACTTTGTTTTGTTACTCAGTTCTATATATCGCTGTCATGAATAGGCATTGTCTCTTACCATCGAGAGAACGTCTCGTTCGTCTCATTGATCCTAACTATAATATTATAAATGCGAGTTAGTTTGTTACGTCTTCACGCGTATACTACTCAACGGATCTAGGTGAAATTTTGCATGTAGTTACTTTAGGCCCTGGAATAAGACATAGGATACTTGTCATCATCATCATCCATCACCACGCGGGTAAAACCGCAGGGCGCAGGTAGTTTTAACTAAACGTTTAGCGGACTAAACGCTTTACGCTCCACATTCTTAATACGTACAGCGAGCATGTGGACCTCTCTACCGGCGTCTGTTTTTCCCGCGAAATACAACTTGGGTGTCTTACATTTTTTTTTATGGCTGACAGGCTAGGTATTTGACCACAGCTCACCTGATGTTAAGTGACGGTGTGGTCGAAGATGGTAAAGCACACCTAGCCTGGAATGGAACTGGCTCTTAAGTGAGGCTACCGGAACACACCGTTAGATGCTTGGCGGCGAATTTCAACTTTGAGGGTGGTAGCCTAGTACTAGAACGTACCCTACCACCACGCTATGGTTTCCTCACAATGTTTTCCTTCACCGGCAGCTCAAGCTCATTGTTGGGGTTTGAACCCACGCCCTTCGGCACGCGAACTGACCGCGCTAACCACTGAGCTATCATCGCTTTAAATCCAGAGTAAATAAGTTTTTTGAGTTAAGCGTGCTTCATCTTAGACTACATCCTGCTCAACACCAGGCAGGGCGTGATCAAACGCAAATATATACAGTATTTAAAAAAAAAGTTTTACATAAAAAGATTAGTCCAGACATTTTCGGATGGGTGACCGCGTGGATACTATATCTATGTCGTTGACATTGTACCGAGAAATTCGGCCCCTATCAGTATGCGGGGCGCAACACAGGTTTTATAACCAACTCGACAACACCACAAATCACTGCATAGTAACCCAACCAGTTTCCGAACTCGCGCAGCCAATATGGCGGAAACCTTTCGGGCTGTAATCAGCTGTGCAGAGGCTATAACAACATGGTAATTTGTGAAAAATAGATCAGCCTGGCGGCCTAAACGGCACAACTTGTAAATTGTTGTCAGTTTTCCAAATCTAAGGGGCAACCACGCCATATTCCACAGTGTCTGAAGACTCGCCTCTTTAATCAGTGTGTCCTGCCCACTATGACATATGGAGCCGAGACGTGGACGCTCACACATGAGGCTGTGCACAAAATTAGAGTCGCACAGAGAGCCATGGAGAGGTCCATGCTCGGCATCAAACTCCAAGACCGAGTTCGTAATACCGATATCCGGCGAAGAACGAAAGTTCGAGACGTCGGTGTCGCAGTTATGAACTTCAAGTGGAGCTGGGCAGGACACGTTGCTAGGCAAAGTGATGACAGGTGGAGTAAGGTTGCAACAGAGTGGTGGCCTAGGCAAGGTAAGCGGAGCGACGGTCGTCCAGCCGCAAGATGGACGATATTGTTACCGTCGCGGGTCGAACCTGGACCAGATTGGCACAGGACCGAGGCAGATGGTATAACAAGAGAGAGGCCTATACCCAGCAGTGGGATAAAGAAGGCTGTGGATGATGATGATGATGATGAAGGGGTATCCAGGAGTTTTGGCGGGAACGCGGAAGTAGTCGTGTCGCCCAATTGTATTTTTTTCCAAAACTAGTGTTTTTTAAGATTGTAAAACGGGACCCTATTACTAAGTCTCCGCTGTCCATCTGTCTGTCTGTCTGTCCATCTGTCACCAGGCTTTCACAGATGATGTATTTCTGTTGCCGCTATAACAACAAATACTAAAAAACAAAATAAAATAAATATTTAAGGGGGCTCCCATACGACAAACGTGATTTTTTGCCGTTTTTATAGATGGTACGGAACCTTTCGTATGCGAGTCCGACTCGCACTTGGCCGGTTTTTTTTCAGTGTTTATGTATAAAATTTGTAATTTTATTCATAAAGTGCCGAATTACAAGCACGAGTGTGCGAAGTGATATTATTTATGTTGTGCTTCCAAAACTCCATCGAAGCTTATTGTAAAGTCGCCACTACTTTACTAAAGCATGACTGGATTTGACCAGCACGGACTGGACTCAACCAAGACTTTGACTGTAACTGAAGTTTTTAGACATAAATTGCAAATCCGAAGACGAGGCGATAAAAATAAAGAAGCTGAAGACTGCACATAAAATATAGAAACATTGAAATTGGCAGAATGCACAGAGTGCGATGCCTAGAAGAAAGAAAAAAAGTAGCATCCGCAAATTACGTCACACGAATTTTATGATTCTTTGACCCCTCTCCGTCTTTGTCAGCTGGTCACGTTTGTGAGTTTCCCCCCTCAATCACAATCCTCAGTCACATCAATATTAAAATTATTTTTTAATATATCAACTAAACTAAAAATTATTTGTTAATTTGCGTCCACAACTTCATCCGCTTTGAGTTAAAAATTTGATTCGGAGTAAAATGACACATGACGTAATACATAGTTTCATCATGATGGCGGTACCACACGTTCGTCCAACCGTCCAACAGTCGCACGTGTGGAGGGGTAGTTCGTGCGTGTTTGACGGTGTTGGAGCGTGTTGGCGCGCGATCGCTCCGATGGCGGTAAATCGTACACAGATCAAAGGAGTTGCACAGACCGTCCATAGAGAATGAGGTTGGAACGCAGTGTTACCAACTCTCAAAAATATTTATCCCTAAAGCTATGCTAAAACCCCTAAAATCACACAATTACTTGAAAATCCCCCTGGATCTGTTTTCCAAATATTTGTGTACTTTTGACTGTATTTCTTCTTTTCTTTAGGCATAATTAACAAATTGGTTGTCCACACAGCATTACAATAACGAAATTAAATTAAACAAGTAAATAAAAATCAACTTATTTCCAGTAAGCATAGACAACGTAACCACCAGTCATCACAGAGTAGTTTTAATATCACTTGTCTTATGTTTATGGTAAGCACTATGGCGACATTTGTTTTCTATTCAACTCCGCATACTTAGTAATAAGGAACCCGGAACCGTAATGGATCTCGCTAAGCCGCTAGGTCAACAAATAAATATTACTAGACTAGAATATTACTATGGCTAGATTGAATAACTTCAGACCCTATATTTTTATACCTTTATTTTCTTAGTAAAAAATAAGCAGTCATAAATCCCTAAAAATATAAATCCCCTAAAAACCCCACCTATTTTATTTTCCCCCTAAATTTAGGGGGACAATAAAACTGGTGGGAACACTGTTAGAACGTGTATACTGTGTGGAGGGTCTGTTTTGATCGAGACAGACTCGAGTCATGTTGGAGTGTTCGACGGTTGGACGAACGTGTGGTACCGGCATGAAACTTGAGCTACTTAATTCTCTAGATTAATATAAAAGGTACCGTATATTTCTGAATAATGTTCTGTAAGACACATCTATGCTAAATTTTAAGTGAATACATTTTTAGTGCCGTGGTGGTGCCGGCGTATGAATAGTACTCCACCCTCTCTACCCGTGGTTGCCGTAAGAGTCGGCTAAGGGATGTAATCCGGAAGATGGGCAGCAGCGTCTTCCTTGAACAATCACACCTAACTGCGCTCGCAACCCGCCTGCCAAGCGTGGCGAGTATTGGCAAAACCCCCGCAGGAGGAGGCCTATGTCCAGCAGTGGACGTCCTATGGCTGATGATGTGATGTGATGTTTGTGACAACTTTTTATTAGTTTTTTGATAATCCCACACGAACTTAACATTTTTCCGGGATGTAAAGTACCCTATATGTTAACCCAAGTAGTAAACTATATGAAATTTCATCTAAATCCGGTCAGACGATTTTGCGTGATTGAGTAACAAACATCCAAACATACAAACTTTCACATATATAATATTAGATTAAGATTATTTTAGATTTTAATTTTTTTAATATAATTGAGATTTTTCTTTAAATTATTGTGACTGTATAACTTATCTGTTATTATTATTTTATTTTATTTATAATTCTAATCCTAATTAACCAATAACATAATTAACTTTTATATTAATTCTGTAGTGACTTTCTAAATATATATTTATAAATTCGCCTAGACATACATAGTTTTGGAATGTAATACAGATCTGTAAATTGAATTGTAATTGAAATTAATTGTTATTGCATTCTGTTTTCTGTGTTTTGAAATCAGTAAATAAGTATTAGTAAGATAATAGGGAAGATGTTCTACTTACTTTGTAAAAATGTTTAGCAACAACAGATCAGCTGTTTAACAATGTTGAAGGACAAGGTAACTGTATTCTAATCTGCTGCAAAGACCCCAAATAGTGTAGAGGTAGGGAATGACCATGTCATAACTTGAGGTTACATAACGTGCCGACTTTTTTGATACAGGTAGATGCTGCGATATATAAAAATAGTCAGTAGTGAATATTGCTATTAAGTGCCGTGGTGGTGCCGGCGTAAGAATTGTACCCCACCCTTTCTACCCGTGGTTGCCGTAAGAGTCGGCTAAGGGATGTAATCCGGAAGATGGGCAGCAGCGTCTTCCTTGAACAATCACACTTAACTGCGCTAGCCAACCCGCCTGCCAAGCGTGGCGAGTATTGGCAAAACCCCCCCAGGAGGAGGCCTACGTCCAGCAGTGGACGTTCTATGGCTGATGATATGTGTGATGTGAATATTGCTCGCACGTAGGTACTTGAAGAACAAAATACATTTGGATATTCTACTATAATTTTTTTACCGTTGATGGCTCAGTAGGTTCGCATGCCGAAGGGCGTGGGTTATTTCATCATCATCATCATCATCATCAGCCGTATGACGTCCACTGCTGGACATAGGCCTCTCCCATTGACTTCCACAAAGACCGGTTGGAAGCGGCTCGCATCCAGCGCGTTCCTGCGGTCTTTATTAGGTCGTCTGTCCACCTTGTGGGTGGACGTCCTACGCTGCGCTTGCCGGTCCGTGGTCTCCACTCCAGAACTTTGCAGCCCCATCGGCTATCGGTTCTGCGTGCTATGTGCCCTGCCCACTGCCACTTCAACTTGCTAATCCGCTGGGCTATGTCGGCTACTTTAGTTCGCCTACGGATCTCCTCATTTCTGATTCGATCTCGTAGGGAAACTCCGAGCATAGCCCTCTCCATAGCTCGTTGTGCTACTTTAAGCTTACTAAGCAGGCACACAGTGAGAGACCACGTTTCGGCGCCATAAGTCATCACTGGTAACACACACTGGTCGAAGACTTTCGACTTGAGGCACTGAGGTAATTCGGACGAGAAAACGCTGCGCAGTTTTCCGAACGCTGCCCAGCCGAGTTGGATTCGACGATTGACCTCTTTCTCGAAGTTGGACCTACCTAGTTGGACTGCTTGTCCTAGGTAAATGTACTTGTCAACAACTTCAAAAACTGAGCTCCCAACTGATATTGGGGTGGGCACAACATGGGCATTCAACATTACCTTCGTTTTGTCCATGTTCATTTTAAGACCCACCCGTTGAGAAACTCGATTGAGGTCTTCGAGCATTGTGCTGAGTTCCTCCGACGACTCTGCCATGACCACTATATCGTCGGCAAATCGAAGGTGAGTGATGTATTCGCCATTAATATTGATGCCGAATCCTTTCCATTCCAGGAGCTTGAAGGCGTCTTCCACTGTGGCAGTAAACAGTTTCGGAGATATAACATCTCCCTGTCTTACGCCTCTTTTCAGTGGAATCGCCTTCGAAGTCTGCTCCTGTACTTGGACCGACATAGTAGCGTTATTATACAAACACTTCAACACTTCGATGTACCGATAGTCAATATGGCATCGTTGGAGAGACTCAACTACCGCCCATGTCTCGATCGAATCAAAGGCTTTCTCATAGTCCACAAACGCTAGACATAGAGCCAAATTATACTCTTCGGTCTTCTGTATAATTTGTCTTAGCGTATGGATGTGGTCTATGGTACTGTAACCTTTACGGAAACCGGCTTGTTCGGAAGGCTGGAAGTCATCAAACCTGCGACTGAGACGGTTCGTAATGACCCTTGAAAACAGCTTATAAACATGGCTCAGAAGCGAGATGGGTCTATAATTCTTCAATAAAGTGTTGTCACCTTTCTTGAAGAACAGCACCACCACGCCTCTGTTCCATGCTTCTGGCGTTATACCTTCGAGTAAGACGGAATTCAAGAGCTTCTGAAGGACTTTAAGTACCGGTGTTCCACCCGCTTTCAGAAGCTCCGATGTGATCCCGTCATCACCCGGCGCCTTGTTGTTCTTAAGCTGTTTCAGGGCCATTCTAATCTCGTACTGGTTATCTTCGGCTAAGGCTGATGTCCGGGATATCTTCGGTATAGTGCCGGGTCAGCTTGGCTCTTGGGTCTTTGGCCGCGCTGCTAACAGGCTCATTTTGGGGTTATTTACTTTGCTTATTTTTGACAACATTGGGGACGAGGCGATCTGAATGGTGATAACGTCAGCAAAGTCATATAAATCAATCAATGGTGTGCTTTACCATCTTCGACCACACCGTCACTTAACATCAGGTGAGCTGTGGTCAAACACCTAGCCTGTCCAATATAAAAAAAAAAAATTAAGTTGATTGTTTGCTTCCTTATTATCAGCTCAAAATGGCTGCTTATTAACCAATATTTACTTAAGCATAAGAGAGAAGTAAGAGCTTTGCTTACTTTTGCTGACAAAGGGGAGGGAGGGGTTATTAATTACTAAAATTCTGCTTACGTAATACTTGAATGGTCCCAATTGTAAAAGTCATGGAATTGGTTACTCCCTAACGTTGAAGCTTATGTACTGTTTTAGATAATATACATATTTCCGAAAGCCCCCAAATACTGTTAAACCTTTTGTAACGAAAGTGCAGGTCGATTCCTAAACAAAAGTATTTATAAATGTGTTCATGTGTATGGGGGAGCCAGCATCGATTTTTCTAAAACAAATACAGATCAGCAACAATATAATATTTTAGTTCCCTCGTATAAACGCTTCTGTTGGTAAATTGGTACAGTTTTTGCTACCACCTGACTTTGATCGTTTGTCATTGTGAATAGTTGCACAAAGGATATACATAGGTGTGGGTTGTGATCCCGTGATACCTCCCTGTGATGGTCTTTACGAATAGATGATATGTGTATATATGTATATATTATGATTTACAGGGTAGGTGTTTGATTACAGCTCACCTGATGTTAAGTGATGAAGATGGTAAACACACTTAGCCTGGAATAGAGCTGGCTCTCAAGTTAGGCCACTGTAAGATGCTTGGCGGCAGATTTACAACTTTAGAATGGTAGTTAGCCAGCCGAGTACTAGAGAGAACCCTGCCACCACGCTATGGTTTCCTCACAATGTTTTTCGTCACCGGCAGCTCAAGCTCATTGTTTGGGGTTTGAACCCACGCCCTTCGGCATGCGCTAGCGCTTACCACTGAATCATCATCGCTACAAAATCTTCTTTAGTTGTGCAAATGTGAACAACCTATTCTGTATTATTTAATGTTTTAGCTAATTAGCGCATCCTGTGGTGCCTGGCAAAAGCCAACATTCCCGCCAAGCGAAGACGGCGTTACAAACTTATCTGCACCTTTTTAGCAGAGCCACTAAAGCATTTTCTATGCAAACTCTATGAAAATTCTTTAGTTCTACTATTTCGCCGCTTGGATGAACAGGTCGACTGTATTTGCGAAGTACTTTCTGGTAGAAATATCCGAGCAAACATATCGCATATCCTCTGTTTGAGTTTTATGTTAGGCGTAGGAAGTAAATTGTTTGCAAATTGTAAATACATGAAAATATTTAAGTTTATGTTGCTGTAGGATTTGCAACGGGACTATTTCGAAAAAAACCTATTTGTAGTTTTGACGGGAAGGAGGAAAAATCACGCTGCATTGTATATTTTTTTAAATTTGTGTTTGTTTTTGCGTGTTAAAACCGGTTAAAATAGTGATATTTTAACCTCTATGGTTATAATATGCTGAATAAAAACTTATTTTCAAAACTTTATAAAAGCTTTACGTATACTACGAGTAAATCTTTTGGCGAGTTTTGGCGGGAACGCGGTGAGCGTCGTGTCGCCCCATTGTATTTTTTTCTAAAATTAGTGTTTTTTCAAGTTTTTATGCATAAAAATAGTGGTGTTTTATTTATAAAGTGCCGAATTACAAGCGCGAGTGTGGGAGAATGATATAATGTGGTTAAACATGACTTTTCGTGTTGCTTCCAAAACTCCATCCAGAAGCTTATAGTAAAGTCGCCACTACTTTACTAAGGCATGACTTGATTTGACTGGGTCCGACTGGACTTGATCAAGACTAGACTTTGACTGTAACCATAGATGATAAAGAAGCTAAAAAATGAAGACTACTCACAAAATATAGAAACATTGAAACTGGCAGAATGCACAGAGTGCGATGCCAAGAAGAAAGTGAAAAAAAAAACTTCACCGGAGTTTTGGCGGGAACGAGGAAAATCTTGTCGTCCGTAATTCGCGACAATCAAGTCACATAAAACAAAAAAAGTTTCCGTATTAAAAACTAATTCGGGTATCAATATTTTGGCGCCAAGAGAATGAATGTATTCGAATAAAAAGAAGGTCGAATTGTAGTGAATGAACGCTTTTTTTCATTTGCCAAGGAGGTTTTGTATTTTGTAAGAAGTTATTGTGTATTTCAAAGAGGTTTCATTGTAGTTATATTTGTGCTGTGAGATTGTACTTCGGTAGGCTTTGCTTTATTAAAGTATTCTGGGAATGTTTTTTCTTATATTATGAATAGATATCCGGTTGCCATAGCACTTGATTGGTCAAATCGTATTGAAATCTTCAAACATTTATTTTACAAAACATGGGTTTATTTTACTCAATTTTCATTGCGACAATGTGTTAGGTATAAGGTTAGATCACCAAGTTTATACCAGTATGCAAAAAAGGTTTTAATAATTTTAATTAATCTTAAGGTGAATAGTCTCGTTCAAGGCGTAAAATTAAAAATGTCTTGCGTTTTTTTTTTGCGTTTAAGCGTCGTAGTTAATGAAAATAATATTTAATGCATACATAAACAAAACACAACTTTTTGCATAGTCGTGTACTGGCAAAATTCGCATTGCAATGCCAAGAATCAAAAAAAAAACATGTGATCAGGTTAGGGAGACTGAATGAATGGTTTATTTGAGATTAATAGTAGTTTTAAGATTTTTTCATGTATAGAACTAAAGGTGCTACCATTTCCATCTCTGTACATCTTTGAATTGTGTATGTTTGTTTAAAAAAAATGGAAGTTTTTAATAGACTAGAAAATAATCGCAGCTACTGCACCAATCTATCTAAATCTAATCTATCCAAATAGATTAATGTTCCCGCAGTGTAATAATGAATTATACCGCAGGAACTGTTAAGGAGTGTACAATTAAATACCAAAACATCTTAAACCACTTCCATTTCAAAAATTTCGAACTCAAATCTTTCGATGGTTAAATGATCGCAACTTTTACACAATCAGAGATTTATTTGAAATTAAAGAAAATAGATACAGTCCAACCTTAATACTTTAAGGTCTCTAGAAATATTTATATTATAATTTTTATTTTGTTTGTAAATTTTAAATATGTTTATGCTGTTATTTCATTTTATGTTAAGCTTAAATTGTGCAATTTGTTCTTGTATTTTTTTTTATGGCTGACATGCTAGGTGTTTGATCGCAGCTCACCTGATGTTAAGTGACTGTGTGGTCGAAGATGGTAAAGCACACCTAGCCTGGAATGGAACTAGGTTAGGTGTGCTTTACCATCTTCGACCACACCGTCACTTAACATCAGGTGAGCTGTGGTCAAACACCTAGCATGTCAGCCAAAAAAAAAATATTTACGATGGTAAGTCTCAACAGCCCTGTAATGTTGCTAGCTGCAGTTTTCAATCCGAAAACCGAGTAATGTTTACACATTTATTTTCCACAGGTGGCAATCAAGCAGACGTGTTGCCTGATGGTAAGCAATCACCGTCGCCTATGGATATCTGTAATACCAGGCAGGGCTTGGAAACCGGAAAAATTTTCAAACCGGTTTCGCTTAAAATACCTACGAACTTTATTATTTCGTTCTGTTCGAACTAAACCTCTAAATAAAACGGTTAATGTAAAGAACAATATTCAAAATGTTTTGCTCGAAAAACCGGTATAGAACGAAAAGGATTCGTTCTTTTCCATTTGACTTACCTATACCTACCACTACTATGAAGAAGGATCTATCCCGCCGCACCCCGCGCGCCTCTGTCGGCAGACCGCACGAGCTCGCGGAATAAACCGGTTTATAAAGGTTTTTGAAAAGGTTTTCATAACGCTCGCGCTCCGAACGAAATAACCTTAATAACGTTATTAACCGGGTGTTTACCCGTCAATTTGAAACCGGTTTCAAGCCCTGATACCAGGGGCACTACAAATACGTTGCCGGTCTTTTAAGATTCGATTAAAATGCCTTTTGAAGAAACCAATGTTGTAACTACGCGGGAATACAGAAGCAGGAAGATCATTCCACAATTTGCGTTTGCCCGTGTCGCCGGCAAGCGTCCTCTGCCCCCACCACACCGCCTCTTCTCACTTGTGTCGCCTATTTACCGCGAAGATATTCTACTTATAGATATTTTACTTCTTTGCCAGCAGCTCAAGCGCTTTATTAGGATTTGAATCCACGCCCTTCAGCGTGTGAAGCGACCGCGCTCACCACTCAGCTCAAAAATCAAAATCAAAAAGTCATTTATTCAGTTTAGGCCCTGGTAAGGCACTTATGAACGTTAAGTTACATACATGTTTGAATCTACCACCGGCTAATAATTACACTTCAACTGAGAAGACTCCGGCAAGAAACTCAGCAAGGCATTTTTTGTGGATCTTTCTTTTCATATTAGGTTACAGTTTACAGTTATAAATATTAATACATTATGCTTACTACAATTGTCACTTAGCCAGGGGGATGCAAGTGCAGAGAGAAGCTACTACAACCATATATTCCTGTCTTCCACGTAATAAGCCACCTTATAGTAGGCTTTGTCAATATCAACTTTCAACTAATTCCTTGTTTACCACTCTTCCTAAACAAACACATCAACTGAGTGGTGCAGAACTCATTCCTACAGATAACAAGGACTTCTAAAAAATTAAGAAACACTGAAACCTTATTAAATTTTATTTAAAACCCACTCTCTAGATGATCTTTTGTTTCAAAAATAATCGTCATTTGGTTTAGGTCTGCAAATTAAAACGTTATTGATAAACAGTTCATCCGTATCATTTGGACATTTCACGGGGAAAAGCACCGCGCCGTCAAAACCCTGATTATTCTTTTCCCCCACCATAAAAGAAGACATGACTGTCTCTATGAGAAACCATAGAGTCTCTGTCTCCGAAAACTGTTCAGAGGTTGATATCGGCATGTTTTGGGCAACACCAACAGGCTGGTTCGTGCTGATGTTATAGCTGGCTTGGATACAGCACAGGATGCAAAACACAACAGAAATGAACCAGGATTCCATCTGAAAAAAAAACGAGCCGTTATGACTTTTTTTTATGGTTGACAGGCTAAGTGTTTGACCATAGCTCACCTGGTGTTAAGTGACGGTATGAGTGAGTTATATTATGATTTTGGCGCCCCCTGAAGCTGCCGCACGGGGCAGGTGCCCCGGTTTTCATCTCTCTAGATTCCTCTATATCCGGGGCTATTTGTTGACAATATCGTACTTTTGGGAAACACAAACACAGATAGATCTACATCCTCGACGTGCGAATAAAAAAACTCTCCAAGCCACTCGTGAGGATTGTGACTAGCCAGTCAGGGCAGAAGTGAAATTATAAAAAAATAGTTTATAGCTGCATGTCAGTGACGCAAAGTAATAAGCTTTGCTCCTACCAAAAGAACTCACGCGGCTAAAGAAGATAGATACACTTTATTGAGCACACCTAAAATAGAAAAAAATTGTGCAGAACCAAAAGAATCTTATGAGCTAGTGCCACAAGCAAGTGGCGGCCTTATCGCTATGTGCGATCTCTTCCAGGCAACCAAGAATAGAAAATACGATAAACAGGCGGGAGATGTTGTACCTAACACTAATAAGTTCAAGCAATACAAATTAAAATTAAACAAAAACCTATTGAATATCATTATTTAACACTATACTAACTTGATCGATTCAGGCGTTACTTTGCGTCATTTTGAGGTAAATATTTTAGTTTATTTCCGCTTGACAGCGATAAGGATTTAAATTTAACTAACTTGACAACAATTTTAAAAAAGTTATCCTAAACTTTACTTAATATTTAAAACTAAAATTTGGCATTACTTAAAAGCTCACAAATAAAACACAACACTAATTAAAATAAAACCACAAGTCTTTATATCCTCTTCTCGCTGCAGTAACTTTGGAAAGTGGTTATTGCAGCGAGAAGAGGATATAAACACTTAAGAGGAAAGCAGTTAACTGACCCATTTGAAAATTAGGTTTTTCACCAAGCTATTTCTGTCGCGCCGCACGCAGCACCCGAACATACTGAGCGAAAGGGACAACTGCACCTCGGGCTCATTAACCCGAAATAAATGAGCAAAATCGAGGTTTCGTATTCCTCTGTTTCCTCCTCCAAATTTAGACCGATTTTAGTATTTCTTTTAACAAATAAATAAGAAGGATGTGTTCTTTGCCTGTGCGTTTTATTTTTTAAGATTATGTTTATGAGATTGGGAATTTGGACGTTGAAACACAGCGTTGAAACTAGGTAAATTTTAAGATATTTGAAGATTCCTAGCTCTTATAAAAAAAAACATATATCAAAAAATCAAAACAGAAACAAACAAATATTAAAAGCATGAAACTAGCAAATATCTATTTCCTATCTAAAAATTATTGCTCTAGTATTAAAATCCTGGAAGAAAAATGAGGTTTGTATGAAGAAAATGACGCCTTGTTTCCTCTTAATATGAACAAATTAAAAATTAAGAAGTTTTCATTTTAAATCTGGAAGCGTTTAGTTATTGCCAAGCGTTATCACTTACCACCAGGAGAGCGTTTCGAATCAAATCTTATACATGAATAAAAACAGCTAAATACCTACCTTTCTAATATTGTTGATTCTAGAAGACAAAACCACTTGCAACAATATTTTTACGCAAAAGAAGAAATGTGTTTATAAAATATATAGAATTGTATTGAACTGTCACTTAATGCAGTGACAACGACTGATTGCTTCTTGAACAAGGAAAATATAATACTTATATAGTACAACATGAATAATGCTTACGTAGTGACTAGCTGCGCCCGCGGTGTTACCCGCTACAAATACAAATACAAAAAAATACAAAAATATTAATTAACAAAAGAATTTACAAACTTAATGGTATTATAATAGTCCCCGCACTAGGGCTAGCCTGTATCGCGGGAGGCTGGAATCGATACGCTACGCTACGTTTTTTCAGATAAAATATTAGCCTATATATTAATCCAGGATATCAGCTACCTCCATACCAAATTTTATCAAAATTGGTCCAGCCGTTCGAGCGCGAAGAAATTACAAACACACTCACAAACTTTCGTCTTTATCATATCAACGCGACTGGATCCACCACGCGGTGCTACTCGCTGTTCTCACGTGAACACTACTACTAGCCTATGTGTTAATCCAGTGTCAGCTACCTCCATACCAAATTTCATCAAAATTGGTCCAGCCGTTTGAGCGTGAAGAAATTACAAACATACTCACAAACTTTCGTCTTTATCATATCAACGCGACTGGATACACCACGCGGTGCTACTCGCTGTTCTCACGTGAACACTACTACTAGCCTATGTGTTAATCCAGTGTCAGCTACCTCCATACCAAATTTCATCAAAATTGGTCCAGCCGTTTGAGCGTGAAGAAATTACAAACATACTCACAAACTTTCGTCTTTATCATATCAACGCGACTGGATACACCACGCGGTGCTACTCGCTGTTCTCACGTGAACACTACTACTAGCCTATGTGTTAATCCAGTGTCAGCTACCTCCATACCAAATTTCATCAAAATTGGTCCAGCCGTTTGAGCGTGAAGAAATTACAAACATACTCACAAACTTTCGTCTTTATCATATCAACGCGTCTGGATCCACCACGCGGTGCTACTCGCTGTTCTCACGCGAACACTACTACTAGCCTATGTGTTAATCCAGAGTGTCAGCTAAGTCCATACCAAATTTCATCAAAATTGGTCCAGCCGTTTGAGCGAGAAGAAGTAACAAACATATAAACACACTTACAAACTTTCGCCTGTATAATTTCAGTAAAATATGAAACGGAAACAGGCGTAATACATAATGAATTTAATTAAAACATATACAACGTATAAGGAATATAGTACAATGGCATAATGCGCATCGTAAAGCACCGGGGCACAGAATACATAATAGTACACGTACAGAATATTCTCTTCGCAAAATCAATTAAATAAATAGGGACTTTGCTACGATACAATTAAGTGCTAATTCAGATCGCACAGACATCATAATTATACCTACACTTAGAAGTTGCTCTCTTTCTATCGGGTATCTCTTACCTCTTCTGAGGCCGTTAGGATTTTTTTTTCTCTTTCTTCTTGGCTTCGCACTCTGTGCATTCTGCCAGTTTCAATGTTTCTATATTTTGTGAGTAGTCTTCATTTTTCAGGTTCTTAATCATCTATAGTTACAGTCAAAGTCTAGTCTTGATCAAGTCCAGTCGGTCCCAGTCAAATCAAGTCATGCCTTAGTAAAGTAGTGACGACATTACTATAAGCTTCTGGTTGGAGTTTTGGAAGCAACACGAAAAGTCATGTTTAACCACATTATATCATTCTCCCACACTCGCGCTTGCAATTCGGCACTTTATAAATAAAATACCTCTATTTTTATGCATAAAAACTTGAAAAAACACTAGTTTTAGAAAAAATACAATGGGGCGACACGACGCTCACCGCGTTCCCGCCAAAACTCAACTGTTAGGGTTACCAGTTAGGTACTTGCCTATTACTCTACTTTTGAGAACAAATGTTCCAAAGAGACCTAGGCTAGGTCGTAGTAGTATGTGGGTAGATCAGAAAATTATTTTATTTTTACAATGTCTTCATGGGTACTATAGCCATACAGCATATGACAGCCCTATTGGCTCATTGGGAGTATGTCTGCCTGAGCTGTAGGGCGTGGGTTCGATTCCCGCCGAGGACAAGTGTTTGTTTGGTATAAACAAATGTTTGTTCTGTGTCTGGGTGTTCTGTATGTATTATAAGTATGTATTTACAAAAAAAAAAAGTATTTATGTATTCTATCAGTTATCTGACTTCCATCACACAAGCTCTGCTTAGTTTGGGGTCAGATGGCGCTGTGTGTAATGTGTAAAAAAAAAAAAAAAAGTTAGTGTTTACCTTGTTTAGGAAACTAAATATCTTATTTAGGTGTTAATATAGGTAGGTACATGCGTATCAAATCGGAATGATATGACGCGAACAAGATAGTCCAGGAGCCAACACCTAAAATCATAATGTTGGTTCTCTACTCTATATTTTTGCCGTTTTTTATGGTTTTCCTTTTTTAAAACATCGGTCGGATCGGTGATGTAGGTGTCGAACAAAGCTCGCGCGTGCGTAGTGATGCAGAGCGAGCAGTGGCTCGCTCGTGATTCCTTACTGGAATAGCCATGCTGGCGTGGCTGCCGCACGTTACTTTTTGAGGCAGGCCTAACCGGGGGCCCATCGGTGGCCTAGAGTGCTGAGAAGTACCCGCTCACTAAGTACCCGCATTATAGAGATTTTTTTTAAGTTTGACTATCTAGGTGTGTGTCCACATCCCACCTGATATTAAGTGACGGTGTGGTCGAATCGTAAAACACACTCTTAGGAACTGGCCTTAAAGTAAGGCTTACGGAACACACTGTTAGGTGCTTGGCGACAAATTTTCAAGTTGAAGGTGTTAGCTAGGCAGCCGAGTACTAGAAAGTTCCATTCCAGGCTAGGTGTGTTTACCATCTTCGACCACACCGTCACTTGACATCAGGTGAGCTGTGGTCAAATAAATAGCATGTCAACCATTAAAAAAAGTATCTTACCACCACGCTATGGTTTCCTTCACCAGCAGCTCAAGATTTTTATTGGGAACTGAACCCTCGCCCTTCGGTGTGTGAAGCGACCGCGCTAATCACTGAGCTATAACCGCTACTAATTACTTGTTTACCACTCATCCTAAACACACATCAACTGAGTGGAGCAGAACTCATTCCTACTGATAATCAACAAGGACTTCTAAAAAAAACAAACACTGAAACCTTAGATTAAATTTATTTAAAACTGGTCACTCTCCAGATGTAATGATCTATTGTTTTAAAACAAATCATCAAATTCAAGATCATTATTAGCTATGCAAGCTACAGTTTTATTTATTAATAGTGTAACCTTATTTTTCGGACATTTCACGCGACTCGTCAGCACGTCACTAAAACCCTGATCATTCTTTTCGCCTACCATAAAAGAAGACATGACTGTCTCTATGAGAAACCAGAGAGTCTCTGCCTCTGAAAACTGTTCAGAGGTTGATATCGGCATGTTTGGAGCAGTAGACATAGGCATGTTTTGGGCAACACCAACAGGCTGGTTCGTGCTGATGGTATAGTTGGCTTGGATACAGCACAGGATGCAAAACACAACAGAAATGTACCAGGATTCCATCTGGAAAAAAAAACGAACCGTTATGGCTTTTTTTATGGTTGACAGGCTAAGTGTTTGACCATAGCTCACCTGATGTTAAGTGACGGTATGAGTGAGTTATATTATGACTTTGGCGCCCCCTGAAGCTGCCGCACGGGGCAGGTGCCCCGGTTTTCACCTCTAAGTATATTGTACTTTGGGGGGAAACACACACACACAGACAGAGCTCTACATCCTCGACGTAGGAATAAAAAAACAGTCACTCATGAAGATTGTCACTAACCAGCCAGGGCAGAAGTGAAATTATAAAAAAATAGATAAAAAATTGATAGCTGCATGTCGGTGACGCAGTCACATTAGCATGTCGTTGACGCCAACTCACAAGTTATGCTCCTTCTAAAACAACTCACGCGGCTAAAGAAGATAGATAGATACTCTTTACTGTGCACACCAGAATTAAAAAAAATAGTGCAGAACCAAAAGAATCTTATGAGCTAGTGCTACAAGTAGTTGTCTTATCTCTAAGAACGATCTCTTCCAGGCAACTAAAATGGAAAACACGATACAGATTAAGAACAGACGGAAGATGTTGTAACACTAATAAGCTCAAGAAAATAAAATAAAAATTTAACAAAAATAAACTAAATATTATTATTAAACACTAAACTAACTTATTTAAACTAATTAAAAATGAATCTAATACCTTTAAACGAGCAATTCTTGTATATATCTAATACCATTAGACCATATACCTATATAAGTATATATAATCTGAATCTCGGAAACGGCTCCAATGATTTTCATGAAATTTTGTATGCAGGGGGCGATAAATCGATCTAGCTAGGTTTAATTTTTAGGAAACGTCGTTTTTTCCGTGTTTTCAGCCGAGCAATGCTCGGTCATCCAGGTACTGAGTTATAATTTCAAAAATCTGGAGGCGTTTAGTTAATGCCAATCATTCATCCATCCATATTATCTTACCACCGGGAGAGCGTTTCAACACAACTTTTACATAAATAAATAATACCTTTCTAATATTGTTGATTCTATTACAAGACAAAACCACTTGCAACAATTTTTTTTTTTGTTTTTATATTGTTGCGCAAAAGTAGAAATGTGTTCATAAATTATACAGAATAATAATTGTATTGAACTGTCACTTATTGCGCAGTTTGAAAGACTAATTGCTTCTTGAACAAGGAAAAAATAATATATAGATAATGCTTATGTAGTGACTACCTTCGCCCCGCGGTGCTACCCGCAAATTTTTTCCGGGATAAAAGATTAGCCTATATGTTAATCCGGGGTGCCAGCTACCTCTATACCAAATTTCATTAAAATTGGTCCAGCCGTTTGAGCGTGAAGAAATTACAAATACACTCACAAACTTTCGTCGTTATAATATTAGCGTGACTAGCTCCACCCCGCGGTGTTACCACGTGAACACTACATTTTTTCGAAATAAAAAGTAGCCTATGTGTTAATCCGGGATGTCAGCTACCTTTATACCAAATTTTATCAAATTGGTCCAGCCGTTTGAGCGTGAACAAGTAACAACTTGTAAACACAGGTACAATCTTTCGCTTGTATAATACTAGCTGTGCCCCGCGGTTTTACCCGCGTGGTGGTGGATGATGATGAAAAGTATCCTATGTTTTATTGCAGGGCCTAAAGTATCTACTTGTAAAATTTCATTCAGATCCGTTTAGCCGTTCTGGCGTGATTGAGTAACAAACATCCATCCATGCATCCATCCGTCCGTCCATCCGTCCATCCGTCCGTCCGTCCATCCGTCCGTCCATCCGTCCATCCGTCCATCCGTCCATCCGTCCGTCCGTCCGTCCGTACGAACTTTCACATTTATGATATTAGTGGGATTAGTGTGAAGGCAGATGGAAACAGATGATATACCTACATATTATTATTTAATTTAATTTAAATTTACTTATAAGGAAAATAGTACAACAGGATAATAATAATAAAATTAATTAACAATATAACTCTTTATTATTCACACCAATTACAAACAATTGTTACAACATAAACTTAGCACTAGTGGAACAATTGGCGGCCTTATCGCTAAGAGCGATCTCTTCCAGGCAACCTTGCGCATGCGATAATGCGCATCGTAAGGCACCGGAGGCCCATCGGCGGCCTAGATGCTTAGAAGTACCCGCTCACCAAGTACCCGCATTATAAAGTTTTTTTTTTACATTTGTCAAACTAGGTGTGTGACCACAGCTCACCTGATGTTAAGTGACGGTGTGGTCGAATCGTAAAGCACACCTAGCCTGGAATGGAACTGGTTCTTAAGTGAGCCTTACGGAACACACCGTTAGGTACGTGCTTGGCGACAAATTCTCAACTTGAGAGTTAGCCAGTCGAGTACCAGGAAATACCTAATCACCACGCCATGGTTTCCTCGCGATGTTTTCCTTCACTGGCAGCTCAAGCACATTGTTGGGGTTGTTAGCACTGGGTTGTCATCGCTTTAAAACAATATCAATACTTTCTTCTTAGTCAGAGGCTCTTGGAATGGTCGTGGCTGAAGATAGACAGGTCACCGCTGGTTCCCAGGGCTGCTGCATGGCGCGCGATGTCTCTCCACTTGTGACTTTCCGCATTGCGAGCACTCTGTACTGCAGTGGACTGCGTAGTCTTGTCAATAAGGTCAATCCAGCGATTCGGAGACCGACCACGATGTCTTCTACCTTCTATGCGGCCTTGCACAACAAGTCTCTTGATTGAGTCCACATTTCTGCAGATATACCCATGTATTCGCAATTACACAATCGATGAAAGTCTGTCCCGTATGAGGCTTTTGATGATGGAGTTGTTGGTGCGGAGCGCTGTCCAGGGTATTTTCAGCATACGTCTCCAACATCACATCTCCAGTGCATTAATCACAAAACATCAACATGGCAATAGAGTTTGAGGCTAGATGGTGCTGAATGAAATGTCCTACGATATTTATTTATCAGGGCGAACGAAGCGAGCCCTAACACTATCCCACAACCTGAGCATTTTTGTGGTACACTTTAATTAAAAACTATCGCGCCTATACATTTGTGCTTTAACATAGTAATTTAACTTAATATCTAGATGTGTTATCTGTCAAAGAAAATATAATTTTATAACCATTAAAATAATGAACATTAACAATTTTGTATTCATTGGATAGAATGTTATTGTACTACTAACGCCATCTGTTAGGAAACCAAAGAGTTAACATCGCTGCAACAGAACAAAACTCAATACTCAAATACATCGTAGTTAAACTACTTAATACTAGATGACACCACTAGAATCAGGTTGTAAAATAACGGCGTATCAGTGTTCACAACTTGGGGATTTATAATAATTAAATAAAAATGTTACCAGTTAGAAAAACTACACGAGCCCTCACAAGCTTAGCATTTTGCTAGTTTAATTACGAGCACGCTAGTCATTAATATACCTTACTATAGAAACTGACGTGGTTTTTGACACATTTTTGTTTTACTTATGCAAGATTACTCACGTTCAATTTTATCGGATATTCTGACTAAAGTACGAAGCAAGACGAAGCCGTGCATGCGTTGTACTCAACTTTATCTCCATGAAGAACGCCACCGGATGTGACCGAAGCTATAGTCGGACTATTCAATATATTAAGCGGGAGTAATCCCGCATAAGTAAAACAAAAAATAAATACATCTGATAAAATGAATAACAATTTAATTAGGAGTGTGAGAGATATAATATAATATAGTGAGAGATATAATATAAACTATCCGGACATTGAAATGGAATTACGCGGGACATATGTACATGGAAATTATCAGATGGACTAAGAAAACATAGAAAGGATAGCGAGAGGAAAGAAAAGAAAAATATTAGACAAGAAAGATGATGCAGACGCTGTGAATACATGAATTCAAAACTTGAAGATTGGCAAACAAGTATAAGCATGAACAGATTGCCCTATAACGCGTTTGACAGCGACGTTATTTATGTATGCTTACAATGACATTTACTTTTTTAGATTAAGATTTGCATGCCGAAAGGCAGATTATGGTGTTCTAGACCTGTACTCCTTCCAACTGTACTTATACCCATTTTAAGCAAATAAAGAATATGAATATGAATATGAACATATCCAGACAAAAGGATAAAATATTAGAAGCTAGAAAAATTCTTATTCTTAGTCCTGCACTGACGTCCCGCTTGGGGTGTATTATGCATTTCCCCCTATCAGCATCTACCCGAACCAACCCAGCTCCTTTATGTACCGGAGCGAAGATATAGGCTGCTGGCATAGTAGCTCCAGTGGGTGAGATGCTGTTAATAATGATGACAGCCAGCACTTTGCGGTGACATGAAAGGAAAACATGAGGGATAATGGATTGTATAATATATGTGTAAAAGTACCTATATTTATTAAATCATCAATCAATCAAATGCAAATGCAAAATTGCTGCCGTGTTTGCAACGTTTATTCTAAATTGTTTTAATAGAGAAAATGTTTATGTCGTTAGGTAGCACGGAACCCTCGGTGAGCTAGTACTACTCACACTTGAATCACTATTTATTTTTAACCTTGTCATCGGTTTACCAGTAATGTAAATCAAACAAAATATTCATTGTATCTCATAGCATCAGTTAACATATCTTTGAATTTCTCTTCGTCTTCATAGTTCAAAATAGGTTCTTCTATTGTATTTTCAGTAATATTAGTTTCATTTCTGTTGTGTCTCTTGAATATATTATAGTTATTTATTGTACCTGTATTATTATACTTTCTTCTCCATGTTGTTGGAAGTAAATATAAGGACTTTCTTATTACTGTTTTCTTAATATCTTCTTTTTCCTTATCATATATTCTTCTGTAGTAACTATCATTGTCATATTCAAAAAACTTTTGAGTTGTTCTTTTTGTTTTTATCTTGTTTTCTATTACCTCTGTAGAAATTTTGTGTATGAAATCAATCTTTCTTTGATTGGAATTGAATGGATCTTGATATATACCATATTTACGTCTTAAAGCATTTTCATAATTAAATTCGTTTTCTTTAAGCCTATCATAATGTTTATGCTTAGTTTTTAAAATAATGTGTATTTTTCTCCTCTTATCTCTTTTGCGTTGTTGTTGATTTGTTTTAAGATTTACAAATTTTCGATTACGACGAAGTATGTGCTTTTGATTTACTTCCATTTTCTTTTTTTCATCTTCGAAATATGTTCTTTGTTTTTTTGTTTCTTTGCGGAAAATACGTGGTTGTGTTACGAATGTAGATATTTTATCTATAAAACGAAATAAACATATTTTTAACTGGGACAAAATGCGAGAAAAGACTCCTCTGCTAGTTCTTTTAGTTGTAGATCTGCTTCATGAGAGGCTGTAGGTTTAGTTCCCAATCAGAACAAATATTTATGTTCTGTATGTATTTACTAAAAGTCTATAAGTATTCTATTAGTTATCTGGTTCCCATAGTAAAAGCTTCGCTTAGTCTGACGCTAGACGGAGTTGGATGAAATGGTTTTCAATATTTATTTTTTAATTAGTTGAGTAATGTTTTTTTTCTGTCTGTTTGAATTTTCAGTTGATAGTAGTTTTGCTTAGAGATAGATAGACAGAGATTGCAATTTCCACTAAAGACAAACATATTTTATGTGACGTGTTAAATTTTTTTAATGTTGACAAGCTAGGTGTTTTGCCACACCTTACCTAATTTTAAGTGACGGTGTGGTCGACGATGGGTTCAAAGCCCAAAAATGAGGTTGACATTGAGGAAAACATCGTGAGGAAACCATAGCAAGGTTCAAGCAACTATCACCGTCAAGTTGAAGATCTGCCATCAAGCATTTAACGGTGTGTTCCAGCAGCCTCACTTGAGAGCCAGTTCTATTCCATACTAGGTGTGCTTTATCGTCTTCGACCACAGCGTCACTTAACATTAGGTGAGCTGTGATCTAACACCTAGCTTGTCAATCCTAACATAACTTAGTACTTATTATATTTTGAAACAAAAAAATCCTTACCAGTGGTACTTGGACCAATTGTTTCCTGATATTTTAGTGTATTGCCAATGAGTTCTTTGTATTCGAAATAATCTTTGACTGCTTTTGATGGCATATGTAAATAAATATTTATATCGTCTTTAAGTACATCGGAATCAACACGCTGTTTTTCTATATCTTTAGGTAGATCTCTTTTTTGTTTAAAATATACATATTCTTTCTTTAATTCACTGCCAATGTTATTTTTAAATCTCACATCTCTTTCTAATCTATGTTGTGAATGAATTTTATTACTATATTTCTGAATCAACTTCTTTTCTTCACTTTTTATTTTTTTAATTACTTCATCGATATGCTTTATCTGATTCAATACATCTTTAGATCTTTCTAAAAATCTATCACTTGCGCGTAAATTTACGTGTTCTGAATATTGTTTACTAACACTTTCTAGTACATTGGCGCGCCTCGCTTCATAATTGAATTTTTTTATGAGGACATCATTGATCATGTCAAAAAGCTTTTTCCTCATAGGAACGTATGCTACCCAGTATGGATTCAATATAGCATCAATAATTTGTCTTGCTATTTTTATAGGATCTTTGTTACTAGACGCGGTATAAGCATTTACTTCTTTTAAGGTTTTCATAAGTTTATCTCCATCTGTAAGTCGGTAGCCAGTTTCTAACATCTTTATTATTTCTAGAATATCTCCTGTAAGTATCGATTTCATGTTCTTAATCATAATGGAACCTGCTGTTGCTTGAGCTGAAACCATATTTTACAAGGTTATTAGCTTTGGATGTATTGAGCACAAAAAGTGTCATTTTACTCATCATTATGATAGATAAAAACTTTTCCTTGGGCACACCTAAAATAGAAAAAGAAGTACAGAAAACAAAAGAATCTTATTACCAAGTGCCACAAGTGGCGGCCGTATCGCTAAGAGCGATCTTTTCCAGGTAACTAAGAATGGAAATACGATACATAAATATTGGTAGACATTTCACACAGCGCCATCTAGCTCCAAACTAAGCAAAGCTTGTGCTACGGCAACCAGACAGCTGAATACAGAATACCCAGACACAGAATAAACACTATGTTAGTCACATAAATGTTAGTCTTAAGAGGGAATCAAACCCTTGAGCTAACAGGGCAGTCAATATACGTATAGGCTATATAATATACAGTGTGTCCCGAAACTCAACGTCAAGACATATTTATACGTATATATATACCAAGACATATTTATATTATTGGAAGTTTGCCAATCAATTGGGCAAACAAAACACGCTCACATTGTCTACTGGAAGTGGGAAGTGCCTTAACTTACATTTGACTCGCTCGGGTGGCCACGTGACAAATATGTCAAATACTGTCCGAATTGCTTTCAGGCTTGGTTGACCCATCGCAGACAGCTTTCCCGATCTCAAGAATCTGGAAAACCAACACTTCATCACTACATTGTCCGCCGCGTCTGTCTGTTCGCAATAAACTAAAAAACTACCAAACGGATTATCGTGCGAGTTTCACCAATAGATAGAGTGATTCATGAGGAAGGTTTAGGTATATAAGTCAATGTTTTGTGTAAATTGGTTGAAATATGATGATAATTGATGGAAGTGTCGGTTGAAAGTTAAACCACCGGGGAGCTTTCATCGAAACCGCTGCCTAATCCCTTTGAGATATAACAATGGAATGGAATATAACTTTATTGTACACCAAATATACATACATTGTAATATAAAAACTTTAAAAAAGAGATAAAGTAAAAAGATAATTACAAAACAGAAACAAAGCAACATTGACTAATATGCTGTAGTATAATTATATGAAATGTAATGTTAGATGTAAATTATAGATATAGCTGCAACACCAAACTATATCCCCAGATTTTGTTTGATTGATCATTAGTTTTATGAATTGCTTCCCACTATCGAAGTTAATTTAAAACACGCATTCACGACAATACACTTACTCATTGACGACGTTTCTGGTAGCATTTATCAGTGGCTTAGTATCTTCTGGTGCCTTATTACTAATTATGACGAATAGCTGGTATAAGAAACCCATGAAGTAGCCAAGTCCATTAGCTACCATCTCTTGGAAGGCGTTATCGATCAGCCAACCAGGTGTTGTTATTGCTAGGTGATAAAAACGGTGTATTAATATAAGTAAATGATCTTTTTAAGAGATGGTCTAGGACTCTAGGTACCCTTGGAGTCTTAGCTATTCTGCCGGGAAACAGTTATGTATAAATTTTAGTGTATTCTAGTTTGCAGCAATATTACAGGCTATTGAGACTATCGAATGTCTCAAAGTAATGAGCACTTTACTATTCAAAGTTCTGTGTATTGCTGCAATAGTCATGGGCAAGCGTTATCTTTTACCATCATTATTCACAGCCTTCTTTATCCCTCTGCTGGGTATGCCTCTCTCTTGTTATGCCATCTTCCTCCGTCCTGTGCTAATCTGGTCCGGGTTCGACCCACGACGTTTACGATATCGTCAACCTATCTCAAGAATATCTCTTACCACAAGGTTTATTATTTAGACTTCATTTTGTTACTTCAAGTTCTGGATACTGCAGTGGTTATACTGGTAATCTCTTACCATCAGGAGAGTGTTCGTCCGTTTCCTTAATTTCAAGTTAAAAGCTATGTTCCATTTTAGAATGTGCTTCAGCCAAGATGTGAAACCTTCTCCCAGTACTTCCCGTTGAGTACAATTTGGTTTTTCAAATCCAGAGTAAACTGGTTTTTTCTAGGTGTTTCATCTTAGACCGTATCATTGCTTATTACAAGGGAGGGTGTGGTCAAACGCAAACTTAGTTCGATAAAAAAAAAGAAATAAAGAAACGAGCCCGTATAGGATTTTCGTAAAGAAATAAGTTTAGTAATGAAATATTTGTATATTTATCATTAACCCCCAACAATGAGCTTTAGCTACCGGTTAGAGAAGGCGTCGTAAGGAAACCATAGGATGTTGATAAGGTACTCTCTAGTACTCGACTGGCTAGCTACTACCTCAAGTTCAAAATCTGCCGCCAATTTCTAATCTGATTAATATTATTTGTTTATACTCACATACGACTGGCATAAATGTAGTATTTGAACCATCGTTGTTTGGCGACACAGGTTTTTGGGTTTGTGGGATGTTTGGCATGATTTTTTCGTACCATCCTGGTATAACGTCATAGTCAATATTTGTTGGCCTCGATTGTCCGGGAATTTGATTGAGGTTTTTGACATCAATTTTTGGTATTACTTCGCTTGGATAATTATGAATTTGTTTGTATGCTGGCTGTTCTTGTGGGTTTGAATACTGATCATCTGCTAGAGCTGGGATTTCTGATTTGGGAAATAGATGTATTGCTTTTGCGTCCTCTGTGATAGCGTGGTTATTTTGTGGCTCGGTTTCCGGAAAGACAGGATTTTGATTCATTGGTCCTAGATTTTGAGGAACTGCATATTGTGTTTGTGTATACTGGATAATTGTATTTTGATTTTCCACTTTTGGAATGGGAGGAAATAGAGTTGGAATTTGATTTAATGGGTTAAAGGGTTGTTGAAATTGAGGAGAATTTTGCGGATATAATGCCATTTGATTTTGTACATCTTGGGTAAAATATAAGTTTTGATTATTAAGTCCTTGAGCTTGATTTTGTGAGATGATATTCTGATTTTGTTGGTACAAATTCTGGTTTTGTTGGTTAGGGTAGTATTGATTTAATGGGTGTACTGGATTTTGGATTTGATTTTGTTCGGAATACTGATTCTGTAGAAAAATGTTCCTAAGATACTGTTTTTGTTGCTCTACATTTTGAAAGTAAGGGTTCTGATTCTGATCTGTAAAAATGGGCAAGTTTATATTTTGATCCTGAAACTGATTTTGTTCTTTTAATGCCATATGATTGAGATTAAGTTGTTGTGCTTGATGTACATTTGAAGTTACACCAGCGTTGTCGCTGTTGCCAATAATAGTTAAATTGTTAGGTTTGGCATTTTTATTATTTGGCTGGGGACTCTCAATATTTTGTTTCATCGTATCTTTTACACTATCTTCAAACTTTTTTTTTATCAGCTCTGCTGTCACTGTTACTCCACGAATTTTACCACTTTTAGTGTCCAATAAGCCCTTTGAACCAAGTTGAATATACGTTATGTTAGTACCAGGAAGCCCACTAAGAAAATTGTCTAATTCATTTTGTTTCTGTAGTATTTCAACCGCAGCCATTTTCTTTTCGAATAATGTTAGTGAATCTACAGTAGAACTTTTTAGGTTATATTCTGTTGCTGTTGGCTTTTTGAACCCTGCGTTGTTTTGTCCAATTTCCGGCCCAGGGTTGTTATTTGGAATATTAAATACATTATTATTCTGTCCATATTTAAGATAAGGATTGTTTTGATACGTATTGGGTCCAGTATTAGGTTGTATATAAAAATTTGCTGGATTAACACCGATTCGTCCTGGATTTTCCTGCATGAATGTTTCAGGACCATTATAGTTAGTAAATTTCTGTCCAGGGTTACCCTGTGGTTCTGCCATAGGGTTGCGATTCCCTGGCTCAAGATTAAGTCCTCCAGGATTGTTTTGCAGAGGACCATAAGACTGCCCATTAAAGGCTTCATTGTCGAAATTATTTGGATAATTTGTATCAGGATAACGTGGTGCGTTATTTGGGCCGTACTGATTGGGGTTGGCTTCTACTTGTCTATAATCATTATAGACATTGGGATTGTTGGTAAAGGTTGGCTCTCCATAATAATCATACCGAGGCTGGTTTCGAGTATC
Source organism: Biston stratarius (assembly GCA_950106695.1). Classification (NCBI taxonomy): domain Eukaryota; kingdom Metazoa; phylum Arthropoda; class Insecta; order Lepidoptera; family Geometridae; genus Biston; species Biston stratarius. The sequence continues at coordinate 2,724,695 of OX467121.1, read as the reverse complement.
CTGGTTCAATGGAGATGGAGAGGGAAAACCTTTGTTGCCATCATTTTGCTGGAACCCCGGAGGTGGTACATAACGATTTTTAAAATGTGGATTGACGTTCGGCTCTATTTCTAGTATATTTTTTGTATTATCAACGTCCTTTTGACCATAAGGAGAGTCGTTACCAATACCTAAAACAAAGTAATGAAAAAGTGATTTATTTTTAGATAACTAAACATTTTTGCGTGTTACGTTGAATTGCATTAATTGAGTCAAATTTTAACCTACAAATATTATAAATGTGAAAGTTTGCACGCTTAGATGTTCAAATCAATCGTGCCAAAATGGGTAAAAGGATTTGGATGACACTTGATATTGATTGATAGACTTTTAATATTAAGAAAATGTTAGGGTGCTGTGTGGTTATCAAAAAACGAACTACAGGACGTATCCACTAGAAGTTTGGGATAATCAGCTGTTACATGCATTTGTTCATAAAAAAAATATTTTTCAACGATGTTTAAAAAAAAACAATATTTAATATTAAAAAAAAATATATGTATAAGTATAACGTCTTTAGCAGCGGCGCGCTCATGCCGTAATGGGCGCGCGGAGCCCTATTTTCGGCGTTAAATAAAAATATAAATAATTTAATTCCGGAAATTAACATTTATTGATTGGAAACTTTTGAACTTTTTTTCAAGGTTCTTAATTGTTATTGACTTATTAACGAAGAACTAAATTTACTTTTTTTAAATCCTATTTTGTTAATAACAATTTTATTTAAATCTTTTTTTACTTGTGTGTTGTTCGTAGTTTTAGGCGTGTATCTAGTGCCTTTTAAAATTTCTGCCTTTAAGTGCCTTTTAAATGTTTATTAAAGTGAAATAGTGTCTCCCTGCCTCACCCCCCTCAAAGGGGGGTGAGGCAGGGAGACACTATTTCACCCAAGCTTTTTACGGCAGCCTTAGAAGACGTTTTAAAAATGCTTGCATGGGACTCTACAGGGATAAAAATTAACGGTGTATACCTATCTCACCTTAGGTTTGCAGATGACCTGGTACTGTTTGCCGAAAACCTGGATGATCTTCAAACAATGATAAAAGATCTTTCGGATGCCTCTTTGACAATAGGGCTAAAGATGAATATGACCAAGACCAAAGTTATGTCGAACGTTTCTGGGACCTCAATCCCAATCATGATTGGGAGTGAGATCCTAGAAACGGTTGACAGCTACGTGTACCTTGGTCATACTCTATCTTTTGGCATAGAGCATCAAAAGACGGAGATCACCTGGCGCATACAGCTTGGATGGGCGGCATTCAAAAAACTGGACGACATACTCAAGCCACGCCATATTCCACAGTGCCTGAAGACTCGCCTCTTTAATCAGTGTGTCCTGCCCACTATGACATATGGAGCCGAGACGTGGACGCTCACACATGAGGCTGTGCACAAAATTAGAGTCGCACAGAGAGCCATGGAGAGGTCCATGCTCGGCATCAAACTCCAAGACCGAGTTCGTAATACCGATATCCGGCGAAGAACGAAAGTTCGAGACGTCGGTGTCGCAGTTATGAACCTCAAGTGGAGCTGGGCAGGACACGTTGCTAGGCAAAGTGATGACAGGTGGAGTAAGGTTGCAACAGAGTGGTGGCCTAGGCAAGGTAAGCGGAGCGTTGGTCGTCCAGCCGCAAGATGGGTCGACGATATTGTCACCGTCGCGGGTCGAACCTGGACCAGATTGGCACAGGACCGAGGCAGATGGTATAACAAGAGAGAGGCCTATACCCAGCAGTGGGATAAAGAAGGCTGTGGATGATGATGATGAAATGTTTTCTTTCATTCTGTGTATCTTCGTTTGTCTGTATGTTCACCTATTTACTCTATACCACGCAGCGGATTTTGATACGGTTTTCACTTAACTACACTTACACGTAGGTACACCCATACAAACACACATACATATAGACGCACGCAAGTTTTTTTTTGTTTTTCAGGCTCGGTGTTGATTACAGCTCACCTGATGTTAAGTGACGGTGTGGTCGAAGATGGTAAAGCATACCGTAAATGGTACTGGCTCTCAAGTGAGGCTGCCGAACACACTGCTAGATGCTTGGCGGCAGATTTTCAACTTGAGGGTGGTAGCTAGCCAGCCGAGTAGAAAGTACCCTACCACCACGCTATGGTTTCCTCACGATGTTTTCCTTCACCGGCAGCTCAAGCTCTTTATTGAGGTTTGAACCCACGCCCTTCGGCATGCGAACCGGCCGCGCTAACCACTATCATCGCTACAAATACACGTGCATATATATCGTATCCACCTGTATAATTATAGGTTTGAGAAAAAAAGTGTGGCGCAAGGAAGTGTCGGTCTCTACTTCTGATTAAAAATTTGTTATCATCATGAAATTTACAGTACCTATATCTCCATAATAGTCTTGATCCCTAGGTTGATTTGCAGCTGAATCACCGGAGTTTTCATAAGGTTTACCTATAAAGTTAAACTTTTTTTTTAATATGCTTATTGCAAAACTTTGACTTAGATTTATTTTATTCTATTTTTTTATTTTAGTAAACTTACTTTCAGTTTTCGATTTCACAAACACAATGTAGTAAATAATAAATTTTAAAAAGAAAATATGCCATCTTGGTCGCATAACTTTATATTTTATTATAATATAGTCATAAAAAATATTAACTACTTAAGTTTTATGTACCACTAGCTTGCGCGCGCGTCTTCGTCATACAATAAAATATTTCGTATATCAATAAAATTACTGTTCCATGCGCATTTATGCAGAAGGTAAATAATAGCAGATTTTTGATATCCCGTCCTCAGTGTTGGTCTCACAGTTAAATTTGGTACCACAATAAACATAACCACATAACTATAGCATATACATAGCACTGTACAATAATTATTTACACTGTAAATATACATTTTTATCTACATAGAAGATTATATTCATGTTTGGCTTTACATTATTATAAGATTTTAATGTTTTTTAACAATTAAAATGAGTAAGCGTACAGTATTTCATATTTAGAGCATTTCCTTTCGGAACTTCACTGAACGTCATACCATTTTGATGATTGATATCTTTCACCGGCCTAAATAGCTTACGATACTTTTCATTTGTATCAGCATTGTATATTCTATGATATCCCGGTTTAGTCATGAGATCAATAATTGTTTCCGGATTATAATATATATGCCTTTTGCCTGATACTTCATCATTTCTAACTTTCTTTTCACTTCCTTTTTTTTCCAACTTCACACCTTCAGAAACCTTTTTCTGAGACTTTATTTCTTTGAAACCGTATTTATTGAAAACCTTGTCTTCAGCAGCTTTAATTCTTGTAATAATATCAACTATACGCTTTTTTAGTTCAAATTCATTATGGTCATAAAACTTCCTCTGCCTCTTTCCTTTCCTTTTAAGTGTGAATCGTTTCAAATTTTTATTATTATTAACTTTTAAATCCTCAGTTTTGTTTCGTATGTTTGATCTCCTTAAGTTAAATTTAAACCTTGCTAACAAAGCAGAGTTAATTAATTCAAAAAGTTTTGCTTTGTCCTGTGTAGGTGCCCTCCAAAAAGGCTCCAGCATGGCGTCAATTACTTTTCTAGCTACTTCTATGCTAGGTTGATCAGTACTTAGACTGAAATCATATATGTCTTCTAAAGTCATCAAGAGTCGATCTCCATCATTAACAGAATAACCATCATCAACTAGGTTAACTATATTATTGATGTCCGGTGGATATAGTTGCTTCCTGTCTTTAATGAAATACATGGCTGTTCCTGCTTGATCTGAAATCATAATTCAAGGCAAAACTACTATCCAGGCTATTTTGGAAAAAAAAATAGTGGTAAGAATATATTGAAGAATGCTTTTAACTGAAGCAACTTTTCATTCATTGACCAGGTATTATTGAGGGTCGTCCTAGTGAAAGTAGTTTAGATTCAAAATATCTTTGGCAAAAATATATTTATTTCTGACTTGTTGTAATTTACATAGGTTTGACCTCTCTTATTAAGATTGAACAACTTGTATTAGAAAAGACCGCTCCTTCAAATACACTTTAGTTTTTTTTACAAATAGGCTTGCGTTAGACCGCCAACTCGCCTGATGTTAAGCGAAGATACGGTCTACGGTGGAGCACGCTCGCCTAGAAAAAAACAAAAGAAAGAAGTTTTATATATTAGCATATTCTGCATATATCATACATTTGTAACAATGTTAGCCCAGTGGTTAGCGCAGTCGGTTCGCACGCCGAACGGCATGTGTTCAAACCCTAACAATGAGTTTGGGCTGCCGGTAAAGGAAAATATCGTGAGTAAACTTTGGGAACTAGTTCTATTTCAGGCTACATTTACCATCTTCGACTACATCGTCACTTAACATCAGGTGAGATGTGACCAAACACCTAGCCTGTCAACATTAAAAACAACTTTTCCATATCACTCAGATTTTCTTTAAATTTCTAGTTCACCTCCCTGCCAGCCAATCCTAGGTCCGGGACTGATTGTATTTTTTTTTTATACGTATAAGTTCGCGTTTGACCACCAACTCGCGAAGATACCTATTCACACTGACCTTGTGACCTTGAAAATATCTAAATTATATATCTCAGGAAACAAGAAAGCTTGAACTTACCGGCGATTGATGATTTCGCTGCATAGACAGTCAAAATCATCAATGCATTCTGGAGTGCTACTGGTGCTGGATGACCCATCTCAGAGAGTTGTCCAGAGTTCAACTTTCTTTAAAAAAAAATTACAACATTACATGCTTCGGCTCAAACAAAATGAATGGACGGACACAGAAGTAGAGCGTTTTTGAACTGTCAAAAGAGCGCCGGCTCTCAATACGATTCAGTCGTTCTCTGACCGCAGGAAGAGCAAATGGCACTTTTTGTCTGATAATAACAATGATGTCCCTATGTTTGTGACTACTACTTTGGCCGAACCAATTTTGATGAATGATGTGTCGCTAGATTCGTCTTTATTGCGCGACTGGGTATATTAAAATTACAAATATCATAATGGTGAATTTTTTGCGCTAAAATGTATATTTGTCGCCGTAATTTTCACTTGAAAAATATGGAGCTCATAGTGGGATTCCGAAAAGAAATAAAAAAAGAATATTTTACACACACGTACACTTACTCGTCGACGACATATCTGAAACCTCCTATCAGGGCTCGAACGTCATCATTGGATTTGCGGGAGATCATATTGAACAATTCATAAAGGAAGCCCGTGAAATAACCCATTCGGTACAATTCCATCGCCTTTTTAGCGTCAAGAACTTCCCATGGTGGTGGCTTCGTTATTTCTGGTGGATAAAAACTTAAAATGGAATGGATAACCATTTAAAAGTGGATGGTCCTCGGGGATTTCAGAGCTGGCGCCTATCTATGTCAAAAGTTGAGCATAGTGATCATCATCATCATCATCATCATCATCATCATCATCATCATCAGCCGTATGACGTCCGATGCTGCACATAGTGCTCCCCCATTGGGGGGTCTTGCTAATACTCGCCACACTTGGCAGGCGGATTGGCGAGCGCAGTTGGGTGTGGTTATTCGAAGAAGACGCTGCTGCCCATCTTCCGGATTACATCCCTTAGCCGACTCTTACGGCAACCACGGGTAGAGAGGGTGGGGTACAATTCTTATGCCGGCACCACCACGGCAAACATACAAGCAAGCATAGTGATACAACGGGGCAATGTCTCCAGTGTATTCAAAATAGGTTCGCGTTTGAACACCCTGCCTGCTGTTAAGCAGTAGTGCGGTCTAAGGTGGAGCATGCTTACTTAAAAGGAACCTATTTACTCTAGATTTGAAGACATATATTGTATCTAACAGGGAACACAATCCGCTAGAGAGTTCCACAAAAATGTTCACACCAATTACAAACAAATATAATAACATAAACTTAACACTAGTGGAACAATTGGCGGCTTTATCTCGATCAATCTCTTCCAGGCAACCTTAGTATGAAAAGAATTTTACTAAGTTAAGGACGGGGTGTGTTAACAATAGAATTAAAGTAAAGTAAAAAACATCTATATATAGTGAAAAGTATTTACATACTTGGAATCGTTACGTTTTGCGGGGCATCATCTGTAGACGGACTAGTTTCTTCCGGCTGACTCGTAATATTTAAATATGTTAGTTTCTGCTCAAACCATCCCGGTATAGCGTCGTAGTCAACATCTACCGGTGGCAAAGTGTGCATTCCATAATTTACACTTGTAGTCGATGGACTGTAGTCATGTGCAGTATCACGATTAAGATTTTGATCTACTTGATTTTGAGATTTCTTTGTTGAGAGGCTTTGTTTTTCAGAATCGTGCGAGTTTATATTCTTTTGGTTAGTGTTTGGAGGGATAGATTCCTTATTATTTAATTCTACACTTATTTGGCCTGATGGTTGGTTCTGTTCTGTTTTGTTTGGAGTGCCTGGATTCGGAAGGACTTTATTCTGATTCTGTTCTGTAGGAATGGTTGGATTTGGAGGCTCTGAATTCTGATTTTGTTCTTCTACGTCTGGAAGGATTGGATGCGAAGGGACTTTATTTTGATTCTGTTCTTTATCTTTTGGAATGATTGGATTAGGAGGCACTGAATTCTGATTTTGTTCTTCCACGTCTGGAGACACTTTATTCTGATTCTGTTCTTTTTCTTCTGGAATAATTGGATTTGGAGGCACTGAATTCTGATTTTGTTCTTCCACGTCTGGTGGGATTGGATTTGGAGGGGCTGGATATTTATTTTGTTGTTCTGCAATTGGATGATTTGAATCTGGATTTTTCTTTGGCACTTCAAAAGAAACTGAATTATGTTTTTCTTCGTTTGGTGGATAGGGATTTGGAGAGGATTGATGGAGTAATGGATTTGATACATCTAAATTTGGATGTATTGGTTTTACTTCGGGAGAGACTGGATTCTGTTCTTTTACGGTTGGAGGCTTTGGACTCTGATCCTGTACTTCTACTTTTGGTTGAACTAGGTTCGTCGTATACGTTACATTAGGGGATTCTGAATACTGATATGGATCATCGTTTATATTATCTGGATTTTTATCCATCGATTCTTTATGCTGAAGATTTTCTTGATTTATTTCCAACAATTTCTGAGACAAAAATGAATTTTTATATTCATTTGAAGGTTGAACAAATTTTGAAATAGAATGTTTATACTGAGTGTTTCTTAGTCTTTGAGGATAGTAAATATTTTTAAGATTAAATCTTTGAGCTTGGCTTTGCGAGTTAATATTCTGGTTCAAATAATAAGGATTCTGTTTTTGAGATACAAGATACGAGCTTATCGACTTTGAGTTTCGATCCACTGAGTCGGGATTTTGAGTATGTTGAAACAGGTATTGACTTTGTGTTGCTAAATATTGAGAATAAAGATTCTGTGACTGATCTCGTTGTTGTACTTGTGGCACGAAACCTACATTTAGACCAGTATTACTAAAGTTGATATTTGACTCAGAATTTTTATTTATTAAATTGTTATTGACTGCTTCCGAATTAATTCGATCCTTATTCGCGTTTTCGCTGTACAGAGCTGCAAAATTTTTCTTTATATTATCTATGCTCATTGAAATTGAGGAAATTTCACCATTTTTGTTATCTAATTTGTTTTTTAGATCAAAATTCGGAAGCGTTTTAATGTCTCCCGGATGCTCATGAAATTTACCTAACTCATTTTGTTTTTGTTGTTCTTTAATTACACCCACTTTTTGGTTGAATTCCTTTACTAGATCATCAGATAAGTTCTCTAGCTTTGCTAGGTTTCTGTTTGGACCGGGATTAATAATTGGATTTACTAAGCCCGGACTATTTTGTCCGACTCCAGAATAAGGGATGACGTTTTTGGGTTGATATGAATGAGGTCCCACATTGTGTATGTTATAGGTATTAGCTGGTATAATCTTTGTCAGCCCTGAGGCGTTTTCCACCAAATATCCTGCGCCGCTGATACTAATGATTTTCTCTCCAGGCTGCAGCTGTGGTCCTCCCATAGGATTGTAGCTCCCTGGTACAGGATTATATCGTCCAGGATTGCTTTGCGGTGAAGGACCATAAAACTGACCTTCATTGCCATTATATTGTGGATAATCTCTATCTTGATAATTTGGTGCGTTGTTTATGCCATACTGGTTAAGGCCGATTTGCGTTTGTCCATATTTATTAATAGATCTAGGATTGCCATATGGCATGCTCTGATCCGATTTAGGTGGTGAGGGAGAGCCCCTATTTGCGTTTTGTTGGTTATTTGGGAGTGGTGTGTTGTAATAAGTTTCGTATTGTGGCTTAAAGTTCTTTTTTCCTCTTCTTATTTGTCCAATTATATTTCCTGTGCCAAATGGGTGGTATGGATCATCAGAGTACTCATCACTCGCATCTAAAATTAAAAATATGACATTGATTCTTTACTGATAACTTACTGAATGCCCAGGACTTTGTACCCGATGAGGTAGAGCTCGGCCATTGCCGCCGCATATTTCCGAATGCGAATCATCCCGGTTTTTATTAACAATCCCACTGTTCGGCGTGGGCATCTTCTCATTGTGAGAGAACTAAGCTACCAAAACTTCGCATATTTATACATATACAAAATCTCACACGAAGTAAAATCGAATATTTAAAAAAAAGTAATGAGACGAACTAGATGCTTTCCTGATGGTAAGAGATAACGCATGTCCGTGAAAACTGCAGCGACTCACAAAACTTTGAGTACCAAAACAAAGTCAAGAGCATCGCTGGTTTAGCACTAATTACCTTAAAACTTTTGTTAGCTAATCTCAACAGCCCCGTTATATCGCTAGCTGCGCTACTCTTTATGGTTTAATCCTCGATCACATCATCGCTTACCATCAGACGAGTTGGTGGTCAAACGTGGTCTTAACTGTGCTGAGCTCGGGCCATTCAAATTGTGAGAAGGGTACATACAGGTCAAGTGCGGGTTTCTAAGAAAACAGTAAGAAATATCTGACAAATAGATATATTTCCTTATGGTGTTTTCACCGTTCGAAGTTATCAGAAGTACCCAGAGGCGTAGCGTAGTGCGGTCTATACACTGGACAGTCCACCACTACACTAGAGTAACTTTCTACTTATGCAAAATCCTTGCGTTACATGAAATTAAATTAAATATTTTTATTTAGTTAAAATTCAATTCAATTTTCATTATTTGTTCATTTATTCGTGTATTCACGTGTTCGTGTATTCATTTATTCATTTCCAAAAGGTTAGTTCTGAAAACCAGCGCTGCTGAGAAATCGGAAGCACTAATGCTCAGAACTAATCTTTTCTGTCGCAGAGACAACTTTTTAAAAATTATTATTATAGTTATTATTGTCATCTTTATTATTTATATGTAGTGTGTTATTGTTGTTGTAGTGTTGTGTGTCAAAATAAATGTTTCATTTCTTTCTATTGTCTAAAACTGTGTTCAATTCAAGTTTAAGTTTTAATATAAAGATTTATAAAACAATAAAACTTAAAACACAGCCTAAAAGTAATTGTGTTTATTACTTACCTTCACTGGTGGAGTTACCTTCTTCATTTTCCGTTTCATAATGATTTACATCATGGGATTCTCCAACGGATCGACCTGGTTATTTCTAAATTTATTTATTTGTACATTTCTAAATTTAAATCCGGTAAATGAGTTTTGATACATAATAAGGAGTCATTTTTTATTTAAAGTTAGCAAGTTGTTATAGTATATGTTATAGTAGCACCTGATGTTAAGTGACGGTGCAGTCGAAGATGATAAACGCTTCTAGCCTGGACTGGAACTGGCTCTCAAGTGGGGTGGCCAGAACACAACGTTAGGTACTTGTGGCAGATTTTCAAATTGAGGGTGGTAGCTAGCCAGCCGAGTACTAGAAAATGACCTACCGCTATGCTATGGTTTCCTCACGAGTGAACCGCGCTAACCACTGATCTATCATCGCCACAAAATAATGATACACTTTTCACTAGCAAATACACAGTGCAACGCCGAAAACAAGAAGAAAATTACTTAATACAGTCACAAAATATAAATGTAGTTAAGTATAAAGTAATTGAAAAAATATAAGTTGACTCACTGACTACCACCGTTATCGTAAACAAAAAGTAAATAATAATATATTTTATAAGAATAACATGGCTTCTTGCCCACATATTACTTTGACATAGACATTAAAGCAAACAACTATTACATTCAAATACATAGTTTATTTTACGAGCGAAGTAAAAAACTGTAATAGTAGATTATGTGACAAGGGACCAAAATAATTGTATTGAGTGCGAGAGCGATTGTTTGAATCCAGAGCAAAGCGAAGGATTCTAGAGTAGAATCCTAAGCGTAGCGAGGGATTCTAGAGTAGAATCTTAAGCGTTGCGAGGGAATCTAGAGTAGAATCCTAAGCGTAGCGAGGGATTCTATAGTAGAAGCCTAAGCGTAGCGTGGTATTATAGAGTAGAATCCTAAGCGTAGCGAGGTATGTAAAAGTACGTCGCTCGAGGTTAAATAATTTTGGTACCGTGTGGCACGCTCTGCTTTGCATCCCTAGCTATGAGAAAAGACATTTTTCTGTCGATATGTTTTGTTGTAAGTTGTTTATGAACTGTTTCTGCGTTTCTGTTAATATTTCAATTTCACTGCTAAAACACATTTTTATTCAATTTTTGTGAATCAAATTGAAATTGTCTTATTTTTAGTCGTATTTTTATAGAAAGTAATATAATACGAATAAGAAGGTACCACGTTTTTTTTTTTTTGTTTAACCAATGCCGCGTCGGCAGACGCTTTTTTTTTTATTACAGGCCAGGACTTTATCGAAGCGAGTTGCGTTCAAACTTTTTAATTTAATAGTGTTCCAAATTCAAAAGTCATTTCGTGTGCCGGTATGACCCATTTTGCTCGCACTAATCAAGGAAACCCTTCGCCTCTTTTCGAATGGATGGGATAAAAACTATATTTTATGTGTTTCCCGTCTAGGCAGTAGCCACAAAGCAGTAGTGCATAAACATTACTGTGTTCTAGTTTGTATCAGATGTTCGGTACAAAGGCGACATTTTTTAGGGTTCCGTACCTCAAAAGGTAAAAAAGGAACCTTTATAAAATCACTCTCTTGTTCGTCTGTCCGTGTGTCACCACAGATTTTCTCAGGAACGGGTGGACCTAGCAAGTTGAAATTTATACCAGATACCGAAGTCTATAGTCCCTATTAGTGTATAAAAATCAAAGTCCTGAGTCAACACGATAAAAAGATATGGGCAAATTTAGATTTTCGTGAAAACTTGTAAGTTTCAAAATTTACCTTTATTACCTTTTTTTTTATTTTTCGGAATTTTCCCTTTACTTGAGCTGACCTTGCTTTTAACCAAAATTGACAATTCTAGGTCAACCGGAAGTACCCTATAGGTTTTGGGTCGAAAACATATATGGTAGTTCTCGTCGACCTAGAATCACAAAATTTGGCAAAAAGCAAGGTCTTACATCACATTTGCGCCTTCAGCAGATTCTAACCCTACATATATTGTTAAAGGTAAAAAATAAATAGAATTATCGTTCTATTCGAATATTTTTTAATAATTTAATTATCTTTACTATCGTTTTTATCACTATGCAGGGTTTTATAATTATATCCAAATACTTTATAAATATTATTTTTTAAAACATTTTCTGCATCGCTCTCACTTGTAAGGTCTCGTATGGGCCTCCTTATAGGCATATTCATTGCTCTTCTGTTGTTTCTAAAAATGATTGTATCGTTATGCCTCAAAGCGTCATTTAATTTAAATTTAATCTCAAACTCGTTATCGCTGTAGCTAGATTCCTCTAGAAACCCTTTAGAACTAATATTTCTTGTCGAGTTTTGTTTAAGTCGAAAGTTTTCGAAAAATCTTTCATTAAGTTTTTTATTCTCATCCATATCATACTTTGAATTAAGAAGGTGTTTTATGAATTGCGGTTTTTTGCCTTTTGATGTGGGTTTTCTTGATTTACTCTTCGGTGTGAAGTTAATTTGAAAAGGAATCGTAGTCTTAATTTTTGTCTGGTTTTTATCCATTTTTGTAAATCTTGTGAATTTGGTGCTGTATTTTCTTTTGGATTCACTATATTCTTGACTGATTTCTCGTCCACGTAGTAAACTGACTTTTTCTTTGCTTTTATTATCATAATAATCTTCTATGAAACCTTGTTTGGTGATTGGGTAAATCTTCAGTTCTTTTTCATGATATTTATGCTGATCGTTTAATACATCATGTTGTGCTGGCTTACTAGCTGGTACTTTTAATGTCTTATATTTTTTTAAACTATCATACCTTTCAAAAGTGTCACTTAAATCCTCGCGTGTAAAAGGTTTTAAATGTTTTGTATATTGATGCCTGTTTCGCTTATCGATTGTTACATCTTTGTATTTATTTCTGATATGTTTATTATGACTCATTTTGTAATGTTGTTTATGTTCTGGTTTTTTTGGCGAATGCATATTATCTGTAATAAAAAAAAATTGATTAAGAGATATGATTTAGTTAATTTCCTTTTTCTAATTTAACTTTATTTCATCAGTAAATATTATCATATTCAATCATTCTCTCTTTAACGTGCTATTTATATCTATCAACTGGTCCTGTTCCAGCCTCCTCTACTGAATTGATGATAAATGTTTAATTCTAAAACGAAACATATAATTTATCTTACACTCTTAAAGTTATATATAGACATTTATCAAAACATATACATATATTTTAGTGTTAGCAGATAAATCTATTTTATATGATATTGTTAACTGAATTTGTAATTTTTTTAATTTCTACTGTACAATTCCATTTTCTCTATATACATATTATTAGAATTACCTTTTGGTTTTATAGTTTTGTCATTATAATCAATTTTTTTCGACACTACAGGTTTATTATATTTGTGTTTATGGGCATAAGCATGTTTTTTGAGTTTGTTATTCTTTTCAGTAACATTTTTCTTGATTATATTAGAACTATGGCGGTTCAATATTAATCTTATTTCTTTCTGTACGTTTCTGTTTGCTTTTTCTTTTCCTCTGTGTTCTCGATAGCCACTGTCTGACAGATAATCATCATCTGGATAAATTGTAATTGTATGTTTGTTTTGTTTTGGATTTTTATCTAATAAATATAGATTTTTGTCACTCATGTAATCGTGTGTAGTTGTAAAAGTATATAGATAGCTGCTCACATCATGAATGATCTTATTTTTTGAGATATCATGTCCAACTTTTTGTAATAAAGCTGCATCAGTTGTAATGGGATAAAAATTGTCATTTACTTTATTCATTAGATCACTTTTATAATGAGTCACTATTTTATAATTATTATCGTTTAAGTTATTCTGTTTGTTATTCTTTACGATTTCAAATCTATTTTTCGCCAATAAATTTCTTTCTTTTTCAATTCTACTTTCACTATCACTGTATTCTTCTCCTACGGATGGTTTTGCTCTGAATGTTCTATTATTATATTTAGTCTTGAAGGGTACAAGTCTTCTTCTTAGAAAATTTCTTGCTATAAGAGCTTTTTCTATGGCGTTCAAAAGCTCTTGCCGTTTGGTACTTAGATTTCCCATTCTAAGAAACGGTGCTATAAGCGCATCAACGACCTTTTGACACAAATCCCTTGCCTTGATGCCGTTACCTGGCCAGGCAGCAAGGGAACCAATAGTCATTAAAAGATTTGCGCCTTCTTCTGCCGTGTACCAGGTATCTATCTCCTGCGAAATGGATATGAAAGATTTAATATCCTCCGCATCCACTGTTTTACTGTTGTTCCTTTATGGCATGTTTAAGTTTTCAAAGACAATTTTTTTTTTGTCGCTGACCGGATAGTTGTTTGACCACAGCTCACCTGATGTTAAGTGACGGTGTGGTCGAAGATGGTAAAGCTCACCTAGCCTGGAATGGAACTGGCTCTCAAGTGAGGCTGCCGGAACACACCGTTAGTTGTTTGGCGGCTGATTTTCAACTTGAGGGTGGTAGCTAGCTAGCCGAGTACTAGTAAGTACCCTACCACCACGCTATGGTTTCCTCACGATGTTTTCCTTCACCAGCAGCTCAAGCTCATTGTTGGGGTTTGAACCCACGCCCTTCGGCGTGTGAACCGGCCGCGCTAACCACTGAGCTATCATCGCTACAAGAAGAACTCAAAGAATTAAGAATTCGGTACGTAAAGTTTTTATTATTGTATTTATTTTATATTTTCTACTGATAGTAAAATTTATTTTATGAAACTAATTTGAATATTAAGCAACTACCTGTATGGAACGTATGAGTTGTATGGTAGAGGTTATTATGGCTGCCGTTGACTTGACATTGATAGATTTTGTTTTGGTTTGCCATTGCTTTTTTAGGCACTAAAAGTAGCCCTATACAGTGTGTGTGTGTGTACTATGTGACGTCATTAGAGGACAATTAGAAGTCAAGTTTATTTAATTTATTTTATTAAAATGAACCCCATCTCATGGTTTAAAGAGTTTTAAACGTCAAAATAATGTACAGGAATGTAATATTTTGAAATGGTTCTGGAATCAGTCAAGTATTTTTTTTTCTTTACATACCGAATTTCCGAAAGAATGGGCGCAGTAATTTTTTTCTATGGTTAACTAGCTAGGTGTTTGATCACAGCTCACTTGATGTGAGGGACGGGCTGGTCGAAGATGGTTTTTTGGACAGTGTACATGTACATCTAAGACATTATTAGAACTAGTAGCGATGATACTCGTAGCTCAGTCGTTAGCGCGGTCGGTTCATACGCCGAAGGGTGGGTTCAAACCCCAACTATAAGCTTGAGCTGCCGGTGAAGGAAAACATCGTGAGGAAACCATAGCGTGGTGGTAGGGTACTTTCTAGTACTCGGCTACTACACGAGAGTTGAAAATCCGTCGCCAAGCACCTAACAGTTTGTCCTGGCAGCCTCACTGGAGAGCCAGTTCCATTCCAGAGTAGGCCTGCTTTACCATCTTCAACCACACTATCACTCAACATCAGGTGAGCTAAAATCAAAACATCTAAAATGTCATAAGTAAAAAAAATGTATCTGGGTGGAAATCGAATGCACGCTTTTTGAAGCAGATATACCAAATGAGTTAACAGTGCCATCAAATTTATTCAAGAAATAACAAAACTAACCTTTACAATGGCGCGCGTGTCTGAGCCAAACAAATCATGATTGGTATAGTACTGGAAGCCGAGGTTCATTTCACCTGGAACAAAAATAAAAACATTTTTATTATGTAGGGGCACGGTAGTGCCAAGACAAGCCAAGCGAATGGCAAGGGCACTACCTACCTTTTCTCGAAGACCTTCGTCATTTTTTAAAACCCTCATAACTTGTATTTGGATTATACCAGATAAACACAATTCTCGTGATACAATGTTAATAGTAAACTTATTAAACATGAAAAATTTCAGTTGAATGGCTTATACTTTAGATTTTATCGATTTCAAAAAAACGCCATTTTCGTCACTTACTCATGAAAATTCTTATAGTACTTTCTGAAGTCCTACAAAGCTGAAATTTGGTATGTAAGCTACTTATTTATTTATATCAGTATAAAAACAACAAAAAAAATCTAAAACTTGAAATTTTTATCCTCCAACCCCTTTAAATTAGAGGACGGAAGTTTTTATGACATTTCCGCAAAGTATGCTAGAGGTCACAAAATTGATATAAGGACTCCTTGTCATAAATTATTATAAATTGGCCAAGCCACATATTTTGACTAAGGTCTAGAGCTTGTGATATTACGGCTCATAAAATTGATATAAGGACTCCTTGTCATAAATTATTATAAATTGGCCAAGCCACATATTTTGACTAAGGTCTAGAGCTTGTGATATTACGGCTCATAAAATTGATATAAGGACTCCTTGTCATAAATTATTATAAATTGGCCAAGCCACATATTTTGACTAAGGTCTAGAGCTTGTGATATTACGGCTCATAAAATTTATATAAGGACTCCTTGTCATAAATTATTATAAATTGGCCAAGCCACATATTTTGACTAAGGTCTAGAGCTTGTGATGTTACGGCTCATAAAATTAGAAGTTTGGCTCTACATGAGATCTGATAACTTTTTGACAGTGCGAGCCACATTGACTTGTAACATTGGTGTTATCAATAAAATATTTGTATTTGTATTTATTTGCCACATGGTCTCGTCTTGGCAACATTTTACATGAAAATGTTTTTGGTGGAATACGTATATTCTAGCTATAATGATGATGATGATATCCTAAGTATGGCAAGAGACAGAATCTGTCAAAAACTAAACAAATCCATCTCTATTTTCCGCCCACGACTTTGTTTTTTAATTTGGTTAACCTTTGCCGCGTCGTCAGGCGCGCTTTTTTTTATTACTGGCCAGAACTTTGTCGAAGTGAATTGCGTTCAAACTTTTTAATTAAATAGCGTTCCAAATTCAAAAGTAATTTCGTGACTGTTATTAACTGCGCCGGAATTATCCATTTTGTGTTTACTTATTTATTTATTTAGATACACAAAACAGAACATAATTTTTACATCAGCATTATGTAAATGACAAAAAGGATTTGAACTAAATTAATTAAATTATTAGTTGATCATGCTTGTTCGAAATTGTTATTGTATATACCATTGTGCTTACTTGTTATTTGATCATGCTTGTTCAAAATTGTTATTGTATATAATTATCAATGTGCTTACTTCTTATTCGATTATGCTTGTTCTAAATTGTTATTGTATATACCAATGTGCTTACTTGTTATTTGATCATGCTTGTTTGAAATTGTTATTGTATATACCATTGTGCTTATTTGATCATGCTTGTTCGAAATTATTATTGTACACAATCTGATTACTTGTTATTTGATCATGCTTGCTCGAAATTATTATTGTATATACCATATACTTACTTATTAGTTGATCACGCGATAAATAGTTGAGCCTGGTTATATATAACTCGAGGGCAAATTCCACTGGTCGTGGTATTGAAGCAAACCACCCATCTTGAAAGTATCTGTATTAAGACAAGTGTGGACTGTGTGGAAAGTTATGATAAACAAAAATCAGAGTAAGGGTTAAATTATGAAATTGCCATTACATAATGAAAAATGTTATAATGAGGTGAAACATACATTTTAGTGTCGTTTCCATAAATATTCCATAGACGCTTCTAGTTGCCAAGGCATAGACTGGACTTGACTATGACTTACATAATGTGACTTTGTCTCAGAATTATTTCACCCATTTTTCATGAAACATTAGAAAATATAATATGATATGTACAATATAATAGCAGAATGCACTAAATGCGATGCCAAAGACGAAAAAAATCTCCAGGTGAGAGTGACATTTCTTACTTTAAGTATACACTCTGCAATCCATTGATGAGTCGCCAAGAAAAACAAGAAAAACATTAGAAAATATAATATGATATGTACAATATAATAGCAGAATACACTAAATGCGATGCCAAAGACGAAAAAAATCTCCAGGTGACAGTGACATTTCTTACTTTAAGTATACACTCTGCAATCCATTGATGAGTCGCCACGCGTTCCCTTGCTATTAAAAAAAATAAACATTGGTAAGTAAAGGGCAAAATAAGCATTTTTTCGAAGGACATTACACAAAGCGCCATCAAACCAAAGTACACTGACAAAAGTAGTTCATCTTAGGCCGGTCGGCGAGTTAATAGCCTACTCTTGCGTTGCCGCTTAGGGTTGTCACTTTTATTTTTAGTTAAATATTATTTGCGTATTATGAGCAGCACTATAAAACTGCGCTAAATAAAATGGCCGGTAAAGTGTTAATAATAAAGTGTCCGGTGAGAGCAGGCGCGTGCGAGCGGGCGTGCAGCGTACTGGAACGCGCACGACCAAACTCACGGCAAGGCCCAGACTGCCGGCACCCGAGTCTCCCCGAGATTATGCTAATGTGTGCGTGGTGTGTACGTTCACGGCGTCCGGTACGCACGCACAGCACGCACACATTCAAACCGGCAATGGCCGGAATCGCGTACTCGCTTCCATTCGAGATGCACCTTTCATCGCGTGCTTCAGAAGCAAACTAAGATCTTTGGCTTCAAGAGACCTTGTTCTATGACTTTGACGATTTTTTCATTATATTGAAATTAGTTATGATTTTGATATTTTTAAATATGAATGGAAAAATGACCTAACTTTGGTGTTATCAATAAAAAAAATGTATTTGTGGACGTCCTACAGCTGAGATGATCTATCTATCTTTATAAATATATAGAAAAATCGTATCACGTTGTTTGTCCGTGATGAACTCCTCAACTACTGAACCGATTTCAACCAAATCTTGCACACTGTGTGCAGTTTGATCCAACTTGAGAGACAGGATAGTTTATATCTCAATTTATAATCGCAATATTTTTTATTGCAAATTATTTTGCAACAAAGAGGTGATCTGTGAGTTCCATAAAATTCTAATAGATGGCGGTGTAAGGTAATTTATTAACTGGTTTGAGTAAGTATCCAATAGATGGCGCTACGTTAAAAGTCCAAACGTTTCATATGCGCTACAATTTATTTCACGTTACGCGCGTGTGTTCAATTTGGCCACAGCAACGCGTGGCCGGGTCTGCTAGTATAATGTATAGTTGTATGTAATGAAGAAAGAAGCAAATAAATAATGTGATACCATGGTGACACCAATTATTTCAGCGGCGGCAGACATGAATGTTGAGAAGTACCGGAGCCTGTGGTCCCACATAAGCTTGTAAGCGCGAATGACCATCGGATGTACCGGAATCGGAACTGAGGAGTAGATGAAGACAAGAAATGTAACAAACAAAAAGTAAAGACGAAAGTTGCTCAAGATGGTTCAGTAGTGTGCAAATATTACTGTGTTCCGGTTTGAAGAGTACTGAAGCTACATTACGGGGCTGTTGGGATTAACCATCAAATGTGTTCTTTTTATTAATGTATTTGAAAAAATAATGTGTTAGAGTCTTTTAGACCACAACTCCCCTGGTGTATATTAAAAAAACTAACGTAATTAATAGACGCCCCTTAACAAACATCTAAACATACAGACTTTTATTTTTATGTAATAGTAATGACACGAATGAGACGCTCTCCTGATGGTAAGAGATAACGGCTGTCCATGACCATTGCAGCGATACACATAGCTTGAAGTAGTAAAACAAAGTCCAGGACATCCCTGCCTTGGCGCTCTTTACTTCGAGACTTTCGATGGTTAGTCTCAACAGCCCTGTAATTTCACTAGCTGCAGTACCCTTCAAACTGGAACACAGTTATGTTTACACACTACTGCTTGGCAGCAGAATATCTGTTGCTATAATAGTTAGTCTCAATAGCCCTGTAATGTCGCTACTACTACTACTAACTGCACTACTGCTTGACCGTACCTAGAGATCCTCCAGCTAAGAAGATCTACCACCAATTTGCAATATTAATTGGATCTTATTATGGAAACTGGCGTGGTTTTGACTCATTTTTGTTTTACTTATGCAGGATTACTCACGTTTAATATTATCGAGAACTCCAACTATAGTTTCGGCCCCATCCTGTGGCCTTCTTCATGGAGACAAAGCTGAGTACAACGCGCGCGCGGCCTCGATTTTGTGCATTACCCTACATTTTTTTAATTGCGTGATAGATACAATTCTTACCGGTTTCATTACTGATTTCTATAGAAGCGTTGTCTGGTTGAAAGCCCGGAAGTTTCGGCATATCGTCCCATGAAGGCATTAAATAATGATACATTTCTCCTGAATACATCTCTTTCTTTTCCTCTACTTCTTTGTTTTCTGTCTTTTTATTGGATTTTTCTTTAAGTGAAGAAGCTATCTTTTTGAAAATTTGTTTTTGCAAGTTCTTTGGACTATTGGGCATTCCCTGTCTAGGGATTGCCATCGTGAGAACTGGTTGAGGTGACAATGTAGTTATAGAAGGTATATTTCTTTGCGTTTTGTTATCAATGAGTGTAACAGATGCATTTGAATATGTTTTTCCTGATAAAACTGGTCCCTTAAGCGTGTTAGCTGGTTTTTTAATAACTGATATAGTAGAAATAGATTTCTTTGACGCTATTTTTGAAATATTGACCTTATTAACTGCAATAAAAAATCTTTTAAGGAAATATTTGCATTTTTTATATATATTTAAGATATAGAGAAGAATGAGACGCTCTCCTGATGGAAAGAGATAACGCCTGTCTGTGTCAGCGATACTCAAAACTTTAAGTATCTAGCAAACAACAAATAGCATTATATAAGCAACAGTTAATCAAAAATAAATCATCGTGTCACCTGAGTTCTTCTTTCATTCTGAAAACAGCAGCCGACCCAGACACACCTCATGATCTGAATATTATCACAGCAATCAAGACCCCACACTGTGATTAAAGAGCTTGCAAACCATAAACAAAAAAAAAAACTTCCACAAGTCTGATCGAATTGAAATGACGACACTTCAGTTCGATGAAATTCTTCCACAGGTCTGATCGAATTGAAATGATGACTTTTCAATTCGATAAAATTCTTCCACAAGTCTGATCGAATTGAAATGACGACACTTCCATTCGATGAAATTCTTCCACAGGTCTGATCGAATTGAAATGACGACACTTCATTTCTATGAAATTCTTCCACAGATCTGATTGAATTGAAATGACTTTTCAATTCGATGAAATTCTTCCAATCCTTCGTGAAAGAATTCTGTACTGTTTTTTTTTTTAATTTTGATGATCCTACCTTTATATTCTTTGTTTATTCTCAACCCTGATACATTCATAGGTTTTATAAGAGTGCTGTTCACGTGTTCCTTCATCCAAGCTTCCATTACTCTCTCCATGCCCAGGGTGTCAGCCCCGTATTCTTTCATTGCTTCCTTCCGAGCCGCATTGTCGACAGGCAAAACCAATAGCTTAGCCATGTTGAAGGCTTCTTCAGGGTCCGAGATTAGCTTTACATTAGATCGACCTATATTGCGCATCATACCTGTAATCACTACATATTATAAAACAAAGTCGTCCGCGACGTCTGTCTGTCTGTTTGCGATAAACTTAAAAACTACTGAACGGATTATCATACGAGTTTCACCAACACATAGAGTGATTTATGAGAAAGATTTAGGTATATAATTTGTCAAGGTTTTGTGTAAATTGGTTGAAATATGATGATAATTATTGTTGGAAGTGTCGGAAAAAGTCAAGCCACCTGGGAGCTTTCATCGAAAACGCTGCCTAATCCCTTTGAGAAATAACAAAACAATGCATGGCGGGATATTCTTCTTTTATAGATCTACAAAAAAGTCAGCGGCGGCATATATCCACCTTTTAAGGATAGCTTACTATAGCCATTCTTATTACGCGTGCGAAGACGGGGAAAGACGGGGCGAGTCGCTAGTAGTATACTAATTATGTCATTCACAGGAACACTCAACTTCTTTCGTTGGCAATTTTATTATTTTATTTTATTTAACTTGGCGGTAGATTTACTTAGCACGAGGTCATTTATGTAGGTACCACTAGAGTACCATATATTCTGCCGCTAATCAGTGGTGTGCAAAGATTACTGTGTTCCTGTTTGAAGGGTGATGCATCGAAATTACAGGGTTGTTGAGACTAACCATCTAATGCAGGAGTTCCCAAACTTATTTTGTCTACTGCCCACTTTGAGAATAAATTTTTAGCGCCCCCATTTTTTCACCCGCGTCTATGAGGCCTCCTAGCTAAATGAAATTACAAATCACCCTCCAAGCCTCTACACAACGCCCCCATTTTTTTTCTGGGTCTCTTATACCGTCTCTTACCCTTTAGTCCTGCAGCGCCCACAAGGGGGCGCTATCGCCCACTTTGGGAACGGCTGATATAATGTCTCAAAGTAATGAGCGCCAATGCAGCGATGCCCTTTTGTTTTGCTACTCAAAGTTCTGTATGTCGCTGCAATGGTCATGGACATGCGTTATATGTTACCATAAAGAGAGCGTCTATTTAAGGACATCTACCACCAAGTAAACCAACAAATCATTCACCACCATTAGCCTCCATCAAATTTAATGTATACAAATGATTCATTTTGCGATTTCAAGTTCGGTCACGGTCTGCGTAATCTTAATAAGTCGACAGTCGTACGGAGACTTAGATTGGTGTACATATTATTATTATTTTTTTGTGGTTGTCAGGCTAGGTGTTTGACCACAGCTCACCTGATGTTAAGTGACGGTGTGGTCGAAGATGGTAAAGCACACCTAGCCTGGAATGGAACTGGCTCTTAAGTGAGGCTGCCGGAACACACCGTTAGATGCTTGGCGGCAGATTTTCAACTTAAGGGTGGTAGCCAGCCGAGCATTAGAAAGTACCCTACCACCACGCACAATCTCACATCTCACTACTGATTACCTACTCACTTGTTTGAGAAGATTTTTGCTGATTACTGACTCTAATTGCAGTTTTGAATCTAGGAACCCACTTGGTGGTCGATCCATAATCCATAAAGTTAGGTGCATTTCGCCAAAAGTCTTCAGCTAGTCCAGCGTTGATTTCTAACAACAATGGAATATTTACTGTGTGCGTTTTTAGGGTTCCGTACCTCAAACCGACAAGCGCAGCGTAGGACGTCCACCCGCAAGGTGGACAGACGACCTCATAAAGACCGCAGGAACGCGCTGGATACGAGCCGCTTCCAACCGGTCTTTATGGAAATCAATGGGGGAGGCCTATGGACGTCCTACGGCTGAGATGATGATAATAATGAATATATATATATATATATATAATGTATTGAATTTATAAAGTTATAAAGTTTTTACCGTTTGCAGAATAAGAAATAACTTGCAAAAACACAATAAAAAACTCTATTCTTTGCGACAAATACATTCTATTATTTTAAAGTTTATTGAGACTATAATTATTTTTATATTGTTTTTTTATTATACTTATATTTTTTATAGTTAAAATAATGTTAGTTGTTGCAACATGTTTTGTTATTTGGAATTATATAGGTGGGTATTTTTGAAATTGTTATTTTTAATAGATAGACATGTTGGCTCATTGTTAGTAAATTTGCATTAAGTACCATAGGGCGTGGGTTCAATCCTCACACAGGACAAACATTTTATGGTATAAACTAATGTTTCTTCTGTGTCTAGGTGTTCTCTATATATTATAAGTAGTTATGTATTTACGAGAAAAAAGAAATTAAGTATTCTATTAGTTATCTGATTCCTATAGTAAAAGTTTTGGTTAGTTTGGGGTCAGGGCGCTGTGTATAAATGTACTACGATATTTATTATTAAAATTGCAAACTTTTATTGTATTTTCAATATATATATATATATATATATGTCGGCGCGAGACCGACAAACATCAATTATTTAATTGTTATATTAATGTTTGAATGATTAGATAATGATTTGTTATGATTTGTAAAACTTAAAATGAAACTACCCGCAGATAATTTTATGTGTTGACAAAACGTTGTTTGTGCAGGCGTTGGTTTTGGTATAAATAGGGCGTCCAACGACTTGCAAGTCACACAGTCCGGTGACGCTGTAGAGGCCAACTGGCCAACAGCAAGAGTCATTATAAAAAAAAAAAAAAAAAAAAAAAAAAACTTGCAAGTCAGTTGACATCGAGCCGCCGGAATGGCCGGATCTCTTGAATATTGTGAAAGTGAATAAATTACTGCAAGGAAACAAGTTAGTTTTCTACTTCGCCGAGTATGAGTTAACACCCTGATGATAGTGACGTCAGCAATGCTGACGTCACGCTTTTTAAAAACAATGATGCCATCGGTCCTCCGTCATATATAATAGTATAATATTAGTTTCTTTCGACACCTTTCTCGTATGGAACTCTAAAAAAATACGTATATACGCAGGCGAGATAGTTGATGCAAAAATTAGGCTTGCTAAAGTTTTGAAAATTTGTTTTTCTTTGCTAAATATATTTTAATAACACATGTACACAGCCGATACTGGTGCCGAGAACTCAAGAAGCGTGCATGTCGCTCTGGAAACAGCGCTTACTTTTAACAACAAAGACAGCTCAGCAAATGTCAGATTCATCGATGACTTTCAGAACTTTTTATCTAACGTAAGAAAAACAGTCGCCAATAAAGATACATTAAGCAGAAGAAGCTTTGGGAACAATGATGGGAATCTACCAGACATAGATCAACATATCGCAGTAAACGTGTATGTTAGTGATTTAAAGTTTTCTGATTTCATCAAAGAACTAATCGATGTATTAAAAAAATATCAAAACAATGATCTAGAAGACGTTTTTGCAGTTATTGATGATGAAATAAGAAAATATCATTACAAAGGTTGCAAGTTCTTCGAACTGGTGTCAGATAATAAAGTAAGAAGACTAGTTGCAGATAAATTGGATTTAGTAAAAGAAAAGCCAGCAACAGATATAAGAAATAATTTAGATGCCATATTGCAGCTCATTGAATTTGCCAAATACGATCAAAGAAATTCAGAATTACTTGGCTATATAGATTCTTTGTATACAAAGAAAGATGTAAAGAAATATCAAAGAATTTTAGAATATTTTCATGCATATAAAATAAAGGCCAAAAGAGCCAATATAGACTTGATATCATTGGTGAGAGAAAGTATAAGAAATATAATTTTTGACCATTACTCAAATTTGAACGTAAACACTAGGCGAGATTTCAAGGCGAGGCTTGAAACATACTTCTGGAACGTGAGACAAAAAGATAACATACATCACTTAGAGTGGACAATACGTTACAAAGATGTTACCAACAAACAGCCCCAAAATTTAAGAGAAGTCAATCCCAAACCTATAGATTCAGAGGAAAATGACACTAGACATAAAAAATATAGCAAAATATTAAATACGTTAAATAATCAAGACATAAATAAACCAAGCAATGCAATAAATTTAAATTTAGTAATGGAAAATCAAATGGATATCGTAAAATCAGACATTTCTATGAACAACAAGAATAATCAAAAATCAATTACAGTTGAATCATTAGATATGTCTGAAAATAAAGACAAAATTAAAAATGAGGTTCAAAGAGAAGGACATGAGTTAACAAGCACTGAGCAGATTGAGAGTAATAGTAGTGAGGAAAGTGCTACAACATCAGATGAACACGACGTTTCAGGCAAAGGTAACACTCTTGGATATACTATTAAGGGAGACGAATACGAGGACAAAAATGCATTTGAAGAAGTAGATTTTACTAAGAAAAGCAAAAAAAAAGGAAAATACACTACTCGTTTATCTATGGAAGCATACAGCGCAGAAGTCAAGCGTCATAAATTTAAAGGTTTTACCAATGGTAATATTGGCAGGTCAAGAAATAAAAAGAAAAAGAATACTAACTTGGAAATATATCCAAATTCATTCACAACGAAACCAAAGAAAAGAAAATACAAATTGGAAACCACATTAGACAGCAGAAATAAAATGCATACTTTATGGGAAGAAAGTCGCGTCGCAAAAAAACGTTACGAAAGCATAGAGGAAAAAGAACGAAATATACCTTCCGACA
Organism: Biston stratarius; assembly: GCA_950106695.1. NCBI lineage: Eukaryota > Metazoa > Arthropoda > Insecta > Lepidoptera > Geometridae > Biston > Biston stratarius. The sequence goes on along the minus strand of OX467121.1, from coordinate 2,699,144 downwards.
ATTATCCTAATATTATTGATAAACGTGCTAATAAGCTCGGTAATTCAAAATCACGAATATACGATGAAAATGAAAAACATCAAGACTTGGCATTAATGAGAATTAAAAACAAATTCAGGCCAAAAAAAAGAGATGTTATTAGCATAAACGAAAAAGATAAAATGAAAACTAGTTTAAAAGAAGACTTGAATAAAGATTTCTCTATAAACGCATATTTAGAAAATATAAAGCCAGGTGAAGGCCAAGGATTGAAGTTTAAACTAGCAGCACTAAAAAAAATCGAGTAAGTTGGCGCTTATACTTAATAGTGGTAACTATAAGAATATAAACAGAAAAACTTACTAATGAATATTATTCTTTCAGTTACGACAAAAAATCTCTTAGAACGGAAATTAAAAAAACAGATTACAAAAAACCCAAAAAATTCAAGGAGGATTTGACCGTTTCTAAACATAAAAATAAACACACAACTAGCAAACTAAATAATTTGTCAAAAGAATCTACGGAGGCTGAATTCTCCACCGAGAGTACCGAACGACCCAAAACTTTTAAAAACACGACAAAAAAGACGATATCCAGAAACAAATATGACGAAATTGTTGAAAATCTTACAGATGAACCAAATTACATAGCATCTATAGAAGATGTAATCACTACCATAAACTATAAAATTCAGCCACACACGACCTCAGTGGAACAACAATCTACAGAGAAAGAAAATGACTATCTTCTAGAAAATGAAATGCAAACAACAACAGAAAAATCTACAAAGCCCAAAAAGTCATATAAACGTACATCCACTACTCGCAATTCTGAAGAAAAATCCATAGAAGACGGATCTTCAATAGAAAATCTATTAGGGACAACTAAAATGGCCAGAAAAGAAAAGAAACATCATAAAAAACCAAAACCTACACCAAGTACACCAAAATACAGTGAAACTCTCGAGAAATCTACAGAGGAAAGAAACGAAAATGACGAAAAAGAAATTACAGAAGATAAAGAACAAGAAAAGCACACTAAATACCATATTCATAAATCAAAGCATAACATTATTGAGAATTTTTTTAACGAAGAGGACTCAAAGTCTTTTGAAAAAGAAATATTAAACAAGAAACTAACAAGTAGTAAAAAACCAATAGAGAAACGAAAATCTTTTCCGGAACGAAAGAAAAAAACTCTAAAGTCGGCAGCAAATATTTTTATATCCGTAGAAAATAAGGAACACCGACCTATAAAAAGACATAAAACAAAAGATAAGCCCAAAAAGAAAGAACAAACTGAAATGACTACTGAAAATAATACTACACCTAGTTTTAGCGAGGAAAAGTATAAAAACGAAGAAGTAATAAGCAATGGGTCTGACGAGGCTAAGGAGAAACTTGAAGAAATGGACACTAAATCACCTATTTTAAAGCCAACAGCAACGCTAATAATGTTTAAAACAACGACCAAAGCACCTATTTCCATTGCTGAAACAGTCATAACATTCCCAAGCACTCACAGAATATACAAAGCAATAGATATACCCATAAAAGCTGATATTACTGGAATTTTAAACAACAAACTTTTTTTGAGAGCGCCTCATGACACTGAAATAAAACCTTTAAATGATGACCTTTCTGCAGAACTTAATAAAACACATTATTTTAGAAGAATGTTATCAAAAGACAATTTTACAGAAGAAACTAAATCTTATTTACAACTAATTGACCTTTTAGATAACTATTCAACAATGACAATAAATCTCGACAATGTAATGGAAACCCCAAGGATAGATATAAGCGAGTTAAATCTAACAAATAATAAATATCCGCTTCCGGATTTTTGGAAGCGCGCCAGTAATAATGTTAAGATGAAATTACAAAACGCTACCGACACTACAGTGGTTAATTATACTGTTGGCTCAACAGATACTACAGATCAAGTAAAAAAAACAGAAACAACAACTGAAAACTATGATATAATCATACAAACTGGTGAACAGTTCGTTGCGGAATGGCCAAAAAAGAAGTATAGGAAGAAAATAAAGAGGAGAAGATTCAAAACAACTCCTATTACAACCACTCCTATGCCTTTGACTATTAATTATACAACTGCTAATTTTATTAACAATACGTCTAAAGACACTGAATCTACAGCTGCTACGTCTATATCTACTCTACCCACAACAGTACAGATACAAAAACCCAATACAGACGCTGAAGAACGTATACAACAAACCAACACTGAAACTAATTTAGAAATAGCAACAGTACATCGCAGAATCAACAACGATATAGACATTATCAACACACAAATGAACACGACAGATATTACAAAAAACTTCGAAACGAAAACTGAAGTAACCATAAATGATTACTACAATTATGATAACAATACAGAACCAGATTACGACAACACGACAGTGTCAATCGGAGAAGAATTACGAGATTTAATGGAAAAATACAATATTAAATTGGATAACAAAAACGATACTGAAAATATAAATCTAGATGATATGAATGAATTAGCAGGTCCAGATTATGGGACAGGTAAGCCTGATATAGAAGCTGAGATAAGGGATGAAAAAGCAAAGATGAGATTGGATAAGGACATGATGAAAATCTATGGTAAGACCATTAATCATGTAACTATATCCACGACTCCATGGAACACATTGTTCACGGATCCATTAGATGGTATTGAAAATATGGTACCTGAATAAATATTTAAACATTTGTTTTTTTTTTGGAGGAATCTCATAACTCAACACACGTTTCTTTGTAACTGTTTACGCTAAACGTCTTTAATAGATTGTTTACGTATAACAGGTACATGGCGATAGTTATATCTATTTCCCTACATCCTACCTGTACCCCCTCTCTGTCCTTAACACCGACACTCATCGACGGTTCGTTGCGGAAGTGCAACGTATAACAAAGTTAATACATTTGGTCCAATACCAATAGACGTGATCCGCCGTTAATTGTGGAGTTTGTTCAGTGCCTTGTGAAGTGGACGCTCCGGTGCTCCGGGAGTCCGGGGGAACTGTGAGTCCTGCACCTTCCTTTTTATTTTCTTTTCCCTCTGACTGTCGCCGTGTGTTATTTGTGATCCTTCGCGCACGCATAGTTTTGGTCACTTCGAGACGGATTAGTTAAATACAAAATGGCTTCCAAAAAGGAAAAAGATATAGATAGACTACAGAATAAAATGTCAGCATATTTTGAGCATGTTCAATCTATTTATGATTCATTGCAATTGCTAGATTCCAATAATCCTGCGCAGATAGAATCATTTCTTGCCGCGAGTTTCACAATAGATAATATTCGTGATAGGTATATAGAAACGCTCGAAATGAAATGTAATTACGAAATCACGTTAGAGGATAATGCTGCAAAATCTGTTAGTTCTTATCAGTCATTAATGGCATTTGAACAACTTTATACTAAGATTAAATTTAAAGTGAAACAATTAACGAAAAATCAGCTTCTAGAAAGTTCATTAGAGTGTAATAAACATGGCTTAAAGAATATACGGCTACCTAAATTAGAGTTGTGTTCTTTCTCTGGGGATCAGGAAAACTGGCCTGTTTTCTATGAAACTTTTCGTACGGCTGTTCACGAAAATCCAGATTTGTCTGACGGCGAGAAAGTGATTTATCTCGTAGGAAAATTAAGTGGTAATGCTCTCACTGTCTGCCAAGGCATTTTACCATCTGCTGATAATTATCAGGTTATATGGAATGCCTTAGTAAATCGATACAACGATCGACGATTGATGGCTGCTAATTATCTCGATAGGTTATTGAACCTGCCAGTTATAAATAGCTCGCCCTCTAGCTTAGAGAATTTCATTGACAAGTTTTCGTGTATTATTTCCGCGTTACGTCAATTGAAAATAACTAGCTTGGAGGACTTGTTATTTATACATATCGGTTGCAAAAAGATTAATTTAGACACCATTAAAGCGTTCGAAATGTCACTCGATGATGCAGATACGATGCCTACTTGTGACGAGTTCGTGTTATTTGTACGTAAGCATGCTCATCTATTGAAGCGAGTGCATAACGTTACTGATAACGCGAAGCCTACTCAATCTCGTAAAAATACGGACTCGAGTAATATTACTCAAACGTCAAATAGATTTTCTGGGTCACGATCTAATAATAATGTAAAAACTTTTGTGAACGTGCAGGAACACTTTATTAAGTGTGTATGTTGCGACAATACGGATCATCAATTGACCAAATGTCCCACATTCCTGTCTACGTCTCCTCGTCATCGCTTCGTGATAATCAAGCGCAATAATTTATGTGTAAATTGTTTTGGTAAGCACACGCTGCCAAATTGCCCCTCGGAAGGTAGGTGCACGTTGTGTTCAAAATCACATAATGATTTATTGCACTTTGATAATGCGGGTACATCCTCCAATAGGAATGTTACCGCGTCGCAAAGCATCGGGAGTCGGAACACTACCGCTCTTATTTACAACGCAGGTAAACAAAGCTTGCGCTCGGCTTCGGCAGACGAGCGTTCAACAGCCGCGCGGCCTATCGGCTCGCACGATGATGGATTTAATGGTCGGTCCAATACTGACCGCCCCGTTGCGTTGTGTGCTGTAGGTATTAAATGCGCTGCTGTCAGTGGACCCGATGATATTAAGCCCGCGACTTCCGTCCTACTCGGTACGGCGCAATGTCACTATGTTGACAAAATGGGAAATATTCATATGGTCCGCGCTATTGTTGACAGTGCGGCTCAACGCGATATTATTACAACCGAATGTTGTAAGCGTTTGAACCTGCCTTTGTACTCGACTGCGAGTAAGTACGTCTCCGGGGTCGGTGACGTCACCAACCCCATTGAAGGTATAACTTGCCTTACTTTAAGATCTCGACATAATGACGAGATAAAATTCACTATCCAACCGATAGTAGTTAGTCGGATTACGGATAAACTTCCGGTGTCATTAATTGATACCACGCAACTCGATTATTTGCTAAATCTACCTTTAGCTGATAGCCGATTTAGCTCCCCTTCGAGTGTTGACTTAATATTAGGTTCCGATTTATTCGCTCGTATACTGCGCCCGAACACAGTTTCTCGTAATGCAGGTGAACCGGTAGCTATAGAAACTTTGTTAGGCTATATAATTGTTGGCCAAGCACCCGTATTAAATAATAAGGGTGATATTGTCCACGCTTATTGCACGATAGGTGGGTCTCCCGATAGCTTCGTAAGTAAGTTTTTCGAGTTAGAAGAAGTACCTACTTTTGATAACAAGTTTTCTCCGGACGAGCGAAAATGCGAAGAATTATATACAAGTACGACACGACGCGACGATACCGGTCGCTTTGTGGTATCGCTGCCGTTTAAAAGGGATGCGTCTTGTTTAGGTACCTCGATACATACGGCAGAACGTAGGTATTTAGCACTCGAGCGAAAATTATTGGCTAATCCATCTATTAAAAAAGAATACGATGATGTATTTCGTGAGTATTTAGATAAGGGTTATTTACGAGCGATCGACATAGCTGCGTCCGAGTTCAATGTACCGCATTATATAATACCTCACCATGGGGTCGTGCGGACAGATAAGACGACTTCGCGTTTACGTATAGTGTTAGACGCGAGTAGTGCTACGTCGAATGGAATATCGTTAAATGACGTCCTACATACTGGACCAAATTTACAAAATGATTTGTTTCAGATTTTATTGCGGTTTCGATTACTGCCTATTGCCATAAGTGCCGATATTCGGCAAATGTATTTAAGAATATTAGTGAGTAACGACAACTGGCGTTTCCAAAGATTGTTGTATCGGTTTGATCCGAATGATTCAATTCAAGTGTTTGAAATGACGCGTGTTCCGTTCGGCTTGTGTTGCAGTCCTTTCTTAGCCGTGCGCTCAGTCCGACAATTGGCTATAGATGAGCACGCCCGCTATCCGATAGCGAGTCGCATTGCACAGCGAGATATATATATGGACGATTTAGCTACGAGTTGTTTATCTGAAACGGACGGCGTCGAGTTATCAAATCAATTAATAAAAATGTTTGCAACTGCAGATTTCGACTTAGTCAAGTTTTCAAGTAACTCGCCTGAGGTAATGGAAGGTATTCCTTCAGACCATCGTGTTTCTGAGGCCGTGGAATTCAGTCCTACTGATCAATTAAAGATATTAGGACTGCGTTGGTTGCCGGCCGAAGATGTCTTCACATTTAGTGTCAACCTCGAGCCGCGGTTATGCACAAAACGGAACATTCTTTCTCGAATTGCTCGTTTATGGGATTTAGTCGGGTTTATTGCCCCTGTCACGCTGCTTGCCAAATTAGTGGTTAAGTCACTATGGGAGCAAAATGTGAATTGGGACGAAACACCTAATCCAAATATCATTAAGTTATGGCAAAGTTTTGAATCTGAATTACCTTTGTTGCAAAACGTCAAGTTGCCGCGTCACGTCGGTGTCACTGATGATTGCGTCATATCCCTACTGGGATTCGCTGACGCCTCGGAGGCTGCATACGGAGGAGTGGTGTACATCCACGTGTACTTCCCGAAGCTTGATCACACCGTGGTCAATCTAGTGTGCGCTAAATCTAGGGTCGCGCCATCTAAAACGCTCATTACTGTAGCTCGGTTGGAGCTCTGTGCGAACCTTATTCTTGCTAAATTAATGCGAGTGGTGATAGATACATTCTCTTTGCCGGTATGTTCTGTTTACGCTTTTACCGATAGTAAAGTTGCTCTCGCGTGGATTCACGCTTCGCCATCTCGTTGGCAGACATTCGTAGCGAATAGAGTATCGCAAATTCAAGAAAAGCTTGATCCTAGCCATTTTCACCATATCTCGGGCCAAGATAATCCTGCGGATTGCTTGAGTCGAGGCTTAACTCCTGCGCAGTTAGTTGTGCACCCGTTATGGTTTAATGGACCGAAATTTGCACATCAACCGCGTGCCCAGTGGCCACTGAATAATGACTTCAATACTTCAGATGACATACCTGAAGCCAAAGTGAGAGTGATGGCAACGACGGATTCTTTAGCCTCGCCTCTTCCCTCATTGTGTGAGCTCGCCAGTCGAGTCTCCACCTGGACTAAATTACTTCGGATAGTAATTTATGTCCTTCGTTTTGTCAAAAAATTACCGACAACCTTCAATGTTTCACATTTTAAAGACGCGGAACTCGCGATCATTAAAAGTCTGCAAAGAATTTATTTCTCAGATGAAATTTCTAAATGTAAGGCGGGTAAACAATTGCCGCCAGCTTTTCGAAAGCTTAATGCTTTCCTAGACGACGATAATGTCTTGCGCGTAGGTGGACGTTTGACCAATGCCGACATAGGGTACGACAGTCAACACCCTATCCTGTTACCGCGTCGGGATCATATCGTCAACTTGATAATTAATTATTATCATTGCAAGAACTTGCATACCGGACCACAACTGCTAATGTCCCTTTTGCGACAAAAATACTGGATTATGTCCGCTCGTAGCATCGTGCGAACTCGCGTGCAGAAATGCAACATCTGTTTTCGAGCGCGGCCGACTAATCAGTTTCCCATGATGGCTAGCTTGCCTGCATGTCGGGTTAATGAGGCTAAGGCTTTTTGTCACACAGGGACGGACTACTGCGGCCCTCTGTCGCTAGCTTTACATCGTGGTCGAGGAGTACGTACCGTACGTGCGTACATATGCTTATTCGTTTGTCTCGTCACGAAAAGTGTGCACTTGGAGCTATCTCCATTTCTTAGCACGGAGTCGTTCTTAAACGCCTTTCGGCGATTTCTCGCTAGGCGAGGTCCTGTGAGTACAATTTACTCTGACCGTGGAACTAACTTCATAGGTGCTAAGTCTTATCTCGAAAACATGTACCAATTACTTGATTCCGAAGAGTATCGCGACAAGTTTGCGAACGAATTGCGCGATAATCGTATTGAGTTCAGGCTAAATCCAGCTTCAGCTCCACACATGGGCGGAATCTGGGAAGCTAACGTGCGTTCAGTGAAGACTATTCTCGCGAAAGTAGTGGGAACCCAGCTCTTGACTTATGAGGAAATGTTGACGGTGCTTACTCAAATAGAAGCGTTACTAAATTCACGCCCTCTGTCAGTGCTGAGTAGTGACCCGGCTGAACCATTAGCTCTGACTCCCGCGCATTTCTTAGTGTTTACCCCTCTTAAATCTCTTCCTTCGGAAGACTTATCCGACGTGAACTTCAATCTCTTGCGCAAGAAACGCGTTATCGATCATTTAGTTCAATCGTTTTGGAAGCGATGGAAGGTCGAATACCTTCATACGCTCCAAGTACGAAATAAATGGACAAAGCCAACCGACTCTGTCAGGAAGGGTACTGTCGTTCTGCTCGAGTCAGACAACAGTGCTCCTCTTGACTGGCCCATAGGTGTAATCGAGCGAACGTATCCAGGCAAGGATTTGATTGTGAGAGTCGTAGATGTTCGTACGAGGACAGGGATTTATCGTCGGCCAGTAGTTAAGGTTTATCCTCTACCAACACAATAAAATTATACAGTCCACAACTCTAATTTAGCTATAAGAAGTAGTAATAAAATACAAACTTGTAATTGTTAATTCTTTCGCTTAATTATAGACTAATCTTAATTAGATTACCTATTTATTTTCTATTGTCACTTAAGCTTAACGCAACATTAATGTAGGCGCGCCGAAGTGACCTTTATTCTGTATGTGCCTTGTATTATTGAAGGCCCTTCGTCCTGTCAAGGCGGGGGGGATGTTTACGCTAAACGTCTTTAATAGATTGTTTACGTATAACAGGTACATGGCGATAGTTATATCTATTTCCCTACATCCTACCTGTACCCCCTCTCTGTCCTTAACACCGACACTCATCGACGGTTCGTTGCGGAAGTGCAACGTATAACAAAGTTAATACATTTGGTCCAATACCAATAGACGTGATCCGCCGTTAATTGTGGAGTTTGTTCAGTGCCTTGTGAAGTGGACGCTCCGGTGCTCCGGGAGTCCGGGGGAACTGTGAGTCCTGCACCTTCCTTTTTATTTTCTTTTCCCTCTGACTGTCGCCGTGTGTTATTTGTGATCCTTCGCGCACGCAGTAACATATGCGATTTTGAGTTCGTTGCGTAGTGGTCGCATTGAATTTAAGTTGAAATTGAATTGAATTTAGAGTTAAGTTGGTCAAGAAAGTATGCTTTTGAAGTATAACTTACCTAGCGGAGTTTTGGCGGGAACGCGGTGAGCGTCGTGTCGCCCCATTGTATTTTTTTCTAAAACTAGTGTTTTTTCAAGTTTTTATGCATTGAAATAGTGGTGTTTTATTTATAAAGTGTCGAATTACAAGCGCGAGTGTGGGAGAATGATATAATGTGGTTAAACATGACTTTTCGTGTTGCTTCCAAAACTCCATCCAGAAGCTTATAGTAAAGTCGCCACTACTTTAATAAGGCATGACTTGATTTGACTGGGACCGACTGGACTTGATCAAGACTAGACTTTGACTGTAACTATAGACGATAAAGAAGCTGAAAAATGAAGACTACTTACAAAATATATAAACATTGAAACTGGCAGAATGCACAGAGTGCGATGCCAAGAAAGAGAAAAAAAAAACTTACCTAGCTCTGATTGTCCACAGGCGTTTATTAGAATTCGGTGTATAAAGAAAAAATACTTTACTGATTCCAAAACCATTTCGAAATATTACATTCCTGTACATTACTTTTACATTTAAAACTCTAAGCGTTAAAGTAATGTTTGCACACTACTGCTTGCCAGCAGAATATCTGGTACTATGATGGTTAGTCTCAACAGCCCTGTAATGTCGCTGCAGTACCCTTCAAACCAGAACAGTAATGTTTGCACACTACTGCTTGCCAACAGAATATCTGGTACTATGATGGTTAGTCTCAACAGCTCTGTAAAGTCGCTGCAGTACCCTTCAAACCGGAACACAGTAATGTTTGCACACTACTGCTTGCCAACAGAATATCTGGTACTATGATGGTTAGTCTCAACAGCCCTGTAATGTCGCTGCAGTACCCTTCAAACCAGAACAGTAATGTTTGCACACTACTGCTTGCCAACAGAATATCTGGTACTATGATGGTTAGTCTCAACAGCTCTGTAAAGTCGCTGCAGTACCCTTCAAACCGGAACACAGTAATGTTTGCACACTACTGCTTGCTAACAGAATATCTGGTACTATGATGGTTAGTCTCAACAGCCCTGTAATGTCGCTGCAGTACCCTTCAAACCAGAACAGTTATGTTTGCACACTATTGCTTGGAATAATATTTGGTACAAAAAAAAAATACTAGACATAAAAAGGTTCGGGCAATTAAAATAAACTCAAATATAGGCAATACACTTTATTTCTAAAATCAACTACAAATACTTCAAAAACTTTGTAGAAAATTGGAAAAATGCTGAAATTTCTACTCTGGGTATAAAATGCTTTCGTACGTCACTAATCTAATAAAAAAATATAATTGTAATAAATAATCACATAATTTGTCAATACTTAATCAACTAAAATTAATTCCGACACTGAAATACTTCTAAATATTTTAATCAATGCTTTGTTTTAACAACAACTTAAGAGCTACTGCAGACGTCGTACCGAGCAAGTATTTTTACTCGATTACAGAAAAACCAAAAAAAGTTTATTTTTAACTGTCTATTTATGTCCAACCGCTTGGGACGTGTTCTAGAGTAGAGAACGCAAATCGGCAATCGCCCTGAGACTAGATGGAGTGACGTTATACGTAAGACAGCTGGCAGTGGCTGGACGCGAAAAATCGAAGTTCGGTCTCCCCTAAAACACCTGGCAGTGGCTGGAAGCTAAAAAATTTAAGTTGTGTCTCTCCCAATACAGTGGCGTGTATTCGGTCTCTGCTAAGACACCTGGCGGTGCCTGGAAGCTAAAAACTGAAGTTGGGTCTCTCCCAATACACAGTGGCGTGTATTCGGTTTCTCCTAAGACACCTGGCAGTGGCTGGAAACGATAAACTGAAGTTGGGTCTCTTCCAATACAGAGACCCAACTTCAGTTTTACGCTTCCAGCCACCGCGAGGTGTCTTAGGAGAAGCCGAATACACGCCACTGTGTATTGGGAGAATATCGTGATCTTTATACGGTCTGCTCTAAAAAAACACACATGAGTATTTGACTGAGAAGAACTTTTTCAATTTGTCTTTTCTTATATTTTGAGACATTAATATTATATTTTTGTTTTGACATTTATTTTTGTTGTGATACATGTCAGTCTAAATAATAATTTGCATGCCGAAAGGTGTTTGGTGTTCTTTGCTTATTATTCGTTTACATCTGTATCACAGCGCAAATAAATGGATTATTATTATTATTAATAAAAATGTGTCTATATCACGTCAGTTTTTCTAAAAACGTTTTATTAAGGCTTCGAAGTCATTTTGTGGAACGTCACCGTTCTACTTTTAAAGCACAAGACAGTAGCTCTGCTGTTTGCACGGTTGATCGTCTACGGTAGCTCTTAATGTTACATACAGTTCTATATAAGTATATTTTATAAAAAAGAATATATATCTAAGTCCAATCTAGTGTCGAACAGTAATAAATACATAGTAGATTATTTTACGAAGTCCGATAGATTTTATTCAGTTCCTGCGAACGATAAAGCGAATAAAATTGTCAAGATGTAAAACCACAATGTTATTGCGATTTTACATCTTGACATATTGATTTTACATTTTGATTTTGTAATCTTACATATGGACATATTGATTTTACATTATGATATTGTAATCTTACATCTTGACATATTGATTTTACATTTTGATATTGTAATCTTACATCTTGACATATTGATTTTACATTTTGATATTGTAATCTTACATCTCGACATATTGATTTTACATTTTGATATTGTAATCTTACATCTTGACATATCGATTTTACATTTTGATATTGTAATCTTACATCTTGACATATTGATTTTACATTTTGATATTGTAATCTTACATCTTGACATATTGATTTTACATTTTGATACTGTAATCTTACATCTTGACATATTGATTTTACATTATGATATTGTAATCTTACATCTTGACATATGGATTTTACATTTTGAATCTTACATCTTGACACATGGATTTTACATTTTGATATTGTAATCTTACATCTTGACATATTGATTTTACGTTATGATATTGTAATCTTACATCTTCACACATGGATTTTACATTTTGATATTGTAATCTTACATCTTGACATATTGATTTTACATTTTGATATTGTAATCTTACATCTTGACATTAACAGCTTGCTGACATAATATAAGAAATTATGTTGCTACGATACTGTCCTCTTTAGATGGGTATTCCGACTATGTACGTAAACATAGGTTTATGGTACAAATCGATCGCTCTGGCCGGACTCCGCAAAATAGTTTTAATTCCGTTAAAACATTCTCTAAGCTAAATTAAGCTTTTAAATATGGATGAAATTTTAGAACGAGATTTATATTGATAATTCTTCGGAATGAAAAGGAAAATTCATCATGAATTTGACAATGCTTTAAAAATCTAAATAGAGGCAAGCGTTTAGTTCAGAGAATGCTACGACGAAACTGACATCGTGTTGACAATATACACTAATTAAATTTATATAGGATTAGAAGCTTGTTGTGTACAACGCCGAAAGAGGGTTTTTGACATCTAATATATTGACATATTTTTATATTGGCAGTAATTTTATATTGTCATTTTTTTATAATGGTATCTTATCAGTGTTTTGAAACGATTTTTTTGGGGGTTTTTTTTACGATTTCAAAGTAGTTTATAATGATTATAACGATGGCCTTTTTCGGCTCGGTATACCCCAAGCTCATAACCCAGTACATACAGGGTGTCCAGGAATCGAACGATGTCCCTGTACTTGCGAATTGGTCACATCATGCCCAACTATATATACCTACATGTATTCTTGTGAATACATTATTTGATTTGATTTGATATAAGCCAATATTTCGTTTTACTAAAAGTCCCACCTTTTTGAAGATATTGATTTTTTATTAATTTTATATTTTAGGTTTTCTTAAAATTTTAAGAAAGAAAAGTACTTTGCCTCAGATGGACACATCATCCATGAGTAAATAAAAGAAACAGGGTTCAAAAAGTCAATATTTGTAGAAATGGCATATAATAAAGTGGTCAGTCAAATAAAAATAACAAAAAGAAAACTCCAAACGTTTACTAAGACAAAATTTTGGCATATAGATGAGCATGACGTGAGTAATCCGCAAGTACAGGAACATCGTTCCATTCCTGGACACCCTGTATAGCTAAAATCTACAACGCATGTAAATATATCGTGTAATTGTTTTCAAACGTGGGATATAATGCACTAATAGATACATGAGTACTACAAATAACTTACATTTGTAAAGGGCTGTAAGCATAGGATGTAATACCCGAAAGGGGCATTACGAATATAAACACAACTCTGAAATAGCGATATAGATTCTTTATAAAAAAAAAAACGCGATTTCAATTTTGCGCCCACAGTAAAAGGTATTCATAATGATTAGTGCAATGACCCCCTTTCCACACACACACTAAGCTTACAACCCTGTATACAGATTCAATCCACAAACACACACCCTTCTTTCATAATCGCTTTAATTACAAAGACTTTTTAGAGTCCTCGTTCCCTAAAAGAGACCAACGGAATCCTTTTTATATCAACACAGGAGCCATAGTTGTCTGTCAATTTGACATATTACTTCTGTCAGTGTGACACTGTGATAATCGACATATAAACTAATATCTAATCTGTGACAACGCGCACGTTACGTGTAAAGACGCTCGATTTTCTTTCAAGAATAAGGATGTTGACAAATTTTATTATAGAATAAGTACGTCATTATAATTACGTCATAAGGTAAATATTAAATTAAGGATTTTGGTTTGTACGAAAAACAAAGTTTTTTTTTTAACTCTGACAGTCTTGGTGTTTGACCACAACTCACCTGATGTTAAGTGACGGAGTGGTCGAAGATGGTAAAGCACACCTAGCCTGGAATAGAACTGGCTCTCAAGTGAGGCTGCCGGAACACACCGTTGGATGCTTGGCGGCAGATTTTCAACTTGAGGGTGGTAGCTAGCCAGCCGAGTACTAGAAAGTACCCTACCACCACGATATGGTTTCCTCACGATGTTTTCCTTCACCGGCAGCTCAAGCTCATTGTTGCCGCTTGAAACACCAAAACTTGACTGTGACTTGACGTGACGTCACCAACCTCTAAACAAGTCTAACGATCATGTCATATGCTATTGAGATGCGTGCATGTAAAAGTACTTACAAAGAAGATATCACATATATAAATCTTCTGTACCTACGTGTATTTGTCACCTAACTCCTCCTAAACGGCTGGATCGATTTGGATAAAACTGTGTGTATATTTCAATGGGTTCCTGGATGGTTTGTAAACACAATTGAACCCGGTAGGTGACGCTACTGTCGGTATGTCTGTTGACTTTTAAGCGATACGAAGTTCGCCGGACCAGCTTGTAAATATATATATTATTTATTTATTTATTTAATAAGTCCGCCAACACAGTGTACACCAATACATTAAAAATTAAATTTAGAAATTACAAAATGTCAAGTTAAGTGCCACAGCAATTATAGGCGAAAACGGCATGCATTAAAATCAAATATTCTGTCAAAATTATTAAATTCAAAAACAATATGTCAAAAACATTAAAACCTAAAAATCAGTCAATACTCAGTCAAAATTATAATTAAAAGCTACAAAGGATTCGTTTTTGTTTGATACATGGTCAAAGATAAACTAGATATATAAATCAACAATACAATAACTTAAATGTCAACTAAGTCAATATTACGAATAGCCCGCTTGAAACTACAAACAGTGCTAGTAAAAAGGTCCAAGGAATGTTTGCTATGCAAACTATTCAACAGTGTTAACACCGTTGTAGAGATAGCGATTAGACGAAAGATGTAGATGTCTTCGTGGTTTGAACCTCATATTAAAATATAATAAAATAATTTGAAACACATGCCATCACTTGATAATACATACATGTTACCTTTAGTATAGTATAGTATAGTATCTATTAGCTTTCCGAGAGATGGTGATGTTTAAACAACTTTTTTAAAATGTAAAAGTAATGAGACGATCGGTACGCCGTCCTGATGGTAACAGGTAACGTCTGACCATGACCATTGCAGCGATACACAGAACAAAGTCCAGGGTATCGCTGCGTTGGCGCTCATTACTTTGCGACATTGGATGGTTTTGAGGCCGCGCGTGCGTTGTAAGTACTCTACTTTGACTCCTTGAAGAAGCAATTAAACGAAACTATAGTCACGAGTATTTGACACAATAAAACGTGAGTAATCCCATATAAGTAAAACAAAAATCTGTCAAAACCAAGTCGGTGTCCATAGCAATATGTATTCAATTTGCGTTTCAAATTATTCCATCATAATAAATGTAGTTTAATACTAATTTCTACATAATAATACTTCATATTAATATAATTATGGCTTGCGCAGACCGCACACATTGATACCTCTAAAACATATACCAATAATTGTGGTTGTACTAGACCATATATGGGCAACAACCGGCCCGCCTCGGCATTTGACCCGGCCCGCGAGAAATATTGAAATTTCGCGCAAAGAGAAATACAAACAACTGAGAGAGTTCGCGAGAAGAATTGTTTGCGTTTTTCGAAGTACATATAAATGCGAACAATTTTTCTCGATGATGAAGACTAATAAGTCGAAATGCCGTAAGAGAGTCACAGATGAAAATCTGGAAAACTCGTTACGCCTCTGTACAAGTGGATTTTGAACAAACTTGTTTCTGAAGTTCAAACACGAATATCACATTAATCGTTACACGTAAATTTACTTCATCAATAACCTAATAAAATTAGCTTTTTTATTTTGTGTTATGGCCCGCGACTGCATTAATATAGTAAGTTTGGCACGCAACTAGCCAAAGGTTACCCATACCTGTACTAGACTCTATTTTGCACTAAGATTTGATTAATAAACAACGCGATCGCAAGGCGACGGTCAAACGGAAGCCTATTTGTGATAAAAAAAAAACGTGTTCTAGATGGGAGACCGCGAATTTGCAATCTTAGTGTGGGCCGCCCTGTGACTCGATGGAGTGACGATATATTTAAGACGGCTGACGATGGATGGAAGCGAAAACTCGAAGATAGGGCTGAGTGACGTGTTTAAGTATTAATATGATTAGGTATTTATTTTGGCGCCCCCTGAACCTGCCGCCAGGGGCAGATGCCCCAGCCTACACAATTGAAATATTCACAGAATATTTCAAGCGTCTACCTGTTGCCGTTATCAATATCGAGCAAAAACTAGCAAAAAAAATCACGTTTGTTGTATGGGAGCCCTCTTAAATATTTATTTTATTCTGTTTTTTAGTATTTGTTGTTATAGCGGCAACAGAATTACATCATCTGTGAAAATTTCAACTGTATAACTATCATGAGATACAGCCTGGTGACAGACGGACAGACAGACAGACGGACGGACGGCGGAGTCTTAGTAATAGAGCCCCGTTTTACCCTTTGGGTACGGAACCCTAAAAATATATCAAAACCACGTCAGTTTCCATAGTATGTCGTTTATCTAAACAGCCTGTAGATTTTATTTAATATGATTTTTCTATGCGGTGTGCGGAAGCCATTTTTATACTTAGCTAGCTACTTTTAAAATGTATACATTAAATATTTCCACTGGCACCTTTTTTAAATATAAAAATTCAAATTTGCAAGGAAATACATTTAAAAAAATTATACTTGACAGGCTAGGTGTTTCACCACAGCTCATCTGGTGTTAGGTGACAGTGTGTTCGAAAATGGTAAACACATCTAACCTGGCTCTCAAATGAAGCTGTCGGAACACACCGACAGACGGCAGATTTTCAACTTGAGAGTGGTAGCTAGCCAGCAGAGTACTAGGTATTTGAACCCACGCTCATCGGTGTGTGAACCGACAACGCTAACCACTGAGCTATCATCGCTACAAATATTTTTATTTTTTACGAGATTTTATGTTACTATTCTAGCTAAATAACCTTGATAGTACTTGAGGAATGAGAATTATTATAACTCATTTAATGCAATACTTAATCTTTGTATTGTATTAATATTTAAAATAAGTACCAATGAAAAAATTTAAATTACTACAATAATTAAATACAAACTATTAATTTCGTTATAGTATATAAGCTATATCAAAGGAATAGATATATTGTTTTTTTTTTTATTGTTTCTCTTACATCGACATGATTAATATTAAAAATTAAAAATTCCCTTATTTTTTTAAGACTACCTCCTTTCTAAAAAGTAATATTAAAATTTGGCTGCCTCATTCATACAAAAGCGGCGTCAATCTTTCATACACGTCATAATACACTCGTATATCTTCCTTATATTGTCTGGAAGAAACTGCGCTTAGCGATACAGCTGCTAAAGTATAGTCGCGGACGAAACCGTTAACAACATTTGTGAATATTTTTTTTTTTGTTGTGGGTAGAAATGAATTACCATAAAATTACATCATACATAAACAAACTTTAAAAAAAAAGTAAAACCGACTTCAAGAAAAAAAGCATCAGCACTAAAAAGCGAAAAATAAACTTACTTTCACAGTATTATTATACCTGCTAGGTACCTACTGATCTGTTTGAAGTCGGTGCCAAGCACCGGCAACTAGGCTAGGCTAAGCACCGACTTCAAACAGATCAGTAGGTACCTAGCAGGTGTAATATTACTTTGCAAAGTAAGTTTATTTTTCGCTTTTTAGTGCTGATGCTTTTTTTCTTGAAGTCGGTTTTTTTACAGGTCGATACAATATATCAATTTTTCAATTTTTAGTTAATTTATGTTCACGCCAAGAAACACTTAAACAGTATGAGTCTAGCTAGATTCGATAAGATTCAAAAACGTCTTGCCAAAAACAATTACATCGTCCACGTAAACAAACATTTTCATTACATGAAAACAGGGCCAAACTATGTTAAATTTGTATGGGACCAAATGGCAACTATTCCGCATCAAACTAAAGAAGAATCACGTAAATCGGATCATAAATCTCAGCGTAATCGGTGTACATACATATTTTAAAAAATACCAATCACGTTGAGAACCTCCTCCTTTTTGAAGTCGGTTAAAACGAATGAACACGGACACGGTTTTTAACGTGAATACGTGTTTATATATACTTCTATAGAACACTTGAAACATGAATCCGGAAGAACTACTTAGTGTTAAAAAATCACACCCCGATTCTATCTTATTAACTATCTTTCGTTATGCTTTACTAGATGGCGCTTCTTCGTTTAGGAATTACTAGAACTACACACGGTTTTTTTCTAGTAACACTCCTTGAAATTTCACGAAAACCGACAAACAGAAACGTGACCAAAATTATTGTCTCAAAAGGTTTTTTTCATAAATTACAAAAATCGTTTAAAAGTTCAGTCCGCGACAGTACAATTTTCAACTACGATTAAATAAATACCTTGTTATAAAAAATTAAGAGCTAGAAATGAAATATAATGTCAGACAATTTTGAAAGTTTTTTTTTGATAGATCTAAAAATCTTATTAAAGTTTTAACAAACATAAAAAAAAAATGAGACAGCATTATTACAGACTATCTCTCTTTAACACAGAGAAATCTGCAAAAAGAAAACTAGGTTATATGAGCTTGAGGTATATTTTAGCCGACAGGTGGTCAATATACATTATATACAACTTTTACTATGAACAACGAAATTCTGAATAACGAAATAAAACAATTTCTCCGTACGTATGTTTAAACAATTCGGTATATACTTTACTGATTCTAAAACCATTTCGAAATATTACATTCCTGTACATTATTTTGACGTTTAAAACTCTTTAAACTATGAGATGGAGTTTATTAAAAAAAAATACATTAAAATAAACTTGACTTTCAATTGACCTCTAATGACGTTACATAGTAAGCTGTATAAGGCTATAAGGACATATACAGTTATATTCGGCCTACTTTATGTCATCGCCATAAAAAGTTTGAAAACGCATTAAAAATCAACTACCACATAGAAAGCCAAAATATTCAAATTATTTCCATATATAAAAAAAAGTAAAACCGACTTCATGAAAAAAACATCAGCACTAAAAAGCGAAAAATAAACTTACTTCACAAAGTATTATTATACCTGCTAGGTACCTACTGATCTGTTTGAAGTCGATGCTTAGCCTAGCCAAGGTGCCGGTGCTTGGCACCGACTTCAAACAGATCAGTAGGTTCAAAAAAAAAATACCAATCAAATTAAGAACCTCCTTCTTTTTGAAGTCGGTTAAAAATAAAGTTTACTAAAAATATAAAATAAATACAAAAAAAAAACTTTCAATGGAATAGCTGATCTTTTTTATGATCGACAGGCTAGGTGTTTAACCACAGCTCATCTAATGTTAAGTGACGGTGTGGTCGAACATGATAAACACACTTAGCTTGGAATAGAACTGGCTCTCAAAGTGAGGCTCCCGCAACACACTGTTAAGTGCTTGGCGGCAGATTTAAAATTGTAAGTTCGTATAGTAAAAGTTGTCCACAATGTTTTTAATGAACACCTTTCAGCACAGGAGCCGTTTAAGTATTACGTAAGCACAAAAGAGGGGTGGGGGCTCGTTGTTACGCTTATTTTTAATGACATGGGGGATTCAGATTGGTGATAACGTTAGCAATGTCATATATAAATTATGCTGATTATCTTATCTATATGTTCTTAAATCTTCTCGATACTTAAGTTACCTGGAAGACCTTTTAGCACGAAATTAAACCAATGTAAGCATTGTGGGGGGTTATTTTTGCTGACAATAGGGAGGGAGAGGTTAAACTAAAATTCTGCTTACGTTATACTTGATTGACACTTAAAACATCTCAAGCACATAACTATATATATGTCTAGAAAAAAATCTTCGTTGAATATAAAAATTTCGAATGAGCGATTAATAATAATAATAACAAAAAAATTACGGTGGATATAAATCACAATAATAATTTCTAATTGAAAATGAGCTTTTTCATTTAAAAAAAAGGGTTGCAGTTGTTTCGTAGAATTTTAGTCTGAAACAAAAATAAAGGACATTACACACAGCGTCATCTGACCCCAAACTAAGCAAAGCTTGCACTATGGAAGTCAGATAACTAATAGAATACTTGAATACATTTTTTTTTTGTAATATACATACTTATAATACACTAGCTGTGCCCCGCGATTCCACCCGCGCTAGATGCCTACGTCATAGTAGCTTTATGCATGCGAAGTCTCAGCCCGATCGGTTCAAAATTGACAAAGTTTCATACAAACTTTCATCCCCTATTTCATCCCCTTGGGGGTAGAATTATTCAAAATCCTTTCTTAGCAGATGCCTACGTCATAACATCTACCTGCATGCCAAATTTCAGCCCGATCCGTCCAGTGGTTTGGGCTGTGCGTTGATAGTCACCTTTGAGTTATATATATTTAGAGATAGATTCCAGTTTTATTCCAGGCTAGGCGTGCTTTACCATCTTCGACCACACCGTCACTTAACATCAGGTGAGTTGTGGTGAAACACCTAGCCTGTCAGCGTTAAATATATGTATATATATACACAGAACACCCAGACACATAATAAACTTTTTTTTTAATTTTATTTTTTTATAATTTTTAGGAGGTCGTATAGGTAGGTGTCACAGCTGTATCAGTTATTCTGCCGCCAAGCAGTAGTGTGCAAACATCACTGTGTACCCATTTGCAGGGACATTGCAGGGCTATTCAACTGGGCCCTATAATCAAGCCTAGCTGAACACAGAACAAAGTCTTATAGCATATCACACATCATCAGCCATAGGACGTCCACTGCTGGACATAGGCCTCCTCCTGGGGGGTTTTGCCAATACTCGCCACGCTTGGCAGGCGGGTTGGCGAGCGCAGTTAGGTGTGATTGTTCAAGGAAGACGCTGCTGCCCATCTTCCGGATTACATCCCTTAGCCGACTCTTACGGCAACCACGGGTAGAGGGTGGGGTACAATTATTACGCCGGCACCACCACGGTACGCACAAGTATTACAAGCTAGTTCATTATGTTACTCACCGAGTCTTAGACAGAGCCAGCGGGGCCTTGGAACTCTGCGAGCGCCCTGACAGGCGATGGTTGCAACTTCTGGCTACCACGGCGCACCTTCGCGCGAACCTCTTCCGGCTTCTCCGGCCGGATAAGGGGCTTCTTCTCCGGCGCCTTCATACGCCACACCACTATCGGTGACTGGAATATGTAGAAATGAAGTTTAGTAGTTATCGAACTGTCTACATTGCACCCCGTGCGAAGTCAGGGCGTGTCGCTAACATCGCTACATAGTATAAAACAAAGTCGCTTTCTCTGTCCCTATATCCTTATGTATGCTTAAATCTTTAAAACTACGCAACGGATTTTGATGCGGTTTTTTTAATAGATAGAGTGATTGAAGAGGAAGGTTTATATGTATAATAACATCCATTAAATAGTGGAGAAATACTGTTATTTTTGAGGTTTATACCCGTGCGAAGCCGGAGCGGGCCGCTAGTAGTATATAAAACAAAGTCGCTTCCCGC
This sequence comes from Biston stratarius, assembly GCA_950106695.1. Classification (NCBI taxonomy): domain Eukaryota; kingdom Metazoa; phylum Arthropoda; class Insecta; order Lepidoptera; family Geometridae; genus Biston; species Biston stratarius. The sequence goes on along the minus strand of OX467121.1, from coordinate 2,677,486 downwards.
CGTCTGTACGCTTAGCTCTAAAACTACGCAACAGATTTTAATGCGGTTTCCATCAATAGACAGAGTGATTCAAGAGGAAGGTTTATATGTGTAATACATGCAGTACTTGGATGACCGAGCATTGCTCGGCTGAAAACACGGATAAAACGACGTTTTATAAAAATTAAATCTAGCTAGATCGATTTATCGCCCTTGAAACCTCCTGCATACTTTTCAAGAAAATCGTTGGAGCCGTTTCCAAGATTCAGATTACATATATACATATATACAAGAATTGCTCGTTTAAAGGTATTAGATAGATAGATATGCGCCACATTAGTATCTACATTGCACTCATGCGAAGCCGGGGCGGGTCGCTAATCTCTACATAGTATAAAACAAAGTCGCTTCCCGCCGTCTGTACGCTTAGATCTTTTAAACTACGCAACGGATTTTAATGCGGTTTCCATCAATAGACAGAGTGATTCAAGAGGAAGGTTTATATGTATAATACATGCATATGCACCACATTAGTATCTACATTGCACTCATGCGAAGCCGGGGCGGGTCGCTAATCTCTACATAGTATAAAACAAAGTCGCTTCCCGCCGTCTGTACGCTTAGATCTTTTAAACTACGCAACGGATTTTAATGCGGTTTCCACCAATAGACAGAGTGATTCAAGAGGAAGGTTTATATGTATAATACATGCATATGCACCACATTAGTATCTACATTGCACTCATGCGAAGCCGGGGCGGGTCGCTAATCTCTACATAGTATAAAACAAAGTCGCTTCCCGCCGTCTGTACGCTTAGATCTTTTAAACTACGCAACGGATTTTAATGCGGTTTCCATCAATAGACAGAGTGATTCAAGAGGAAGGTTTATATGTATAATACATGCATATGCACCACATTAGTATCTACATTGCACTCATGCGAAGCCGGGGCGGGTCGCTAATCTCTACATAGTATAAAACAAAGTCGCTTCCCGCCGTCTGTACGCTTAGATCTTTTAAACTACGCAACGGATTTTAATGCGGTTTCCATCAATAGACAGAGTGATTCAAGAGGAAGGTTTATATGTATAATACATGCATATGCATCACATTAGTATCTACATTGCACCCGTGCGAAGCCGGGGCGGGTCGCTAATAATAAATCTAGTAGATTTTACATGCAGTTCTAAACTAAGTACATAAAAATTCACCAATCACATACAAAACTACACTTTACAGACATAAATATGAAAGATAATACAATAACAACACTTCGAATGGTTTTTAAGGCAAAATGAGCGCTTTACACAGACATTTCTTTTTTAAAATTAAAATTAATTTGAAAAATTTATTAATCTAATGCGAGGAGGAGATGTCAGCATTAAAAATCTGGTCATTGTTAACAATACCGAAGAAAAGAGGACACGAGGTCGGTCGCCAACACGATGGCCTGACCAAGTGAAAGAACCCTCCTCATCTAATTAGTTGGAGCGATGATAGCTCAGTGGTTAGCGCGGTCGGTTCTCATGCCAAAGGGCGTGGGTTCAAACCCCAACAATGAGCTTGAGCTGCCGGTGACGGAAAACATCGTGAGGAAACCATAGCGTGGTGGTAGAGTACTTTCTAGTACTCGGCTGGCTAGCTACCACCATCATTCATCACCACGCGGGTAAAACCGCGAGGCAGAGCTAATTGTAAATATAATTATTTTATACCTAAAAGTCCTTGATAATGTCAGCGGAAACAGTGGAGGACAGTTAAAAAAAATGTCTCTGTGAATAGATTTCACTTGCCAGCGTTAAAAAATAAAGTTACTACATCAAACCATTTAAACTTACATAATTCTGTCCAAAGCAGCATATATATTGCAATTAATTACCATTTCAGGCCAATATTCAATAAAAATCACACAAATAAAACTTAAGCGTATAATATCCAGAGGCTGACAGTTTGAAAATCAGCAATATTCAAAGACACGTTAGTTAGTGGTCATATGAAACGTATAAAGAAATAAAATCGAAACAAATACAAATAAAAAACTAAGAAAACCTTGGTTAAAGCTTATCCCAAGACTCCAGAATGTGTGGACAGCGCGCAGCCTCACGCGCCGAGCTAGCGCGAGACATAACTACCATACGTAGACTGCGTGTTAACTGCTATCTAATCTGTGACCGCGCGCGACTACCATGTCATTTTTGGTGCGCGTGATTTGAGTGTCCGTATTTTTGTGTTTGCTCAGGATAATTAGGTCAAATATTAACAACCTATTCTTTTAATTATTTGGAACGACAATCAGGTACGCTGAAGAAACAGTCGATTAAACCTAACGGTACAAGACTGTCAGCCCGGATACTTTTTATTGTTGTAAATACATACTGAACACGTAGGCACAGAACAAACATTTATCATCACATAAATATTTGTCCTGGTGGGAATCGAACCCACGCCTACAGCTCTTTAACTGTCCTTTTATGTGTAGTCGCATGTTTATTTGAAAACGGCCTTATAGCGAAAAGCCTCAACTACCACCTTAAAAGGCCATTTGGATTATTTACCGATTTCAAAGTTGTGTCTTTTGTAGAAGTTATTCATAATGATAAATACCCTTACAGGGTAGTACCCTAAGCGTATAGCCCTGAATAGAAAATAATAAAGACAGTAGATACGAGAGATAGTAATAATACTTACGGCAATAGTTCCCTGGCGCGTGTATTTAGTAGAGGCAACATATGAGGCCTTTACGGTCAGGACGACGGCATTCATTAAGTTTTTAGCCGCTTGGATTAGGGACGTCGCGCTGTCCAACTGAAACGGAACAAGATAGATAGATAAATAGAAACTCTTTATTGTTTTACATCAAATTCAAATTCATTTTTATTCTTGCATAATAGGTATCAACAATAATGTGGTCTTAAATTTAAATACATATATCAGGTACTCTATTTTAGCTGTAATAGCATGCAAGTGATTAGTTAATTGAAATTATTATAGTAATTTGATTATATTATCCATCAGATTTAATATAAAATTTATATTTTATCCTTAAAAAAATTCGTCAATATTATAGTAGGTATGATTTGTTAAAAATTTTTTTTTCAATCTAAATTTAAAATGTTCATTATTGTCTAATTCTTTGATAGTCCGAGGTATTATATTATATACTAGCTGTGCCCCGCGGTTTCACTCGCGCTAGATGCCTACGTCATAGTAGCTTTATGCATGCAGTCTCAGCCCGATCGGTTTAAAATTGACAAAGTTTCATAAAAACTTTGATCCCCTATTTTATCTCCTTGGGGGGTAGAATTAATTAAAATTCTTTCTTAGCGGATGCCTACGTCATAACATCTACCTGCATGCCAAATTTCAGCCCAATCCGTCCAGTGGTTTGGGCTGTGCGTTGATAGATCACTATGTCAGTCAGTCAGACAGTCTTACTTGGTGGTTGATTTCCTTAGCAGGAGGTCGTCTAGGTAGGTATCACCGCAGTACCAGATATTCTGCCGCCAAGCAGTAGTGTGTAAACATTACTGTGTTCCGGTTTGAAGGGTACTGCAGCTAGCGAAATTACAGGGCTATTGAGACTAACCATCTAGTCTCAAAGTAATGAGCGCCAAGGCAGCGATGCCCTGGACTTTGTTTTACTACTCAAAGTTCTGTGTATCGCTGCAATGGTCATGGACAGGCGTTATCTCTTAACATCAGGAGAGCGTCTCGTTCGTCTCATTACAGTTACATAAAAAAAAAAAAAAAAAAAATAGAAGAATTAGATATATATTTAGAAGATTCTGTTTACAAAAATGCTTTTATTATAAAGTGATTTATTACTTTTAAGCACACATAGTAAATGTTTGTGCCGTTCGGTCGTCAAGGTATCATATTCATCTAAATTATTTCTAACTAGCAAGGCTGCTTCATAGATATATATCGAGGGAAGGGTAAGCAATTTAAATTTTCGGAAATATGCTTTACATGAGCAGTTATGGCGGGCCTAGTCACGTTTTATGCCGGATTGTCTATTGTTTTGGCCAAATCTGGTGGCCTTCTTCTAGGAGTTAAAGCAGAGTACAACGCACACGCGGACGAGTATCTGGTAGAATACCGACAGACAAGCGACTTAACATAGTCATGTTTGGGAACGTTAGTGGAATGAAGTCAGTTTTTTGTAAAAAATCTTGCTTGTTAAGTCTGTGGATGCGACTAGGGATTGAATACCGGGATCCCGGGATACCGGACCGATTTTTTTTCGGTATTACAATACCGGTATTAGTAGACAATACCGAAATTTCGGTATTTAAGAAAAAAGGTTTCACAGACAGATTTCACCTTTTTTGTTTCAAGTCTCGACAAATGAACTTTCTTTCATGTATTGTTTTCTAAACTCGACGAAGTGAACAACATAACAATGGTAGAAAAGATACATAATCTTTTCGGAATAACTCGAACATAATTCGGGGGTTTTTCTTCAGTTTTGAAATTGATTTCAGATATTTTAATCCCTAATTTGTCTATTATGTTATTTTTAGAACAATGAGATTAACTTCATCGTCGAGATCAGAAAACAATAAAATAAAAAGATCTTTTTTCAAGACTCGAATGATACAAAATTGATGTCATGTGAAACTTTTTTTTCTGTAAATACCAAGATTTCGGTATTGACGATGCCATTTGTTATTGTTTGTTTATTTAAACAAATTTTAATTGTTATCATAATACCGGTATCAATAACGGTATAGTTTAGGTACAATACCGAAATACCGGTATGGCAGTCCCTGGTTGTTGACACTAGGGCCGTGTACTCACCCCGCTGACAATGAGCTCGCCGGATATATTCTGTACGTCGGCCTTCACTTTGCTTGTGATCTGTATTTGATGACAGTACAGGGCGATGCGTTGCAGATACGCTAGCAAGTCTTGTTTGGTCGAAGATTCTGGGCACTGGAAGGAAACAAAAAATACGTATGTTTTTTTTTTAAATGTTAAGGTAACGAACGATCCGCACTCCTGATGGTAAGAGATAACGCATTTCCATGAACACTGCAGCGATAGACAGAACTTTGAGTAGCAAAACAAAGTCCAGTTTGTAGCGATGATAGCTCAGTGGTTAGCGCGGTCGGTTCGCATGCTGAAGGGCGTGGGTTCAAACCCCAACAATGAGCTTGAGCTGCCGGTGAAGGAAAACATCGTGAGGAAACCATAGCGTGGTGGTAGGGTACTTTCTAGTACTCGGCTGGCTAGCTACCACCCTCAAGTTGAAAATCTGCCGCCAAGCATCCAACGGTGTGTTCCGGCAGCCTCATTTGAGAGCCAGTACCATTCCAGGCTAGGTGTGCTTTACCATCTTCGATCACACCGTCACTTAACATCAGGTGAGCTGTGGTCAAACACAGACTGCCAACAATAAAAAAAATTTTTTTAGATGTTTGGGAGATTCGACGGAATATATGAAAATTATTCATAGGTTGCTGAAAATATATCCCTCCTTTTTGTACACTAGGATAAAAATAACTTAGTTACCTGTTCAGCGATCTCGCGGGTGAGCTTATCGAGTTTGGTTCCCGCCTCGGAGATTTTCTTTGCGGCGTTGATTACGTCCATTGTAGTCTTGAGGGGACCACGACCACTGTTAACAATTTTTTTTTTAATTTAAAATTACTCTCCACAGACACTGGGGTCCGTGACCTTTGACAACTTTGAAATACATTTTTTTTTTACAATATGGGAAGAGGAATATTAGTCAAATTAATCTTAATCTAGGGTTTAATCTAGGGATAAAATGTTAGATTGTGTGAATACCGCGAGCAGACCAGCGACCCGCAAGCAGCACCCGATCACGAGTATGACGCATGTGCCGCCATCGCCCTCCTCAACCATATCTGAGGGAAGAGAGCGACCCGACACACGACGCCGCCGCAAGAAGGAGCCTTCGATGGTGACCATGAATGCTCCAGGCATACACGCAGTCCTCATTTTACATTTAATAATTACATTAACAAATATATATTAATTACAGATTAACAATTTTAACAATATTCATAATATAGTGCTCGTGAACGGTACCAAAAATAAGGGTTTTTTAAATAGAAACAGCGGCAAACAAGAAGACTATTGGCCTGATGGTAAGAGAGATGTTTATAGACTCTCTTTAAATTTACACACAACCCTGGCTCATTGGTAGTATATCTGCTTTAAGAGCTGTAGGGCGTGGATTCGATTCCCACCCAGAACAAAAACTTTATTGTTTAAACAAATGTTTGTTCTAGGTGTATTCTGTATGTATTACTAGCTGCGCCCCGCGGTTTTAGCCGCGTGGTGATGGATGATGATGATGATGAAAAGTATCCTATGTTTTATACCAGGGCCTAAAGTATCTACTTGCAAAATTTCATCCAGATCCATCCATCCATCCAAACTTTCATATTTATAATATAAGTAGGATAAAAGAAAGTTTTTACAAAAAAAAAATATTTGAATATTCTATCAGTTGTCTTCCATAAATAAATAAATAAATATTGTAGGACACATTACACACAGCGCCATCAGACCCCAAACTAAGCAGAGCTTGTGTGATGGAAGTCAGATAACTGATAGAATACATAAATACTTTTTTTGTGTAAATACATACTTATAATACATACAGAACACCCAGACACAGAACAAACATTTTTGTTTATACCATAAAATGTTTGTCCTTGGCGGGAATCGAACCCACGCCCTACAGCTCAGGCAGACATACTCCCAATGAGCCAACAGGGCTGTCAAACCATAGTACAAGCTTTGCTTAGTTTGTGTGCATAATTCTACGATATTTAAATGTAAATTGAAATTAACGCCATCTATCGTCCAGAAATGCGTACTAACCGTGTGAAGTCAGTCATTTCCAGCATGATCATGCACATGTGCTTGGCGAGCATGATTATATCATTCCCAGCGTCGTCCCATTTGGCAACTTCGTTGTCAAATGTCATTTTCTCGCGACGGAACAACTCGACTTGTTGGAGGATCTTGCGTTTGTCTTCCTCGGTCATTTTTCGCATGGCTTCCTGTAAAAGACATGTTTCTTAAATATTTGACGCAGTCAAATTGTAGAATTCGCTATCCTTCCTAACATCCAAATAATCCTAATCCTAGCATCCTAATCCTAACATCCTAATCCTAATCCTAACAATATTAAAAACGTGAAATCCTAACATCCTAACAATATTACAAACGCGAAAGTTTGTAAAAATGTATGGATGTATGTTTGTTACTCTTTCACGCAAAAACTACTGAATGGATGTTGATGAAACTTTACAATAATATAGCTTACACATCAGAATAACACATAGGCTATAAATTATAAAGATATAATGTGAATTATCTAAAATATAACGATAAGTGTCAAGTAAGTAGGAAAAAAATCTGCCATCTGCGAGCTATTCTAGCGTGCGCCGCAAAAACAGTTGGAGTTACACGTATATAATGTACAATGGAAATATTTATCCTAAACAGTCCTACAAAAAAGCCCGCGACAGCATATATCTATCTTTGATGTGTAAGCCATTATCGCCAAAATAGTAAACCATAAATACAATAAAAATTGTTAATTTATTAATAACACACATTTGGTAATAACAAATTGATCCTTATCCCTACATAGTATATTACTACTCAATTCCACGCGGACGAAGTCGCGGATAACAGCTAGTATTACATAATGGCTAACCGTTTTGTATTTAGGCGGATCAACCTTCAGACAAATTGTAAAAAAGTTCCATAATAGAGTGACCTAGTAGAGATATATAGAAAATAAAATTATTTTTCCAAAATAATGTTGTTTTTTTTTTTTTACGCTCCACAAGCACTGGGGTCCGTGATCACTTATATTTTAGAGATTATAATTATTATCCCAGAATCAGGGCGATATTTACTCACCCTAGCGTTAGTAATTCCGCTTATATCCGGATACTCGTCTACTCCATGTTCACCGGTGTGTGCGCTTGCTGGAAATTTGTACAAAAAAAAAAACACATATTAAAAAACAAACATCACTAAAAAAATACATTTCATCCAAAGCATATTTTTTTTATATTTAAAAGTAATGAGACGAACCAGACGCTCTTTTGATCATCATCATCATCATCAGCCATAGGACGTCCACTGCTGGACATAGGCCTCCTCCTGGGGGGGTTTTGCCAATACTCGCCACGCTTAGCAGGCGGGTTGGCGAGCGCAGTTAGGTGTGGTTGTTCAAGGAAGACGCTGCTGCCCATCTTCCGGATTACATCCCTTAGCCGACTCTTACGGCAACCACGGCTAGAGAGGGTGGGATACTATTCTTACGCCGGCACCACCACGGCATTAAGATTGATGCAGAGGCTCTTCTGATGGTAAGAGATAAAGCCTGTCCATGGCCATTGCAGAGCTACACAGAACTTTGAGTAACAGAACAGAAGAAGAACAGAAATAGAAGTCCAGGGCATTGCTGCTTTGGCGCTCATTACTTGACTTTCGATGGTCTCAACAGCCCAGTAAATATATCAAACCCCACCCACACCCCAGCTTGAGTAGCCGGTGAAGGAAAACATCGTGAGAAACCATAGCGTGGTGGTAGCGTACTTTCTAGTACTCGACTGGCTAGCTACCACCCTCAAGTTGAATATCTACCGTCAACCATCTAACGGTGTGTTCCGGCAGGCTTGAGAGCCAGTTCCATTACAGGCTAGGTGTGTTTACCATTCTCGACCACACCGTCACTTAACATCAGGTCAAACACCTAGCTTGTCAGAGCATTAAAAAAAAAAACATTGCGTGGTAGGGTACTTTTTAGTACTCTAGTGGGGTTGGCTATATAAATCCAAAAGATGACGTCATCAGAAATCCTTCATGAACCCCCACAGTCAGTCACCAACCACCTAACTGTATGTAAAGCCTCACTTGAGAGTCAATTCCATTCCAGCTCAGGCGTGTTTAGCGTCTTCAACTACACTGCCAGTTAACATCAGGCGAGGTGTGATAGAACACAGATCCTGCCATAAAAAAACAGTGTACTCACATCGGGAGCGTGTTTCCATTGTCATATCTTCAACGGGCTCGAACTCCGTATCAGTGTCTAGGTCGTCCGACGTCTACAGGCCACGACATAACGCATGCGGTTAACACATACATACAAATGGGGTGATATAGTTGAGTGCTTTTAGAGGCATAACTTTCGAACGAAACGGTGCCATGCCAATTTCGTCAAAGAAAACGTTAAAAAGAATTTAAAAAAAAAAACTGACTCCATTCTACTAACCCCAAAACATGGATAGGTTTACTGCGGTGTCTTTTTAGTACTGAGACGAACGAGACGCTCCTCTGATGGTAAGAGTCAACGCCTATCCATGACCATTGCAGCGATACACAGAACTTTGAGTAGTTAAACAAAGTCCAGAGCATCGCTGCTTTAGCGCTCATTACTTTGACACTTTCTATGGTTAGTCTCGACAGCCCTGTAATTTCGCTAGTTGCTAGTTCACAGTAATGTTAACATACTGCTTGGCGGCAGAATTTCTGGTACTGTGGTGGTGTGCGTCAGATTTGCATAGTCTAATTACCCCATGCCCATTCTTCTATTGGATAACCAGAAGCTCGAAAAAGCGACATCGTTTCATGGTCGACGCGACGTTCCTAAAACTACGAAATGGTTTGAATCCAGTTACATTGTGCGGACCGCTAAATGGAATGCAATCCCTAAGTGGGCGTTCCCCTATTCCCAAATGAATCCGATAAAAAACCGATAAACAAGCAACTTTGCGTCGATGTTCAAGAGTATGTTATTTAGCTTGAACAATGGAGTTGTTTTATAGTCATTTCCTAAAAGCACTCACTACTCATGCACAATGATAGATCCCTGTTAAAAACAACACAAAACAATGACATGAGCGGGTAGTTAAAAAAACATATGAATCACTAAGGTGCTATTTCCACGAGCTTGATTATCGTGACTCACATTGACACAGATTAAAAAATATGTCAAAACGAAACTGCAGAACTACCAGCTAAAGGGCCTTCCACAAATTACGTCACACAATTTCATTATTTTGTGACCCAACCCCCGTCCTTATCACAGCTGGTCATATTTGTGAGACTCCCCCCTCCCTGATAAAAGTAAAATAAGGTGAAGAATTGTGAAATTTATGATAATAATAATAAATTGTGGACATCTAAAAAATCCGTTGTCAATATTGAAAATGTCCCGGTTTGAACAAAAATTAAAATGGTCACATTACATATTTTGTGTAACAATAAAGAGACGAATAAGACGCTCTCTTGATGTTAAGAGATAACGCCTGTCCGTGACCATTGCAGCGATACACAGAACTTTGAGTAGTAAAACAAAGTCCAGGGCATCGCTGCCTTGGCGCTCATTACTTTGAGACTAGATGGTTAGTCTAATAGCCCTGTAATTTCGCTAGCTGCAGTACCCTTCAAACCGGAATACAGTAATGTTTACACACTACTGCTTGGCGGCTGAATATCTGGTACTGCGGTGGTACCTACCTAGACGACCTCCTGCTAAGGAAATCTACCACCGAGTAAATACATGGTGGTGTATCGTGTTTTACATTCTTGGTGGCCTGGATGAGAACGCTAATAGCGATAAGGCCGCCATTTGCGGCACTAGCTCATGAGATTATTTTATTTTCTGAACTTTCTTTTCTCTATTTTTGATGTGCATAAAGAGTTACTATCTACCATACAACAGCGTCGTAATATCCCATGAAAGCGTAAAAAATCGTATAAACTTTGAATGTTATTTAATTGCAAGGCGGTATCAAAAACAATCAAGAAAACAAATATGTGTAAATAGCACCTCGTTTTATACTATTGTATTGGAGCAGTCATTACAAAAAAAGTCCAATATAACACGAGCACATAGATTTCAATGGACCAATCAATGCTCATGACGTCACCGTTTAGAGATCAATGATTGGCTGCCTTTACCAAGAAGCTCGAGATTTGCATGGACATTTGTAACTGTAGAGTGCTCCAACACAAATAAAAATAACATAAATGAGCGCAAGCCTAACACAAAACACACTGCATGACATCCGATTTACTTGACATGACACCACATCTTAGTTACATGACACAACATCCAAGCAACAGTCACGACAGTCTAACAACGATTTCTCAAACTGTTACAAAATTATTCATTTCAAAATATTCGGTAATTTTCATTTTTTTTTTATATGTCGATAAATATAAATAAAAAACAATAATAAACACATCATAAGTATTTGTATTGTATACAGTACTTTACAAAATACCTACATATTTTCATACCGCCTTTTCCGCTTTTTTGTGAGCACAAACCATATCTTTCCATCAATCTTAGAACATATCTTTCGCTTCTTCTTCTTTCTGCTTCTTCCTTTCATACATGCTCGGTGGCCAAAAATACTACGTAAATAATAGTGAAAGTAGAAACACTTTCGACAAATTCAAGTTTTAATCGTTGTCGGACTGTACATGACAATCTAGTAACACAACATAACATTCAAGCTACACGACACAACATCCAAGCAACATGATATGCCACTTAAAGTACATGACATGTCACCCAAATTACATGAGACAAAATCCAGTTCACATTACATGATATCTGGTTTATATGAAATGACACCAACGTTTTTTTTTTTTTATGCCGTTGGTGGCAATCAAGCTGACGGTTAATACACAATATCCAGGTTACATGACACGTCATCTCCGTTACATGACATGACATCTGGTTTACATGACAAGACACCAATGATGCGACATAATATCCAGGTTACATGACATCTCGTTTTCACGAGAAGACAACAATGATAAGACACAACATCCAGGTTACTTGATATGTCATTTCGGTTAAATGACATGCCGTCTGGTTTACATGACAATACACCAATGATACGACACAACATCCAGGTTACATGACACAGCATCTAAGTTACATGACAACTTTACACGGTATTATTACAACCCCTTAGCATTTTGCTCACATTTGCTCCTCGTTTCGAGAGTGTAGTGCTCGTCTAATTCCACATCTTCAGGGTCTAGCTCTTCCTCGTCCTAAATTTCAAAAAAATATTAAAAGATCCGACGATGTGAGCTTTAAACACGCTAAAAAACAATGAAAACATTACCTACACTACCACATCTAATACAGATTTTTTAAACTTTTATATAAAACACAGAAATGTGTTTCATTATTTTGTTTCTGTGGTTTTCCATTATTTTGGTCATTGTTGACTACCGTGATCGGTTTTTGGCGCTTATTTTGTCTCTTTGCTAACTTGATCATTTTGCTCATTCCTCTCTCAACCTACACACCACTCATCTCTCACAAACCCCCCATTCTTATCTGACCCATCAATTTATCTTCCAACACGGTCATTTATTTCCCATCCAGTTTATTACTATCATTCTGGTCGTTTCTTTTTTGACATTTCATTATATTGACTTGGCAATATTTTTTATATTGACATTTTGTTTATATTCATTGACATGTAATCAGTGTTTTAAAACTTTTTCAATGATATATTTGAAATGATTTTACGGCATTTGACTTGTAACATTGGTGTTATTAATAAAATATTTGTATTTTTTTCTCACCTAACCTGATCATCCCTCACATCTGTCTCATTCCGCACCCAAAGCGTTCATTCTTTTCCCTCATTTCATTCTTCTCACTTACCCGGTTCATAAGCACAGCACGACGGATCTCCCTGACGGCGTCGTAGACCAGACGAGAGGCGTCAATGAAGTCGTTCTCATCCAGAGCGCCGCCCGACCCGCCACCCAGTGCGGAAACAGCCGCATCAACTCGCACGGCGAATTTGGACATCACTGGAAATTAAAGAAATTTAATTGAAAACTTTTATTGAATAATTTATATTGTTCTTTGATAAAACTCCTGTTACATAGCTGGTATTTTCTTGCACATTATTGTTCTTAATCCCACTAATATTAGAAATGTGAAAGTTTGGATGGATGGATGGATGTTTGTCACATTCACGCCAGAACGGCTGAACGGATCTAGATGAAATTTTGCATGTACATATTACAAATATAATTACCCTGTTCGCATATTTGGTATTAATTTTAATTAGTGTTTTGTTTAATTTGTTTTAGCTTTTAGGTTTATGTCAAATTTTAGTCTTAGATATTCGGATAAGTTTGATTAAACTAGCAAAAGCTGAGCTTTGTGAGGGCTCGCGTAGTTTTTCTAACGGGTAATAATTTTTAAGACAGTTATTATTTTACAACCTGATTACCTACGATGTCTCCAATACATCGTAGTGATTGAGTATTGAGTTTAGTTCTTTTGCAGCGATGTTAGCTCTTTGGTCTTCTAACAGATGGCTTTAGTAGTACAATAACATTCAATCCAATTAATACAAAAATTTTAATGTTAATTTTTTTTAATGGTTATATTTTTTTTTTTTTTTTTTGACAGAACACATCTTGATATGAAGTTAAATTACTATGTTAAAGCACAAATCTATTGACGTGATAGTTTTTCAGTAAAGTGTACCACAAAAATGCTCAGGTTGTGGAATAGTGTTAGGGCTCACTTAGCTCGCCCTTTTTATTGTCAAGTTTTTTAAATTTTTGTCAAGTTAGTCAAATTTAAATCCTCACGACTGTTAAGCGGTAATAAACTAAATATATACCTTGAACACTCAAAATGAATTTCCGTATAGTAACGTCTGAATCAATCAATTAACGATTTAACAAATATGAATACAAATTTAGATGATTATGATTGTTATTTACGACAGTTTTTTTAGGAAGTTCGACTAGCCTTGTCATATCGTCCAGTCGAGGGCATGCGTGACCAAAACGCTGGCTTCTATTTCGCCGAACGTTTGAATATTGCTATAAAACGTGGTTGAGGGGCCAGCGTTCTGGGAACCATTCCCATAAATTGCTACCATTTAGATTATTTTTAAATACGGATAAGTCCGCATTTGACCGCCAACTCGCCTGATGGTAAGCGATGATGTGGTCAATTTTTTTATTTTTTTTTATTTTTATAGCTGACAGGCTTGGTGTTTGACCACAACTCACCTGATGTTAAGTGACGGTGTGGTCGAAGATGGTAAAGCACACCTAGCCTGGAATGGAACTGGCTCTCAAGTGAGGCTGCCGGAACACACCGTTAGATGCTTGGCGACAGATTTTCAACTTGAGGGTGGTAGCTAGCCAGCCGAGTACTAGAAAGTACCCTACCACCACGCTATGGTTTCCTCACGATGTTTTCCTTCACCGACAGCTCAAGCTCATTGTTGGGGTTTGAACCCACGCCCTTCGGCATGCGAACCGACCACGCTAACCACTGAGCTATCATCGCTATAAAAGATCGCGGTCAAAGATGAAGCACGCAGACTTAGAAGATACCTATTCACTCCGGCCTTGATAAGATCTAGATTATACCTCTCAGGAAACAAGGAAGCCAGCAGCTTGTATCCATTCCTTGATTTCCTTGACTAAAAAGCGATGCCGCTTAGTTGTGAACTTATGAGATAAAATAAGATATTAATTGAAAGAAAAAACTTTATTCTTTAAGATAACATAACTCACAAATTACCCGTATTTTTGGAAATCAACAAATACAATGAAAGAACACTGTCAGTCAAATGTGGAAAAAATCTAGTTCTAGGGGTGATTTTGGAAAGAGCTTCTTAAAAACACAAAGAGTGTTGAGGGCTGTCTGATAAACGGCATCTTAAATCAGTCGCTATGTACCCAGCAGCTGAATATATCCTCTCTGATCCAACACTAGTTGGCACCAGCGTGAGCAAACAATTATAAGCGAACTGTAAAATCTACACCTTGTTCCTCCACACTCATATGGAACCATCTCTTTCTTTAAGAGTGACACTAACCTATCTAAACTGCCCAATCCCATCAATCTCGTTTAGCGATGATGGCTCAGCGGTTAGCGCGGTAGGTTCGCATGCCTATTGGCGTGGGTTCCAACCCCAACAATGAGCTTGAGCTGCCGGCGAAGGAAAACATCGTGAGGAAACCATAGCGTTGTGGTAGGGTACTTTCTAGTACTCGGCTGGCTAGCTACCACCCTCAAGTTGAAAATCTGCCGCCAAGCAACTAACGGTGTGTTCCGGCAACCTCACTTGAGAGCCAGTTCCATTCCAGGCTAGGCGTGCTTCACCATCTTCGACCACACCGTCACTTAACATCAGGTGAGCTGTGGTCAAACAACTAGCCTGTCAGCCAAAAAAAAAAAAACTCGATCGACGTCTCGTCATTTTATGCTTGATTGATTGATCTCAAAAACTGACACGTGATTGCATTCCCTAATATCACCTTCGCTGTAAATAAAAGATTTACAACCAAGATTCTGATTATTCTGTTCATTAATGGATGTAAATTTTTATTATAAGGTGACACATAAATAATTAAAAATAGATATTAATTGATCTTCAATGACATAACTCGAATCCCGCTCAAGGCCTCTGTCAACCATGAATATTGATGAGGATTATTTGTTGCGCAAGCGACACTGACCCTTCGACCGGTGACATAATGGTTTACTTTACTCTGAACATTTGACCTTAGGAAGGAACCGGATTTGTACTGTGCGAATCGCGAAATCTAAAACTTTTCT
This sequence comes from Biston stratarius, assembly GCA_950106695.1. Classification (NCBI taxonomy): domain Eukaryota; kingdom Metazoa; phylum Arthropoda; class Insecta; order Lepidoptera; family Geometridae; genus Biston; species Biston stratarius. The sequence continues at coordinate 2,661,872 of OX467121.1, read as the reverse complement.
GACCCGGGGCACAAACTTCCCTGTCCCCTAGCGTTTGAGGGTTTTTTTTTTATGGCTGACAGGCTATGTATTTGACCACAACTCACCTGATGTTAAGTGACGGTGTGGTCGAATATGGTAAAGCACACCTAGCCTGGAAAGGAACTGGCTCTCAAGTGAAGATGCCGGAACACACCGTTAGGTGCTTGGCGGCAGATTTTCAACTTGAGGGTGGTAGCTAGCCAGCCGAGTACTAGAAAGTACCCTACCACCACGCTATGGTTTCCTCGCGATGTTTTCCTTCACCGGCAGCTCAAGCTCATTGTTGGGGTTTGAATTATTAGTTTTACAACCAATTTATCTAATATACACGCTTACCTAGAAGAAACCTATTTACTCTAGATTTGAAGACACCCATATTGTACCTAACAGGGAACACAGACTCCGATAAACAGTTCCACAACCTTGGAGTGCGAATATAAATGTGGAATCAAAACGCTTTGTGCGTATATGGGGAACATCTACCATGTACAGATGACGTTTGTCTGGGCGTCCGAGAGTAGAAAGGTGCAGGGGGAACCAAGTGCAGTTCAAGTGCACACTTATCGAAATGTATCCGGTAGAAAATCGACAAGCTGGCAACTCTACGACAATCTCCAGGCTTTGAAGCTGAGACTCCAGTAAAGTGTCGTTGCCAAATAGTCTCCTGGCGCGCCACAAAATCAAAATCAAAAATTCATTTATTCAGTTTAGGCCCTGGTAAGGCACTTATGAACGTTAAGTTACATGTTTGAATCTACCACCGGCTCGTAATTACACTTCAACTGGGAAGACTCCGGCAAGAAATTCAGCAAGGCATTTTTTTTTGTGGATCTTTCTTTTCATATTAGGTTACAGTTTACAGTTATAAATATTAATACATTATGCTTACTACAATTGTCACTTAGCCAGGGGGATGCAAGTGCAGAGAGAAGCTACAACAACCATATATTCCTGTCTTCCACGTAATGATCCACCTTATAGTAGGCTTTGTCAATTAACCTCACCTATAGAGGGGTTAATAAAATATGTTCTTACAAATGACCAATAAATTATCAATTTTTTGACGGGGTGGTCGAAGGTGGTAAACAAACCAACCTTGGAACGGAATTGGCCTTCAAGTGAGACTGCCGGACATCATACTTGGCAGCAGTTTTTCAACTTGGTAGCTTGCCAGCTAAGTACTAGAAAGTACCCTACCAGCACGCTATGGTTTCCTCACGATGTTTTCCTTCACCAGCAGCTCAAGTGAACCCACCAGGCTAATCACTGAGCTATCATCGCTACAGAATTAAAAGATTATTAAATTGCTAGTAATTTTTTGTCATTTTATTAAATTGACGTACAGACATATTTTTATATGAAACATTTGTACCTATTTGTTTATTATATTTTATTTGGTGATAGATCATCTTAGTAAGAGGTCGTCTAGGTAAGCACCGCTATACCAGATATTCTGCCGCCAAGCAGTAGTGTGTAAACATTACTGTATTCCGGTTTAAAGGGTATTGCAGCGAGATTACAGGGCTGTTGAGACTAACCATCGAAAGTCTCAAAGTAATGAGCGCCAAAGCAGCGATGCCCTGAATTTTGTTTTGTTACTCAAAGTTCTGTGTATCGCTACAATGGCCATAACCATGACCAGTCTGTCAGTTTCTTTTTTTTATAGATATATAAAAGAAGATAGGTAATGTCTCTTACAATAGCCCCTTCCCGCGGATGTGACGCTCTTATAACGTCCTTTGCCGTGGTAGCGCCCGCGATTACTACAATGGCATTGACTTTTCGGAATTAAGTCTCAATAGGTTTCGAAATAATGTTATTAAGAAATTATTAAATGTCTGTGGCACAATTGCTAAACTATTCCCTAATATGTTTATCACAAGATGACCTGACAGATGTTTTTATTTTGTTTTTATACGAAATAGCTCCCAAGTGGCTTGACTTTTACCGACACTTCCAACAATTATCATCATATTTCAACCAATTTACACAAAACCTTGACAAACTATATACCTAAACCTTCCTCATGAATCGCTCTATCTATTGGTGAATAGCATAATAATCCGTTCAGAAGTTTTAAAATTTATCGCGAACAGAGAGACAGACACGGCGGACAATTTTGTTTTATAATATGTAGTGATAAATATATACATAGAACTAGCTTACGCCCGCGACATGGTCCGCGTTGAGTTAGGAATTGTCCCTAATGGAGGCGGCAGAGCAGAGCGCCAATGAGAGGTCACTACAGACCTCTCAATGCGCCGCCGGAGACCCGGGCGTCGGACGAGGATTCATGCCCTCCTCCAACCCCCATAACAGGGGCCTTGGGCAACGGACTCGGGGGAGTCCGTCGCCCGACAAGACTAGCCCCTGAGGTGGCGCGCGTGGAGTTTCCGCGCGCCCCTCAAGGAAAGAGGGGTGGAGGCCCTCCAGCTCCACCCCTAACTGGGAAGGGTCCCAGGGGACCAACGCCGTCAGGGCCGCGGATGAGTGCGAAAGCGTTCCCGTAGCCCTGGCACATAGGCGTCAGGCAGAAACACCCCAGGGTTTTTAGTGGGTAGGCCGCCACTTGGGCGGAGAGTCCCACATAACCACCCTGCTTCCCCCGGAGCGGGTGGTATCCATTAAGGATTTCCCTGGGCAAAAAAAAAAAGGAATTGTCCCTAATCACCCAGCGGTGTGAAAACAAACGAACCGACCGCGCTAACCACTGAGCTATCATCGCTACAATCGCTGCTATATCGCTAGCTGCAGTACTCTTCAAACTGGAACACAGTAATGTTACACACTACTGCTTGGCGGCAGAATACTTGGTACTTCGGTATCTACTTAGACGACCTTCTGCTAAGGAGGTAAAACCAAGTAAAATGTATGTACATGCAATTTCTGTAACCTATTTTAAGTGCAATAGATAGATAATAGTGTGCCGCGACGGTGCCGGCGTAAGAATAGTACCCCACCCTCTCTACCCGTGGTTGCCGTAAGAGTCGGCTAAGGGATGTAATCCGGAAGATGGGCAGCAGCGTCTTCATTGAACAATCACACCTAACTGCGCTCGCCAACCCGCCTACCAAGCGTGGCGAGTATTGGCAGTGTGTTTGTGTGTGAGTGTGTGTGTGTGAATACTAGCTGTGCCGCGCAGTTTTGCCCACTCCACCCACGTGAACACATTTTTTCGGAATAGAAAGTAGCCTCTGTTTTAATCCAGAGTGTCAGCTACCTATTTACCAAATTTCATCAAAATTGGTTAAGCCGTTTGACCGTGAAGAAGTGATTATATAATACATTATATAATATTATTATATATTATATAGTAAGTTATAGTATAGGCATGGTATATAGGTATAGTTTGTCTTGAGCGCTGCGTTTTGCAACGTTTGAAAACATTGACATTTGCAAAGCATTGCGTGAACATAGGATATTCAAGACATCTATATAAGAATGTTCAATAGAAAGGAAACGTTTACACTGTACGACCTTTTGCACGACTGACCAACGGTCGGCCATTACGTATTTAAGAATGTTCGAGAGATTTCGTCACTTGTGCTTACTTCTCTGGCATGGAAAATACTTTATCGTGAATATAGTGATCTTAATTTAATAATAACAATCGAACATTAATAATATATGTACGTTAATATGTATTTTATATTTTATCAGTTTGGAACTCACAGCGTGATAGCAGAAAAATGACAATCGTCTTTTTTGTAGGCTTTGTCTACAAAAAAAATTAGCGTTTTTTTATCTGGCTGATTTAGCCCGATTGTTGTTATTGTTTAGCTCTTCTGTTTTGTTTTATTTTAATTTTATATATGTTTATTTGTTTTTTGTTGTTAGTAATTTTGTTTTAGACCTACAAGGGCTCACCGGAAGACCAGCGCTGGTCATACCACCTAGTATCGCCAGCATTATGCTGAGGTGAGCCTCTATTTTGTATGTAACTGTTAGTCTTTGTTTGTTAGTTTTATGTTGTTCGGTTTGTGTTATGTACAAAATAAAATTATATTCTTTCAAATAAACCACTTAGCCATAAAAAAAATTAATTTGTCATGGACAGGCGTTATCTTTTACCATCAGGAGAGCGACTTGTTGGTCTCTATACTTTTACGTTTTAAATTATCAATTATCGTATCGTGGTCGTGTCGTTACATCTAAAAGGTCGCATTGTTAAGTTCATCATAGATTTATTTCGTCACCAAATTTTAGATATATCTATCAATCACTCCACATAATGATTAATTAATATTTTGTTCTTTCATGTGAAACTTGACTTTTATCTTGAGTTATGTAATGTTTATTTAAGATGATTTATTCGATTGACGGTAGTCATAGTTTAATATGAAGTTTTGGTAGTTGACAAGTTACGAATCTGTAATCCGATTTATATGAGAGCCGGTTACAAACAAATCGGGATCCGCATCAGTTCTTAACCGACTATGGCGAAGCAAAAAAGAAGAGTTATTTAAATTCATTTTTTTTTTTATTGACTTTGAAACGATATACATTTACATTTATGGCACAAAAATCATTGAAAAAAATATTGTATATTATATTATTGACAGCCCTGTTGGCTCATTGGGAGTATGTCTGCCTGAGCTGTAGGGCGTGGGTTCGATTCCCGCCAAGGACAAACATTTTATAGTATAAACAAAATGTTTGTTCTGTGTCTGGGTGTTCTGTATGTATTACAAGTATGTATTTACAAAAAAAAAGTATTTATTTATTCTATCAGTTATCTGACTTCCATCACACAAGCTCTGCTTAGTTTAGGGTCAGATGGCGCTGTGTGTAATGTGTCCTACAATATTTAGGTATTTATTATTTTTTTATTTATAAAAAAAAACAGTAACAATAATAAGAACATGAGTTATCTTTTTAGCAGTCTATTATTATTATTAAATTATATTAATTTATTTTTTAGCCAGCAAAGCAATTACTTTATTGCAAATTATAGTATGTCAATATACATATATGTACATGTCATAATTAAAAATATTAATCTATATCTATACCTACTAATATTAAAAAACCCGGCCAAGTACGAGTCGGACTCGCGCACGAGGGGTTCCGTACCATTTTCTATGAAAAAGGCCAAAAAATCGCGTTTGTTGTATGGGAGATAATATATTTATTTTATTTTGTTTTGTTTTTAGTATTTGTTGTTATAACTGCAACAGAAATACATAATTTGTGAAAATTTCAGCTGTATTCTGTTACTTCTAGCTATCGCAGTTCTTGAAATACAGCTTGGTAACTGTCAGACGGACGGATAGACAAACAGCGAAGTCTTAGTAATAGGGTCCCGTTTTTACCCTTTGGGTACGGAACCCTAAAAACTACTGGAGGTTTTGGAACGTCAACACTAAAAGATGTTGCTTTTTCGAGCTTCTGACTATACTACCTCAGTACTAGATATTGCCAAGCAGTAGTGTATAAACATTACTATGTCCCGGTTTGAAAGGTACTGCAGCGAAATTACAGACCTGTTGACACTAACCATCGAGTCTCAAAGTAATGAGCGCCAAACCAGCGACGCCCTGGACTTTGTTTTGTTACTTAAAGTTCTGTGTATCGCTGCAATGGTCATGGACAGGCGTTATCTCTTGCCATCAGGAGAGCGTTTTGTTTGTCTCATTACTTTAAAACTTCAAACAAACAACAAAACTACAAAACAGTCCAAGGCATCGCTGCTTTGGCGCTCATTACTTCGAGATATTCGATGGTTAGTCTCAACAACCCTGTTTGCTAGCGGCAGTACCCTTCAAGCCGGTTAGACAGGAATGGAAACTCAAGCATTATACTTAAACAAGCTGAAAAGTTTAAAAAATCGGTCCTTTGCTCGGTTTCTTCTTTAAACTACGTTTTCCAAAAATGAAACCTAGCTAGATCTATTTATCGCCCCCGAAACCCCCTGCTTTTTTTGAAACGATTTTCATGAAAATCGTTGGAGCCGTTTCCGAGATTCAGATTATATATATACATATATACAAGAATTGCTCGTTTAAAGGTATAAGATTATTAGATAGATTAGATACCTATAATTAAAGGAAAAAAAACTTTTTAGACCAATTTATTATTCCTAATTTAATCTAAATATATATAACTCAAAGGTGACTGACTGACTGACTGGCATAGTGATCTATCAACGCACAGCCCAAACCACTGGACGGATCGGGCTGAAATTTGGCATGCAGGTAGATGTTATGACGTAGGCATCCGCTAAGAAAGAATTTGAATTAATTCTACCCCCAAGGGGATAAAATAGGGGATCAAAGTTTTTATGAAACTTTGTCAATTTTAAACCGATCGGGCTGAGACTTTGCATGCATAAAGCTACTATGACGTAGGCATCTAGCGCGGGTGAAACCGCGGGGCACAGCTAGTTTAAACATATAACTTATATATGTTCGAAATCCTCTTTTAATTTCCTTTATTTTGATACCCTACTTGATGGTTTTAAACAAATGAAAGTATTACTATTTAGCGTCAAAAATCCGCCTTTTTTTTCAAACGCCTATTTTGACACTTGGGTTATTAAGAAGAATATAACGATACCTTAACTGTCGAAAACCATTCAGCCGTTTGGAAGATGCCGTGGTGGTGCCGGCGTAAGAATAGTACCCCACCCTCTCTACTCGTGGTTGCCGTAAGAGTCGGCTAAGGGATGTGATCCGGAAGATGGGCAGCAGCGTCTTCCTTGAACAATCACACCTAACTGCGCTCGCTAACCCGCCTGCCAAGCGTGGCGAGTATTGTCAAAATCCCCCCAGGAGGAGGCCTATGTCCAGCAGTGGACGTCCTATGGCTGATGATGTGTGTGTGCGTATGTGTGTGTGTATGTGTGTGTGTTTGGAAGATACGAGGTAATAAAGAAATTTACATACATACATACATACATACAAGATACGCGCGAAAAACATAACCATTCACGTGTACGAAGTACATACAGCCCGGATGCCCATTGGTCACGCAGTCCTGTACAAATTTATATTCATAAAGGTGAAGGATGCGCACGCAATGGTATTCATAGATCTTTCAATATGTAGACACGGCAGACAAAACCTTATGTTTATGTATTTATAATTATAATAAAATTTACAAGTAGTCTTTGTATAATATGCATAATTTTCAAATACAATATGTATTTATGTTATTTGTAAATTGTATACGTTTCTTATCCACTCATGTCATTTTGTTATATCTCAAAGGGATTAAGGCAGCGTTTTCGATGAAAGCTCCCAGGTGGTTTGACATTTTCCGACACTTCCAACAATTATCATCATATTTCAACCAATTTACACAAAACATTGACAAATTATATACCTAAACCTTCCTCATTAATCACTCTATCTATTGGAGGAACTCGTATGGTAATCTGTTTAGTAGTTTTTAAGTTTATCACAAACAGACAGACAGATAGATAGACGCGGCGGACGACTTTGTTTTTTAATATGTGGTAATGATTTTGAGCTTCAGGTTTATTAAGCCGAAAAGAGGTCATTGTATTCACTATTAGGAGCCATACATAAATTATGTCACACGTTAAGGGGGGGTCCACGAAATGTGACATTGTGTGCCAAGAGGTGGGACGGGTTCTAAATTTCGCAACGTCACATTTCAAAAACTAATGTATTTAAGCATTAAAAGACGAAAATTGAACTATTGACGAAAAACTTCAAATTATTCTCAATTCAATCTGTATGTAATGTTTAAAATGTTTTGTTGGGTAGTTTATTTGATTTATCAGAAAATATTTTTTAGTTTAGTTGATTTATTAAAAAAATAATTGAAATGGACACATACCTGATTTCGGAACTGCTGTTTTAATTAAATAATTTCCCGATGTAAAATTGCAAAATATGTGACGTCACACCAGGGGAGTTTCACAAATGTGACCAGCTGTGATTAGGACGGGGGAGGGGTCAAAAAAACCATGAAATTCGTGACGTAATTTGTGGATGGCTCCTAATGTCAAGTGTTCTTTTTTTAGGTTGAGAAGCTAGCTTTGACCACAGCTCACTCGATGTTAAGTAACAGTGTTATCGAAGATGGTAAAGCACACCTAGCCTGGAATGGAAATAGCATTCAAGTGTGTCAAATTAAATTTAAATAATTTTCTTGCCGTGTCTATTCATTCAAATCTCTAACATTAGTAGTACGAAAGACGTAACTCTAACCACGCTTGACCCGAAGAACAACATTAAAGTTTATTGTGAATAAATAATATATTTTATCTTAAACTGGTTTAAATTACGTTTATATCAGTTTTGTTATTTCATCGTTTAATGTTTGTGGCTTGATTTTAAATTTGGTTTCAGGAAAATCTTATATTTTTTTTTAAAGTAAAAATAATGAGATGAACGTAACGTTCTCCTGATATAAAGAGATAACGCCTGCCCATGACCATTGCAGCGATACACAGAACATTGAGTAACAAAATAAAGTGCAGGGCATCGCTGCCTTGGCGCTCATTACTTTGAGACTAGATGGTTAGTCTCAACAGCCCTGTAATTTCGCTAGCTGCAGTACCCTTCAAACCGGAACACAGTAATGTTTACACACTACTGCTTGGCGGTAGAATGGCTGGTACTGCGGTGGTACCTACCTAGACGACCTCCTGCTAAGGAGATCTACCACCAAGTACAAAATTTTATTTATTTCACTTATCTCCATCACCGCAATACCAGATATTCTACCGCCAAGCAGTAGTGTGTGTTTGTTCCAGTTTAAAGAATACTGCAGTTAGCGAAATTACATAGCTGATTAACGAAAGTCTCAAAGTAATGAGCGCCGAAGCAGCGATGCCCTTGACTTTGCTTTGCTACTCAAAATTTTGTGTAATTTTTCAATTGTCATGGACATGCGTTGTCTCTTACCATCACAAGAGAGTGTCGTTCGTATCAAAACTTTTTTTTTTTGATTGGCAAGCTTGGTGTTTGACTAAAGCTCACCTGATGTTAAGTGACGGTGTGGTCGAAGATGGTAAAGCACACCTAGCCTGGAATGGAACTGGTTACGAGACTGCCGGTACACCATTAGATGGCGGCAGATTTTCAACTTGAGGGTAGCTAGCCAGCCAAGTACTAGATCATACTCTACCACTTATGGTTTCCTCACGATGTTTTCCTTCACCGGCTCATTGTTAGGGTTTGAACCCACGCCATTCGGCGTGTGACCCGGCCGCGCTAACCACTGAGCTATCATCGCTACAAAACCGCATGTAGTGGCTTCTCAAGGACAGTATCAGCCTAGAGTTTTTGGACATATCCATTAATATTTCTGTTACTTGTGTGGGATGGGATTCGTAACTTTTTTTTTTTATAATGCGGATCACACGCATTTTCGATGTTTATTCAAAAAATATGCGTTCACCTCTTGTTTCCATCGAAAAGCATATGCACATCGTTATTCATTCATAAGGTCCATTCAGACTACGTTATAATATTTCGCATTGTAATATTTTAAGAGATTGCATCATAAATCAATCACACTAACATCATAAAGGCGAAAGTTTGTGTATCTTTGTATGTTTGTTACTTCTTCACACTTAAACGGCTGAACCATTTACGATGAAATTTAGTATAAAGGCAGCTGACATCCTGGATTAACAGATAGACTACTTTTTATTCCCAAAAAGAATGTAACGGGTCCGCGGAGCGCAGCTATGTTTTGTATGTTAGTTACTTTTTCAAGCTGAAACGGCTGGACCAATTTTGATGAAATTTGATATAGAGGTAGCTGACACCTAGGATTAACGTATAGGGTACTTTTTATCCCGAAAACATGTAGTGGGTGCAAATTCCAACAATGAGCTTAAACTGCCGGTTAAGGAAAACATTGTTCGGAAACCATTGCATGGTGGTAGGGTACTTTCTAGTACTCGGCTGGCTAGCTACCACCCTCAAGTTGAAAATCTGTCGATAAGCACCTTACAGTGTATTCAGACAGCCAGACAGAGCCAGTTCCATTCCAGGCTAGATGTATTTACCATCATCGTCGCAACACAGTCACTGGACCACCAATTTCAGAAAAATTCACGGCTATTTTAACTTCGCGCGTTTGATAAAGCTAAGACAAGACAAGACAACGTCTGTCGTATCAGCTATTAAGTACCTGGATGACCGAGCTTGGCTCGGCTGAAAACACGAATAAAACGACGTTTTCTAAAAATGAAACCTAGCTAGATCGATTTATCGCCCCCGCATACAAAATTTCATGAAAATCGTTGGAGCCATTTCCGAGATTCAGATTATATATATATATATATAGATATACAAGAACTGCTCGTTTAAATGTATTAGATAGATATAATATAACACTATTCCACAACCTGAGCATTTTTGTGGTACACTTTACTGAAAAACTATCACGCCTATAGATTTGTGCTTTAACATAGCAATTTAACTTCATATCTAGATGTGTTATCTGTCAAAAAAAATACAAATTTATAACCATTAAAAAAATGAACATTAACAATTTTGTATTCATTGGATAGAATGTTATTGTACTACTAACGCCATCTGTTAGAAAACCAAAGAGGTAACATCACTGCAATAGAACTAAACTCAATACTCAAATACATCGTAGTTAATCTACTTAATACTAGATGACACCACTAGAATCAGATTGACTAACGGCGTATCAGTGTTCCCAACTTGGAGGTTTTATAACAATTTAAAAAAAAACGTGTCTTAAAAATTATTACCCATTAGAAAAACTACGCGAGCCCTCACAAAGCTCAGCTTTCTGCTAATAAATAAATAATATATTGTAGCGTTGTCTGAACGTAGACGGTCGAGGATCGAATTGCATCACGGACCTTGCAGTGTCAACCTTAACGAGTCTTATTACGTATGAATTTTTAACATTAAATAAGCCTATTATAAATGTATTTTATATATTATAAATAAGCTTCTTATATTTACAAAAATGGCAATATAGAGATTATGGCAACGCACATTGGGCATTTAACAATAACAATAGTACATAGTTACATTTTTTTTTTCTTTTTTTTTTCAAGTAAAATCCTTTTTGGATACCACCGGCCACTGGGGTGGCAGGTGGTTATGTGGGGCTCTCCGTCAAAATGACGGGCCTACCCACTAAAAACCCTGGGGTGTTCCATCCCAGCGCCTGGAGCCGAAGCAGCGGGCACGCTTGCGCATTCATCCGCTACAATACATTTATTTATTTAGATACACAAAACAGAACATAATTTTTACATCAGCATTATGTAAATGACAAAAGTATTTGAACTGAATTACATTCCTAGACAAATGTGTATACAGCATGAACAATATAAATTAGAAGCATATACATAAATAGTGCAAATATAGTGACACAAACCGTATACATATAAATTAAATTAAAAACGTTGAATTACTTACATATTAAAGAAACAGACGGAATGTATTAGCCATCAAGCTAATCACGCAAATCACATAAATCACTATTCCTTCTTTCGCAAGATGGCCAAGACATCCTGTTTACATTGTTGTTACCCTAGGGGTGAAAGTAACTTTATTAGTCCCGAGACGGAGTTACAATAGTTCGAGGGACTAAATAAGTCTTACGAATACAAGGAAAGTAAAAATTTAAAACATGAATCAGCTAAAGAAACAAAAAAACGGCCAAGTGCGAGTCGGACTCGCGCACCGAGGGTTCCGAAACCTGTAGGTATATAAGTAAAAGTTATGGTATTTTTCCTTTATCTGCCCATGGGGGAGGCCTATGTCCAGCAGTGGACGTCATGCAGCTAATGATGATGTGCTATAAGACGTTGCTTCGTACCAAACAAGATTCTGAGTTCACGGGAAGTACCCTGTAGGTTTTGATTCCCTTGCGAGTGTCGAAAATTTGCAGCATAAACGGCTGTATCTTTTGATTGCGTTGGATTAGAAGTCTACTCTACTAAGCCAGTGAAGCTCTAGGCCACTGCTGCTTCACGACAACGCAAGACCACAAACTGCACAACAAACAACCACTAAGTTAGATGAGCTACAATTGGAATGTCTGCGTCATCCACTGTACTCCCCGGACCTTGCTCCAACAGATAACCATTTTTTTCCGGATTTTGGACAACTTCTTACAAAGAAAAAAATTCAACTCCGATGCGGCAGTCCAAACCGCCTTCAGAGTTTATCGATTCTCGCCCCCATGGTTTTTTTAGTAAAGCGATTAATGAACTACCTATGAGATGGCAAAAGTGCAGAGATAACAACGGTGCATACTTTGATTAATTAAATATATTTTACAAAAAAAAAATGACTATATTCCTCCCGTACAAAACGCCAATTTCATATGTAAGGACCTAATACGTAGGACAGTTGACGGTGGATGGAAGCGCTAAGATAGGCTGATGATGATGATGAATGAGATGTACCACCAAGTAATTTATGTACCTATATACACATATTTTACAAAACATTACTGTACACGTTCCATAATCACAGATAAAATTTCTATATCTTAACAATGTTAACCAGAGGTTAATGTTAAACGCTTGAAGGTATACATGTCATTGTTTACTCAAGGCGACATTCTGTAAACGCCGAGCTTTCACCGAACACAATGTTAAATTTTAATCAATGATTTATTGCGAAGATGGCCCATCGGGTATTGCCCGCGCATTGACTAAGAAGCCAGCCCTAAATTGACAAATGTGACATTTATCTCTGAACTAGCTACGTCTCGCGGTGTTACCCGCTATTTCCAAGTGAACACAACATTTTTTCGGCACAAAATGTAGCTTATATGTTAATCCAGTGTATCAGCTAGCTCTATACCAAATTTCATAAAAATTGATCTAGGCGTTTGAGCGTGATGAAGTAACAAACATACAATGACACTCACAAACTGTTGCCTATATAATACTAGCGACCTGCCCCGGCTTTGCACGGGTAATAAGAATGGGTATAGTAAGCTATCCTTAAAAGGTAGATATATGCCAACACGGACTTTTTTGTAGATCTATAAAAGAAGAATATCCCACCATGCATTGTTTTGTTATATCTACGTTTGGACTTTTAACGTAGCGCCATCTATTGGATACTTACTCAAACCAGTTAATAAATTACCTTACACCGCCATCTATTAGAATTGATTGCGAAATATTTGCAATTGCGATTATAAATTGAGATATATTTTTTTTATGTAACGGTAATGAGACCCTCTCCTGATGTTAAAAGATAACGCCTGTCCATGACCATTGCAGTGATACACAGAACTTTGAGTAGTAAAACAAAGTCCAGGGCATCGCTGCCTTGGCGCTCATTACTTTGAGACTAGATGGTTTGTCTCAATAGCCCTGTAATTTCGCTAGCTGCAGTACCCTTCAAACCGGAACACAATAATGTTTACACACTACTGCTTGGCGGCAGAATATCTGGTACTACGGTGGTACCTACCTAGACGACCTCTTGCTAAGGAAATCTACCATCAAGTGAAATTTAAAATTGGATCAAACTGCACACAGTGTGCAAGATTTGGTTAAAATTGGTTCAGCAGTTGAGGAGTGGTGTTACCTGTTGTTCCCATGTGTAAATTTTTCGGAACAATAAGTAACCTATGTGTTAATCGAGGATGTCAGCTACCTCCAAAAATAATAATTGTGAAATAAATTCTTTTTTTAAGTTTAACGGAATACAGTTCACCTGATGTTAAGTAACGGTGTGGTCGAAGATGGTAATAACACCTAGCCTAAAATGGAACTGGCTCTATAGTGAGGCTCGAAGCCATGATAGGTCAGTGGTGAGCGCGGTCGGTTCACACGGCAAAGGGTGTAGGTTCAAACCTCAACAATGAACATGAGCTGCCGGTGAAGGAAAACATCGTGAGGAAACCATAGCGTGGTGGTAGGGTATTTTCTAGTACTCGGTTGCCTAACTACTACCTTCAAGTTGAAAATCTGCCACCAAGCATCTAACGGTGTGCTCTGGCTGCATCACTTGAGAGCCAGTTCCATTACAAGCTTCGTGTGCTTTACCATCTTCGACCACACCGTCACTTGACATCAGGTGACAGCTTGACAACCATAAAAAGTCCACTTAATAATTATTTTTCTTGGTTGCCTGGAAGAGATCTCTCTTAGCGATAAGGCCGCCACTTGTGGCACGAGCTCATCTATTTTGGTGTGCACAATAGTTTCTAACTATGACTACATATTATAAAACAAAGTCGTTCACCTCGTCTGTCTGTCTGCACGCGATAAACTTAAAAACTACTGAACGGATTATCATGCAAGCTACACCAATAGATAGAGCGATTCATGAGGAAGGTTTAGGTATACAATTTGTCAAGGTTTTGTGTAAATTGGTTGATATATGATGATAATTGTTGGAAGTGTCGGTAAAAGTCAAGCCACATGGGAAATTTCACCGAAAACGCTGCCTAATCCCTTTGAGATAGATCAAAAGGTCGCTAGTCTATCTATAAAAGAAAAAAAAAGAAATGTATTATATCACACAAGGACAGAAATTCTGCTTACGTAATACTTAAAAAAGTAGATTTATAATAAAAAATATCTTAAAGGAAAACATCCAACGCTTCATCTTGTTTAATTCCAAATACATTCCGATCGTCCTTGTTGCAAGATTCTGCGTCGAGACAAGCTTTATAAAAGCTACAAGCTTGAGTACATCGGCAGTGTTGTGATATACGCGTACCAAAATGGTGAGTTCGCGGACATTTTATATTTTGTGACACTTTAATCAAGAATCACATTGTGATGTGTTTGAGAATGGTTTGTTGGATAAAGTCTGCATGATTGGCATATTGCGAGAAGAATGCTTGACTGATATCAATTACTAGCGGCCCGCTCTGGCTTCGCACGGGTATAAACCTCAAAAATAACAGTATTTCTCCACTATTTAATGGATGTTATTATACATATAAAACTTCCTCTTCAATCACTCAATGTATTTAAAAAAACCGCATCAAAATCCGTTGCGTAGTTTTAAAGATTTAAGCATACGTAGGGATATAGGGACAGAGAAAGCGACTTTGTTTTATGCTATGTAGTGATAGTGATAGTGATGAACGAACGTGCTATTAATATTTAAGTTATTTATTTATTTAGTTTTTTTTTTTTTTACATTCATCGTCATCATCGGCTATAGGAAGTCCACTGCTGGACATAGGCCTCCTACTGGGGAGGGGTTTTGCCAATACTCGCCACGCTTGGCAGGCGGGTTGGCGAGCGCAGTTAGGTGTGATTGTTCAAGGAAGACGCTCCTGCCCATCTTCCGGATTACATCCTTTAGCGTACTCGTACTCGTACGGGTAGAGAAGGTGGGGTACAATTCTTACCACGGCATTAAATAAATACACATCAAATATACAAAAAAAATACTACATATTATAAAACTAACTCGTTCGCCTTGTCTGTCTGTTTGTTTGTGACAAACTTAAAAACTACTAAACGGATTATCATGCGAGTTTCACCAATAGATAGCGTGATTCATGAGGAAGGTTTAGGTATATAATTTGACAAGGTTTTGTGTAAATTGGTTGAAATATGATGATAATTGTTGAAAGTGTCGGAAAAAGTCAAGCCACCGTGGAGCTTTCATCGAAAACGCTGCCCTTTGAGATATAACAAAACAATGCATGGCGGGATATTCCTCTTTTATAGATCTACAAAAAAGTCCGCGGAGGCATATATCTACCTTTTAAGGTAGTTTACTATACCCATTCTTACTACCCGTGCGAAGCCGGGGCGGGTCGCTAGTAAGTAGTATAAAAAACAAATTAGGGGGCCGCCGGCAGCGGGGCAGGGCTCAAGCTGCCGGAGGTTAGGGCTCTACAGAGAGAGGAACCTCCTTACAATGCGCGCCGTGTCAAGGATCACTGCCTTTTGGATCTGACTCTTGACCCAACCGTCTAGCGAACCTCTTAATATGTTATTAATATTATGTACCCAAGTTGAAATAATTTCTATTTTTTTTTTTTTAATTTTGTAGATCTTCTTACCAGGGGTTCGTCTAAGTACGTACCACCGCAGTATCAGCTATTCTGCCGCCAAGCAGTAGTGTGTAAACATTACTGTGTTCCGGTTTGAAGGGTACTGCAGCTAGTGAAATTACAGGGCTGTTGAGAACTAACCATCTAATGTCATCTATATCTTTAAACGAGTAATTCTTGTATATAAATATATATTCTGAATCTCGGAAACGGCTCTAACGATTTTCATGAAATTTTGTTTCGGGGGCGAAAAATCGATCTAGCTAGGTTTCATTTTCAGAAAACGTCGTTTTATCCATGTTTTCAGCCGAGCAATGTTCGGTCAACCAGGTACTAAATAGTAATGAGACGAACGATACGCTCTCCTGATGGTAAGAGAAAACGCCTGTCCATGACCATTGCAGCGATACACAGAATTTTGAATAACAAAACAAAGTCCAGGGCATCGTAACGTTGAATTATCGTAATTAGTTATCAACATTCGTTTTCGTTGAATTGTTTATTATTTGAAATATTTTAATCGCAGTTTGCGAAATGTGACTTTAATTTCAACAACGGTTCGATTACGGTCTTTTAATTATTATTTGTTATTGTTCTATTATTAACCTTAATTCGTGCAACAATAAAACTATTAAAAAAAATAGTATTAGAAAAAATAATATTGGAAAAAATAGTAGGTACCTATTTGAAAAATTACATTGACCTAATTATTTTCTTTCTCATATTGGTCTGTACGTTTCTGAGATTATTAATAGTATTACAATAAAACACAATTTATTTAATAAATTTTGTAGCCATGATAGCCCAGTGGTTAGGTCGGTCAGTTCACACGCCAACAATGAGCTTAAGCTGTCGGAAAACTGAAGGAAAACATCGTAAGGAAACTATAGCATGGTGGTAGGGACAGAGTGATTCAAGAGATGTTAGATCTTTAAAACTACGCAACGGATTTTAATGCGATTTCCATCAATAGACAGAGTGATTCAAAAAGAACGTTTATATTATGTATTATACATGAATATGCAGGTCTTTTTTTATTTTTATAGCTGATAGGCTTGGTGTTTGACCACAACTCACCTGATGTTAAGTGACGGTGTGGTCGAAGATGGTAAAGCACACCTAGCCTGGAATGGAACTGGCTCTCAAGTGAGGCTGCCGGAACACGCCGTTAGATGCTTGGCGGCAGATTTTCAACTTGAGGGTGGTAGCTAGCCAGCCGAGTACTAGAAAGTACCCTACCACCACGCTATGATTTCGTCACGATGTTTTCCTTCACCGACAGTTCGAGCTCATTGTTGGGGTTTGAACCCACGCCCTTCGGCATGCGAACCGACCGCGCTAACCACTGAGCTATCATCGCTATAAAGACTCATAGGTCTCATCCAGACTTCAAATAATTGAATGGCATTAGCAGAGTCACGTAACGTGCTCTTTGCAAAGGGCTACCACGGGTCAGCCATCCGTTATAAGTAAATTTACTTGTCGTAGGTATATACTATACATACGTGCCTCTTATTAGGTAGGACGTCTTTGATAAGCGGAGCGGGTAGCGTTTAAATCCAGTGCCGGATTTTGCATATTTGTAGTAGGCTATTGAATTTTTTCCGCCCCTACTAACCTCTGCAATTCAATACCCTAGTTTACAATCATATTAATTAAAATTTCTTTGTCAATGAAATTGCTATTTTATAATTTGTGCTCTATCGTCATAATTACATCAGCTTTTTCCCATTATTAGTATGATTGTGAACTAAGGGATTGTTGTGTCCTTTCCTTATAATATTCCGCTAATAGAGCATACTTTTGCGCGTTTGTAATAGTGTGAGTAAACCTAATAACATTTAGGTACACAAAGAAAAAAAATTAGTCATATTTAATTTTTTTAAAAGGTTAAAAATTGTTATATCGAAACGTTATTGAAATATTTTAAAAATTAATATCCATTAAAGTATATATATGAATATACAACAAATTGTAGTTATGTTGAATTTTCGTGTTTTTTTTTTTTGTATGACAAAATAAAACTTTGTGCCAAATTTGCCGCCCTAGACTGCCTATCAGCCTGCTGGTAAATTCGCTACTGTCTAAATCTACTCGCACTAATTTATTATGTCTAACAGTAGTTTAACAGTTCATAAAACTGTGCGAGATGGCGCCACTAGCAAATATAAAACAACCCTTCAAACTGGAACACAGTAATGTTTACACACTAGTGCTTGGCGGCAGAATATCTAAAACAGCGGTGATACCTACCTAGACGACCGTTAAGCAAATCTACCACCAACAACGACAACAACTGTACAATCAACAGTGATATGTTACAAGTAAAATTTTACCAAAAAAACCCGGCTCCATATGGTTTTCTCATGTAAGCCATTGTCAGAACTGGACCAAATTGAAATGGGACCACACGGAAAGCACCAGCTCTTAAATAAAAAAAGAATCATCAAAATCGGTTCACCCAGCCGAAAGTACTGAGGTAACAAACCTAAAAAAAAGAAAAAATACGAATCGAATTGAGAACCTCCTCCTTTTTGAAGTCGGTTAAAAACCAAAATAAAATCGCTACTCGCCGCCGCTCATGCACTACATTCTTGCCTTATGCTAATATCGTTTAAGAATTCTATGTCGACATAGTACATTATTTGATGTTTTCTTCCATACATAGGTCAGAGGTCGAATACCAGGTGGAATTTTAAGTAAAGATTTAACTGAATAAATAACATTTGGCCTTGCGTTCTTTAGATTTGTTAACATATTTAATGATAATCGTGTCGTTACTTCAATATTAACGTATCTAAGGAATGCAATCTCGATCTCGTGTAGAGCATCGAAACTCGGTTCAATTTTGAAGACCCGGGTTTTCGGGTCTGAGAGTAATCAAAACCCGGGTAGACCGGTTTTTTCGAGCAATTCGAGCTTTTTATTGTAATTTTTTTTAAATACACTAATCTGCGTTTATGTATCGATTTCCTACAATGAGTACAAAATATAAAGGATGAGGAAGAATTTAAATAAATGAAACAGTACTTTACAAATTACAAAAACAGTTTTAATGTTTAAAAAAGTGATAAAGATTTATTTTTTCTTCAGAATATCTTAAAACTTAGTAAGTAATCTAGTTTTTTTTAAATCACAGACTTGCAGAGATTAATTTTAACATTAAATGAATTATTTTGGTAACATTACTGGTAGGAACGTAGCAACGAAGCTACTTTTTACGTAATAAATAATAATTTATTAAAGCGTGTTTTTATTCCATTTGCTTATTATTGCATTCGAACTTAATAAATAACAAAAACAAAAGTATTAAAAAAAACCCGAAAAACCCGAGTTTTAAAAATCAAACCCGGGTTTTTTTTGTAATCCTCAGAACCGGGAAAACCCGGGAATTCCCTAATCTCGTGAGATCTCGTGTCATTTTCGAAAACTCGGATAGTTTAAAAAAAAAATTGTTAAATTCGGATGACTATAAAGCGATGAAAACTGCTAGGTCGTGAACTTGTGATAATGAGGATAATTGAAATTAAAAAAAAAAAAACCTTTTTCTTTAACTAACGACCCGCCCCGGCTTTGCACGGGTGCAATGTAGATACTAATGTGGTGCATATGCATGTATTATACATATAAACCTTCCTCTTGAATCACTCTGTCTATTGGTGGAAACCGCATTAAAATCTGTTGCGTAAGTTTAAGCTATGGTTATAAGGTAGATATACGGACTTTTTTGTAGAACTATAAAAGTAAAATTACAATTAGAAATAATTTCAACATAGGTACATATTAATAACACGCTAAGAGGTTCGCTAGACGGTCGAGTCAAGGGTCAGATCCAAAAGGCAGTGATCCTTGACACGGCGCGCATTGTGAAGAGGTTCCTTGCTCTGCAGCCCTAACCACGCGCAGGGAGTTTTGGCGGGAACGCGGTGAGCGTCGTGTCGCCCCATTGTATTTTTTTCTAAAACTAGTGTTTTTTCGAGTTTTTATGCATAAAAATAGTGGTGTTTTATTTATAAAGTGCCGAATTACAAGCGCGAGTGTGGGAGAATGATATAATGTGGTTAAACATGACTTTTCGTGTTGCTTCCAAAACTCCATCCAGAAGCTCATAGTAAAGTCGCCACTTTACTAATGCATGACTTGATTTGACTGGGACCGACTGGACTTGATCAAGACTAGACTTTGACTGTAACTATAGATGATAAAGAAGCTGAAAAATGAAGACTACTCACGAAATATAGAAACATTGAAACTGGCAGAATGCACAGAGTGCGATGCCAAGAAGAGAAAAAAAAAAAACACGCACAGCTCGAGCCCTGCCCCGCTGCCGGCGGTTTTTGCCTAGTTTTTAAGTTTTTAAGACCCTCGGGATCCCGCTGCTTTTATTAATCTGCTGGATCCCGCACCTTCAAAGCCCAGATGCGCGGATCCCGCAAATTAAAAATTTGGCCAGCCGCTAATACTTTCGCGTGAATCGCGAGCAGCACGAGCGCGACGTTGCCGTTCAGCAAAGAAGCCGCGCCGGCGACTTAAAAATTGTTGATGAAAGAAATTTAAATTTCCAAAATGTCTTCGTGATGAGGGGCCCCAAACGCCTAGGGGCCCTGGGTCTCTTAGTCCGGGCCTGTGTATAGTGTATTGTGCTTCTGGTCAAAAATAACAGTCATTCTATCATTTATTTTACAGAAACTGTTAATATTATCGTGTCTGATCGTGGCTGTCTGCGCCGACGTGTCCCACCTGGTCAGGAAAGACGAGAGTCAATCCCAGATCGTCAGGCAGGAGTATGAAGTAGACCCTGATGGTGGATACCAGTTGACTCTGGAGACGGAGAACGGTATAAGAGCTAACGTGAGAGGCCAAATCTTCAAAATCGACGCAGTAAGTTAACACTTATGTCCATCCGTCCCTGACTAGCTGTTTACCATCTTAGACCATCATTTAACATCAGGTGACCTGTGGTCAAATACCTAGCCTATCGAAATATTTAAAAAAAAAACTATAGCACGGTGATAGCGGCTGGCTAGCTACCACCCTCAAGTTGAAAATCTACCGCATCTAACGGTGTGTTCCGGCAGCCTCACTTGAGAGCCAGTTCCATTCCAGGCTAGGTGTGCTTTACCATCTTCGACCACACAGTCACTTAACATCAGGTAAGCTGTGGTCAAACACATAGCCTGACAGCGATAAAAAAAATAGTGGGCTGTTAGGCCAGTAAAAATAGCCGCGTGTTTTTGGTCAACCTCCCACAAAATTTCCGATCCATTTTTTTTTTTTAATTATTTTAGTGTCACTTACTGAACATAAAATCACAAAATGCTGACAGTTCCAGGTGAAGCTTCAAGCGCCACCTTGAAAAAAAGTTTTTGGCCGATATCTCGGAAACTATGCACTTTAGGGCAAAGGTTATTCAGACCATTATTGTAGAGAATAAAATTTCACATCTTTTAATTCCTATAAACTTTTTTACAAAACTTACCGCTTACGATTTATGACACATTTAATGAACCGGTTATTTCTCTTTAACTCTTATTATTATTACCTGCTATAGAAAAGATTTTTTATTGCTGAAGATTCATTTTTTTTTTTTTTACAGGAGAACAGTATCCAGAAAGTACAAGGGGAGGCGTCGTGGACATCCCCAGAGGGTGAACCAATACAATTACAATATATTGCTGACGAGAATGGATACCAGCCACAGGTAAAAAAGAGTGACAAGACAAGAACTGAAGTTTCTTAGCATTTAATGGCATCACCAAGCGACACTACTACGGTATCTAACTATGGGCCTTATTATTAAGCTCAAAGTAGCTATGGAGAGGGCTATGCTCGGAGTTTCCCTACAAGATCGAATCAGGAATGAGGAGACCCGTAGACGAACTAAAGTAACCGACATAGCGCAGCGGATTAGCAAGCTGAAGTGACAATGGTGACATAGCACACAGAACTGATAGTCGGTGGGGATGTACAGTCCTAGAATGGAGACCACAGACGGGCAAGCACAGCCTAAGACATCCGCCCATAAGGTGGACAGACGAGCTAATGAAGACCGCAGGAACGCGCTGGATGCGAGCCGCTTCCAACCGGTCTTTATGGAAGTCAAGCACGCAGAACTGATGGCCAATGGGGATGTACAGTTCTGAAGTGGAGACCACAGATGGGCAAGCACAGCTTAAGACATCCGCCCATAAGGTGGACAGACGAGCAAATGAAGACCGCAGGAACGCGCTGGATGCGAGCCGCTTCCAACAGGTCTTTATGAAAGTCAATGGGGGAGGCCTATGTCCAGCAGTGGACGTCCTACAGCTGAGATAATGATTAAGAGAACCATGCGAGTGGCGGGTCCACGTCGTTGCAGAAATGTGAATCCGGGTCTAATACATTTCGACCCAGTTAGGTTTAAGGGGCCTCTTTAGAAAAGCAATAGCAATAAGCAATATAGTAGCTAGCCAGCCGAGTACTAGAAAATACCCTAGTACCACGCTATGGTTTCCTCACAATGTTTTCCTTCACCGGCAGCTTAAGCTTATTGTTGTCATCCCGACGTGTGAACTAACCTAACCTTACACTTAACTCCCCTCTTTCCTAAATTGTGTCAAATGATAACAATTGTTTTTTTTTTCTTTTCCACAGGGTTCTCACCTACCTACGCCGCCGCCGATACCGGAAGCTATCATACGCTCCCTTGAGTACAACCGGGCTCACCCCCCAGCACCAGAGAAAAAATAAATAAACTACTATTGTAACTTAATAACATAGCTGTTACCGTTACTTATTGTTATGTGAGTCTATATTTTTTAAGAGTAATAAATAAGTACTAAATTACATTACTGGTTTCTTTTTTACTTTCTTTTAGCTCATTCGGTAGTATGAGATTCATGATTAATTGGCCTCAATATAGTTATAATAACTCAGATATAATAACAATATAGCTATGATAACAACATAGCTATAATGACATAGCTGTTACCGTTACTTATTGTTATGTGAATCTATATTTTTTAAGAGTAAAAAATAAGTGCTAAATTACATTACTGGTTTCTTTTTTACTTTCTATTAGCTCAGTCAGCAGTAGGATATGCATGATTAATTGGCCCTTATATATGTTTTTATAACAACGCAGATATAACAATATAGTTATGATAACAACATAGCTATAATGACAAAGCTGTTACCGTTGCTTATTTTTATATGAGTTTATGTTATGTAAGAGTAATAAATAAGTGCTATATTACATTACTGGTTTCTTTTTTACTTTCTGTTAGCTCATTCGGCAGTAGGATGTGCATGATTAATTAGCCCTTATATATGTTTTTATAACAACGCAGATATAACAATATAGTTATGATAACAACATAGCTATAATGACAAAGCTGTTACCGTTGCTTATTTTTATATGAGTTTATGTTATGTAAGAGTAATAAATAAGTGCTATATTACATTACTGGTTTCTTTTTTACTTTCTGTTAGCTCATTCGGCAGTAGGATGTGCATGATTAATTAGCCCTTATATATGTTTTTATAACAACGCAGATATAACAATATAGTTATGATAATAACATAGCTATAATGACACAGCTGTTACCGTTACTTATTGTTATGTGATTCTAAGTTATATAAGAGTAATAAATAAGCGCTATATTGAATTACTGATTTCTTTTCCGTTTTCTATGAACTCATTCGGTAATTCATGATTAATTTGCCTTAATATTGCCATAATAACACAGATATTATTACAATATAGCTATGATAAACACATCCACCACACCGTCACTGAACATCAGGTGAGCTGTGGTCAAACACCTAGCCAGTAGAACATTTAAAAAAGATTCCAATTTAATCGTGCAAACCGCTAAACAATGGAGTGTTGTTGCTGTTGATGTTTTCCTTCATCGGCAGCTCATTGTTAAGATTTGAACTCACGCCCTACAGTGTGTGAACCGACCACGCTAAGCACTGAGCTATCTAACCGTTTAGCTTATTTTTTTAAAGCTCCTCCTTGTCTAATAGTGGAATGGGAAGGGGGGAATTAGGTCACGCAGATCTGAAACGCACTCTACAAAGTGTATCCGGTAGAAAATCGATAGACAAGCTATTTTGCGTCGATGTTCTAGATTTTGGAGTCATTTCTGAACAAGCGAGCCATTTCTGATAAGTTTCTCAAGTAATCACTAGAAATTCGTTAATCTATCCACATACCTTGATCTCTAAGTACAGTGACAGCTTCCAGCACACGTTTGGTGTATATACAGGGTTCGTAATTGTCCATCTCTTGAGTCACAACTGCGCACACCCTGTACACACAATATTATTTATAAATATTGTTATTTTTTTTAAATTTCAAAGTAATGACATGAACAAGGCGCACTCCTGATGGTAAGAGATAACGCCTGTCCATGACCATTGCAGCGATACACAGAACTTTGAATAACAAAAGTTATTAGCAATTACAACAATTATTAATAACAGAAGTTATAGGTTGTAATAATAATGACATTGACACATCTATGGATCGTTTTTTTTTAATACAGGCAATGGCCTCAATCTGATAAAGCCAATGAAGAAGTATACTTTAAGGTAGATTCAAAAATGTAACTTAACGTTCATAAGTGCCTTATCAGGGCCTAAAAAGGACAAATGACTTTTGATTTTATTAAAATTTCAAAAAAAATGGACGAAAATAAAAACAATCAAATTAGTTTTTTTTTTATGTCGGCACGGTAGCGCCGCGATGTATAGTCATTTTATCTGTCGCTCAAGTCAAGTTGCAAAATGCAAAGAATAGTTTCTTAGAAGCTAGGTTATAGGTTGTAATAATAATGACATTGACACATCTATGGACTGTTTTTTTTAATACAAGCAACGGCCTCAGTCTGATAAAGCCAATGACGAAATATTCTAAAATTTAAAAAAAAACTCGACGAAAATAACAAAAGCAAATTAGTTTTTTTTTAAATTGCTCTATATTTTCATAATCTAAAATGGAGGGTAAGATTTTTGGACATTCTCCATTGAGAATCTCCTTTTTTGAAGTCGGTTAAAAATCAAGTAGCAACACGCCTGAATCAATCGAGTAGCAAAAATAGTTTGTACCTGGCACTGCGTCCGCGGATGGCGCCGGCTGTCCTCTCGAGCGAGTCGGGGTCTCCCTCTTGCAAAGCCACCACACACTTGTTCACATCTTCCAGAATATGGTTCTCTGTAACAACATCCCGTATGTTACGAACATTGATAACCTTTTTTTCTCTTTCTGTCATTATATAGGTATATATATATTATATATATATTTTTTACACCAACTTTAATATATATTTTGTTACTTTCCATCCTAAGGTTGTCTGGAAGAAATCGCTCTAGGCGATAATAGGCGATAGATCTTGTACACCATTTATTTGTTATTCTATACTACGAAAGCCATATGAATGGCCGCGTACAATGAAGTCTTATCACGCCAAATTTAAAAAAAGTAAAAAATTCGGCCCTTGGATCATCATCATCATCAGCCATCATTTAAGACGTCCACTGCTGGACATAGGCCTCCTCCTGGGGGTTTTGCCAATACTCGCCACGCTTGGCAGGCGGGTTGGCGAGCGCAGTTAGGTGTGATTGTTCAAGGAAGACGCTGCTGCCCATCTTCCGGATCACATCCCTTAGCCGACTCTTACGGCAACCACGGGTAGAGAAGGTGGGGTACAATTCTTACGCCGGCACCACCCGGCAAATTACGGTTATTCGGTTATTCTATGTTGTGTTTTTATTTTGTTATTTTCTCTTTTTTTGTATTTTGTTTAATGTATAATAAAGTTGTATTGAATTGTATTTTTTATTTTTATTAATTTGCCCCATCGGGCAGCCTAAAGCTGTAAAGCCATACTGTCTTATTTTCAGTTTTTGCAATTCATGTCTTATATCTATAGTTACAGTCAAAGTCCAGTCTTGGTCAAGTCCAGTTGGTCCCAGTCAAATCAAGTCATGCCTTAGTAAAGCAGTGGCGACTTTACTATAAGCTTCTCGATGGAGTTTTGGAAGCAACACGAAAAGTCATGTTTCACCACATTATATCTCTTTCCCACACTCGTGCTTGTAATTCGGCACTTTATGAATAAAACACCACTATTTTTATGCATAAACACTCGAAAAAACACTAGTTTTAGAAAAAATACAATGGGGCGACACGACTCTTACCGCGTTCCCGCCAAAACTCTGAAAGCAATGTCATATAAATTATGCTCATTGATTATTTTTCTTGTTATTGGCACATCACGTTCTCTACTTGTTCTTTAATCTTCATGATACTTTAGCTTGCCCGATACTTGACAGCCCTGTTGGCTCATTGGTGTGTCGGCTTAAAGAGCTGTAGGGCGTAGGTTCGATTCGCACCCAGGTCAAACATTCTGTGGTATAAACAAATGGTTTGGGTGCTCTGTATGTATTTACAGACAAGCTGAAGAGTTTTTTTAATATCTATAACCCGACTGCGACAATATAATATAACTTTTTTTTTTTTTGTAATCCTCTTTTGATTGCCTTTATTTAGATATCCTACTTGGTAGGACTGTTTTTTTTTTAAACTCTTTGGTCACTTGTTTTATTGAGACGAATCTAACGATACCTTAATTAGACCACCACCATTTTTTTACCATTTAGATTTTAGATAAGTGGTTATGGCATCAAAATGTTTTTATTTGACAATTTGCCCTTGACGTTTGTATAATTTTATTATTTTGACATTTATATTTACCACATATATAGACATTTGTATAATTTCTTTTGACTTTTGTATAACATTTTGACATTTAGATTTACCTTATATTGACACTTGTATAATTTCTTTTGACATTTGTATTACCTTTTTGACATTTATAAACCTAATTCATTTTGACATTTGAATTTTTTTTTTTAAATTGTGAGATAGATATAATTTATTAGAATAGTCGTTTTTATCTCAATAAATTAATTTAATTTAATTTTAACTGTCGCAATCCATTCGACCGTTTAGAAGAAACGAAGTTATAATTATAAAGAAATTTACATAAATACATACATGCAAGATACGCGCGAAAAACATAACCCTTCCTTGGCAGTTGGGTAAAAAAAAAAGTATTCTATCGTTACGTCTTCCATAGTATAAGCTTTGCTTAGTTTGGGGTCAGATGGCGCTGTGTGTAATGTCCTACGAAATAGATTTATTTATTAGATCGATCTTAGCGATAAGGCCGCTAGTTAAAACAATATTTACGGACACATAGGAGGGGGGAGTAAGACTTTTGCTGACAACAATTACTAAAATTCTGCTTTACATAATAGATGAATATACAAAAAAAAAATATCTATTAAATGACGGTCCAAAGACGAAAGTATTCAAGATTATAGTATACTAGCTGTGCCCCGCGGTTTCACCCGCGCTAGATGCCTACGTCATAGTAGCTTTATGCATGCAAAGTCTCAGCCCGATCGGTTTAAAATTGACAAAGTTTCATACAAACTTTCATCCCCTATTTTATCCCCTTGGGGGTAGAATTAATCAAAATCCTTTCTTAGCGGATGCCTACGTCATAACATCTATCTGCATGCCAAATTTCAGCCCGATCCGTCCAGTGGTTTGGGCTGTGCGTTGATAGATCACTATGTCAGTCAGTCAGTCAGTCACCTTTGGGTCATATATATTTAGAAGATAGTATGTTGTAAATAAAAAGAAGTATATGGTACACAGTCAAATATGGACCCTGTAGGGTCGTTCACTGTTCATTGTTCGTACTCACCACTAACAGCAAGGAAGTCATCAATGGTTGTGATGTCATCGACCGCATCAGTAAGTAGTTTGACCGCCAGCTCCCAAGCGCGAGCGAAGGCGCCCGCGTTCTCCTGAGCTACACGGGAGCGTGGACGAGCCCCTAAAACGCGCGCTGCGTTTATCACCTGGACAAAAATGAGACTGACTTTAAGTAAGTCAAACTTTTTAGTAAAATATCTATAAGTAGAACATCTTCGCGATAAATAGGCGACACAAGTGGGAAGAGGCGGCGCGGCGGGGGCGGGGGACGCTTGCCGGCGATCACTACGCGAGTGCCGGCCGAGCAGGCGGGGTTAGCACGTAAATGTCATTGTTTTCTGTTGTGTAGGTACGTGTTCATGTACAAATTTAATAGGTTAGTAGACTTTTTAATAAAAATGTATTAAAAAGTCACAGAAGTTGAAGTGTGTCTTATAGATTTGTTGTTAGTGAAGCTATGAACAAAAAAAAAACGGCCAAGTGCGAGTCGGACTCGCGCACCGAGGGTTCCGTACAAACCTGTAGGTATTTTGTATTTTTTTTTAATACAGAA
This sequence comes from Biston stratarius, assembly GCA_950106695.1. Taxonomy (NCBI): domain Eukaryota; kingdom Metazoa; phylum Arthropoda; class Insecta; order Lepidoptera; family Geometridae; genus Biston; species Biston stratarius. Next base: position 2,633,565 of record OX467121.1, on the reverse strand, counting down.
TAGTTTCTCGTTTGACCACAACTGATCAGGGGACACCCGCTCGGGCAGCTAATTCCATTAATTAGGGGTTCGTACAATAGAAGTTTAGTACAATGGAGAGGGCTATGCTCGGAGTTTCCCTACGAGATCGAATCAGAAATGAGGAGATCCGTAGACGAACTAGAGTAGCCGACATAGCCCAGCGGATTAGCAAGTTGAAGTAGCAGTGGGCAGGGCACATAGCACGCAGAACTGATGGCCGATGGGGCTGCAAAGTTCTGGAGTGGAGACCGCGGACCGGCAAGCGCAGCGTAGGACGTCCACCCACAAGGTGGACAGACGACCTCATAAAGACCGCAGGAACGCGCTGGATGCGAGCCGCTTCCAACCGGTCTTTATGGAAGTCAATGGGGGAGGCCTATGTCCAGCAGTGGACGTCCTACGGCTGAGATGATGATGATGACAATAGAAGTTAATCAAACAGTTTAGTTAAGAGTTTCTGTAATAAGGGCAGGGACGGATCAGGACATGATTATAGTACGTTCCAAACCTCCGGCGAAATTCAGACATTGACCCCAAGTATTATGTTAGCAAAAATACAGAAAGATAGTATCGTTGCCCATTCCAGGGCTTGAAACCGGTTTCAAATTGACCGGTAAACACCCGGTTAATAACGTTATTAAGGTTATTTCGTTCGGAGCGCGAGCGTTATGAAAACCTTTTCAAAAACCTTTATAAACCGGTTTATTCCGCGAGCTCGTGCGGTCTGCCGACAGAGGCGCGCGGGGTGCGGCGGGATAGATCCTTCTTCACAGTAGTGGTAGGTATAGGTAAGTCAAATGGAAAAGAACGAATCCTTTTCGTTCTATACCGGTTTTTCGAGTGAAACCTTTTGAATATTGTTCTTTACATTAACCGTTTTATTTAGAGGTTTAGTTCGAACAGAACGAAATAATAAAGTTCGTAGGTATTTTAAGCGAAACCGGTTTGAAAATTTTTCCGGTTTCCAAGCCCTGGCCCATTCATTACCATTCATAAATTATCGTATTCTCTGTCGTTAAGAGGAAAGCAGTCAACTGAGACATTTGAAAATTAGGAATTTCACCAAGCTATTTCTGTCGCGCCGCACGCAGCACCCGAATATACTGAGCGAAAGGGACAACTGCACCTCGGGCTCATTAACCCGAAATAAACTGAGCAAAATCGAGGTTTCGTATTCCTCTGTTTCCTCCTCCAAATTTAGACCGATTTTAGTATTTCTTTTAACAAGTAAATAAGAAGGATGTGTTATTTGCCTGTGCGTTTTATTTTTTTAAGATTATGTCTATGAAATTGGGAATTTGGACGTTGAAACACAGCGTTGAAACTAGGTAAATTTTAAGATTTTTGAAGATTCCTAGCTCTTATAAAAAAAAACATATATCAAAAAATCAAAACAGAGGGGCATGAAACTAGCAAGTATCTACTTCCTATCTAAAAACTATTGCTCTAGTATTAAAATCCTGGAAGGAAAATGGGGAAAACGTTTGTATGAAGAAAATGACGACTTGTTTCCTCTTAAGATTTCGTGGCAAGGGATTGCGCACGACCCGCGGTCAACCAGAGGCCGCAAACTGGTTTCAACAAGTTTCAAACTGCGGGCTTCATTCCGCTGTGGAATGGGAACGAGTGTGGGTTGTTGCAGTAAATAAGTTTGTTTTAATTTGTTATCGAAAGTACATTGAACAAGTCATTTTAAAAGTGATATGGAGCCATTTCCTTCGTCATCGCGACCACTTAAGAGCTTTGCCTATAATCTATATCTTTAAACGAGCAATTCTTGTATATATATATATATATTCTGGATCTCGGAAACGGCTCCAACGATTTTCATGAAATTTTGTATCCAGGTGTGAATCCGGGGATGAAAAATCGATCTAGCTAGGTTTCATTTTTCAGAAAACGTCGTTACATCCATGTTTTCAGCCGAGCAATGCTCGGTCAACCAGGTACTTAGAATTATAATAACAATTATTTATAAAATTTCGTTAACAATTCGGTATGTAAAGTTTTTTTTTGGTATTTATTTTATATTTTTTTCTGATAGTAAACTTTATTTCATGAAACTAATTTGAATATTTTGGCTTTTTATGCGGTAGTTGATTTTTAATACGTTTTCAAACTTTCGATAGCGATGACGTCATAAGGTTGACTGAATATCCCTAGTAGGCCTTTGCCATGTAAAACAAAAAATAATATTTTGACACATTTGATTGACTTTGACAACTGACATGAAATAAAGAATTTTGTTTATCAAAGCTTCTTAATGTTGCTAATCTATTACTTTTTTGTATGGATTATTACGCTATTACGCCGCTGGCAAATCTATTAAGATTTAAAAAAATATATGGATCTATTACAGCTGTTTTACAGAAACATTAGAACTGATAGAATGCACAGAGTATGATGCCAAAAAGAAAAAGGACAAACCCAATGAACTTTTTTTTTACGTGATTTGGCAATGCACGGGTGTTATATTTACCTATTTTGGTATTTTATAAATGAAGTAACGAAATTATAGTATTTTTCCGTACTATCCTTAGATATGGATAGTATCTAGTACGGAGCATGAAATAGTTGTACAAATACTGTAATTATAGTACAAAATCCAACGCTGCGTTGACTTGACATTGACAGTTTTTGTTTAGGTTCGCCATTGCTTTTGCACAGCGAACTACATGACGTCATTATGGGACTCATTGAAAGTCAAGTTTATCTTGTGTATTTTATTGAAATATACCCCATCTCATAGTTTAGAGAGTTTTAAACGTCAAAATAATGTACAGGAATGTAATATTTCGAAATGGTTTTGGAATCAGCAAAGTATTTTTTTTCTTTACATACCGAATTTACCTAACATTTTTTAACCTTTCTAAAAAATGTTGGTTATACCTACATAATGCTCTTAGGTCAATGTCCGAACTTCGCCGGAGGTTTGGAACGCACTATAGTACTTTGTACATACCTGCGGGCAAAGAGCCTCAATGTGGTCAGCTGCGTGGCGGACCATCTTCACACCGTCTTCGTTGTTAGACATCGAACAAACTAGGTTGGCTACCTGTCAATACATAATTACATTAATATAACGTCAGCCATTAACATCCCACTGCTGGGAATGCAAACTGAATTTTAAAGCCCGTCACGGACGGTAGATATGAGTTATATGATAAATTGAAAGAATTCGTCGTAAATTTGCTTTTCGCAAAATGTCCAGTTCGCAAAATGTACCGTTAGAGAAATGTGCCTTGCGCAAAATGTCAAATACGCAAAATGCCCATTACGCAAAATACCCATTTCGCAAAATGTCGCTTGCGCAAAATTTCCATTTGACAAAATGTCCCTTGCCCAAAATATCCATTACGCAAAAAGTCTCTTTCACAAAATGTCCCTTGCGCAAAATTTCTATTACGCAAAATGTCCCTTTTCTCAAAATGTCCCTTGCCCAAAATATCCCTTGCGCAAAATGTCTTACGCAAAATATTTCTTATGTTCCCCATTTAAAATATTGTTACCACCATTTTAAATATTATATTCAACCTGAAACATTTATCCGATATACTTAAAATCCAAAACTAAAATTTAAATTAATTTTAAATTTAATCAAAATAAACATCACTAAATAATTTAATATACATAACTCCGGAAAACTCCGCAAAGTAACCCCTGAATGAATCGATTATTATTATACAAATGTTATTTTAAGTTGGAACTGTTTATTTTTTTAATTTTAGAATCATTTCTTAATGTCCTACCTCGACTAGTTTGTTGGCGTGTTCAGTGAAGACAAGGGCGTACTGCTCTAGTTCTTTTTCATTTCCGTTGCGAGCTGCCTCCATCAGTACCAGCAATGGAACGTTCGTCTCCAAAAAACTGAGGGTAGAAAACAAAACTTAAGAACACTAATTTACGTCTTTGGTTCGTCTTTGGTCTTTGCCGTGGTGGTGCCGGCGTAAGAATAGTACCCCACCCTCTCTGCCCGTGGTTGCCGTAAGAGTCGGCTAAGGGACGTAATCCGGAAGATGGGCAGCAGCGTCTTCCTTGAACAATCACACCTAACTGCGCTCGCCAACCCGCCTGCCAAGCGTGGCGAGTATTGGCAAAACCCCCCCAGGAGGACGTGTGTCCAGCAGTGGACGTCCTATGGCTGATGACGTGAGGTGTGCGATGTTCTTACCTATCGCTGACGTGGTCGACTACCGCCTTGCGCAGTTGGCGACGCAAGTCACGTGTCTTGCGGCACATGTTCTCGATGGCTCGCTCCAGTCCAGCTGATTGTTCCGGCTTGCCGGCCTGTCCACAAAATCAAGTTCATATTCCAAGTTCCCTTTTTAGGATTCCGTACCCAAAGGATTCAATTTAATTATTCAATTATCATTTATTCATATAAATAGGGTAACATACAGATCTTTTAAAAATTTTTTTTTTTTTTTTTTTTTATTGGCTGACAGATTAGTTATTTGACCACAGCTCACCTGATATTAAGTGATGGTGTGGTCGAAGATGGTAAAGCACATTTAGCCTGGAATGGAACTGGCTCTCAAGTGAGGCTGCCGGAACACACCGTTAGATGCTATGCGGCAAATTTTCAACTTGAGGGTGGTAGCTAGCCAGCCGAGTACTAGAGAGTACCCTACCACCACGCTATGGTTTCCTCACGATGTTTTCCTTCATACTCACGTTGGTCATGTATTCGTGCAGCAGATCTTGTAACGCCTGTCGCACGGCGTTGCATTCTGCCACGATGCGCTCGCGACGTTCGTCCCTGTGCAAACGAAAAACAACCTTAACTTCACAACATAAGTACTAAATAACTTAACTGCCCTGTTGGCTCATTAAATGTTTGTTCTGTATCTGGGTATTCTGTATACATCATCAGCCATAGGACGTCCACTGCTGGACATAGGCCTCCTCCTGGTGGAGTTTTGCCAATACTCGCCACGCTTGGCAGGCGGGTTGGCGAGCGCAGTTAGGTGTGGCAAACATACATTCATCCAAGTGGCGAGTATTGGCAAACCCCCCAGGAGGAGGCCTATGTCCAGCAGTGGACGTCCTATGGCTGATGTGATGTGATACACGTAAATCGACTTACCTAGTGCAAGAACTATCCGCCATGAGGGCTGCGCCAGAAATGATGGATTCGAGTCGTTCTTCGAGCGAAGGGCGTGTACGTAACTCCGAATACGCTAGTGGCTCCATCACCATACGCTCCTGAAAATTAAAGTTTTTTTTTTGCGTTTAACATCCTACTTAATATTATAAATGTGAAAGTTTGGATATTTGTTATTCAATTACTAAAATGTCCTATAATAAATTCAAAGATTTTATAAAGCAGAGGTTAATCGACAAAGCCTACTATAAGGTGGCTCATTACGTGGAAGACAGGGATATATGGTTAGTAGCTTCTCTCTGCACTTGCATCCCCCTGGCTAAGTGACAATTGTAAAATTCAAAATTCAAAACCATTTATTCAAACTAGGCTGAGAATCAGCACTTTTCGAACGTCGAAATTACATAAGACAGTCCCCCAAAACGCCCACCCGTCACCACTTCCTAGTGCTTTAGCTGGGAAGAAGAAGTGGCGCAACAAACTCCCCAGCAGCACAGCTGTCTGTTCAGTTACAGAAAAATATATATATATATAATACTATGCAAAATTATTTATATTACGCGACACAAAACATTATTTAAATTATTAGCCGTATGTCAGCTAGCACACGCCAATGTACCAACCAAAAACATCGAGAACTATACTCAGGCAGAATAAAAACGAAACGTAAACAATATCTAAATAAAAGCCTCCAGGCATTATGGGCGTGCCCGCTTACACATAGCTATATTCATATAACTGTCACTGGAAGTTATAAATGATAAACTAGGACGTTAGCTAATCACATATTGCAATGCAACTCATAAAAAACATTGTAATGAGTAGATTATGTCAACAATAAATTAAAATAAAACTAAAATAAATTGACTTATAAAGTCAAATAAAATAAACAATTATATAAACTGATATAAACCTGTCAGTAGGTAAGCTAATTCTGGAGAAAGAACACAAACATTGTCTTGAGTTAATCACAGCGACCAACTATTCTTATCATATAAGTAGTCGTTGATAGAATAGTATGCCTTTGAACAAAGGTTGGATTTTAATTTTTTTTGGCGTTAAAAGGCAAATCTAGGAAAGAAGAGGGTAGCTTGTTATAAAAGGTCATCCCAAGCCCAACAAATGAGTTATGAACCTTATGAAGCCGGTGAAAGGGAGCTCGTAGTTTCTCCTTATTTCTAGTGTTAACATTGTGAATATCACTGTTTTTAGTGTATAAGTGTATATTTTGCCTAATATATAAGATGTTGGCGAAGATGAATTGAGATGCCACTGTGAGGATACCAATATCTTTGAAAAAATCTCTCAGAGAAACTCTGGCACCTAGTTGATAAATTGCTCGAACTGCTCGTTTTTGAAGGACAAATATATTGTGAATATCAGCAGCTTTGCCCCACAGTAGAATACCGTAGGACATAACACTATGAAAATAACTAAAATAGACTAACCGAGCTGTATCAACGTCAGTGTATTGTCTTACTTTCCTGACGGCGTAGGCGGCCGAACTGAGCCTTCCCGCTAGGCTCGATATATGTGGGCCCCACTGAAGTTTGGCGTCTACTGTTATGCCTAGAAAAACTGTCGAGTTTACAGTTTCAAGCACCTCTTTATCTAAGACGATGTTGGGACCTAGATTTCTAACATTTGGTAGCACGAACTTTAAACATTTCGTTTTTTTGGCATTGAGAACTAGGTTATTTGTTGTAAACCAATCCGTAACCATTGAGAGTGCACTGTTTACATCGTCAAAATCTTGTCTATTCCTGTCTACTTTAAAAATAAGAGAGGCATCATCTGCAAACAGTACAACTTCACAGATACCCTTTAAATAGAATGGTAAGTCATTGATATACACTAAGAACAAGAACGGATCCAGTATTGAGCCTTGAGGCACACCTAACTGAACTGGTCTGGAGGACTTAACTCCATTAACATCTACACATTGGAACCTATTATGTAAATACGAATTTATAACGTTGAAAGCATAATGTATGTATGTATTAATATTTATAACTGTAAACTGTAACCTAATATGAAAAGAAAGATCCACAAAAAATGCCTTGCTGAGTTTCTTGCCGGAGTCTTCTCAGTTGAAGTGTAATTACGAGCCGGTGGTAGATTCAAACATGTAACTTAACGTTCATAAGTGCCTTACCAGGGCCTAAACTGAATAAATGACTTTTTGATTTTGAAATAATTTCAATGTGTTTACCATTGAAAGTAGTAAGTTCGTAAAAAAGTATTTTTCTTTAATAAAGTTACGAAAGCTACGTTAGTTACTAACAGGTCATTAAAAAAAATGTTTATTTTTTTTTCAATTCTTATATTTTTTTAAATCGCTGTCAGGCTCGTGGTTTGACCATAGCTCACCTGATGTTAATTGACGGTGTGGTCGAAGATGGTAAAGCACACCTAGCCTGGAATGGAACTGGCTCAGTGACGTTGCCGGAACACACCTTTAGATGCTTGGCGGGTTTTATCAACTTGATGGTGGTAGCTAGCCATTCGAGTACTAGAAAGTACCCTACCACCATGCTATGGTTTCCTCACTATGTTTTCCTTCACCGGCAGCTCAAGCTCATTGTTGGGGTTTGCACCGACCGCGCTAACTACTGAACTATCTATATTACTATTCCTGTATTCCTGTACAAACTTATAAACGGAGCACACGATGTCCCTGAACTGCTGTCTAGCTTGAATTTTCCTGTGCCAACTACGCTAACCAGGGCTTCGAGGCTCAAAGTCTTAACGAATCCTAAATATTATACCAACCTCGGCAAAAATGCTCCTCTAAATAGAATTATAACACTGTTGAATAGTTTGCATAGCAAACATTCCTTGGACCTTTTTACTAGCACTGTTAGTAGTTTCAAGCGGGCGATTCGTAATATTGACTTAGTTGACATTTAAGTTATTGTATTGTTGATTTATATATCTAGTTTATCTTTGACCATGTATCAAACAACGACGAATCCTTTGTAGCTTTTAATTATAATTTTGACTGAGTATTGACTGATTTTTAGGTTTTAATGTTTTTGACATATTGTTTTTGATTTTAATAATTTTGACAGAATATTTGATTTTAATGCATGCCGTCTTCGCCTATAATTGCTGTGGCACTTAACTTGACATTTTGTAATTTCGAAATTTAATTTTTAATGTATTGGTGTACACTGTGTTGGCGGACTTATTAAATAAATAAATAGCTATATTTTTTTTATATTGGCAGTATTTTTATATTGACATATTCCTATATTGACATGTTTGTATATCATGACATTTTGTTTTTATTTCATTGACATGTAATATGTAATGTAATGTATAATGTAATGATATTACGGAATTGACTTGTAACATTGTTGGTGTTATCAATAAAATATTTGTATTTTTGTATTCAGTATCACCGCTGCAAAAAAACTTTGTTTTACTACTCAAGGTTCTGTGTATCGCTGCAATGGTCATGGACAGGCGTTAATCTCTTACAATCAGAAGAGGACAGTCTAAATACTTTTCCATTAAAAAATATTACTCACATCAAAATCGTCAAGAGCTTGGGCCAATTCTCCGGGACCTTCAACGGGTCGAGTACCTAGAAAAAGGAACATGCTTTTAATAATCACTTTTTTTGTTTCTATGCTTTTATTATGCGAACAGGCGTTTTATGAGCAGTTATTGTGTAAGACAGGGGTCGGCAACCTTTTGACAGGTAGGGGCCGCAAGGTGGCAAAATATAGTAAAGGCGGGACTAAGTTAATAATTTAAGCTAGTTAATAACTCTAGAAGCCTAATATACCTATAATTGGTCATATCCCACAGAATAGATCATCATCATCATCATCAGCCGTATGACGTCCACTGCTGGACATAGGCCTCTCCCATTGACTTCCACAAAGACCGGTTGGAAGCGGCTCGCATCCAGCGCGTTCCTGCGGTCTTTATGAGGTCGTCTGTCCACCTTGTGGGTGGACGTCCTACGCTGCGCTTGCCGGTCCGTGGTCTCCACTCCAGAGCTTTGCAGCCCCATCGGCCATCGGTGCTGTGTGCTATGTGCCCTGCCCACTCCCACTTCAACTTGCTAATCCGCTGGGCTATGTCGGCTACTTTAGTTCGCCTACGGATCTCCTCATTTCTGATTCGATCTCGTAGGGAAACTCCGAGCATAGCCCTCTCCATAGCTCGTTGTGCTACTTCAAGCTTACTAAGCAGGCACACAGGGAGAGACCACGTTTCGGCGCCATAAGTCATCACTGGTAACACACACTGGTCGAAGACTTTCGACTTGAGGCACTGAGGTAATTCGGACGAGAAAACGCTGCGCAGTTTTCCGAACGCTGCCCAGCCGGGTTGGATTCGACGATTGATCTCTTTCTCGAAGTTGGACCTACCTAGTTGGACTGCTTGTCCTAGGTAAATGTACTTGTCAACAACTTCAATAGATAGAAAGACCAAAAATAAAATAAATACCCCAATGATGGACACTTAAAGAAGAAAATTTTGGTATTTCACAAAATTCACTTATACCCGTGAAAGTTTTAACAAAACGTAGTGAAAATGGAAGTCCTATATTTATTCTATTTTTCTGCTTTATTTAATGTAGGGCACTTTAATTGGTTTTAAATCAAAATCAAAATCAGTTTATTTGTAAGCATATTGTCTTAAATTACAGGTCTTATGGTTAAAATTATAAGTTTCAAATATTCTACCTTAGTAGGTGTACAAATATTTTAGTTATAAACAATTATTTAAGCGTGTCATTTAAAAAGTCATTAATATCATAATAACACTTGTCCATAAGAAATTTAAATAATTTACATTTAAAGCTATTGGTGTTTAATTCTTTAAAATTATCTGGCAATTTGTTATATACAGTGATGGCCATACAGTATACATTTCCATTATACACATTTGTTCTCCGACCTGGGACAAGCAACTTATGTTTATGTCGTTTCTGTCTGTCCCTTCCAGGAACGTCACAATTCAGTGGGAATAGATTACAATGTCATCGAACAAACAGACAAACCTCATATATGTAAAGGGAAGGCAAGGGCAAAATGTTACATTTCGTAAATAAAGGTTTACATGACGCAAGGAATGGTGCGCCACATAATGCTCTGATGCACCTTTTCTGTGCTTTAAAAGCTTCATGTCGATCCACTGAGTTACCCCATATAATTAAACCATAACGTAACAAAGACGAGACATAACCATGGTAGGCACTAAGTGCTGCTTGTGTTGTGGCTACACGATGCATTCAATTAATGTTATTAACAAATAAAAACTTAGATTTTTTTTTACCAGTTATGGACAACAAAAATCTAGTTATGGACACCCAGTAATAAACAAGAACCTAATATGGACAGCCAGTAATAAACAAAAACCACATACGGACACCTGGTAATGAACATGAATCATGAGAAGCCTATGTTATATTAACTGTGGAATATTACATTTGGAATATAAAATGATGCGCACTTTTATTTTGATCAGCTTTAATGTAACTGCAGTCGTAACAATATTCACATTATGTACCTACTTAAAACTCTCGAAAATGGACAACGAGATCAGCATTAAAGTACTTAAACATTATTGTTATTCCCTACAAGTACTATCGTCGACTATGCAATGGGAAGGATACCATAAGTGATGGGAAGAAATCAGGAGTGTATAAGTTAAGATGCGACGAATGCAATGGTGTTTATATAGGGCAAACTGGACGTAACTTTAAGACACGCTACAAAGAACACTTGTCCGGGTACCGAAATAATCATTCAGAAAAATCGCACTTCGCAAAACATCTATTAGACACTGAGCATACTCTTCGGAACAGTTTGAAATCCTACATGTGTGTGAAAAAGGATTCCGTATGAGTGTACTTGAACAATTAGAAATTTGGAAACATGGCAACACAGAGAATTCATTGTTGAATGAACAAACATGCGTCACTTCGCCATTACTGCGCTGCTTCAGTGCGCAGGCGCGGGCGGCAGCGGCAAATATTATATAAAGCGCCGCTGTCAGGGAGGATTACTCAGTCCGCTCGCCCACTCCGTGATGAACGGACGTGTCACGACGACGCTCACTGATTCTGCCCGCTCGCCGCGCCCCGCGGACGCCTCCGCCGCGCCCCGCGGACGCCTCCGCCGCGCCCCGCGGACGCCTCCGCCGCGCCCCGCGGACGCCTCCGCCGCGCCCCGCGGACGCCTCCGCCGCGCCCCGCGGACGCCTCCGCCGCGCCCCGCGGACGCCTCCGCCGCGCCCCGCGGACGCCTCCGCCGCGCCCCGCGGACGCCTCCGCCGCGCCCCGCGGACGCCTCCGCCGCGCCCCGCGGACGCCTCCGCCGCGCCCCGCGGACGCCTCCGCCGCAAACGCTGTCCTCGCAACAACCGGGCAGCCGGGTCCGTAGGCCGGCTGCCTCCCTTACACGAAAAGCGCTCTTTTCAGAGCGACTGCTATTGTTTCCAAATCCACGAGTGTGGTCGATCGGCAGATACTAACTGTGCCAACCAAACCGATCGGGCGTTGCCCCGGAGCGCCTGTTTTTCCCCCTTCAGGGGAACAACAGAATCCGGCTGGGTCTGGTACCACCGGCCTTGGGGTCGCCCCTCGCCGACGCCAGACATCTCCTATCCCTCGGGTGTGTGTTTGGCTTGGCCGACCGGTTCACGCCGTGTCCCTGTCTCTTCCCCGAGGCAGCTAGGGCCCGTAAGCACCCAACCAGCTGCACATTAAGATTGGCACACAGTAGGCACTCACACATTTAGGCACTAACCCTCTGCCTACCCCCGGCAAGGTCCCTCGCCTAGCCGCGATGTCGGGGCCCACCAGCTCGTCTTCAGCACACAAGCCCTCCGATACCCCTCAGGTACCGAAGGGTCCAGTGTCCGACCCCATGAAGGACGACGGCTTCACAGTCGTCGTTCCCACGGGCAAAAAACGCCCAGCCACCATGGCTCTCCCCCCTCCCCCGCCCAAGAACCCCTGTGTGAGTGTTCTGGCAGCCTCACTTGAGAGCCAGTTTCATTCGTATGGCTGATGATGTGATGTGAAGTCATACCGGCGCGTGGTTGCGGCTGGCCCTTGGCGACCGAAGAGATGGAATCGACCGCAGAACACACCGCCCGCAGCACGTAGTCGCGGTTCGCCTTGGCGGCCGCGAGCTCCGGGTGTCTGACGTACACCTACAGATAAAAAAAAAACATTATTTTTTTTAAGCTTTGAGAGAATTGCGTCGTTGCAAATTGCGTTTTATTGCTGAAACATGGACATGCGTTTTCTCTTACTATCGGGAGAGCGTCTCGTTCGCTTCATTACTTTTACATTTTAAAATACTACAAATACAAATCTTTTATTCATAACACCAAAGTTACAGGTCATTATTCTATTCATATTTAAAAATATCAATATAATTAAATGACAACTTAGTAACGCGGTGAATTCAATTAAGTGTCTTAATGGAAGTCAATCGGTTCACGTTCATGTGTCAGATCTCGCTAAGGATGTCTGAGATGAGAAGTCTGGGTTTTGTGCTGCGTAACGCTAAGGATTTCGAAAATCCTCAAGTAGTAAAATCTTTATACAATGCTCTAGTTAGAAGCAAGCTCGAGTCAAGTGCCTGTGTATGGAACCCGTATCACGTTAAGTACGCGCGGATGCTGGAGAAGATACAAAAAGCCTTCTTGAGATCACTTTATAAGAAGCTCTACGGCTATTATCATTACATGTATCCCACGAAATTTCTGCTCGGACAGCTCGGATACAATTCTTTAAAAGTAAGGAGGCTTTTGGATCAGCTGACTATATGCTGCAAGTCGCTTAGAGGATCAGTCGACTCTTTACACTTGCATAACTTTTTGTGCACGTTGTTCGTACCAGATAACCCCTGGGTTCCGGCGAACAGGCGCGGTCGGCCGCATGATCTGTTCTACATAGTCGTACAGTTGCGCGCTCCATGTCCCCGTTGGTTCGCGCCCGCCGCCACTTTAATGCGCTCCTAGCCGCCAACACTGATTTTGACATTTTATTTGACAACTGGAAAAGCATCTTAGCATATTTTTTGACATATTGTGAAAGCTTGACCGATCAATGGGATAGATGCGGCGAATGAAAATACATAGAAGAATTCCTAGCGCTTGAAAATGACCCAACGCCGATTACGCTCCGGTGGGTGGGGCTTACAAATTACGCCCCGAGCAAATCTAGTATGCACTAGCCGGCAATATGGCGTCAGTCAGCTAAAATAAAGTGACTTTAAGTATTAAAAAATGCCTTCTTGTTTTGTGAAATGGTGTGTAAATCAATCACATGTCCACAAAAAGGATATGGGAATAAGTTTTCATGTGTAAGTACATCGCTAGGATATTATTTTGATAATTGTTTATTAAAATTAAATCAAAATATTTTTTTCTATGAGGATGGTATTATGCCAAACATTGCCAACCAACAACAAAATTTTATATATAGTAAAAAAATATGTCGAACAATTAAATTCTTTTATTTGATCGAATATATGGTCCTTTATGTCAAAAGTGGTGTCATGGGGCTTTTGGCCTTTGGATGTGCTCTGTGTGTGTACGTGAAGAATTTATTGCAAATTGGGCCTCTTCAGCCTCCTTGGTTTTTTTAATACAAATTGCTCCCGATTGGGTCAAGAAAAAGTACACGTAAAAATGTAAAAATACGTACGTTAGGGCACGTAAAATAAAATACACACCCAAAGACAGCAAAAGCTTTGAACTTATAACATCCCTCCTTTTGCTATGGGTGGTAATAAAATACACCAGGCAAAAGTAGTAATTCGCCCCAGACTAAGACCTCGTTATCTACAAATTTTTCTTAGATTTTGGCTGATAACTTCAAAAATATGAGGTCTAAAATTAAACAAAAATTGTTTTAGAATTCACATACAAAACCCTTTCATAACCCGCTTGGCCTAACTTGGCCAAATAAGCTCATTTTGAAATTTTCAACCCCCTTAGATACACAGCTCACTCAACAAATCCCGGCCCGTTTTCTCTCACTTACGAACACAAAAAAAATATTACCGCATACTATGTCTATACCAAATTTCATAAACATTAGTTCGACTGTTATCATCTAACAAATATACAAATGCCGAATTAACACTAAGACATTCGATTCGCTCGGTCGATAATATTTTAAATGTCCGACTCACGATGATATTATTCTGATAAAATGAATATAATACTTAATTAGTCAAAAGAATGTTGAACACCTATATAATATACTGACTAATTATTTACATTGCACCTTATAGAATAAAACATCCAGAGTGTCGCGATGACAGCGAGTGACAGACATGTGAAGTGTAACGAAAAATAATAATCACACGGCTAATTCAGCCCAACTGCATGTAAAATAAGGTCGACTGTTATTTGATAGACATTATTAGCCCAATCAGAGGCCGATGTCAGAGTACTTCCGAGTGGTTCCGACGATGCGCGAGTTTGTTCGGAACTTTGGGCCAAGCTAAACGAACAATTCACTTGATGGAATACTTCTATGTATTTTCATTCGCCGGATAGATGTAAAGAACGTAACAGCTCTATCACTTTTGACGATGTTTTTTACTGATAGTAGCATTTTTTGATCTGAGATTATTGACATTAGTTTTTTTTTTTTTTGTTTTTTTTACATACCATGATATTATTACTATTATTATTGTTTGTTTATATTATTATTATAATTTGATTGTGAATTGAGTTAAAATTAATATTGTTACGTTCTGTTTTGTGTTCTAGGATATAAATAAATTGTGATTTTTGTGACATAAATGTAAATGTTTCTATCGTTTTTGTGTCAATAAAATAATTTGAATTTGAATCGGGGAGGCCCAAGTCCAGCAGTGGACGTCCTATGGCTGAAGTGATAATGATGATGACGTCGCGTACCTTGGAAGCAGTAAGCAGCATGGTGCTGTGTTTTTTTAGCAGAGCCCGAGCCGCGGCTAGTTCATCGCGTGCGGCGGGCTCGCGGAGCTCGTGCTGCCGGCGCGCGCAAGCGGCTGCGAGCTCGCCCGCCGACCGCCCGAACTGACGCGCCATCTCCACTAATTCACTCTGCGATGATGCGCTCTTCAACTTATCCAAGTCGGATTCCACCTGGAAACGATTACCTATATAGAAAACCGGAGTGCGAGTCGGACTCGCGCATGAAGGGTTCTGTTCAAACCCAATGTGTGGAAAAATCAACTAAGTAAATTCGGTTCCACAAGAACTTTATAGATGGCGTCACAAAAGTATTAAAACGCGCAAGCGTTTTGTTTCTCAAATGTCAAGTGTAATCGACGCCTTCTGATTAAAACGAGTTCTTCATACAAAGTGAAACAGTGTTATTATTTGTACGATCTTAAACAGGTTCCGTACCATTATCTATAAAAACGGCGAAAAAAATCACGTTTATTGTATGGGAGCCCCCCCCTTAAATATTTATTTTACTGTTTTTTATTTATTTATTTATTTAATTAAAACGGCTAGAGCCAGTTACATTAATTAATCATTAATAAAATTACATTACATTCATAAATATTTAGTCATTGGTACAAAAAATTATAATAAAAAATAAAAATAAAACATTACGGTCAATATAAAAAGATCAAGACAACACTTACAAATATAATTAATAATGTCAATGCAGATTTATACAGTTAATAATAATAATAAAATATCTCAGTCAAATAAAACATTCAAAACAAGACAACACAGATAAATATAAAACAAAATAGTACATTCATTCATAATTACAGTCAAGCTTTATTCTCACAATATGCCAAAAATGCAGACAACAAATCCATCCAACCATTCTCAAACACGTCACATTCGGGATTGGCCTTCAAGAGTGCGTTGAGTGCGGTGAGAGTTCGCGGAATGGGGGAGTTAGAGTGAGCTACTGTTCGGCAACGAGGGTTGGCAAACAGCTTATGGTACCTGCAGCGATAATAGTTGTCAGGCACGTATAATTTGCACAACTTGTCGTGCAGATCGGGTGCATCAACGTCTCCGCGCAAGATTTTGCATGTAATGCTAAGTTGTTGCTTCTCCCGCCTGACTTTTAAAGAGTTGTAGCCCAAACAGCCGAGTAAAAAATTTGTAGGGTACATGAACGGATAATATCCATGAATGCGCTTGTACAAGAATCTAAGAAACGCCTTTTGCACTTTCTCAAGTTGAAGTATATATTTCTTTTCGTACGGGTTCCAAACGCACATGGAACTTTCCAACTTACTACGTACCAAGGCACCATAAATCAAACTGATAACATTAGTATCGTGAAAATCTTTAGAATTCCTAAGAACAAAACCCAGCCGCCTAAACGACTCTTTCGCCAGATAGTTAATGTGATCATGAAACGTTAACCTTTGGTCAAATACAACACCCAGATCTTTCATCATAGTTGAACGAGTTATAGTATCATCATTTATTTTGTAATCAAAAATGATTGGACGCCGTATTCGACCAAAAGTCACTGCACAACACTTAGAAATGTTAAATTCCATGCCATTCAAATGACTCCACCGAACGACTGCATCAATATCCCGTTGCAAGGCAATGCAGTTGGCATGAGAATTAACCTCCGCGAAGAGCTTTAAATCATCAGCATATAATAAACACTGTGCAAACTCTAATACACAGGGGAGGTCGTTAACCATTAGTAAAAATAGCAATGGTCCAAGTATTGAGCCCTGACTCACACCGGAACGCGTGTGATAGAACCTAGATTCGTATAAACCGAGCCGGACAAACTGCTGGCGATCGCGAAGATAGTCTGCGATTAGCCGGAGAAGTCCCGGGGCAAAGCCTATAACACCAAGTTTAACCAGCAGAATGTCGTTATTGACCCTATCAAACGCCTTCCGTAAGTCAAAGTACAATACGTCGACCTGGGAACCACGATCTAATTTGGAAGATATAAAATCAGTGATAGCCAGCAAATTGGTATCCACAGATCTCTTCCGCCTAAAGCCATGCTGCGCATTACACAAGTATTTGTCAACCTGAGCATATATGTATTTATGGATAATGCTCTCAAGTACCTTTGCTGGTGATGATAATACCGCGATCGGTCGGTACTCCTCTACGCTGGACTTATTCGAGCTTTTAGGTATGGGACTGACTCTCGACAGTTGTTTGCGGTATTAAAAATGTGACAAAACGGAATACAAACCTGCCTTTTAACCTGCTTCAAGACTGCGGGAGGAACACAATCTGGCCCTACAGCGCTACTAGGCTTTAACTTGTTTATCCCGTAAATAACGTCGCTAGGCGTAATTTGAAAAATGCTGACATAGTTACTATTGCAACTATGGTCGAGGTCATAAGCAAACTCGGTATTGAGTGTCGGTATGTCAGGTAAGAAGACACCTGCAAAGTAACTAGCAAATGCCTCAGCCGCGCTTACCCCTGTAAACGATTCACCTTTGTATGAGACAGTAGGTTCAAAACCACCCTTGGTCCGTAGACTAGAAATGTGACGCCAAAACTGTCGCGGATTTAACTTTATATTTTCTTCAATACCTTCCAAATATGTCCCATAAGCATTTGCAGTACGACATTTGAGATCAGCTCGGAGATTAGAAAATTGCCTATACATTTCATCGCTTTTCGTCAGAGTCCAAGATTTGTGCAGTTTGTTCTTAAGTTTTACGTCATTAATAATATCACTAGAGAACCATACGGGATAACGCCTAGATCTACCATGTGTACGCCGCTTTTTCGGGATGCATTCGTCAAAGTAACTATAAATAATATCGTAAAAGTTTTTAGTGGCGGTATGGACATCATTCGCTTCGAGCACCGGGCTCCAGGAAGTTTCTTTTAGCAGAATATATAGACGTTCAAAATCAAATTTTTTGAAATTCCAGTCTCTAGCATTAATGATATTGGTTGGTTCAAAACATTGTGGTCGACTGGCTGGGTCAATTTCGAATTGTATATCTAAAGGAGGATGATAAGGGTCAATTTTTACAATTTTATCTGTGGGTGCAACAAATACTCTACACACATCGTCACTCTCTTGGACCAAAACCACGTCTAATATTCCTCCAAATTCATTTCTTACGTCATTCCTCTCACTTAATCTACAAAAAGTCATGAAATAACAATAATAGTCATTAACAGTTGAAGAAGCACTGTTTAAATTTAGTATTTGTTGTTATAGCGGCAACAGAAATACATCATCTGTGAAAATTTCAACTGTCTAACTATGACGGTTTTTTTTCCCGCTCCTGCAGTCTTGACGTAAACACGTATTAATATCGAGCTATGTGTATAATAAGAATTTAGTGTAAATACCATTCTATCCTGTGCCAAAATATCCAAATCCTGTACGTAAAGTATAAGTGTGCATTATAAACAATATAAACTGAGTGCAACTGTGTTAATAACATAATTTTTCAAGTGAACAAAATCAGAAATTATTTTAAGGTTATCTGTCAATGTCACCAGAATAAACCCTAACCAAAGACAATAGACATCGACAGTGAAGTGTTGCTACAATAAATAAATAGAAGATCATTTCCGTTCCGTTCCATTTCACGCATTGACACTGACACAAAAATGGATAAAAACCTTCAAATGTTATTCGACCAAATGAAACTTGAAATGTCAAAACAAACTAAGGATATAATTGCGCAAATTGATGAAAAACTTATACCATTTACACGTGAACTACAAGAAATGCAAGCAGAAAATGAGATATTAAAAGAAAAAATATACTATCTAGAAAAACATAGAAGAACAAATAACATAATTTTATACGGAATAAAGGAAAGCGAAAAATCACCTGCTAATCTCATAGAAATAGTGACAAAGAAGATCAAAGAAGAAATTAATATTACAGTTGAAGGCAGAGACATAAATTCACTATATAGAATTGGCAAAAAAGCCACGAAAAATGAAAAGGGAAGGCCCATACTCATATCATTCGTTAACAACTGGACGAAAATAGACATTATGAAGAACAAAAAGAAATTTAAAGATGCTTGTGCTTCAGAAGATTATCCAAAGGAGGTCCTTGACAAAAGATAAACTATGATAAACTATGATAAACTAATTATAAAAGAGAAAAGACCAGGGAATGAGAAACGTAAGAGAAACCAGTCAATCTCTCCTAACGTAATTGAACAGCCTCGAAAACAACTCACAATAAAAACAAATAGACGAAACGCATTCGATGTGATGAGGAATAGAAGCAGAAGCAACTCCCTCAACATCATACCCACTGACAACCCGACTCCAGAACAAAAAGCATAGGATAATGTCACCAGCCACCGGAACAAAACAAATAATCAAGAACTAAATAAAAATATAAACTTAACATTCCCCAACACGATTGGTCATCGAGGGGGATTGGTCATCTACAGAAAAGTACCTCGAACTGAACTACGCCCTGCAAAACATAAAATGTGATGTTCTAGGACTCTCAGAAGTTCGAAAAATGGGCTGTAAAATTTAAGAACATCAGAACTAAATTTTCTGCTATATTGGACAAACTAAAGGCCTACACGGAGTGGGGTTCCTAATTAATAAAAAGTATAAAAGCAACATAACTAACTTTAGAGGAATCTCTGAAAGAGTAGCCCATCTACAATTAAAATTCGAATGCTTTTCTATATCAATCATTCAAGCCTATGCATCTACGGAGAGAGCACCCGAAGACAAAATTGATCAATTTTACCAAAACATTGAAACTGCACACGCACTTACTGAGGGGAAAGTTATAGTGATGGGAGACTTCAATGCGAAAATAGGAAGTCCTAAAACAAATCTCTATCCAGTCTTAGGCCAATATGGTTTTGGAGTCAATAACAATAGAGGAGACCGTCTTATAAATTATGCCTTTCAATATAAATTATCGATAATGAACACAATTTTTTAAGAAAAAAGAGAATCGCAGATGGACTTGGATATCACCTGATCAAAAAAACAAAAAATGAAATTGACTTTATTATGACAAACAACCCAAAACTAATAACTAATATTGAAGTACTAAACACACAGTTTCCGTCTGACCACAGGCTACTACGAGCAACAGTACGGCTAAGTTACCCAATAAAGAGCAGAAAAACCTTTGGTACATCACTCAACATTCCGAAAACGGACGTTGAAATCAATAAATACATCTCAAATCTACAAACAAGCTTAAATACCAAAAAAGAAAAAAACCAATATTCAAACATACTACAACTTCCTGGAAGAATGCATAATACACAGCCTGAAATCATGTAAAGAAACCAAACAAGAACAACATAAAATATTTAGCGAAGAAACAAACCGATAAATAAAAAGACGCACCGAGTTGATACATACAAAAAATAAAAATAAAGATAAACATGAACTTAGTAGAATTTATAAACAGGCTAATAGATCGATCAGGAAAGACTACAGCAAACATAAACATAGACATCACAAGGAACATAAACAACTTTAGAAGTACCAAAAAAAGCCTACAAAGAATTAACTACACACAAAACATGGATACAAAACTTGAGCAAAACTCAGAAGAAACAAAATCAAGAAAAGATATTGTAAACCATGCAACAAACTTCTATAAAGACCTATACCGGAAAAGAAACAACAACGAAATCGAAATTGTAGACGAACATGTAACTAATAGCATCAAACCAATTGAAAACTCTGAGGTATATGATAACATAAAACGGTTAAAAGTTGAAAAGAGTCCTAGCCCAGATGGGCTCAACTCAACACCTATCACAGCTATTTAACATGGTTTTAGATACAGAAACCGTTCCAAGCCAATGGTGTAATTCGGATATAATTCTAATTTTCAAAAAAGGCAATCCGCTGGATATCGGTAACTACAGACCCATAAGCCTTCTAGCAAGCTCATATAAACTCTTTTCATCAATACTTTTAAAAAGAATAACACAAGATATTGATAAACTCCAGCCAATAGAGCAAGCAGGTTTCCGATCATGATTCAACACATAGGACCATATAACAATATAACGGAGCCTGGAGCAAATTATAGAAAAATATCGAGCATAACAGACCTCTTTATGTGGCCTTCATTGATTATTGCAAAGCCTTCGATAGCATCAGCCACTGTTCGATCTAGAACGCATTGCAACATTCAAGAGTGGACCAAAAATATATTAACATCCTGAAATATATTTATACAAATAGTACGAGTAAGGTAAAGCTAGAAGTCAGAGGAAGTGAAATAAATATTGAACGAGGAGTCAGGCAAGGAGACCCTCTATCACCAAAGCTTTTTATTGCAGTGCTTGAAAATATATTTCAAAAATTAGATTGGTCTTAAAAAGGAGTTCAAATCAATGGACGAAACCTAAACCATCTAAGATTCGCTGACGACATAGTCATACTAGCCGAAACTTCTAGGGATCTAGAGGAAATGATGAGGTCGCTGGATAATGAAAGCTCAAAAATAGGTTTAGAAATGAACGCAATTAAAACGAAAATAATGACCAAAAGCCAAAAAAGACCCATTGTAATAAAAGGAAATACAATAAAATACGTCAGCAGTTATAATTATCTGGGAAAGCAGTTATCATTCAACAAGTCCAGTAATGAAGAAGAAGTAACACGTAGAATCAACATAACGTGGAAAAAATTCTGGTCACTGAAGGAAATTTTGAAAGGAGATTATAGTTTGAATTTAAAAAAGACAGTATTTGACACATGTCTCTTACCATGTTTAATGTATGGTTGCCAGGTTTATACCAATAAAGTCAAACATAAAATTAAATGTACCCAAACAGCTATGGAAAGGAGCATGTTAAGACTCAGGAAAGTAGACAAAGTAAAAAATAAACATCAGACAAAAAACAAAAATAACTGATGCTCTCACACATGCGCTTAAACTTAAATGGAGGTGGGCTGGAAAAAGCTGGAGGAGGCCTTTACCCAAGAAGGGTCCATATTTCAAATTGTTGCGTTAAAGTATAACCTAAACATGTACTTAGATTAAAATAGATGGCGCTGTCCGCTCTTAACACGCGGTGACGTTTCGTCGCTCAATTTTTGTAAGCTGAGAGCGGCGGCATAATAATACAGATTCCTACCCAACACTATCGTGTTTTATTTTGAACAAGGAATTCTCAAACCCACAAA
The DNA here is from genome assembly GCA_950106695.1 of Biston stratarius. Classification (NCBI taxonomy): domain Eukaryota; kingdom Metazoa; phylum Arthropoda; class Insecta; order Lepidoptera; family Geometridae; genus Biston; species Biston stratarius. Next base: position 2,611,331 of record OX467121.1, on the reverse strand, counting down.
CATGAGATATTAATAAAGTACACAATGATTGTACACGAGCGTAGCGAGCGCCGCAATTTTAAGGTATTATGAAAAACGATCAATCTCACAGTGAACTCAACCAGTTGAGTTTGAAAAGTGCACAAAAGTTCTACGTTCCAAAGTTGAGTATACCCGACAGTGTACTCACCGAGTTGAGTTTGGACAGCAGAAGGTGCACGTCCACCATGTCAGCGAGGATCAGAAGCCTGGTGACGCAGGAGAGTAGACCACGCGCTGCTCGCACCATAGCAGACCGAACAGAAGATGCGCAAGGTTCTTCTGAGAACTCGCGAGCTGCTAGACTCATTGCAGCGCCTATTAAAAAAAAAGTTACGTGAGATGTTGATAAGACGAACGAGACGCTCTCCTGATGGTAAGAGAACGTAACAGATTAGCCACATATATACATATGTGTTTGTTATTGCTTATTTATATTAGAATATTAGTCTATTTGTTGTACAAACTATTTCAAATGTATTGTTTGGTATAATAATTCAGAAGACTTGATTTGACTAAATAACTGTTATGATTCACGTGTTTTGTGATCATTTATCTATTTATTATATTGTAACTATGTTGAAATGTTGGTTGATATTCTTTTGTGAAGTTAAGTAACCTATTTATTATATTGTTACTATGTCGAAATGTTGGTTGATATTCTTTTGTGAAGTTAAGTAACCTATTTATTATATTGTAACTATGTTGAAATGTTGGTTGATATTCTTTTGTGAAGTTAAGTAACCTATTTATTATATTGTAACTATGTTGAAATGTTGGTTGATATTATTTTGTGAAGTTAAGTAACCTATTTATTATATTGTAACTATGTTGAAATGTTGGTTGATATTCTTTTGTGAAGTTAAGTAACCTATTTATTATATTGTTACTATGTCGAAATGTTGGTTGATATTCTTTTGTGAAGTTATGTAACCTATTTATTATATTGTAACTATGTTGAAATGTTGGTTGATATTCTTTTGTGAAGTTAAGTAACCTATTTATTATATTGTAACTATGTTGAAATGTTGGTTGATATTCTTTTGTGAAGTTAAGTAACCTATTTATTATATTGTAACTATGTTGAAATGTTGGTTGATATTCTTTTGTGAAGTTAAGTAACCTATTTATTATATTGTTACTATGTCGATATGTTGGTTGATATTCTTTTGTGAAGTTATGTAACCTATTTATTATATTGTAACTATGTTGAAATGTTGGTTGATATTCTTTTGTGAAGTTAAGTAACCTATTTATTATATTGTAACTATGTTGAAATGTTGGTTGATATTCTTTTGTGAAGTTAAGTAACCTATTTATTATATTGTTACTATGTCGAAATGTTGGTCGACATTCTTTTGTGATCCCGATTGTAAAATAAAAATATTGATGAAAAGAAAGATCCACAATAAAAAAATGCCTTGCTGAGTTTCTTGCCGGAGTCTTCTCAGTTCAAGTGTAATTACGAGCCGGTGGTAGATTCAAACATGGAACTTAACGTTCATAAGTGCCTTACCAGGGCCTGAACTGAATAAATGACTTTTTGATTTTGATTTTGTGTTTTGATGATTTATGTTATATGTATGTATAATGTGTTGCTGTTATTTTGGTGTTTCTAATAACTATTTCTTAATGAATCAATACATATTGCTCATAATAATTTCTAATCTTTATTTCTACCTACTCGTCTTACGTAAAGCACATATAATGGTTAATTAATGACATACGTGGTAAATTCCGTTTCTACTCTTTCTATTTTGCTTCTATATAAAACAAATTCTAACAAACGCATGTCTATGACCATTGCAGCGATACACAGAACTTTGAGTAACAAAACAAAGACCAAGGCATCGCTGCTTTTTTTTCATAGAGCGCCATCTAGCCCTACATTAAGCAAAGCTTGTACTATGATAACCAGATAACTAATAGTTTTTTTTTTTTTTTTTTTTTAAATACTTATGATACTTACGTAATACCCAGACAACAAACAATAATTTTTTTCGTCACACGAATGCTATTCCTCAGTGGGAATCTAACCCACGCCCATGAGATCTTGAAATAGATATACAACATTTTTTTTTTTTAATTTATATTGCACTACCGACTCGCTCAGATTTCGCACGAGTAGTAAGAATGGGTATAGTAAGCTATCCTTAAAAGGTAGATATATGCCACCGCGGACTTTTTAGTAGATCTATGAAAGAGGAATATCCCACCATGCATTGTTTTGTTATATCTCAAAGGGATTAGGCAGCGTTTTCGATGATAGCTCCCAGGTGGCTTGACTTTTTCCGACACTTCCAACAATTATCATCATATATCAACCAATTTATATACCTAAACCTTCCTCATGAATCACGCTATCTATTGGTTTAACTCGCATGATAATACAGTAGTTTTTAAGTTTATCGCGAACAGACAGACAGACGTTGCGAACGACTTTGTTTTATAATATGTAGTGATAGATCTACGTTTGACCACCAATTCGCCTGATGGAAAGCGCTGCGGCCGAGGATGGAGCACGCTGATCTAGAAGAAATCTATTCAATCTATGCAAATTAGGCAACATAGGCAACAGTCGTATAATAAAAAATATTTTGGGGAGGCAAACTAACCTCTACAATTAATGAAGCAGTTTTTTTATTACTAACATAATTATCTTGCAGCACTTTATCAACGTCACTCACCAGCCTTCCTGACGTCCTCGACCGCTGCCAGCATCTGCTGCGTGATCTCAGGATTCTCATAGGCGATGCTCTGTCCGCGTTCGATGAATATCTCCGTAGCTCGTTCCACCGTAGCCACTAGTGCACTAGCTCTCTTCGACTTGCCAGCTGTAAGATGTGGATCATTATATTCAAAATCAAAATCAAAAAGTCATTTATTCAGTTTAGGCCCTGGTAAGTCACTTATGAACTTTAAGTTACATTTTTGAATCTACCACCGGCTTGTAATTACACTTCAACTGAGAAGACTCCGGCAAGAAACTCAGCAAGGCATTTTTTTTGTGGATCTTTCTTTTCATATTAGGTTACAGTTTACAGTTATAAATATTAATACATTATGATTACTACAATTATCACTTAGTCAGGGGGATGCAAGTGCAGAGAGAAGCTACTACAACCATATATTCCTGTCTTCCACGTAGTGAGCCACCTTATAGTAGGCTTTGTCAATTAACCTCTGCTTTATAAAATCTTTGAATTTATTATAGGGCATTTTAGTTACCTCAAGTGGGATTTTATTATAGAATCTAACACAATTACCGAAACTCAAAAACTCAAAACTCAAAGTGCTTTATTTCCTTTAGACCTTACAGGACTCTTGGACACGTCACACGTCACAAATTATAAACATACTTAAAACTAGGAAACAAAGTGATCACTTTGATCTTTCGTTCACTTCAATCTTTTTGAGGTAAAGTAAAGAAGCGAACAAGAAACCTTTACCTTGTTAGATTGTTCGTTTTCGAGTTGAAGCAAAACTCGTCCCATGCTTTTTTATCGTCTAGATAATCTGATATTTTGTAGTAAGCCTTTTTACATAGGATATTTTTGACAATTTGTTTGAATTTATTTATTGATAATTGTTGCAACTCACTAGGAGTTTTGTTGTAGAAGCGTATACATTGCCCTTTAAAGGATACATTTATCTTGTTTAGCCTAGTTTTGGGCACAGCAAGTTTATTCTTATTTCTAGTATTTAAATTATGTATGTCGCTATTTTTAGGGAAACGATTGATATTTTTATGAGTGTACAACAAGTTTTCATAAATGTATTGACATGGTACTGTCATTATGTTAATTTTTTTGAATTTATCACGTAGGGATTCTCTGGGACCCACATTATAGATTGCATTGAAGTTTACTATCTAAGGTTATTCCCAAGAATACGGTATTGTCTATAATTTCTAATGTTTCTCCTTTTACGTTTACATCAGCCTTAACTTGTTTTACATTAGGTAGAGTAAATCTTATACATTTTGTTTTGGTTTCATTAAGCAAAAGATTATTGACATTAAACCAATGGACTACTTTTGAGATTGCATTATTCACATCGTCGAAATTTGTGCTTTGTCGTTTCATTTTAAAAATTAATGAAGTATCATCAGCAAACAATACAATCTCGTGATCATTCTTTACAAGATGAGGCAGGTCGTTAATATAAACCAAAAATAGGAAAGGACCGAGGATAGAGCCTTGCGGTATACCCATTGTAACTACAGATCCCGAAGACCTTTTCCCATTAATGTCAACTCTTTGTATCCTATCACTCAAGTAAGATGTAAGAAGATCCAAAGAGCTGTCCCTTATTCCATAGTGATGTAGTTTCCTGATTAATGTTTTATGATGTACACAATCGAATGCCTTTGACAAGTCGCAAAAAACGCCTAAAGCATCTTGCGACTTCTCCCAAGCATCAAAAATATTTTATTTATTTTATTTTATTTTCTTAGGGAAACATACAGTGCTTATGATTAAATAAATTAACATGAGCGATAACTACACACCAGTTATATGTTTCCACTTATGAATGTCTATTTTACACTTGTTTCACTTTTTGATTGTTTTACACTTGTTACAGCTATTTTACACCGTGTGGGAACTAGACAACCAGAGATTAGAAATAACAATAATTATACACAAGAAAAAGTTCAAACTGCACCAAACCAGTTCTTAGAGGACGTAGTTTTAAGTTCATGTATGGGAGTATTAAAAATATCAAAATCAGGGAAATAGTCTAAATTGTTAATATAGTTTGCTGATCTTTTAAAGAAAGAGTTCCGTCTGTAATTTGTATAACAAAGAGGAATATGATGTCCTGCGAGACCGACCAACCATGGATGCGATACCAACTCTACACCGGCATCAGTAGTTGACCTGCCACGAGTAAACCCAAATTGCTTACAATGTAGCAGGTCATTGCCATTGAAATGCCTAAGCAACTGGTGTAAAATAAGTTTTTCAAAAACTTTGCTGAATGTAGGCAGTACTGATATCGGTCTAAAGTTAGTGGGGTCTGACCTACTACCCGATTTAAACAATGGTATTATTTTGCTATGTTTCATGAGATCAGGAAATACGCCACAATCAATAGATTCATTAAATATAAAAGCTAAATCTGGTGCAATTGTATCAATTAAAGGTTTAATAATTCTAACGGAAATGCCCCAGAGATCTGCAGTTTTCTTTATATTTAAAAGTTTAAAGACTTTTTTAATATCTTTTTCATCGACATGTTTGAAATTAAATTTTCTATCGCATTTAGGTACATTTTCTTTAAGTAATGATTCAGCTATTAGTTGAGAAGAGTTCAGACACTTTGTAGTACAGATTGGAATGTCAGTAAAAAAGTTTTCAAATGCTTGGGCTACTTCAACATCATTTTTGATTGAGCAATCATTAATCTTTAAATTATAATCATTAACGTAGGTACTGACCTTTCCAGTCTCACTATTTATTATTTTCCATGTTGATTTTATTACATTTTCACTATTTCTAATTTTCGAGCTAATATAATTTGATTTTGCTATTTGACAAACTTTTCTAAACATTTTTGAGTAATTTTTTACTTTTTCTTTGAATTCCTGGCTAAAATTGTATTGTTTTTCACTATACAGCTCATACAACTTTTGTCTACTCTTATGTATACCTACTGTTGCCCACTCACTAAAGTAAAGTTTTTCTGAGACCACAATTGATTTGGGTATGAATATTGAATTGAACGCATTGGTGAATTTGTTAAAAAAACTGCAATACGACTCATTTGGGTTGTTAAGTGAGTAATTAGGTGATGGTTTAGAATCCCAATCCAATTTCAACCGTTCAAATCGATTTGTGGTCACAGGTATGTATTTTATTTTCTTTTTACAATTATTATTTTTAACTTGAATTTTTAATTTAATTAGTTGACCTAAGTGGTCGGATTTTAAATTGCTTATAATTTTGTTACTAACAACTTTTTCATTTTGGCAAACAAATATATTATCTATACATTTTCCTGAGGTTTCAGTTATTCTAGTAGGTTCCATAAATATTGGCCTAAGATTATAAGAATTAAATAAATTAGTCAATCTACTACTAAGGGAGTAAACTTCTAAAAGATCAATATTAAAGTCTCCACACACCATGAGATTTTTATTAGATTTTGTTATTTTAAATAAGATATCATCCATAGTTTTTTCAAATATTTCAAAAGATGCTGATGGTGGGCTGTATACGCTTACTACAATGCTTTGCTCCAGCTCAACACATGCTACTTCTATGTGGCTTTCAACAGATAAGCATATTATGTCCTTACGTTCTTTGAATTTTATGAATTTATTTAGTAATATTAATGAGCCTCCACGAATAGCATGTGATCTGCAAAAGGAACTACCAACCTGGTGGTTACTGAAGTTAAACATGAGCTCATAGCTTTTCAGCCAGTGTTCTGTTAAGCAGATGATGTCAATATCAAATGAGTTCATTTATAATTCCAATTCTAATAATTTACTTCTCAATCCTTGAATATTTTGGTGCACCAAGTTGGTAAACTTTGCATTTATTATACAATTTTGTTTACTTTGTTTTCTATTATGTTTAATAGTATTAGACTGTTTAGTGCTAGAGACTTCCTCTATTGTCGTTATTTCTAATTTAAATTACTTGGAATAACTTCCAAGGTCTGGTTTTTTAAATCAAAACAATGCTCAAAAGAAGCATTTTTTATAGCCAAGTTTTTGGCTGTAGTTTTAAAATAATAGGATAGCGAAATTGCTATCTGTCTTTTATAAAAATTAGGTATGTAGTAATTACCTACAGTCAAATAATATTTTTTACTAACAATACTGTTAGCATCAATTACATGCACATTATTGTTGGATGCAACAGTGTGCAACACCATATTTAACTTATATCTAAGGTTGTTTTCAGATTGTGGCAAGCTGTCGCTGTAGGGGAATGTGAACATCACAACTTGTCTTAAATTTAATGAGCACAGTTTGCCCAAATATCGAATTAAGTCAGATTTGTTCACATTACCCCTATTTCCAAGGCATATGACTAAGTTTGAATTTCTATTAATTGTTTCATTTTCAATTTTGTGCATAATATTATGCAAGTTGGAATTAGGAAAACAATTATTTATTATTGGATGTTCCATACTCATATTTAAGAACTGACCCATATTTTTTCCAATTTCATCGCTGTACATTATGGTTTTTCCAACTAAGCATGAAGTGCTGAAATCCAGATGGGATGCAGCCGACACAGTACTGTCCGGACCTGAGTGGTCACAGACTGGGCTGGGTTCACAGCAGCCGCATCCCTCCAGAACCCTGCCCTCCAGACTCACCTGGCTTCTAAGGAGTGCATCCATGGCCAGATTGAGTTCCCTTGTCTGTTCAGTAGTTCTTTCATAAAGAGTGATGTAGTGCTCTAGGGAGTTTCAGCCATCATTTCAGCCTCATATTGGGTCTGATTATAATTTAGCTGTAATGTGCAGAGCTCTAATTTATCAAGAACTTTTCTTTTACATTTCAGTTTAGATACTAATTTTTTTTGATTTTTTAACAAAGTTTGCGTTTTTTTCATAAATTTTCTTATTTTTAAATATTTTTTTAACTTATTCTTGCTGAGATTGTGTTTGATGCTTTTGGTGCTAGCCTCCACGTTACATACTGAATCATCCTCAGTCAAGTCAATTGTATGCAATTTGTGTAAGTTGCAGCCTGCAACAGAAACCTGGCCTGAGGTCGATTCAGCGGATATTAGTTCATCAAATAAACTTTGTGTTTTCGCGGTGGCAGAGTTTTTGGCGGCTTCCTCCAGCTGGGTGATATGGTGGTGGGCGAAAAACTTATTAGCTTTAGATAACCTAAATCTAGGTGTCCCAATTTTATCTTTATTTCTTGTGTTTAAGTTATGGCAGCTACTATTAATTTTCAGGGGTGATTAGGGTTGACCAAATCTCACCTACAGGCATACCATGAGGTGTTAGCGCAGTTCAGTATAGGCCCTAAACTGAACTGTTTGGTAAATTTGTACCATGAGGTCCTTATAGTGGGACAGTTTAAGTCGCCGCAATCATTGTCCGCCGAAAACTAAATGCCAGTTTCAATGGTTCTGTATTTTGTGTGCACTTGTGCAGTCTTCAGTTTTCAGCTTCTTTATCTTTATAGATAAAGTCCAGTATTGGTCAAGTCCAGTCCGTGCCAGTCAAATCTAGTTGTGCTTTAGTGGCGACTTTACTATAAGCTTCAATGGAGTTTTGGAAGCAACACGAAAAGTCATTTTTCACAATATTATATCACTTTCCCACAATTGAGCTTGTAATTCGGCACTTTATGAATAAAACACTATTTCCTAAAGAAATCGTAATTGTCTCATTTCAATAATTTTATTTTTTTGGTATTTAAATTAATGAAAAGCTAATCGTAATAATAAAACATGTCAATGATTATGCTTTAGTGTAATATAGTATTCAGTAATAGGTATTTCAGCTACGGTGGCAAAATTGGTCAAATAAATCTTATGATGACTTACGCCTCTTCTTCTTAGCATCCCGGTCCTTGCTGTTCACAAGAGTGGTGACTTGCAACACAAGGGGCTCCAGGGTGCGTTCCACGGACATGGTCTTGATCTCCAGGTTACGGGGATCCCACTTCAGGGTCAGGGTCCCTGTCGTACCATACTGGTCTGTCATGGTTGCCATGACTACCTGTAGATAAATTAAAACTAATTGAGTACCTCCTCCTTTTTTAAAGTCAGTTTAAAACAAAGGTAATGTCATCAGTTCTCTGTTTCGGTTCTCGTAATGAGGCATAATTATGATGTTTCTTTTTATTCTAAATAGTTTTGCGTTATTTCCACACCTTGCCTGATGCTAAGCAGCAGTGCGGTCTAAGATGAGCACGCTTACCTAGAAGAAATGTATTTACTCTAGATTTTAAGGCACCCATATTGTACATAACAGGGAAAACAGATTCTGGCAGAGATCCACAATGTGAATAAAAATTGTGGAATCAAAATGTTTTGTGTGTACATGGGGAACATACACCATGTACAATGTAGGGATGATAGGCCAGTGGTTAGCGCCGTCGGTTCACACCCCAAAGGGTGTGGATTCAAACCCTAACAATGAGCTTCAGCTACCGGTAAAGGAAAACATAGTGAGGAAACCATAGCATGGTGGTAGAGTACTTTCTATTACTCAACTGGCTAGCTACCACCCTCAAGTTGAAAATCTGTCACCAAGCAATTAACAGTGTATTCCGGCAGCCTCACTTGAGAGCCAGTTCCATTCCAGGTTGGCTGTGTTTTATACCATCTTAGATCACACCATCACTTAACATCTGGTGAGCCGTGGTCAACACTTAAAAAATATATATGTATGTAAGGCAAACGTTTTGGTATCACCAACCCTGTGATTTCTCAAGCTAAAGTACACTTCAAACCTATTATGGGCTTGTGTAACAGTAGATCTTATCTTAATGATATCTTAAACATGACAAGTCTTAGTGAGATATTACTTAGATTACTGATAAATCTTTTCTTAATCTATGCTTAGTTACAAGTGTGAAGATTTTATTGTGCTAAGCATGTTCGCATGTGAATTTAATAACTACTAACATCAACTCAAGATACATTTACTGGGAAACTATGAACTGAATACTGAATGAATACTGAATATTGTAATGGGATATGGAGTAGAAAATTATATTTGCAACATAATATATGTATGTCAGGAAGATTTTATAGGTATGAAAGAGGCATTCTGTACGAAAGAGGCATTCTGCAGGATTCTATAATAATAAAAAGCATTGTAGGAATGAAAGATAGAAATTCGAGAACACGGCTACTTACTATCGCTAATCAATTAACAACAGACTTTCTAGGATAAATGACTCATAAGTACACAATGAACCCCATTGATTTCTGTCTATGAAACATAGTTAAATAAATTAGATTTTAGGTTTTAACAGCAGACTACGAATTTATCTTTATGCATAGCTATAGAAAAGCTAATATTAATAAACATTAAACAAAAATGTTTCGATGGTCTAATTACCCTAATATACGACTAAATTGAAAATTCTCCTGTTTAGTAAAATATGTACGGCAGCTTTTGCATACAAAATGAGTAGTGTTGTACAGAACCAACTTTTTACAAACTCCCTTTTACCTGCTTTTTACGGCGTTTTGCAAGAAATTGAGAGGTTCCACTTGTCACTATCAATAAAGTTCATAAAACGACAATGTATTACACAGAAACAGCGTCAAAGTAAACACAAAATACACGTTAAAATCACAAAAACATTCGCGATCATATACGAGGTGTGTCAAAAAATGAATCAATCTGAGTTGCCATAGTTACGTGTGAAAACGCGTTGACAGGTTTATGGTAACAGCGTTTACTACCCATAAATTCACAAGTCACACTATAATATATATATAATTATATATTGCATACATGTCGCATTTTTTATAGTCTCCACTCTGTAGGAGCCTGCGGTGGTGGCCATGGCGTGGGCGGCTACAAATTTATGGAATGCTAGATACAGACTGAGCCATTCAAATTCAATTTAAGTATTTGTGTATGTCATGGAGTTGTCTGATTAATTTAACTGAAACAAAACAATATAGCACTACATTCTTGTGGTTTGCTGACCTAGTCTGTGACTCTCTAGCATGTAGTTATGTTATTAATAGATTTAAGCAACCTGGCTTAGCTACAAAATAAATATTTGTTTTATTTACAATTAGATAAATGCCACCTAGGACTTTTTTGTAGATCTACAACAGAGGAATATCCCACCATGCAATTTTTTGTTATATCTTAAAGGGATTAGGCAGCGTTTTTGATGAAAGCTCCCAGGTGGCTTGACTTTTTCCGACACTTACAACAATTATCATCATATTTCAACCAATTTACACGTAACCTCAACCTTCCTCGTAAATTACTCTATTTATTGAGAAAACTCGTATGATAATCCATTCAGTAGTTTCAGTAGTTTTTAAGTTTATTGCAAGCAGACAGACGCGACCGACGACTTTGTTTTATAATATGTAGTGATTATAGATATAGATATACTTATGTATAATAATATTATGTATTGTATCCTGCGACACTCTTACAGGGTATATGTATCAAGTACATAAGTCGTACGATTTTGTACTTGTAATGGCAAGATGAACAGAATAAATAAATTTATCCAATTTCACATAAAATGTCATAATGATAATTTTTCTCAAGACCCAATTATCGATATAGATTCTGTCTCGGTGTGTACACATATAACATGTGTATGGCAGGCTTCATTGGTTCCTGCCTAAATATCAAGCGACAATGTAGCCATGTGCTATAATAGTCGCATGATAGGACTGTGTTATCCCGCGTTACCCAAATTAAGTTCAAAAACCGTTATAATCCGGCATAAAATGTTGAAGTATTTAATCTGTGGAACTAATAACGTTCATTTCATTCAGACCGAATATTGTTTCTTAACAGTCTGTGATTTTAATCAGATTGTTTCGTTCATTTTGCTTTTTATTTTAGCTTTCATTTTTCGACAAATTGTTTTCTTTTTGTATTAGTATTTCTTTATTATTATCGTGAAAGTAATTTATTTTTTACTTACAGAAGGTGACTAAAAACATGTATATATGTAGATTTTTAATCATTCAAGATATTTTACAACGTGTTTGCTGAGCTCTGTAACAAAAATGTTCCTCTCGAAAGGTGAATTCCGTTTGGAAAAATCACCGTTAGATATATTTAGGCCGAATTTATAAAGTGTATGAAATTATTTAGCAGAGTAGAGTAAACTTCAACTGCAAGCAAAATGCTCTTTGAAAAGACGAAGGAATAATTTTCTGTTTACAGGCAGCAAGTAAGTAAGCACTGTTTTTTAAAATATTTATTTAAAAGTTAAGAGGGATTTTCGTATAAGCGTGGCCAGCAATGAAACTTCACAAATCACAATGCACTACCCACAATTTAAGCCATAATGCAATCTTTGCTTTTAGTTTTGAGTTAACCTGTCTTTTCTCTTGTCTTGTCTCTTGTTAAAATTTCTGACTTAAGTACATATACGTAATCAGGAAAACAAGCCGAATGTAGCCGAAGCCAAGTTATTGCACTCTTCATAAGGACGGAAGAATTGGCGGCCTTATCGCTAAGAGCGATCTTTTCCAGGCAAGCTTAGTATGGAGAGGATTCTACTAAGTTAAAGATAGGTTGACAAGAGAATTAAAATAAAGTAAAAAACATTTTAATCATAATATATAAAAGACATACATACATAGCTATCTATGTTATAAAATATCAATACTTAAATATGCCTTACATAATATATGTATACTTATAGACAGACATACATATAAAAGTCACCCGATATACCTATAGCTGATATACACTTTTACAGTTACATATGTATATATGATATAAAATCATCATTTGACTGTACTTTTCAACAAAAGTATTCTAGGAAAGGGTTCAAAGATATACAATCATTTGTTTAAATCAGTGCTGGAATCAGAGAGCATAGATGCATTTAAAAGATATTTATTTAATTTTTTTGTTGACGAAGGAATATATGGAAGATTAATAATTTTTAATTGAATTAATTACTTGACATTGTAAATAATATCGACCGTAGCAATTAGCATTGTTGGATCTACATTTTTGCTATTTTCATTTTGTTGCATTAAAGGTCTTAGAATATGTCTAAAAATGCCCCCGAAAATTATTAAATTTGATTAAATAACTTATTTTTTTACCATTAGGTTGATTTTAGGAATTTAATAATTTGCAGGGGCATTTTTAGACATATTCTAAGACCTTTAATGCAATAAAATGAAAATAGCAAAAATGTAGATCCAATAATGTTACTTGCTATGGTAAATATTATGACATTACATTAACATGACTTATGTGATGGACTTTTGCTATTTAATTATTATTGTATGCCCAAATGGGTGTAGCATGTTGACACATTTTATCCTATCCTATGCTACACAATAAAATATTTTGAATTTGAAAATTTGTTGGTACAAAATAATTTTCTTAGGGTCATCTACAACTTTGCTAATAAGAATGCCGACAAAGCATCCTCGGCTAAAAAGAACTGATTAGTTGAACAGAAGTAAAAAAAGGCAACCATGTTCAAAGTGTTGCTCAATGAACTCAATGTTCTGATGTATTGTTTATACCACAAAATGTTTGTCCTGAGTGGGATTTGAACCCACTCTCTCAGCTCTTAAAGCAGATATACTACCAGTGAACCAATGGCTGACTGGGCTATCATTTATGTTTTATATATAATGTAAAAAAAAATACAAATTACTGCATTATAAATCACAATATATAAAATTAAAATTAAATTACACAATAAAAATTTAATAATTAAAAGAGACAACATATGTACATATATTTATTGTCATCATATTGCGATTTGGATCCAGAATGTCCAATGGCTCACCTTTGCACCAGCACAAGATGGAGAGGGACCTCACGTCACCACATTAATTCAGGGAGTCATTTCATTCCCTAACCAACTTTTTTTTTTCTAGCTTCGAAGACCATGGATATTGATAGTGATGTTGAGTTGATAGTTCCGGACAATCTGGAGGAAACTGATGACTGTAGCATATTCCCCGACTTCTCTCAAGTGCAGATTGAAGTGCACAGTTCTGATGGTAAGAGATAGTATAAAAAAATTATAGCTAAAAATAAAGAAAAAAAATTGTTTAAAGTTTATATGGATACCTATATATATCCTACTAATATTATAAATGTGTATGTTTCTGTTTTTATGTTTACAATCATGCATAAACGTCTAGCCGGATTTTGATGAAATTTGGCACACATATATGTAGTTTATTACTTGGATTAACACATAATTATGATACTTTTTATATCAGATTTAATAAGTTTATTAAATCGTTCATTTCATTCATATTGTTGCGAAAAATACATTTAATTATTACTTTTTCATAAATTCCACGCAGACGAAGTTAGTTACCTAACACCTAGTAATAAATGAACATAAGCCAAATTACTCATTTCACCAGTTTTTTTTATAAATATATTTGTTTTTATGGCTGACAGGCTGGGTGTTTGAGCACAACTCACCTGATATTAAGTAACGGTGTGGTCGAAGGTGGTAAAGCACACCTAGCCTGGTATGGTACTGGCTCTCAAGTGAGGCTGCCGGAACACACCGTTAGATGCTTGGCGGCAGATTTTCAACTTGAGGGTGGTAGCTAGCCAGCCGAGTACTAGAAAGTACCCTACCACCATGCTATGGTTTCCTCACGATGTTTTCCTTCACCGGCAGCTCAAGCTCATTGTTGGGGTTTGAACCCACGCCCTTCGGCATGCGAACCGAGCGCGCTGACCACTGAGCACTTAACATAACAACACAACTAAACATTTAATAGCTTTGGTAAATGTTGCTTGTATTTGACATACAACAATGTGCACTTACATTATTGTACCTATATTTATAAAAATAAATTGAATTGATAAAGTGATGTACATATCAATAATGAAGTAGTTATTTTCTATACATTTTGTCAAGTGTAAAGTACATTTTTCTATGGAACAGCAAAACTTTTTCTCGCGCGAATTTTAATGTACTGTTCCTCCATTACAGTGGCAGAAAAAATCATAGAAGACATAGTCGACCCATTACAACATGAAGTATTTGGCACAGAAGAATATCTTGATCCAACTGTAGATGATGACATACAAGAAATCTCTGATGATTCCCCAGAACAAATACAAGAGGAATCTATGAAAATAGTAGAAAACATCTTTGTGGAACAAGAAAGTGTTCAAGAATATTATCAAAGTACGGATATAACAGAAGATGATAATACTCAGGAAGATTTTGATAATATTGAAAGAATACCAGATAAAGATATCTCTAAATATGATGCTGTTATAGAGGAATATCCGGATTATGAAAATGTATTGATAAAAGAAGAAATTGAACCATTCATGGGAACTGACTACAAAGATTTTGAAGCAAGCCCTACAGAAACCCATAATAAAGACGATCTACCTCCAGAAGACATATACCACTGGAAAAATGTCATTATTTTAGGAACAAAACCGTGTCAAAGTACTTCTAAAGGTATATTAACAAGACTAAATGAACGGGATTCTATCGAAGAAAATGAAAACAGAAAAGAAAATCTTAATGCGTTTGTTTTACTCGAGGATTGGAATGATAAATTAGAAAGGAGCCAATGCTTTTGCAAAGACTGTGGTACACTATTTGTTACTCCAAATGAATTAGATGCTCACAAAATGATGGCACACTCATTCCTAGTCCCTATTAATAAGAATGTAGCTACAAAAAGTACAACAAAACCGGCTTTCGCAAGGAAGAGCACTGGGACCACTGTTGTTAAAAGTAGCAAAAATATAGCTAGAAAGAGTACGGGAAGTAAAGCAACAGGATCATTTTGTAACCACTGCAATAAAGTATTTGCTGATAACACAACATTGATCAAACATCTATACGAGCTCCTGCCATTAAAACAGTCCACTTGCAACATATGCGATGCTGTTTTCAAAACTCAGAAAGATTTGACTGATCACAATTTAATGCATGTAAAAACTGAAGTTACAGTCAAAAAAGAGAAGATTGATAAAAACAGTGAAGATATTGGAAATAGAGAAGATGTAAGAAAAAAACGTTTGAGTTCTCTTAAACAGGATGTGGAAATGATACCAAATTCTATTCTTTTCCAATGTCCAAAGTGTAGTGTTCATTTTGTGACTGCATATGCTGGATTTCTTCATAGCCTATACTGTATTCCATCAAAAGCCAAGAAAAAACCTGCATTCTGTGACATATGTAAGAGGAAGCTCCATCCACGAGATTTGAACATCCATAAAAAGCAACACAAAATTAGCACCAAGTTCCGAGTCTTTAAAGTTAGTAAAAATTTGTCTGAAAAAACACTTTGCAAGTGTCCGAACTGTGAACTGCACTTCAGTGATTTCGGAATGAATCTACATTTGAAGCTCTGTGGAAAAATACCATCAGAGCACTGCGATAGATGTAATATATTAGTACCGAAAACCAAGTTTGCATTACATATGAAGATGCACACACAACAAAATCTCAAGCCAAAAGATTTTTTAAACATCCAGTATACCATAAATGGGTGTGCAATCAAAAGAAAACTAGAATCTCCAATGGCATATAGGAAAAAAATCAAACTAGAACATTCTCCCAAAATTAACACCAGTAAAAACTCTCAAAAAGTAGTCAAAACCAAAATGGAACGCTGTCTAACTGAAAAAGTTAAAAGAGGGAGATATGTGAAAAGAGATAAACATCAAATATATTTTTGTAAAATTTGCAAAGGGTGTTGTTCATTAAACAATCATGGAACTCTTCATTTGAAGAAGCAATGTTTATTGATGAGTAACGTAGCAGCTAGAACTATATGTCCAGATTGCGGCTTACAATTCAGTAAATCAAATATATGGTACCACAGAAGTCTTCACAGAAAAGGAATGACTTTAAACAATATTTCCGTCTACGACCTCCAAACATTACAAAAAACCATTCCAACTATTCCAGACTACCCACAATGTCAGGACTGTAAAATTAAGTTTTTTGATGTAAAAGTGCAAGCGGAACACATATGTGGTGAAGATTATGAAACTTGTGTTGTATGTGGGGAAAAATATCACTGCACTGCATATGATGTCCATGTAGAGTTTCATAAGTGGGTCGAAAACGAAAAGATAGTTCCAAACATGGCAACTAAGGCAATACCAGAGCTCCTGAAGAAATATAAATCACTAAACATGATGTGGAATATTGTATACAATTGCAACGTGTGTAACAAAGTCACTGATGAGTATGATAAAGCAGTGGAACATAGTCAAGGGCATTTAAATTGTGAACTGGTGTCGAGGCACATAAAATGCTACATTTGTAACCTAAAATTTGACGAGACCTGTTGGTCTAAACACAGCGACCTACACGCTCAAATGAATATCAACAGCAAAGACTTCAAAATACTGGGATATAATCCACGAAAGCTTTTGACAGAAGAATGGTTCGAGCTGTTCCATGACTTGCCAAACGATCTGATCAGACAAGTGATTGACAAAAGTGTGTATGACTCGGAACGCCGTTTTAAATTGAAGGTGTTAAAAGAAGGACGGTCAGAGTTCACCGTTTATTGCTGCAGTGATTGTCAAGTAGGCTGCCGTAACAATGAAATAGAAAAACATATAAAGGCCCCTTGCAGAAATTCGACAAACATTTGCAAAATATGTAGTATACCTTTCAGTGACATCAGTACATTAAGAAACCATCAGATAGTGCATCTGAACGGGGTGAAAAAGGAAGACTTTCGTGTAGTGCTCTTCAATAAACAGCAAATGCATAATACAAACAAGATAATGAAGTTAAAAAAATTACAGATAAAACGCAAACAACCAGCAAAAGCAAAACACAAACTAACCAAACAAAAACCAAAGTTACTAACAAAAAGAAAGACCATAAAAGCCGATACATCAAAAATTAAATCATATAAAGGAATACGAATGGATAAAAACGGAAAATATATCCTATACAGATGTAGAAATTGCAAATGTTGTATACATTTTCAGCGAAATTTAAGTAGCCACAACTGCAGTTCTCAAAGCTATACAGAGAAATGTCAACAATGTAATGAATTAATCGGCAGAAGGTATTTTAGTCAACATGAAAGACGCCATTTGGATCAGCCTAACTTCCATCTTCACAACTTTGTAATCAAGATGTTTGATCCACAAAACAATAGCAAAAGTAAAGATGAAGTGAAACCCATTAAAAAGAAATATAAAACTGTGAATCGTCAAGGGGTGAAAGGTGGACGAACTAAACTAAATAAAGATAAGCCATGGCAAAAACAAAAAGAGGGTAGCAACGAATCAACTCCAACTAAAGCTGATACTTTAAACAAAATGGCTATAGTTTACAAATGTAATTGTGGGTTACACTATACATCTCTAGAAAACATAGAGAAACATGTAGAAACGTGTGAGTCCGATACTGACATATCTAAAGAATACTGCAGCAAATGCGGACTTCTATTTCCAACGAACATCCTAGTAAGTCATTTATGCAAACACCACAGCAGGAATAGTACATTCACAGTAGAATTGTATCAAAAAAGTTATGTTAACCCAAACATGGAATCTACCTCGGAATCTCCTGGAATAAGAAAATCATGGATCAAAAACAAAGTGAAATTGTATAAATGCAAAAAATGTAATATACATTTTGTTAATCAAAACACATGCTACAAACATTGCTTGAAACATCAACCTATAAACCACAAATATAGCATCATATGTAAGCTGTGCGGTTTAAAATTCTCTAAAATATCTATGTCACTCCATGCAAATAGGCACCACGCTAATGAAATGAGCTTGGATGACATATTGGTCGAAGAGTACCAACCTGCAACAGGCAAGGGGCCACCGAAAGTCAACCTCTATGAGGCAGCAGTTAATGTTCAATCTTTGCAAGTTACCTCTAGCATCGAGGATAAGTGATCATTATTTTTTTATTATTTGTACAAAATTATGTTAAACTTTAGTAAATGATAGGAGACATTGTTTACTATGGAACCGACCCTGATATCGGAAAACAATTGTTCCGATGAGAAATCCCATTAACCTTTGATGTTATACATGAAATAAGTAATTGTTTGCAATTTGAAGGGCATATGTTCTTTTGACATAAAACAACCTTCCTGAATTACCTCGTATAAAGATCAGCACACACTAAAACGGACCACGGATTAAGCGCTGTAAGTCAGACAAGCGACTGCTGTATTTGTAATCATCAATGCACTGTTAAAATCATCGCAAGGCATTCCCACATAAACTTGGTCTGTGCTTACTAAATATGCAGTGTAACAAAGTATATAACAGAGGAAAACAAGTTTGTGAAGTTTTTGCACCAATTTACCCGCCGACTTTTAAGTAAATTCCTTTGTTTATTTATTTTAAGGGATTAGAGATTGTTTAATTTAATTCATACTTTAAAACAGGGGCGGACTAGCAGTTTGTGGGGCCCTCGGCTAATAGTACTTAGGGGCCCGCCTAAATAATCAACCAATTGCCATTTTGACAGAAACCTGTATTCGTTAATTTGTAAGGTTTAGGGAAAAAAGAGAGTAAACAAATAGTTTTTTTATTTAGTATGCCTTAGACACACAAACAGCAACTGAGAGACATTATCGCAAAAGAAATCAACAGATTATATGATACATAAATTATAAATCAATATTTTTGCCTCAAATTCCTTTATTTGCTCATCATATTGTAAGTCCTTTGTTAAATCACAATTTACAGAGAACTGATAGGTAAATGATTCAGTCAATAGTTTAACATTGTTGTTCTATACATATAAATATTTGTTTTATATTTGCGATATCCTGGAGAAACATAGCTCCGCTTCACTGGCAGTGGCAACGTTAAAACATTTTAAAATATTATGACAATAAGGGAAAACATCCACAAGTTTCTTTTTATAAATTAGCATAAAAATTTCATTGCATTTTGTTTTCAATGGGGGTTGGGGGCCCTTTATATTCACGGGGCCCTGGGCTGAAGCCCAAAAAGCCCTTATATAGATCCGCCCCTGCTTTAAAAGAAAGACTAGGAATATTTGTCATTTAGACTATCGTTATTAGACCTTCGTTTACCAAACTAATTTTAGTTTTTTAATAAGCTTGATTTTGAAGTTTAAATTTATTGCAAATATTGCAGTCTTGGTCTCATAGCTCGAAAAAGCGACATCGTTTCATGGTTGACGTTCTAAAAACCCGTACGAAACGATTTGATTCCACTTTCATTGTACGAACGGCTAAAGCGCGAAATACGTTACCCGAGTGGGTGTTCCCTGATACAATCTGGGTGTCTTCAAGTCGAGAGTGAATCGGTATCTTCTAAGCAAGCGTGCTCCATCGTAGACCGCATCTTCACTTAACATCAGGTGAGATGGCGAACAAACGCAAGCCTATTAAACGTAAATTAAAAAAAATAGAATGTAATCGACAGCAATATTTTAAATAAATTTAGATATTTCTCATCGCAAACCTCTAAAATTGGTAATATTTAAAAAAGACTGGATATACTCATAATAATTCTTGTTAAACTTATAATTAATGCCAAGTCACATTGATAAATTATGATTTACTGTGTTACAAGCATGGGGTCATTGTACTGAGTATTATGAACTACTTTTACTACTTTGTAGCGTTGACAGTTCAGTGGTTAGCGCGGTCGGTTCAAAACAATGGGCTTGAGCTGCCGGTGAAAGAAAACATCGTGAGGAAACCATAGCGTGGTGGTAGGGTACTCTCTAGTACTCTGCTGGCTAGCTACCACCCTCAAGTTGATAATCTGCCGCCAAGTATCTGTCTATTTTAGCAGCTTTGAAAGCCAGTTCCATTTCAGGACAGGTGTGCTCTACTATCTTCGACCACACCGTCACTTAACATCAGGTGAGCTGTGGTCAAACGCCTAGCTTGTCAACAGTTAAAAAATACGTGTAATCCTAAGTTTAATAGGTGCTTATACGCTTGCCTTGGCTTTGCAAGCTAATCCCAACAAAAGTACTTCTGTTGCCTTTGATTATATGTTATATAATCAAAGTCTGTGGCCGTCTGGTTCAAACTTGTAAGTTATGTAATATGTATAAATATTGTAATAAGTGTGTAATATAAAATAAAATATTTTCGTGTATAGTTGTGTTATTATTAACTCCTGTCCGCGACTTTGATCGCGTAATGTAATTTGCGATTCAAAAAAACCTTAAACAAAATTCTTATGATGTAGCTGTTGGTCATTTTTGTTAGACTTATGCGTGATTACTTACGTTTATTTTATTGGCCGTGGTGGTGCCGGCGTAAGAATTGTACCCCACCCTCTCTACCCGTGGTTTCCGTAAGAGTCTGCTAAAGGATGTAATCCGGAAGATGAGCAGCAGCGTCTTCCTTGAACAATCACACTTAAGTTAATTGCCAAGCATGGCGAGTATTGACAAACCCCCCCAGGAGGATGCCTATGTCCAGCGGTGGATGTTCTATGGCTGATGATGTGTGTGATGTGATTTTATCGGAAACACCGACTAATAGAGAAAAGATGGAAAAAGGAGAAATCCGTCTCCGTTTAATAGAGAGGTGTAATCTGCTACCGTTAGCTACTGTTACTATTAACAAAAGAATCTTGAAACTGACTGTAATACTGGCTTATTTGTAGGTAAATGAGCGACGTAGGATTTATCCTTTCCATGCTAATGCCGTGGCTTAGTGGAATGGCTCGTCAAATGGCCGGCAACTTAAGAACTAGTTCCATTCCAGGTATGTTTACCGTTACCGTCTTTGGACACTGTCACTTAACAACACATGAGCTATGGTCAAAAATAAAATGTGTACATACTAAGATATTACCTACTTAGGTACTATCTTACAACAGAGTGCATGAAATAATTGCAGACAAAACAAGACAAATACAAATATTTTATTGATTGACACCCAATTGTACATATTTATTGGTGACAATACAATACCTAAATTCCATTACTTAGGAATCGTACCGTTTTGTTCGAGTTTTAGGAATTTCGAAAATGTAATGTTGCTTTTTCCTAACAGTCTTTAAAGTCCACGGAGCGGAATTAAGTTTTGATGGTAGACCTCCTTGGCAAGAGTTCGTCTAGGTAAATAACACTGCAGTAACGTATTTTGACGTCAAGCAGTAGTGATAAACATTACTGTGTTCCAGTTTAGGGTACTGCAACTCGTGACAATATGGCTGTTAACACTAACCATCGAAATTCTCAAAGTAATGAGCGTCAAAGCAGCAATGCCCTGAGCTTAGTTTTATTATACTCAAAGTACTGTATATCGCCGCAATGGTCATGGACAGGCATTATCTCTTATCATCAGGAGAGCGTCTCGTTTGTCTGTTTACTTTTACATTAAACAAAAATCTTAATTAGCTTTTAACTGAGCCTGCTAGAATATAGGTAGGTATATTTAAAAACATCTTAAATTTTGACAGCCCAGTTGGCTCTTTAAAGTATATCTGCTTAAAAAACATTTTGTGCCCAAGTCATTTATTCAAGTTCAAATCATTTAATCGTGGTATAAATAAATATTTGTTCTGTGTCTGGATGTCTCTTACATCTTTCATATTTTAGCTTATTACATAAGTATGAGGTACATTGAAAAAAAATGCAGATTGATAGTGTATTCTCCAAAACATATCCGAAAGACTAGTACGGAGATATATTTGAAAAACTTTTGGTAGGTTTCATACTGAACCAATACCTGATGATGGTACTTGGCCGAATCGTACCACATAGAACATTGTATGTACAAGTAATTAAATTAAAAATTTAAAACACTCCAATACGCAATTAACCAAACATAGTTAAGAACCACCGCAAAGAAACTGGAAAACCGCATCGAAATCGGTCCATCGGTTTGAGAGCTACGATGCCACAGACAGACTTTTTCAGTTTTTATAAAAGTTTTTGTTTAACTATTTTTAGTAGAGTCAAACTTGTCTTAAGATTTTTATGTAAAACACTGAAAGCAAACCCCTAACTTATAGTTAGGGGTTTGCTTGATTGATTGTATGTAATATTATTGGAATTTCAGGTACTTTCTAGAAAACCCCGTTTAAAGAACAGGGTTATCTAGAAAATGGCAAAATACATAAAGTATCATGCCATGTCAAAAACAAAAGAAACATTTACTAACGTCAGATGTCACTTTTTGGCGCGGAATTCTCGCCGCCATGTGTCAAAACAAAAAAGCTGAATAGTTCGTTTTACAAAGCGATTTATCGCAAAACTTATAATTTCTCTATAATTCGATTTTTTCTAAAGGAATTTTCAGTTGTATAAAGTTGCTATGGCAAGAACCAAAGCAACAGTTGGCGCCAAAAGTAAGTAAACAGAAGATTCACGAAGTCTTTGTTTACATTAGATCTGTAGTTTTAACCTCTGAGTCTGTTCAGTTTTAAAACTAAGAAATAATTGCAGTATCGTCCGGCAAAAGCAGCAAGGCGAGATGTAGTGTGGGTCCCCCTGTAAGCAATGGAACTTCAGGTATTATTATTATCTAATCTTGAAAATCACGTAGAAGCGGTAGAACTAGCATCTTCAGCTTGGAACAAACAACTTTTAAGTTAGTAGCTACTAAAAAGCAGCATCTCGCTATTTGAGTCGTTATCCTCTGGCAACCGTGATTTTTTTCAACTAATTAATGTTAGCAGTAATAATCTAGCTTTTTGTATTCATGCTTAAAAACAGAAAATGTAATAATGTAGAAGTAAGAAGATAAATCTAAGGAGACTATATTTATTTAACAACGACGCTTGGGGATTACACAGATAAAATCATACACACTAACTTAAATATTTATTATTCTAGTGAGGCACCCTTAAAATGTAAAATTATATTATTATATATTCTTATCGCCTATTTATGTAGCCCTTAACATTGTGGTAATTTATTTTGTTTTCCATTTATTTTCCATCAAGTATTTTATGTTCAAATTATATTTAGACTAAACTTTTGTAAAGTATATATTATTTTGATTTGACTTCGTTTTTAAACTGTCTTTAGTTTCCTACGATACGAGCTTTCGCTTAGTGCAGGTCACTGTTAATCTTATGTGCACGTCCACTATAATGAAATAAAGATTATTATTATATTCACAGGCAGCAGTGATAAATCATCCCGTGGTGCTGGAGGAGGTAACCCAGTATGTCCACGAGAAACCCCCAAGTGGCAAAAACCCATCACCAACTTTTTCATAAACAAAAACAATGATAGCCGTGAATCAGAAGGTGATGGTGAAGCTGGTAAGATTTTATCACCTCTGTGATGATATTTACTAGAGATGAAACGGATAGTGGTTTGGCCGTATACCGGATATTCGGCAAATTATAAGGCCGGAGCACTGGATATTCGGCTGTTACTGTTTCAATGAAGTGGCAAAGGATAATAGTAGTGATTATCGCAATCAAGAAAACAAAACCAATTGCTAACGAGATTGACTTTTTCTTAAAGACATCTCGAATCGGTCGCAATCACGACCCGTACATTTGGTAGTCAGTTAATTTGAATCAGTACCCGCAGTTGTCAAGTTTGCTAGAATTTATCTTTCAGCACCTGGCAGTAAAAGGCTATTTTCAGAAGCTGGTCTGGTATACTAGGCCAAGCGGAGTCGCGTCTTACCAACAAGTGTGGAAACTTTGGTATTCATTCACCACAGTTTGCCACTTGTTAATTTTGAGTACTAAACTAATTAACAAAAACATTTTTGACGTGCGATTATAAAAATAAACGATGTCCATAACCTATTGTGGTATGATTAGCCTTGTGTAAAATAATAAGAACTTTATAACTTTACTATCCGGAATCCAGCCAGATACTGAATTACTATAGTGAAATTAAGGACATTTGTATTTTCACCAAAGAACACCCGGACTATTTTAAGAGACATAGTGAAGTTATTACTCGTCAACAAAGAGCCAAATTCGCTAACCTATTATATCAGCCTCCTGCCCGTAAAGATTTATATAAAAAAAATGTTTTTAATATGTGTATTGTAATTTATAATAATTTACCAAATGACATAAAAATTCTAAATGGAAATAAATTTAAAAAATGTTTGACTGATTAGCTTCTTAACAACTGTTTCTACAGCGTTAAGGAGTTCATGAATTTTTCTTATAAATAATAATTAATAATAACGTAATATGGACTAATTAAATTAATGTATCTACTGTTAACATTTACACGTCTGCATGCAGACTAAATACATTGTGACACTACAAAAAAATATTATAAGACCTATATATACCTACATGTATTCTTGTAAATAAATTATTTGATTTGATTTGAAAACTAGGCCGGATAGTGAAAACTAGGCCGAATACCGGACATCCGTTTCATCTCTAATATTTACCAAGAACAGGTTCAGATTGACCATACACTTTGCCCGAAGTTTATTACAAAAGAAATTGTGGAAACTCTTGGAAAATAACGAAACCCCATCAATGAGCTTGAGCTGCCGGTGAAGGAAAACATCGTGAGGAAACCATAGGTAGGGTACTTTCTATTACTTGGCTGGCTAGCTACCACCTTCAAGTTGAAAATCTGTCACTATTACAGTGTTCCGACATCCTTACTTGGGAGCCAGTTTCATTCTATGCTAGGTGTGTTTACCATCTGCAACCACACCGTCACTTAACATCAGGTGAGCAGTGGTAAAAAAAAAAGACAACCAAACAGATAAACTTTTGTCTTTGTATTAGTGTGATATACCGGCAGAAGAATCAAACTTGTTTATCTGACCCCTAAGACAGACTCACAAACACTTAACCATAAAGATAGTCACTTATCTCGTTCTTTCAGCTGGCAGCTCCAAATCAAAACCAAAGAAACACAATGTCATAGAATCATCAGATGAAGGAACACCAGAGAAATCTAAAAACAATGAAAAATCAAAAAATCACAGTAATTTAAATAATGTTAATCCAAAGAACCACGAACTTGATGAAACTATTGAACTTGAACCTTTGACCGGAGAAAACAGTCACAAAATACAAGAATATTACCCTAAAGGTGCTAAAGTGAAAAGTGCTGGTAAGAAAAAAGGGACAAAACATGTAAAAAAGAATGAGAGTGAGGGAGATACCACGGCACAAGCAAACGGGAAATTACAAATCTTTAATGGAAAATCAAATGATAGTACAGATAAAAAGAAAACAGCCAAAGGGAAGGGTGTTGGCAAAAAAACGAAAGAGACAAAACATGTAGAAGTAAATGAAGAGGAAGCACACAATGAGGCAGATTTAAGTGAAAGCTCTAATGATGAAACTATTAGTAAAAGTATAGGCAAAGAAAATGTCAATAGCAATATTGAAAGTGACAAAAGCAGTAATAATGGCAGGAAAAAAAGAGAGAGAGAAGATGGAATCGAAGAAGAAAATATAAATAAAAAAATTAAAGTTAATTAAAGTTTTTGTATAGTGTTCATTCTGTCACTGAACTGACATAATACTAACGTTATTGTTTATTCCAAATGAATTAAATCAATATAATGCATGAAATTTAATTGGGTCAAAACTATTTCCACATTTTTTATTTGCACAGCATTGTGGGGCTTTTTCCGGAGTCCGTGTTCCCTGTTAGGTTACAATATGTCTTTAAATCTAGAGTTAAGAGGTTTCTTCCAGGTAAGCGTGCTCCATCTTAGACCACACTACTGTATAACAGGCAGTGGTCAAACGCAAACCTATAATGAATAAAACACAGGCACAGACAAGACATGCATAAAAAAAGCACAATAATCACTCAACGAATCAATCAACAACTATTTCCGCAAGGCTCAAGAACCACAATGGGTATTCTTATTCAAAGTAATTTATGAAAATATGGTTAATTTAGGTTACAATAAAGATATAAATGAATTATCGTAAATCTCAAAGTAATGAGTGCCAAAGCAGCGATGCCCTGGACTTTGTTTTGTTACTGAAAGCTCTATGTATCGCTGCAATGGTCATGGACAGGCCTTATCTCAGATTGGTTGGTCTCTCTTACCAACAGGAGAGATTCATTCGTCTCATTAATTTAACATGAAAAAAATGTGGGTAGTTTAACAAAATGGATGCCATATAGTTAAGGATAATGTTACGTTAACTATTTTTGTAAAGATTTCTGTGAATATATATAAATTAATGAAGTGTGTTGTTTTATAATTTTCCCTCTTAATTTCCTAAAAGCATTTTTTTTATTTATTTTTAATAGGCTTGCGTTTGATCGCCATCTCACCCGATGTTAAGTGAAGATGCGATCTACGATGGAGCACAATATACGAGTAATAGATAATATATCGTATAATAATAGATTGTAGCGATGATAGCTCAGTGTTAGCGCGGTCGGTTCGCATGTCGAAGGGCGTTGGTTCATACCCCAACAATGAGCTTGAGCTGCCGGTGAAGGAAACCATAGCGTGGTGGTAGAGTACTTTCTAGTACTCAGCTGGCTAGCTACCACCCTCAAGTTGAAAATCTGCCGCCAAGCATCTAACGGTGTGTTCCGGCAGCCTCACTTTAGAGCCAGTTCCATTCCAGGCTAGGTGTGCTTTACCATCTTCGACCACACCGTCACTTAACATCAGGTGAGTTGTGGTCAAACACCTAGCCCGACGGCCATAATAAAAATAAAAAATACATCCTTCACCGGCAGCTCGAGCATTGTTGGGGTTTGAACACACGCCATTAATCGTGTAAAGCGACCGTGCTAATCACTAAACTATCATTGGTATATTCATTTATTCTATTTCCTCTACCCATCGTTAGTTTATAAAGGAAATTAACCAATTAAGGAAGCGGTAATTTCATTTATAATTACAGTGAAATCGATGCAACGGATTGCAAAACGGCTTATAAACTTGATAATTCATTTGTGGTATCATAGGTGTTAACTGCATTTTATTTTAATTGTTTTTATTTCAAAATACATATTTACCTGGACGTGTTCCGAATCATTGTCCCACAGGTGGGCGCAGACCTCAAGAGTAAATATTGAAGATATACGCTCCAATGACACCGTGGTACGTGGCTTATGCCAACTTTTTTTTAAATGTTTGACAATCTAATTTTTTTATCACAGCTCACCTGATGCAGTTCCTGATTAAGCCAAATGGAAGCCCTGGGCCATTCAAATTTTGGGGCCCCCTTTTTTTAAATAATTGTAGAATTAATCTTCGTTTATGCATTTATAGAATTTGAACAGCTTATTCATATCATTTAAAGATTGTAAACGCAATAAAACAATCAAAATAGTTTTTTTTTCTGTCAAATTATATATTTTTTGATTTTCCATAATTAACGGTATAATAATTTATAAAATAATCTTTGGACATCTCTTTTAAATATGAAAACGACGTACGTCTTCAAGAAAAAAATTAACTTGATATTAAAAATTGCATCTAAAAAAAATTATATCTGATGTTCGCCGGGGGCCCTAGGCCATGGCCTAGTCCGGCCTAATGGGTAATCCAGCACAGACCTGATGTGATGGTGTGGTGGAAGATGGCAAAGCACACCTAGCCTGGAATGGAACTGGCTCTCAAGTGAGGCTGCCGGAACACACCGTTAGATGCTTGGCGGCTGATTTTCAACTAGCTAGCCAGCCGAGTACTAGAAAGTACCCTACCACCACGCTATGGTTTCCTCACGATGTTTTCCTTCACCGGTAGCTCAAGCTCATTGTTGGGGTTTGAACCCACGCCCTTCGGCATGCGAACCGACCGCGCTAACCACTGAACCATCATTGCCACAAATACATTTACGCGACGAAAATTGATGTCATAAATATCTGTGATAAACATAATCATTTACAAAAAACAGTCGACTAGTTGGAATATTACAATCTTTGCTAAGTTCTAATACTTTCTAGTACTCGGCTGGCTAGCTACCACCCTCAAGTTGAAAATCTGCCGCCAAGCATCTAACAGTGCGTTCCGGCAGCCTCACTTGAGAGCCAGTTCTATTCCAGGTTAGGTGTGCTTTACCATCTTCGACCACACCGTCACTTAACATCAGGTGAGCTGTGGTCAAACTTGAAAAAAAAAACTTTGTCGGAATTGAACCCACACTACAACCTATATCGTATTAAACTCATGAAATTTATTAAGATCAAATCACATATTACATTTAAAAAAAATTGTACAAGCTTTGCTTGGTTTAGGTTTTTTTTTTCTCTTTCTTTTTGGCATCGCACTCTGTGTATTCTGCCAGTTTCAATGTTTCTATATTTTGTGAGTAGTCTTAATTTTTCAGCTTCTTTATCATCTATAATTACAGTCAAAGTCTAGTCTTGATCAAGTCCAGTCGGTCCCAGTCAAATCAAGTCATGCCTTAGTAAAGTAGTGGCGACTTTACTATAAGCTTCTGGATGGAGTTTTGGAAGCAACACGAAAAGTCATGTTTAACCACATTATATCATTCTTCCACACTCGCGCTTGTAATTCGGCACTTTATAAATAAAACACCACTATTTTTATGCAAAAACACTCGAAAAAACACTAGTTTTGGGAAAAAAATATAATGGGGCGACACAACGCTCCCCGCGTTCCCGCCAAAACTCTGGTTTAGGGTTATATGACGCTGTCTGGAATGTTCTATAATTTTCTTTTTAATTTTTTCCAGTGTTGCCAAAATGCAAGTCTTAATGACAATGCAGTGCTTTATAGTTCTGGTATTTTCATGTGTTGTGTACGGGCAATACTACGATTCGTTTACCGGTAAAAATATCAACGGCACTAGGTTTGAAGAGATGGACCGTATAGGGCTTGTGCCGTGAGTATTTCCCATTTTTTTAAATGTAATAGGTACTAGCTCCGCCCCACGTGGTGATGGATGATGATGATGATGAAAAGTATCCTGTCTTATTCTAGGGCCTAAAGTATCTACATGCAAAATTTCATACTTTCACATTTATAATATTAGTGGGATGTGGTCAGCGATATTGATACAGGGGGTTCAGTTGATGAGTACTAGATTGTTGTACCAAATAATTAAAAAAAAAAAAGTTAATATTTGACCTAATTATCCTGAGAAAACACAAAAATACGGACACTCAAATCACGCGCACCGAACATGACATGGCAGTCGCGCGCGGGCCCAGATTAGATAACAGTTACTGCGCAGTCTACGTATGGTAGTTATGTCTTGCGCTAGCTCGGCGCGTGAGGCTGCGCGCTGTCCATACATTCTGGAGTCTTGGGATAAACATTAACCAAGGTTTTCTTAGTTTTTTTGTTGTATTTGTTTCGATTTTATTTCTTAATACGTTTCATATAATCACTAACATGTCTTTGAATATTACTGAATTTCAAATTGTCAGCCTTAGGATCTACCTTTATAACTTGTTAATGTTATGCAGCGTGTGCGCAATGCGCGTAAACTCGTGCAATCCAAACGAGCCACGGCGCATGTCACTTGCTTGCAACAACTTGCGGTACCCGCCGCGCGGCTCAGCATTCACTCCCTACATACGCATGCTGCCACCTGTCTTCTCTGAAAGTAAGTCAGGTTATATACAGAGCCGTCTTATGCATATTCAGCGCCGGGATGCAAAAGACAGCGACAACACCCCCCGAGCTTTTTAAACAAACAAAAAAACGCTATATAAATTAAATTACATGTTTCTGTGCGTTTCGGCGTATTTAGTTAAAGAATATCTGTGATGTATAATGAACTGTGCCCGCGGTCTCAATAGATACCTATCGAAATTTATGGCGGTCTCGGCTTGGCGCCCCTAGAACTCTGGCGCCCGGGTGCACCGCACCCGTTGAACCCCCGGGTAAACACGGCCCTGGTTATATATATAGAATTATCAGGGTGAGCGTAGCGATCCACAAAAAAATGCCTTGCTGAGTTTCTTGCCGGAGTCTTCTCAGTTGAAGTGTAATTACTAGCCGGCGGTAGATTAAAAAATATAACTTAACATTCATAAGTGCTTTACCAGGGCCTAAACTGAATAAATGACTTTTTGATTTTGAGTGATTCGTTGCTTATTAGATTCTTGGCACGTTTCTCAATGGCCTCCAACGCTTCAAGCTGGTACTTGGTCGATCCATCCCAAAGGTGAGAACTAATAATAATATAATTCTAGATGGGGGACTGCGTACATCAAATTCGGGGAAGCCCCTACCGCTGGCGCGGCCGCTTCGAGTGGCGCTTATGACAGATGGACGTCGTCCACACAAACTATTCACCCACATGCTTGTCAATTTTAACGTCTTCATTTCTGGTGAGTATCGTAGCTTTTGGACCTGAATGCGTCTTCAAATTTACTTCCACACATCACACATCACATCATCAGCCATAGGACGTCCACTGCTGGACATAGGCCTTCTCCTGGGGGGGTTTTGCCAATACTCACCACGCTTGGCAGGCGGGTCGGCGAGCGCAGTTAGGTGTGATTGTTCAAGGAAGACGCTGCTGCCCATCTTCCGGATTACATCCCTTAGCCGACTCTTACGGCAACCACGGGTAGAGAGTACTTTACTGATTCAAAAACCATTTCGAAATATTACATTTCTATACATAATTTTTACGTTTAAAACTCTTTAAACTATGAGATGGGACTTATTTTAATAAAATACATCAAAATAAACTTGACTTTCAATTGACCTCTAATGACGTCACATAGTAAGCTGCATAGGGCCACTTTCAGTGCCTAAAAAACATATGGCAGACCAAAACAAAATCTCTCAATGTCAACGGCAGTCATAATAACCTGTTCCATACACACATACACTTACATACGTATGTTAAGTGTTTTTCGTTTTATTGATACAAATATCTGGATTATTTTACTTTAAACGTTACTCTGATATCGCTTTTATGAGGCTATGATATAAGATTTGTTTTCTGTGATTGGTAGTACAATTGGTAATTATATTTAATGTGTTCTAGGTATGTATTTACTTTATTCCAGCTTAACAGTCGTTTCAGCTACAACAGTAAAGATGATTTAAATTTAAAAAACTCGAAATAGATATGAACTTGAAAAAAAAAAAAAAAAAAAAAAACGAACTTCTTGTACTTAACAATAACGAGGAAACACAATAAACTGGAGTTTGAAATATACCGGAAGCCCACGCATACATACTTAACCATTCCGAGTATGTCCAACCATCCCATGTAACATAAATTAGCAGCCTTTAGAGCAGTATTTTATTTATCAGTTAGCAACTTCAAATAGTTACAGTAAGCGAATGGTAGATAGCTTGATTAGGAAAAAACAACAAAACCAAGTACGGGCAATGTTATACCCGGGTGTGTCAGATAGGATAAACCGATATGTGGGTAGTTTAACGTACTTAGGCCTGACATCAGAAAAAATCGCAAGGATTCTGAAAAGAAACGATACAAGCGTTGCCTTTCGGACCAGTCACAATATGCGTCGACTATGCAATGGGAAGGATACCATTAGTGATGGGAAGAAATCAGGAGTGTATAAGTTATGATGCGACGAATGCAATGGTGTTTATATAGGGCAAACTGGACGTAACTTTGAGACACGCTACAAAGAGCACTTGTCCGCGTACCGAAATAATCATCCACAAAAATCGCACTTCGCAAAACATCTATTAGACACTGAGCATACTCTTCGGAACAGTAATACGTTTGAAATCCTACATGTGTGTGAAAAAGGATTTCGTATGAGCGTACTTGAACAATTAGAAATTTGGAAACATGGCAACACAGAAAATTCATTCTTGAATGAACAAACATGCGTCACTTCGCCATTACTGCGCTGCTTTAGTGCGCAGGCGCGGGCGGCAGCGGCAAATATTATATAAAGCGCCGCTGTCAGGGAGTATTACTCACCCGTCATGACATACGCCTCAGTCGTATTTGCCCAAGCATCCAACCTGGATCTGGAGAAACTTCAAGTTCTCCAGAACCGTTTCGTACGCAGTGCTACCGGCGCTAGCTGGTTCATGCGAAACGCCGACTTGCACTGTGACCTCGAGCTCCCCTCCATTCGTCAGTACTTGAAGCATACCTCCCGTCGCTATTTCGAAGCGACGCCCCACCACCCGAACCCCCTCATAGTCCAAGCCTCGAATTACACGACAGACACTACAGACCCTCCCCCGCTCAGACGACGTCCTAAACACGTTCTGAAAGACCCGGACGACCCCATCGCCACCGTCACGTCGGCGGCGCTGGGGTCAGCCGACCCGACCACTCCTAGCAACAGGAAGTATTCCGTTTTTGGTATAGGCGCCGGTTACCAGAGGCACACCACTACACTACGTCGGCCTCGCCGGCGAGGTCGCGGCCCTCCCAGATCCAGATCCGTCTAAGATCGGTTAGATTAGTCTAGTTTAGATTCATCACACACACTCTCAGTACAACCTAGTTTAGGGCCCAAGGGCACACCCCTTCCGGGTGGCCAGGGCAACTGTTAGACCCCCCTGCTCCGACGACTGCCCAAGCCGAGGTCCGTACCACTCAGAGGTGCCCTTGTGCCAGTCGTCCTTAACCTTTAGGCTCAGCGCACTCTGCGCTCGCCACAGTCCGGTGAGAGTCAACACGTCCTGAGGATGCCTCGTGTAGAGGTGAAACACGTGTCGGTGAGTGGTTATTGTATTATAAATACTTGTGGATTTAGTTTTTATTTTAATTAGTGTTTTATTTAAGTTTTAAGTTAATGTGAAATTTAGTTTTAGATTATCAGTAAAGTTCCGGATAGGGTTTTTAATTATCATTAAGTATTTTAATATTTTTTTTATATATTTTCATGTGGGTCATATCTATGTAGTTTTAAAAAAAATTAAATCCTCTTTTCTGTTATAGCTGAAACGACTCTTAAGCGGAAATAAACTAAATATATACCTAGAATACTCAAAATGGACTTCCGCAAAGTAACGCCTGATTCACTCAATTATTATATTTAATGTAAATTTTTGTAATTATTGGTAAAACCACCGGCCCTGGGGCAGGCACGGTGGTCATGTGGGACCCTCCGTCCTAATGACGGCCTACCCACTAAAAACCCTGGAGTGTTCCACCTCGGCGCTTTGTGTCCAGGCTGCGGGCACGCTTTCGTACTCTACCGAGGCCTCGACAGCGCTTGTCCTCGCGGACCCGCCTCGGGGAGCCCAAGCTCACTACGCCACGATGACGATGTGTCAGAACACCGGACACATCGTGATCCACCTCGGAGACCTAACCAGCAAATGGGCGTCGGACGGCCCCACGTCCAGACGCGGTCTTCGTGCGACGGGTCAGATTAGTGGCCCCGTCGCCTGCCACTTTGCCCGCTGGGATGGGAATCGGCACTCCCAGCCCGCAGCACACACCTTGCCTCTCACCAATAAGAAAAATTTATTCGCAGGTGATGTTACGTCAGTGCACGACACGGTTAACTACGTGGCATTTACCAGCTCGTGCTGCCAGCCAGGCGGGGAACAGAATCCCCAGTGCATGCCTATCAAGGTACCACCCTCGCCCTGTGTCACTAACTCTAATTCAGATAATTAATAGCCTACTCTTGCGTTGACGCTTTGGGTTGTCATTTTTATTATTTATTTACGTGTTATAAGCAGCACTATAAAACTGCGCTAAATAAAATGGCCGGTAAAGTTTAAATAATAAAGTGTCCGGTGAGAGCAGGCGAATGCGAGCGGGCCTGCCGCGTACTGGAACGCGCGCGACCAAACTCACGGCAAGGCCCGAACTGCCGGCACCAGTCTCCCCGAGATTATGCTAATGTGTGCGTGGCAGTGTGTACATGGCGCCCGGTACGCACGCACACATTCAACCCGGCAGCGCCCAATTTCTATGAAGATAACTTACTGTTCTTAGTGTACTGTGGTACATCATCAGCCATAGGACGTCCACTGCTGGACATAGGCCTCCTCCTGGGGGGGTTTGCCAATACTCGCCACACTTGGCAGGCGGGTTGGCGAGCGCAGTTCGGTGTGATTGTTCAAGGAAGACGCTGCTGCCCATCTTCCGGATTACATCCCTTAGCCGACTCTTACGGCAACCACGGGTAGAGAGGGTGGGGTACAATTCTTACGCCGGCGCCTAACCTTGCCTTACTGTGATACAACTGTTGGTTAATCTCGTATTTAAAGTTCTTCGTTAAAGTGACGTTCGGAAGACTAATGCCACAATTAATAAAAAAAATATTTATTCATCAGGTAATGGATGACGATCTTCATTTGAGAAGAAGTAATGTGCGGTGCATGAATTTGACACGCGCCATTACCTACCAACAACTTGGCTGCGTCTCGAGCGAAGTTCCACTTGAAAGGGTATACATGTTTTATTTTTACTTATTTTTTTTAAACCCTGACAGGCTATGTGTTTGACCACAACTCACCTGATGTTAAGTGACGGTGTGGTCGAAGATGGTAAAGTACACCTAGCCTGGAATAGAACTGGCTGCGGGAACACACTGTTAGATGCTTGGCGACACATTTTCAACTTGAGGGTGGTAGCTAGCCAGCCGAGTACTAGAAAGTACCCTACCACCACGCTATGGTTTCCTCACGATGTTTTCCTACACAGGCAGCTCAAGGTCATTGTTGGGGCTTGAAACCACGCCCTTCGGCATGCGAACTGACCGCGCTAACCGCTGAGCTATCATCGCTACGCTGATCGCATACGCATCGCTATGGCTGATTTTGGAGTTTAAGTCGTGCATAAACTTTGGCACGTTTATTGTCGACTATGACACAAGCTTTGCGTAGGATAATCAAATAGCGACTGATGGGCTGTAGGAATCTACGCACGGCCGCCGGCCGGCGACCGGCCGGCGCACGAGCAGGTAAATAAAGTTATTTTGTTTAGTGTGATGTATGGAATGTTATGTTTGTGTGTGATGTATGTAAGTGTGTAAATAATACAAATAAATGGGTTTAATAAGAAATGTAAATAAATATTTGTTCTGATTAGTGTAATAAGTCGCCTACACTGATGATGTGTGTGATGTGTGAATGAAAACTGCGCTTCTCCATAAATTTATATATATCTAAGCTTCATTTTTAAATATTTTTAGGTACCTACTTTTTACTTAAGCCTATAACATCGTCGCAAAGTTGCTAGTTTGTCGATTTTTTATCGAATTCATTTCGGAGAGTGTGCTTCAGAACTATATTGTCTAATTCCCCCATGCCCATTTTTCTATCGGACAGCCAGAAGCTCAAAAAAGCAACATCGTTTCATGGTAGATGTTCAAAAAACTCGAACGGAACGATTTGGTTCCACGTTCATTGTCCGGACCGCTAGACAGTGGAATGCGCTGCCTGAGTGCGTGTTCCCCGTTGGATATAATCTGGGTGTCTTGAAGTCGAGATTGAATCGGTATCTTCAAGGCAAGCGTGCTCCATCTTAGACCGCATCATCACTTAACATTATCTTATTAAAAAAAACTTACGACGTTTCGCAATTTTCTAAGCTAGCCTTCCTGTTCTTTATCTAATGCCGGTACCACACGTTCGTCCAACAGTCGAGGTGTTGGAGCATGTTGGCGCGCGATCGTTCCGATGGCGGTAAATCGTACACAGATCAAAGGAGATACACAGACCGTCTATAGAGAATGAGGTTGGAACGCAGTGTTACCAACTCTCAAAAATATTTATCCTAAAGCTATGCTAAGACCCCTAAAATCACACAATTACTTGAAAATCTCCCTGGATCTGTTTCCCAATTATTAGTGTATTTTTGACTGTATTTCTTCTTTTCTTTAGGCACACATTCAGGACATTGGACGGGGCTGGACGAGGTATTAATATCAACGGCGAGTACATCTCCCACCTCCGATTTGCGGATGATATCGTCATAATGGCTGAATCGCTGGAGGACTTACAATGGATGCTGAACAGCCTAGTTGATTCTTCTCAACGCATCGGTCTCCGGATGAACTTGGATAAAACCAAGGTCATGTTTAACGAATGCGTTGTTCCGGGACCGGTTGCCATAAATGGTTTCACTTTAGATATTGTCCAAAAATATATTTACCTAGGGCAGACGCTCGAACTAGGTAAAAACAATTTTGAGAGTGAAGCCAACAGAAGAATACAGCTGTGCTGGGCAGCATTCGGAAAATTACGTCTAGTCTTCTCGTCACCCATCCCGCAAAGTCTCAACACAAAAGTCTTTAACCAGTGCGTTCTACCTGTCATGACCTACGGAGCCGAAACGTGGACACTCACAGCTGGAATGATCCACAAGTTCAAAGTCGCTCAGCGAGCTATGGAAAGAGCTATGCTTGGCATTTCTCTAAGGGATTGTATCCGGAACGAAGTAATTCGCCAGAGAACTAAAGTCACAGACATAGCTCAGCGTATTAGCAAGCTGAAGTGGCAAAGGGCTGGACATATCTGTCGCAGGACCGATAACCGCTGGGGTAGACGTGTTCTAGAGTGGAGACCACGAATTGGCAAACGTAGTGTAGGACGCCCTGAGACTCGATGAAGTGACGATATACGTGGGATAGCTGGCGGTGGATGGAAGCGAAAAACCGAGGATCGGGCTGAGTGGCGTGTCTTAGGAGAGGCCTATGTCCAGCAGTGGACTACGAAAGGCTGTTGATGATGAACAAATTGGTTGTCCACACAGCAGTACAATAACGAAATTAAATTAAACAAGTAAATAAAAATCAACGTATTTCCAGTAAGCATAGACAACGTAGCCACCAGTCATCACAGAG
This sequence comes from Biston stratarius, assembly GCA_950106695.1. NCBI lineage: Eukaryota > Metazoa > Arthropoda > Insecta > Lepidoptera > Geometridae > Biston > Biston stratarius. The sequence goes on along the minus strand of OX467121.1, from coordinate 2,574,034 downwards.
TAGTTTTAATATCATAAACCCCTGCCTTATTTTCCCCCTAAATTTAGGGGGAAAACCCCCAAGTTGGGAACACTGTTGGAACGTGTTTATTGTGGGGAGGGTCTGTTTTGATCGATCGTGAGTTGGGGCAGACTCGAGTCATGTTAGTGTTCGACTGTTGGACGAATGTGTGGTACCGGCATAAAAGTAAAAGCGTGTGCTCTTGCAGATTAATTTAGCTGCCCCGATGCTGGAACTGTCTGGGGTCTATGGGCACGATGATGCTTCAGCGAGAAGGGGGCGCGAGTACAAACTCGGACGATTGCGAGCGGAAACCATCAACGGAAAGGAATGGCCCCCAGGGGGCGGGGCGGTCTGTCTCAGCAACATTCCTCCGAGGGAAACACGCTGTCATGATTCGCGTAAGTTACTATTGTAGCAATTGGGATATACTGTAGTCCTTTGTTTTAGACCACGGGTGGGCAAGTAGTTTTAGGTGGGGTCCGGATAATGTGGGAAAATTTTAACGAAAAAAACAACAATTTTAATTAAGTGCTCTGCAAAGTCTTGGAATCTTATAGCAAACTAGCTGTGCCCCGCGGTTTTACCCGCGTGGTGATGAATGATGATGATGATGAGCTTTCTTAGCGGATGCCTACGTTATAACATCTACCTGCATGCCAAATTTCAGCCCGATCCGTCCAGTGGTTTGGGCTGTGCGTTGATAGATCACTATGTCAGTCAGTCAGTCAGTCACCTTTGAGTTATATATATTAAGATACAATTCGCGGTCCGCCTGTTGCTGATCGTTGTTTTAGACTAATTTAGACAATATTTTTTTTGGCTGACAGTCTTGTTATTTGACCACAACTCACCTGATGTTAAGTGACGGTGTGGTCGAAGATGGTAAAGCACACCTAGCCTGGAATGGAACTGGCTCTCAAGTGAGACTGCCGGAAGACACCGTTAGATGCTTGGCGGCAGATTTTGAACTTGAGGGTGGTAGCTAGCCAGTCGAGTACTAGGACGTAACCTACCACCACGCTATGGTTTCCTCACGATGTTTTATTGTATTTAGATATATTTTTTGTCAAATCGTAATAAATTTATTATATTGAAAGTGACTTGTTAATGTACCAATTTATGAATAAAATACTTTGACTTTGACCGGCAGCTCATGCTCATTGCCGGGGTTTGAACCCATGCCCTTCGGCATACGAACCGACCGGGCTAACCACTGAGCTATCATCGCTACAAATGCAGCATACTATGTAGAGACTAGCGACCCGCCCCGGCTTCTCTCGCGTGCAATGTAGATACTGATATAATAAAGTAGATATTTATTTAGTTTTCCCATCCTTTACAGCTTCACCGAGTGCTAATTCTTTGTTGGGTATAAACATCGTGACTATGTGGTTCTATCGCAACCACAACGCCATAGCAGCCGCTTTGATGAAGCTCAATCCGTGCTGGGACGATAATAAGCTCTATTACACCGCAAGAGAGATCAATATCGCTTACACTATACAAATTATGTATTACGAAATGTCACCTCTACTTTTTGGTAAGAGAATAATATTTCGTTTTATATTGCTTTAGGCGATAAAGCCGCCATTTTTTTGGCATATACCAGATACTGATGATGTACTTATTTTGTTATTCTTATTACTTATTCCGTGGTTGTGCCGGCGTTAGAATAGTACCCCACCCTCTCTACCCGTGGTCGCCGTAAGAGTCGGCTAAGGGATGTAATCCGGAAGACGGGCAGCAGCGTCTCCCTTGAACAATCACACCTAACTGCGCTCGCCAACCCGCCTGCCAAGCGTGGCGAGTATTGGCAAAACCCCAACAGAAGGAGGCCTATGTCCAGCAGTGGACGTCCTGTGGCTGATGATGATGACTTATTTTGACGTGAATACGTGTCTATACAGTAAAACCTCAAAACCTCCTTTGTTTGAAAAAACGGCTGTATGAATTTGGATGAGATTTTATTACCTTGAAAATGTTACCAAAGATTAAGGTATTTCTTTGCAAGGAATACAGTCATTAACTTTTCGTAAATACTGCGAATTGAACAAACTTTTCTACGCGGACGAATTTGTAGCTAATATGTTATAAAATAGCAATGTGTATTCTGGATAGGAATTGAACCCACGTCCTCCAAGCTGAGCTATAAGAATACCTTGAAACAGGGAGACCCGGTAGACATCTTAGTGTGCAAAAATCTATATGTATCCACGACACACGCATCTCAATATAAGAAAGAAATAAAAATAACATTGCTTCAGGGTGGGACTTCCTCCGTCGCAATAAGGTGGTATTCGAGACGGAAGGCCACGTGGACGACTACGACCCGGCTCTGGAACCGCGTCTAACCATCGAGTATGTTACCGCATCGCGATGGTTTCACACTCTTCAAGAAGGCACACTCAAGTGAGATTCTTTATTTTTAGAATTTCGTTAAGTGTTAATTTATTTAAATACACATTCAACCAAGCTACGGCAGCCTGGTGAAGCTACAAGAGGATACTGAAGTTACAGCAGTGTAGTGAAAGCTACGGCTGTCTAGTGAAGCTACGGCAGCCTGGCGAAGCTACAGACATATACCTTTATCTAAAAAGGTCTGTGGTTACAGCAGTCTAGTGAAAGCTACGGCAGCATAGTGAAGCTACAGTAGACTAGTGAAAACTACAGCTGCATAATGATGCTACAGCATTTATCTAAAAAAGTCTGTGGCTACAGCAGTCTAGTGAAAGCTACGGCAGCATAGTGAAGCTACAGTAGCCTAGTGAAGCTACAGTAGCCTAGTGAAAGATACGACTGCATAATGAAGCTGCAGCCTTTATCTAAAAAGTCTATGGCTACAGCAGTCTAGTGAGAGCTACGGCAGCATAGTGAAACTTCAGCAGTCTAGTAATCTTGCCATCGTCGTTTTACAACAAAACGACCAGACGCTCGACGAAAAGACACCCTCTTACAGTGGAAATTTCCTATAAACGTACAAAACGTTTCCAGACCACGTTCCTTGTAAGTACAACCCGGGGTTGTTCAAGAAAAACGTGAATAGGTATTTCCTATGCAAGCGTGCTCCATCTTCGGCCACATTGTCGCTTTTCATCAGGTGAAATCGTGGGCAAACGCATGCCTAGTCTGTTGTAAAAAAAAGCTACGGCGGCGTAGTGAAACTACAGCAGCTTAGTGAAAGCTACGGCAGCATAATGAAGCTACAGCAGTCTAGTGAAAGCTACGGCTGCATAGGCTGCCCAGTCCTACTTCAGTCGTCCGGCTTTGTGGCTGACATCAGCGATTTTGGTTTTGGAGCGTTTTTTTTAAATAACGTTTAGGCTTGCGTTTGACCGCCATCTCGCCTGATGATAAGCGAAGAAGCGATCCGTCCCAAAGGTGAGAACAGTACTCCATGCATGAACGAACTTGTGCTTGGTATAAAGTAAGCAACTGTTCCGGCGTGAAGTACCGTCGCACCTTCGAAAGGATACCCAGCTTTTTGGCAGCCAATTAGGCTTTCGACTCAATATAGGAGCCAAAATTGAGGGTTGGAGTCAAAGTAATGCCCAAGAGCTCAAGGCTGTCACAAATTGGAACGGACACACTGTGGAATGTAGGCGTCAGATCAAATGGTCTCTTTTTGGCGGTCTCTTGTAGCCTCTCTAAGAGACTGCATTTCCGGTCCACTAGTACGTGCATTGGACATATAGCTCTCTACGATAGTGCTGTCATCTGCATACCCAAAGATACCGGGTTTAAGCAGATCGTTAATGTGCAGCAGAAAGAGAGTTGCAGAGAGCACCGACCCCTGAGGAACACCGGCATTAATAGCCTTACGATCAGACGAGTAGCCATCTACAACCACTCGGATCGATCGGTCCCTCAGGAAGTCCGATATCCAGGCAATGAAACCGGAAGACAGGCCAAACGAGGAGAGCTTGCTAATTAGGCCATCATGCCAAACCCTGTCAAAAGCCTTCGAGATGTCAAGGGAAACGGCAAGCGCTTCCCCGTATTTCTCAATGGCTTCACTCCAGATGTTAATGGCATACGCTAGAAGGTCCCCAGTAGACCGGTTTCGGCGAAACCCGTATTGCTGGTCACTAAGGAGATCATTAACTTCTAGGTATGCCAGGAGCCTGCGGTTGAGGACACGTTCTATAGTCTTGCAGAGTATGGACGTGACCGAGATTGGCCTGTAGTTGACAGGGTCAGCACGACTACCTTTTTGAGGTACAGGTTGCACGTTAGCAAGCTTCCACGACTTCGGTACTTGACCAGTCTCCAAAGAGAGGCGAAAGAGGCGTGTCAGAACAGGAGACAACTCAGGCGCACAAGTCCTCAGAACTACAGCTGGAATACCGTCAGGACCACTGGCTTTATTCACGTCTAGATTGCGTAGCGTTTTGCGAACCTAGGTCTGGCGAATGCGGAAGTCTGACATAAATGTCGTACTGCCAGGTGGAGTTGGAGGTGACGCGCTACCAGCATCTAGACGCGAAGACTCCGCAACCAGAGAGGCAAATAAGTTTACCTTCTCTTCAGCAGTATGAGCCAGCGTCCCGTCAGGTTTTAGCATTGGAGGAAGTGAGGGGCGGCAGAAGTTCGTCTCGACCGATTCAGCCAGGGACCGAAATGCTTTACTACCCGCCGGGTACGAAGTAAGTTTATTCCCTATTCGACTAATGTGGTCGAAGCGAGCTATCTGTAGAACCTTTTTGCAGGACTTGGCGGCCCTGTTATACGCTTTCTTCTTCTGATATGTGTCCCTCGTCTTACGATTTCGAGCATCAACCCAAGCTAGGTAAGCCTCATGTTTTAGCGCTTCAGCGCAAGCACAGTGAGGTCCAAACCATGGGCGAGCTTTGCTGGACAATGGCACGTCAGAATATGGGATGAAGTACTCCATAGCCGTACGCAGCACATTAGTCACAGCATCCGCAGAGATCGAGGGATCGCCAGATGAGAAGCACACAGGCCGCCAAGGATAAGATGCGAAGAAAGCTCGCATCTCATCCCAATCTGCTGACTTGTATCGCCACACCCGCCGACTGCCTCTTGGGCTAGGATTGGGCGGGGAGTAGACAGATACAGATTTCACCAGACAATGGTCGGAATTACCTAATGGTGAAGATACCGACACCGAGTAGCGGTCTGGATCGGTTGTCAGCAGAAGGTCCAGGCAATAGGGTGTATGCGTCACAACGTCTGGTACCCGAGTAGCACCTTGAACCAGTTGGCTCAGGTCTAACGCCAAAGCGAGCTTTCGCATTTCCAACCCAGCATGGTCAGTGTCCCGGTATGGGTACAGCCACTCTTTGTGGTGGCCGTTAAAATCCCCCAGTAACACTAATGTTGGGCTGTGGGGTACTTCTGTTGAGCCGCATCCGCCTCACTAAGATATTCTGTGAGCCTAGTTGTCTCGTGGTCTCCGCTATGCGACCGATAGACACAGGCATAGAGAATTTTCTCGATTCCTGTATCGACCAGTACCCAAAGTACAGAAAATCTGGGATCCTCCAAACAACGGAGACGCCTACAGCATATATCGTCCCGGGCGTACAAGCACACACCAGCTCGAGTCTTAAAATTGTGCTCTAAGGCATAGCCTGTGTAATAATATTTTCCTCTTGTTCTTTTCAATATTTGGGGTCGGATAATTCGGTAGGAAAAACGGCAGTGGAGCGAGGCACCACGCTGCTGACCAGTAAACATACGCCACCATGCTACACGGATGGGAAACTAGTCTGGAGACTGCGGGGACGCCCGAGCCCCCCTGGGGATGTCCATCGGGCCCTTTCCTCCGGTCGCCGACCGGCACGATGGCGCATCCCAGGATTTTTCGCTAGTTGGCGGGGCAGCCTTTCGTGAGTGGCTAGGTCACTACTTGGGCCCCCTACTACCTGCGGTCGGCCAGCGGTGCACCGTGCCTCGGATCCCGCTACCCTCCGCGACTAGGTACACGATGCAGCATACTGGCGAATGGCAGAACGGTCTTGCAGCAATGGAGCAACTGCTCCGACCCGATTTTCCCTTGACGGCGTCACCGGACAACATGCCGGAACACGGCTATACCGCTTGGCGACATGACTTAGTCCGGTGGATGGTCACTAGCCACGACCTAAGCCTACCACCAGTGTGTTGTCACCTGATTAGCACTACCCGGGGACCACGTGTTTCAGAGTAAAGGTACCTTCTCACGGACGAGGGTGACTCAATCCCCAAAGTATATCGTAAGCGTAGTATCGTGTTCCTTATACGGTCTGCTAATCTGACTCCGCTTACGCACCATCGGTCGCTGGCAAACCCTGAGTGCGGCCTTCTGGTCTTTTATCAAAGACCACATATGATTATAATGTTGAAACAAGGTTGATTCTGTGTACAGTACTGATTAATTTTGATAAATTAATGGAAACAGTAATTTTTAATATGGAAACCATATTTCCCGTTTTACAGTTTGTACAAACCGGACGGCCGTCTTTACGGGTCGGTTCAAATAGTAGACATGATACTACGGACAGGAGCTTTGCCTCTAGATGGAAACATCGAGGGTATGACGCAGGGCTTTTTCCGGCAGCCGGGAGCGGCACTTGACGAGGTCGTCGATCCAGATGTAAGGATACATCTACATCTGCATACGCATACGCACACGCACACGCACACGCACACGCATACTCATACGCATACTCATACGCATACGCATACTCATACGCATACGCATACGCATACTCATACGCATAACGCACACGCATAGGCATCCACGTCTAATTCTGCGTTAATACGTTTTTCGTGTTAATTTTGAAAAGCTCGTCAAGTCGGAAAGGTCGGTATACATTCTGGGCTCCGCGGTCTACAACCGTGTACCCGCCTTCGTCCGGGATGCACCGCGCCACCGCGTGCTTCAGAACCAAGTTAAGATCTTGGCTGCTAGAATGTTTTATGTCATTGATGAATATTTCAAATTAAAAGATTATTAAATTACTAGTAAGTAATTTTTGGTGGTGGTGCCGGCGTAAGAATTGTACCCCACCCTCTCTACCCGTGGTTGCCGTAAGAGTCTGCTAAAGGATGTAATCCGGAAGATGGGCAGCAGCGTCTTCCTTGAACAATCGCACCTAACTGCGCTCGCCAACCCGCCTGCCAAGCGTGGCGAGTATTGGCAAAACCCCCCCAGGAGGAGGCCTATGTCCAGCAGTGGACGACCTGTGGCTGATGATGTGAAGTAATTTTTGGATTTATTATATATGGACAATATTTTTATTGGCATATTTTTTATGCTGACATATTTTTATATTGACATATTTTATATTGGCAGTATTTTTATATTGACAATATTCTTATATTGACATATTTGTATACTTTGACATTTTGTTTTTATTTTATTGACATGTAATCATTGTATAATTAATGTTGTAATAATTGTTTGTAATTGGTGTGAATAATAAAGAGTTATATTATTATTATTATTATTATTATTAATCAGTGTTCTAAAACTCTTAAATGATATAATGTAATGATATTACGGAATTGACTTGTAACATTGGTGTTATCAATAAAATATTTGTATTTCTTGTTGTCACACTGCAAAAGTCTCAAGTGGAAATGGGCCGGCGATGATAAATGGACAAAAAAGATCACAACATGGAACGGTCCATCAGGCAAGAGAACCGAGGGAAGACCAGCAGAGCGATGGCTCGACGAAATAATAAAATTTGCAGGAAAAGACTGGATTTGCATGGCAAATAACAGAAACAAGTGGAGAAAAATGGGGGAGGCCTTCACTCGATGAGTGAATGAGTGATTACATAAATAATTTTATTAAAATTTTATTTTTTATTAAGGAATAAATAAGGCTATATTATTATTATTATTTTTATTTTAAACATTTGTTTACTCTCCACTGAAGAGGTACATTTTGGCACGGGCCGAGGCCAAGTGCTTAAGAGAGTGATAAAAATTTTCTAACAATTATACATGTGTTGAGAATTGAGAGCTTTTTGGAGTAATTTAAATGTTGTTGCTTGGATGTTGAGTGCTTCCAGACTAGCTACTAGTGTTTCTGGTATGACTCCTGTGGTGGATAAAACTATAGGGATGGTTCTTGTCGTAGTTACCTGCCATTGGGTCTTAATTTCTATGGCTATATCTGGCCTGTTGTAGTCAACGGTCTTGTCGGTAATTATAGTACGGTCCCAATAGAGTCTGTAGTTGCTGTTTTCAAGAACCGGTTCAGGCTTATATTTGTAATAAGGTGTTTTTTCTGTGATAAGCTTGTACTTATATGCGAGTAATTGATGTATTATTGCGGCTACCTGGTCATGTCGGTGTTTGTAGTCTGTTTGTACAGTGGCTTTGCATGTTCCTGTTATATGCTGAATTGTCTCGGAGCTGCTACAGCATCTCCTGCATGTATTGGATATGTTAGGTGTCTTGATGATGTATTTCTGGTAGTTGCGTGTGTCAATGACTTGGTCCTGGATAGCTAGCATGAATGCTTCGGTCTCAGGAATATTTTCACCCATTTTTTTCGCGCGCGGTTATTGTCAGAGGCGGGTACAGACTTAGTGGCAGGTGCCTCCTGTACAACATCTTCTGACATGGTTGAATTTGACGAGGAGCGTGTTCTAAATTGTAGCGCCTGTTCTGTTTCACACTTGGTTGCCTTTCATTTGCATTTTCAATTTCCAATTGACTAGCCTGAGTCGTCTGATGGTTTAAAGGTGCCGCCGCCCGGAGATTCTTAACACCCCAGGGCTCATGGGATAGCCGCTTACCATCATCGTGGTTCCCCCCGGAGCCGCCGGGCACTTGGGGCTGGATTATTGGTTTCATATTCATATATATTGTTTGTTCGACACATTAAAACTTACATCATTTGTCCGGGATGTGTAAGTGCGCAGTAGACTTCCTGACTGAGTCTGTGGGCGCTACCGTTGGTATCTGTGGTAATGATACTCCTCCGCTACCACCCTTAACTGACATCCTGCACTAATATCAGTTGTCCTACCTGAGCCTCATCCAGAAATTCATTTCTGCGAGCCTCATGATAGCCGCTTTATGACATCCACGTTAGAATGTCACTCCCGTACTTCTTTAGTCTTCTTCCTCTATAGCCTACCTTCTGTATTTTAAATTTACCGATATATCTTGCCTACTTCTGTTCACGCTTTGCTTGCTTTGATACATACTTACATACATACATACTCAATCTTCTACTTACTCCTACGTTCCAGAGCCACGTTGGCCGCACCAGTAATTTCTCATTGCGTTGCCCGCCCCCCACGTGATCATGTGTTCGATTCGGACGTGTGGTTGGACTTTGGGGGTCTTATTATTATTATTATTTCTTGTTGTCACAACTGTTGCGTAATATCTGCTGTTTATGTGTTAGATTGGTGAGCGTGTCCTAGGGCGCCTGCAGTTTGCCTCCGATGTAATTGCTAACGACATCATGAAAGGCCGGGATTTCGGCCTCCCGCCCTACAACGATTATAGAAAGGCATGTCGACTACCAGTCGCTAAGAAGTTCAAAGATTTGCTCGCTTGGATGGACAGACAAGTAAGTACATTAAAATATTTTTATTTTCGAAGTGAATACGTCTTGAAATTAGCTTCCTTAGTGGGTCAAAAATCAAAATTATTCACACACTTCAAGAATAAAAGCTATTCACACACTTGAAGAATAAAAGATGTTCACACACTTCAAGAATAAGAGATATTTACACGCTTGAAGAATAAATTATGTCTAGGATTGTACTCGTATGCTTATGTATCTATACTTATTCTTTCAGCAAGTTGAAGCGTTTGCGACGTTTTACGATCACCCGGATGACATAGACCTTATAGCTGCCTTATTAGCTGAAAAACCTATGCCAGGTATTTATTGTGAATAGTAGGAGTGTTCTCTCCACCTCACATCATCATCCACAGCTTTCTTCATCCCATTGCTTTATAGGCCTCTCTCTTGTTATCTCATCTGCCTCGGTCCTGTGTCAATCTGGTCCAGATTTGACCCGCGACGGTGACGATATCGTCGACCCATCTTACTGCTGGACGACCAACGCTCCGCTTACCTTAGCGATGATAGCTCAGTGGTTAGCGCGGTCGGTTCGCATGCCGAAGGGCGTGGGTTCAAACCCCAACAATGAGCTTGAGCTGCCGGTGAATGAAACCATAGCATGGTGGTAGGGTACTTTCTAGTACTCGGATGGTTAGCTACCACCCTCAAGTTGAAAATCT